>CM065117.1:55874814-56474814 GCA_033026305.1 Cirrhinus molitorella
AACCTTCATCCATGTCAGAGAATATTATTCTTGCTGTGAAAAGTGCATTTAGGAAAACTCACAAAGTTGATCACCCAGAAGTAGAGATCTGAATGTAAAGTGGTCAAGACAAAATCTGAAACTGTAGTCAAAATGCAGAAAGTCAAAGCCAGGAAGAAAAATACAAATAAAAGAATACATTACAAGAGAACCAGAATGTAGAAAAATCTACATGTACGGCATGCAAGTTCATTGAACCAAAGACATCAGGTTTCAAGTGACATGACACTCAGTAGATAATGACAATATTATATTTTAGGTCGAACTTGGTTTATGTATTGAGACATGTGACCCTGGACCACAAAACCAGTCATAAATAGCTATAGTATATTAGTATATTAACAATACATTGTATGGGTCCAAATTATTGATTTTTGTTTTTTTTAGGCAAAAATAATTAGGGTATTAAGTAAAGATCATGTTTCATGAAGATACTTTATACATTTTGTACTGTAAATACATCAAAACGTAATTTTTGGTTAGTAATTAGCATTGCTAAGAACTTCTTTTTGACAACTTTAAAGGCAATTTTCAATACCATCATTCCTACACTCCTCCAAACCAAACTGCTCCAGCTCTCTGTTCCCAGCCCTATCTGTCAATGGATCAACAGCTTTCTGACAGATAGGCAACAGCAGGTGAGAATGGGGAAATTCATGTCCAGCAGTCGCACTTTCAGCACCGGTGCCCCTCAGGGTTGTGTTCTCTCCCCTCTGCTCTTCTCCCTCTACACCAATGATTGCACCTCTAAAGACTCCTCTGTCAAGCTCCTGAAGTTTGCGGATGACACCACACTTATCGGCCTCATTCAGGACGGTGATGAGTCTGCTTACAGACGGGAGGTAAAAGAGCTGGCTGTCTGGTGCAGTCATAACAACCTGGAGCTCAACATGCTCAAAACAGTAGAGATGATAGTGGACTTCAGGAGGAACCCCCCTGCACTTTCCCCACTCACCATCATGGACAGCACTGTGGCTACAGTGGAGACATTTAAGTTCCTGGGATCTTTCATCTCCCAGGACATGAAGTGGGACACTCACATTGACTCCATTGTAAAAAAGGCCCAACAAAGATTGTACTTCCTTCGCCAGCTGAAGAAGTTCAACCTACCACAGGAGCTGTTAAAGCAGTTCTACTCAGCTGTCATCGAGTCTGTTCTGTGCACATCAATAACTGTCTGGTTTGTCTCAGCCACAAAATCAGACATCAGAAGATTACAGAGAACAGTTCGGACTGCAGAGAGGATTATTGGTGCTCCCCTGCCCACCCTTCAAGAACTGTATACATCCAGGGTGAAGAAAAGAGCTCAGAAAATCACCCTGGATCCCTCACATCCAAGCCATTCACTCTTTGAACCTTTGCCATCTGGCCGACGTTACAGAGCCCCTAACACCAGGACAACCAGGCACAAGAATAGTTTTTTCCCCCAGGCAAGCCGACTTATGAACAGCTAAATGTTCACCCCGTTGTGCAATAAAAATATGTGCAATAACTTCCATCAAGCATCAACAGCACAACTGTATATGCCACTTATTTCTTAATTCATTTTTCGATAGAAATATTTTTTGTCTATATATATTTATATTTACATATGTATATTTTCTATTCTCTATTACCTTTATTTATTTTATTTTATTTTATTTTATTTTATTTTATTTTATTCTTTTATTGTCTGTGTTTTTGTCTATGCACCCTGGAAGCTAATGTCACAAAAACAAATTCCTTGTATGCGCAAGCATACTTGGCAATAAAGCTCTTTCTGATTCTGATTCTGATTCTGAATTTTCTCAGTATATGGATTCACGTGTTATACCTATAGCTAATGTAAAGTACCTAATCTAATAGTTACTCAGTATCTGGTATCTGGAAGTCCTTCAAATCATTTAATATTTTGAAGAATAATATTAATTAACAACTTCATAAATCACTTAAAAGGATATATATTGAAGTGTCAGTGGATTTCAGGATCCACGTCTTCAATACTTTCAATACTCTTACAAAAGACTGAATTCTTAAACTTTTTGTATTCATCAAAAAATCTAGAAAAATTGTTTCAGGTTTTTTTTTTTTTTTTTTTTAATATTAAGATAGTATAAAGAGAGAGACAGCAAGAGAACATTTCCCAAGTTAGTTCTTTCTTTTGTGTTTATTCTGTTTATACAGTACATGAGGAATGATTAGAATTATGAAGAAAATTACATTTTCAACAACCAGTATCCATGATCACATTATATAAACACAAATAATCAGAATTTTAAAAAAGAACAACACAAAAATATCAATATCAGCCCATCTGTATTTATGCAAAGATCCTGAAGCATCCTGAACTTGATTATGAATGTTAATAAGTGAACTTCTCAAGAAAATTTTTAAAAAGATAAAGAAAAATTGCAAAAACAAAAATCGTCAACCTAAAAAAAAGTCAATTTCCAAGTTCATATTTGAAAATGAGCAAAAAGTTTTCTAGTTGCACACTGTACCAGCTGAAAGAATCTAGCAAAACTTTATATATATATATATATATATATATATATAAACTGCATCATGCAAAAAGTGCAGGGTACATGTGAACTAATACCATACAGACAAATTTAGTCTATTTGTTTTAATTCATGTACACCCTGCATTTTTTGCATGATGCAATTTATAAAATGACAAAACTTTTTGCTCATTAAAAAGATAATAAATGAAAAATAATATATAGCTGCTATTTTCTCATATTTATGAGATGTTTTAGAACACAGCTGTCCTCTTCATCAAACAATCCTGAGAATTACTGTACAAACAGTCTTTAGGAAGTGAGAAAGAGGGAGAAAGGAATGAAGTAGAAAGTGAGAAAAAGTGGAAATAAGTTTGGCACGCTTTTGAAGATGGAGTTGGATGCTGCATTGAATGCAACAAACCCAGGCTGGTTGCTGCCCATGTAAGACTTGATCCAGTCCTGGTACTGAGAGACTCTAGCGAACACAGTGGGAAATGTTGGGTCAGCACACTGTATGCCAAAACTCACAATGCCAGCCTGAATCCACAGGGAGCCTTTCCTACTGGAAATTGGACCTCCAGAGTCTCCCTGCATTGACAAATATTTATTTTATTATTATATCTCTGAAATATGCAATAGTGTAGCCTTATGGTAAAAATATTCCAGCCGTGTGTCTCTCAAAATATTTATTTATTATTTTTTTTTTTTTTTCAAGAACATACAAATACTTACAGATTTTTTAAATGTGCAATACTGATGTATTGACTTATATTTAAATTACATTTCTGCGTTTATCCATTCATGTTATTTTTATTTTGTTTGTCATGGGCCACAAAAGGTGTGTGTCAAAGTACAATGAGGGCTTTAGAGAACAGACGGATCCTTATGCTTTTCTGCAGTCTCTCATGTTTTTTGATTATACCGTACAGAAATAGTTACGGTTAGGTTTAGAGGTATTAGTGACTATAAAAAAATATTCAATGCTATATTGTATGTCATTGTATAATGTCATTTCCATGCATATTTCATTCCTTTTAAGTTTGCATGAGAAATTTAATTGAATTTAAATTTAATTAAATTCATGAGTAGGTTTAAGGGTAGGTTGGGGGTCTACAAATCTAAATCGCTTATTGATAAAAAAATAAATAAATAAAATCATATTTGCTATAAAATTGATAGGTTTAGTTTTGGGGGTAGGTTAAGGGGTTTAAAAATCTAAATCGCTTATTGATAAAATGATAAAAATGCATATTCACTATAAAATGGGTAGGTTTGGGTTTGGTTAAGGGGACTACAAATATAAATCACTTACTGATAAAATGATCAAAATGCATTGATACAAATATATTAATGATATAAAAGATATGTAAATATTTTATGTTTTTTAGCTAAATCATAATTTCATCATAGCGATTTGTAAGTTTTAAACATTGAAATGCATCTAAACTGTATGTTTTAGCATCAATAAAAACATACAGAAATGTACTGATGACTGATGTCTTACCTGACATGGACCCTTTCCTCCCTGATTTAACAATCCCGCACAAATCATGTTACTTGTAATGCTTATGTTGACCCCTCCATAAGCATTATAACAGTCACTGTCATTCACAACTGGTATCATCACCTCCTGCAGTATTTTAGGAAGCTCAGTGTCTGGGACACAGATCAGAGGACAAAGTTTATGGCTTTTAAAAACATTTCTAGGTGAATTGTTAAGGTTCACAGTATAACTGGCAAGGGAATGTCCACTCACCATTAGGTTTCAGCAGGCCCCATCCAGTGACCCAGCTCTCTGTACCTGCAGCAAATACACTACCAGCTGCTGCCAGACAGACCGGCCTAATGTAATCAGAGAAACTCACAGAGGAGGAGAGCTGGATCAGTGCTATATCATTGTCAAAATTAGAATAGGTGAAGTTAGGATGGTTGATGTTTCGAATTGCTGTCATGTTTGTCTCATAAGGGTTTGAGCCGGATTGGTTCATACGTCCAAAGTACATCACAATGTAAGATGCATTGAACCTGTAAATAGAAAAGTCTTCTTTGATCCCACTATTATCTATCTACAAATGTATCTTGGTCTTTATTTAAGCTTTCAACATACCACTGGAAGCAGTGAGCTGCAGACAAAACCCAGTCTTTAGTGATAAGTGTCCCACCACAGAAATGGCCAAAGTCAATGCCCTGAACGGTGACATGAATGCTGACCTGCCACGGCCAATAGCCTGCTGTCGCATTCTCCCCTCCGACAATCCTGTTGCTGATAGGGGCTCGACCACATACTGATGAGAAAAAGCAATATTTCCTTCTTAAGATGCATCACAGACACAGAACAAACATTCTGTGAAATGTAAAATCATTATGAAAACTTACCATCTGATTGGCAGAGGGAACCTGTGTGGACAGACAAAGACAAAGTAAGCAGAAAGTCACCCAGAAAGAGCTGATAAACTGGTTTTTGTAATTGAGCCTAAATCAGTTTAGTTTTACATGCAGTGCGCTTGTGAATTAGATACGATTTCTGTGTTCGCATAGGGTTATTTCTGAGTTTTTAAAATGGCCACGAACATTTAGTGAGTTAGGCTACTGATTTAAAAAAAGTCAAACAATGTTTCATCATTTCGCTTAATTGTTTTAGTTTATTGTGTATCACAGTGTTCTGCTGTATGTTAAAGTATGTTAAATAGTACTTTTTTGAGTATAATTTTAAGACTGTAATTTTACTTGTACTTAAGTAAAAAAAATAAGCTAAGTAATGTACTTCGTTACTTTTAAAATTACAATTCGTTACTGAGTACGCCTACAATTTGAATTAATTTTCAAATCTATGACCTGCATTTTGGTAGCCAATAAATGTTCGATCGTTTACGAACCAATGAAAACTCCTACATTTTGACCGGGAGCTAATCATAGACACTTTGAAGCTGTTTAGTGTTATTGACATGGAAATTCAAACTGCAGCACCACAGCAGTGAGCGCAAGAGCCTTCGCAGCTGCTGGAAGAGATCCGCGTTCCAACGCACGCAAAAGCTTGCAAAGCTCAGAGAAAAGTAATTTACCACGAATGTGTCGTGGGGATATAAGGAGATACTCATTGATGAATTATTAATAAACTGTTTCTGAGCCAATGTCGCAAAGATAAATTTGACGATCCTGACTCGCCATCTGCGCCTTTAGAGAGAAATGCATATCTACGGATTTTATAATGAAAGAGTTTTTTAAAGTAGAGTAATAATTTACAGCTTTCTATAGATTATTATTATGTATTATTATTTTTTTTTTTTGTTTCGTTTTTCATTTCATTTTTACGAAGCGCTCCTGTTCAGCATCGAGCCATCAGAAAGCGCATCTTGTTTGTTTTCTTTATTTTTACAAAAGCATTCCATTTTGTTGATATTGTGAGTGCACGCAAATACAATTAGACCCTTTACAGTTCCGGATGATATATTACACTTACTTTTATGAGCAAAGATTACAGCGTATTTTAATTCGTTTGCAGATTACGCTGGCGCCTCCATGTCCTGCAAAGCTTTCACTCTCCAACAAACGATTGTGCGCATAATAGGGCGCATTTATGTAGGCTAAGTAAAATTGTTTAAAATAATTTTGTGATATGCTTGAAGATTTTATTTTAGGCAAGTTGTGATGATTTGATAAGGAAAAATTGATCAAACTTAGGATGTGATCAACTTACTGCCTGCCGCTGGCCGCTTGGTTGTTAAAAACTTTAATTTAACAAACAAAAAATGTTCCAAACATATTTCTAAATTAACTTTATAAAGAAACGAAAATAAATATAAACACGTCAATTTTAAAAACAAAACTGAGCTATATTAGCTATTGTAGTGCGAAATGGCTTTCGTATGCATGCTTTTCTTACCGTTTATACTTTTGCTTTCAGTTCAGCAACGAGGGGAGAGGATGGAAAGGGGGAACGCTCTGTTAACGGTTTAAATAAATAAGTTCGTTAAGAAAATTGAGGGGGCACAAATTCTTGCTGAGGGGGCAATGCCATAAATAAAAATCTCCCACCGTCACAGCCCTTCCCATCAGGGACGTGCACAGACATTTTGAGGGTCAGGGGCTCAAGTGGAAAAAGGGCACTCTGTGTTTTTTTTTTTTTTTTTTTTTTATAAACTAAATGTTAAATATATTAACACAACTCTGACTTACTTACCAATTTATTTTAATTCCATTACACTCACCCAAATTTTTTTTCAACAGATGTCTACAAAATAATCAGTTCAAATACAGACAATCTTCTTTAGCATTCACAAATTTTATCAAAAGATCCGGCAACAATAAAGAGAACTAAGTTTTCTATGTTACTAGTTTTAAGTATATATTTAGATTCTGATGAAATTATTATTTTACTGTATTTAGATGTCATTCTTCATTAAGTTAGCCTATATGCCCATGATATATTGCCTTAGCTAAACTAATAATATAATAATACATCGATATCCCAAAACTGCAACTTCCCTCTTTATTAACTTTCTAAACTGTCAAATTAAGTGGAAAAGGCAAATCCAAAGACGCTTACAATAACTGGATCTGGCAACACGACTGCGCCCGCGCCCCCACTTACAACTCTCTCAAGTCTCGTTCACTCCGCTAGCGTTCATTCTTGGAAACTGAACTTCGTTATGTAGACCCTCATATGAGGAGTTTTAAAAATGAAAAAAATGACCTCAAATTAACTCGCTTTGCGTTTTGTTTGTTGGATAATTAGTAAATTCGAGGCACAGGTAGCTTAGTATTTTGTTCATCACCACTCACCTCCACATCAAGACCACAGTAGGTTATTAACTTACCAACACATGCCCTCTCGAAAATCTACCGATGATGATCGTAAAATCCGTCGGATGCAAGAAGCAATGGGAGGAGCGGCTCGCTGCAGCCTGCGGTGGACATCCAACCCCGCCCACATCCAAGTGTAACGTCACTAACCACACCCACGTCAAAATACGTCAAATCCTCATTAATTTTGAAACAGGAAGAAGCACCCATAAGAAGATCGTTCGTATTGTTGCCACTCGCTAAAAAGTTTATGTTGTCGGTAAGTAAAAGAACAGTCTTTTGTCTTTTTTAAGTCTTAAAACGTTGACAACTTTAGGAATGTTTGCGTCGTTTGTGCTTATGTGCATAAACAACAACGTGTATGTTTTGAACACAGGCATGTTATTACTCAGTTAGCAAAATATGTATGTATGTATGTACCACCGATCTTTTTTCTATCTATCTATATATCTATATATATATATATCTATATCAGTGGTATGTACATATAAGAGTCTCTGCATAAAATAGACTCTTATTTAATATAAAACGAAACACTTCTATTTTAAATGTCTACGTTAATCTTGCGACTATTATGCCAATTGACACCTCAGGCTTGTGTGCATGCGTGTGTGTTGCAATTTTATGTATAAATTAATTCAGTATTCATTTATGTCATAAGAATCAGTCCTGTGTGTGTGTGTGTGTGTGTGTGTGTGTGTGTGTGTGTGTGTGTTTGTGTGTGTGTTTGTGTGTGTGTGTGTGTGTGTGTGTGTGTGTGTGTGTGTGTGTGTGTGTGTGTGTGCGCATATACAAATTATCTTTGTATTCTTCTATATTAATGACAGACATAATGTTTGTCAATGCCTCTTTTTTTGTCATGTTTTATAGCTTTCTACACATGTTCAGTCCAGGACTGATGCAGGATAGTTCTCCTGGGTTGAGGGGTCCCTGCTGCAGTTTCACCAGTAAAGAAAATGACTCACAGTTCGCTTGGAGGACCACATAAGACATGCATGGAGGTATGGTGAGAGCATTTCTTTAGATATTGTTTTAATTTTGTGGTTTAAAATAGTAATGTTTAATAAATAAATACATGTTTGTATGTAGAATGATGAGTTAATAATTTTTAGTGGACACATACACCCCCCAACATGTGTATTTCTATTTTTAACAGAAGCGCCAAGAAGACATAAAGTGGATGTTTGCAAGGAACAGTGGACCAGCATGGTACAGAGTAACCGTGTGTTATTCTGTGGGGATTCTGAAAGGGCCTGCCTTTATCCAGATGAACAGTAAATATCAACAGAACCATCAAAGAACTTGGGGAGAATCGGATGAAGCAAGGGATGTCTTTTTATTCATCTTTAAATATCCAGAGGAGCTGGACACTTTCAAATCAAATTGTTTTGATGAACAAGACCTGAAGATCCATGCCATGTTCTGTGAATAATCTGTCAGAGCAAAGATTCTCTCTGTGTAGCCTATGAATGTATGTATGTGTACTGCATATCAAGAACTGTTTATTCAACTGCTCAGATTTTATGATAGTTCAAATATATCTTTTGTTAAACACTACCAGTCAAAAGTTTTTGAACAGTAAGATTTTTTTTATTCTCTTCTGCTCACTAAGCCTGCATTTATTTTATTCTAACATACAGCTAAAATCAATAACATTTTTAAGTTTTTTACTGTTAATATAACAGTTTTCTATTTGAAACAGTTTCTTGTAACATGTCATTTATTCCTGGATATTTTGCATCAAATAAGTGCAGACTTGGTGAGCAGAAGAGACTTCTTTAAAAAAATACTGTTCAAAAACTTTTGACTGGTAATGTATATTGTTTTACAATGTTAAATGCAATTATTTTTAAAATAATGAATATTAAAAATACCCAATGAAGCAATGGATGTCTTTTTCATGAATGAATAAGGCCTAAAGATCAATGTCATGTTACTTATATAATCTATCAAAGCAAGCAATCTCTTAGCCTATGTATGTGTAGCCTACTACAAATGTTTATTCTGGAATTCAAATGTTAACACTTTATGATAAGTGGAACACATCTTTAAATTTTTTCTACAACTTTTACAATAATTTTACGCACTTTTACAATACCGAAATTGGGCAGGTCAAAATCGGTCATAATAAACGTGAATTTATCCCATTACATAAATGAAAAAGGTAAGGTTTAAAGGTTGTTATTATTAACAATTTGCCTAATGTAGCCAATGCAAGCGTATTACAGGCTGTCATGATGATGAAACCAGCTCCGTATATTAGACATATTAAATATATTAGATTTAAGTTGTGCCATTTTAGCCTAGACATTCTTTACAAAAAATAAGAAAACGTGTATTAATAAAACGAAGGCAACAGCATATTATTGTATATAATCACCGAAACTGCATTGCTTCACATACTTCCGGGTTTCCCGGCACAGAGATTGGGGAATCACGAGGTGACGTATTTGATACGGGCGTGACCTCTGACGTCACGCTCGGACGTGGGCGGGATGTACCTGTGATGAGCGTGGTTTCTGACGTCACGCATGGATGTGGGCGGGGTTGGATGTCCACTGCAGGCTGCAGCGAGCCCTACTTGGGCAATGGAGCAACAGTTACGAGTCACGCGTTCACATGCTATGGCAATATCAACTCTAATGCTTATGTCGCGTTGTTATGGCAACGGCTTGTCAGACTGTCTAACTGCACTGAACAATAGGGGGATTATCCAAACTTCGTTTTGAATTATATTCTTTACTATTTTATACACGTTCTCATATTATTTATGATTCAAATGCATTTTATCAACCACAATATTTTTGTTGATAAATATTGCGAAGGGGCACTTTTAATTACTTTTGGAAAAAGGGCAGGGGCTCAAGCCCCCAAAGCCCTCCCCTCTGCACGTGCCTGCTTCCAGTGATCGAGTGAGTGGATGCAAGAGCGGTCTGACTTTGCGTGACGCGTCTAAAAATGTGTGGAAAATGCTTTCCAAAGCGCTGTCACTTCTGTGGCATCTGCCGTTGCTAAGCAGTCAATAATGAACCACGTTCTCCACTAAACGTTTTTTGAACAACTAAAAAAAAACACAAAACAAAACAATGATTCTGTGAAAGGTTCATATGTTTAATGTTTAATTTGTATTTCTTTTGAGACAAAATGTATTTTATGTGCATTCATATGTTTACCTGTGTTTGATCCATTCACATTTCTGATTGGATTTAGTGGTTATTGTTTTTTTCATTAAAAATCACAGTTTTAAAAGTAATTAGTACTCTGGGTACTTTGATTAGTTTTTGATATGGGTACTTTATACTTTTACTTAAGTAAATGTTTAACACCAATACTTTTACTAGTAATTGAGTATTATTTCTGCAATGTAACAGGCTACTTGTACTCGAGTATAAATTTTCAGTACTCTTTCCACCACTGTAAATTATGCATTTCTAGAGACATCCATACAAATGCAGAATTTGTACAAAACCAATTTCAAGCATTTAAACCATAGTTTTTAGATCCAACTGCTTTTGCAATCAGGAGAAACATTGTTAAGTGTACAAAAGTTCTTAGGAGTTAAATGGCTTGTCATTTAATAAACAACCAGATTTTTTTCATGTTGTAGGCTTTTTGTAAGATCTTACCTGCTATGTAGAGAAGTATAACTCCAGCAGCACTCAAAGTGATGTTGAGCTTCATCCTTCTGTTCTGCTCTGTGATCTGACTGCTTTTTCTCGACTGGTTGGTTTCTAATGAGATTGAAAGCAAATACCACTGCATTTATCGAGTTCTCTGTCTCCACCCCAACACTACGTTCATCTCTGACACATTTTCAGAAAAATAAGCTTATCCTGAGCTTTTCATATGTGTCTTTTGTGGATGTGGCTAGAATGTTATCACCACCTTATACTAAAGTCGATTTCATCCCCCACAACTTTTTGAAAGCCTTTGAAAAACAGCATAAAAAACACAAATCCATCATTCTTCAAAACTTAATTCACACAAAAAAATTAAACCACCACTCATCTCCATAGCGCCAATATATGGATATTTAAATTCAATTTATAAAAACATCTGTGAATGTTGCATTTCTGGGGACTGCGTAATGCTTGAAGTAGTGAAATTGTTTAAATTTCACCTGTGTTCACTTAATTTGGATATTGTGATTAAAGAACACTGACTGATATAAAATCTTGAGGCATCTCAAGTTCATATTTTTGTCAGTATATTCATATGGGAAATATTTATTTATTCTTATTTTTAAAGATCCAATATCAGATGCAATGCAGTGACATTGCATGGCATTGTTTATGAGATAGTCGATGAAGTGTTATATAATCAGAGAAAGACCTGCATGTACTTTCACTAACCTACTAATGAAGGCAACTGCATCTGGCCCAAAAGAAACAGTATGTCAATCCTATTCATATTTACAACAGACAGACATCTTTAAAGACTCTTCTGTAAACGGGATTTCAGGCATAAAGGTATGCAGACACAACAGAGACATCGAAAATGAACTACATTATGATGTATATATGCAGTGTTAATACTGGCTGTCAGAGCAGCCTTTCAGTGTTAAACAGGAAAATCATGGTGGTTTCCTGCATTGTCCTGTGGAAAACAACAAAACAAAACAAGCATGACATTTTGCGCTTTAGCTAATTCTAGGGCCATCTTAAAAAATAAAATAATTAAATCTAAGCCTGTGGCTAAAGTCAGTCTTTCTTTCAGTGCTTGTTAACAGCAAGTGTTTAAAAGTTTGCAAGAATATTTCAGAAACATCATACTAACACTTGTATATGTATTTTTTGTGTGTTTGTATGTGTGTGTGATCCTAATGAGTTTTGGCATAAAAGAAAAATCATTTTCACCCATACAATATATTTATTATTCATTATTTTACTCATTCACTGATGTTTCCTGTTGTTTTCTGTAAATAAAACATAAATATTTCATTAGTTTATGCATTAAATCATTGCTTGATTGAAAAAAAAAAATATTCACATCGACAGTATTTGTCTAACTAGTGTATATTCATGCATAGCTATGTCATATGACAAAAAAACACTTTTCCCTTTTTTACTAAAAAACTAATATAATTAATTACTGGTCAGCAATTATTATTGTGAGTATAAGTGTTGGGTTGGGCTAGAAATGCAATTCATTATGGTGTAATCTTAATTTTTAAGTAGTATTACATTTCATTACATTTTTCGAGTATAAAATCAACATGAAAAAAAATCATAATGAAAAAAAAGATTATATCATGGGTTTGCATACATCATTGTATGAAATTATATACACAGAAAAACAGTACAATGACAAAGTTAAATATCTTTGAATAATTCATCATAATGCATCATTTCTTTTATAAGCCTGAGGGATAATATGAGAGTTAAATTCAAAAAAGAAAAAAATGAAAATATAAAGGAGATTTAACCCCTTAGCATTCCTATCAAACTTAACTCAATGCAAAATGTCCCGTGGGTGGAATTCATTATTTTAACACTAAGGGGTTAAGGCACTTTCGCTTCTGGATAAATAAATCAAATCATCTTTGTTTGTCCTTTGTTGTCCCTGTCCTCTCCTGTTTTGACCCTGCCTGTACAACCACAATTCTTGTAAATAAAGCTTGCATTTGGATCCTCCTGTCTTCGTCCTGTCTTGTTACAATTATCCTATTTAAATCAATGTGATAAGCAAGATAGGTATGAATATATTACCTAAAATGTGTAATGTAATGAATTACATTACAAACTAAAGCAAACAATACATGTTCTTGTCATTAGCTTTTCTGATCCACTTCAAATTCTGACTACTGTATTTGATAAAAGACACAAGATCAGATGCTATGCTATGTTTGTGAGATAGTTGATATATTATATAATCAGAGAAAAGACCTGCATGTAGTTTCATTATTCTAACCTAAAAAGGCACCTGCATATGGCCAGCAATGTGAGAAAACCAGTTTGTTCAGTCAACCCTATTCATATTTATAATAGCAGACAAAGATCTTTAAAGGGTACATAACATACACAGTTTCACCTAATCTCATGTTAATCCTGAGTACCTATAGAGTGTATCCTTAATATCTCCAAAAAGTCTTTAGTTTTCTTATATTTATAAAAGAAAAATACAGCTTTCCGTTTTTCTCCGGAAAAAAGATGAACTTCTGGAGGCGGGCCGTGGGCGGAGCTAAGTTCGACAATCACTTGCGTTAGGATTGCCAATAAAACAGACATTTGATGGCATCTGCAGTTGTGAATCATGACCAGGATCTTTTATAACTGGGACCACTCCATCTTTCAGTACAATGTGCAAATCCAGCGTCAAACTGTATATGAAACGTTCGTGGGCAAACACACACTATACTCCATTGCTGCCCAGGGAAAAAGGAACAGCATCCACTGTTCACATAACGCTGGGTTCTTCGGGAAGCTGAGCAAAGTTATCTTTGCCTTACAATCAAAACCACACTTCTTTAGAGACATTCTTCCCGAGTAAATCCCTTGCAGCAATGCACTGAGTGCAGCCGAATGAACCGCGTTGATGTTCGTGCTCTCTCTCTCATGGTCTAGCCATGAGCGCGGGCGCCGTGGGCACGCTTTTCCGGGAGAAATGCTCATATAAGGAGTTCCACCACCGATTACATCATTAATGCAACGATCGGGAAAAAAAAAACAGCAGAAACTTGTACCAACCCAGAAGTACAATTTTCAGCAAAGAAATTCTCCGTCGTTCGTCTAAATTATTTTTTTTTAAACTTTGGGCATGTTTAGCATGAGAATCCAACTCTTTAACACTGTAAACCACTCTGAATATATGAAACACCATTGTACCCCCCTTTAAAGACTCTTTGGTTAACAGGATTTTAGGCCTAGAGGTATGCATAGACAATAGAGACATCAAAAACGAAGTAAAGTCAACTTTATTTAGACAGCATTTTATACAATACAGACTGTCAAAGCAGCTTTTCAGTGTTAAACAGGAAAATCATGGTTGTTTTCTGCATTGTCCTGTGGGGAAAAACAAGTAGATGAAATCTGTGCCTAAATCTATGGCAGTGGCTGAAGTCAGTTTTAGTTTGTGTTCTTATGCTCTTTTACTCATTCATTGATGTTTCCTATTGTTTCCCGAAAATAAAATATAAATATTTCATTAGTTCATGCATTAATTCATTGCTTGATTGAAATTTGATGTATTCACAACTGGTCTATAGTCATGCATATCTTCATATCATATGGCAAAAAATACATTTTGCTTTTTTACTAAAAAAACGAATATAATTAATTACCAGTCAGCAATTATTATTATTATGAGTATAAGTGTTGGGGTGGGCTAGAAATGCAATTAATTATGGTGTAATCTTATTTTTTAAGTAGTATTACTTACATTTTTTTTTTTACATTTGGGTATAAAATCAACAGCTGCCTGACGTCTCCTTTTTGCAAACACTGAGGAAAACTGTACTAAGTGATGCTATGAGGTGTTCGTTTTTGTTTGTTTGTTTGTTTGTTTGTTTTTACATACATACAAGATTAGGGAAAATTCCATGGTTGTACTTTTAAAAATTAACATAATCATAATGAAAAGATTATATCATGGGTTTGCATACATCACAGTATGAAATTATATACACAGAAAAAACATACAATTACAAAGTTAAATATCTTTGAATAATTCATCATAATGCATCATTTCTTTTATAAGCCTGAGGGATAATATGAGAGTTAAATTCAAAAAAGAAAAAGATGAAAACATAAAGGAGATTTTAAGGCACTTTCGCTTCTGGATAAATAAATACATAAATAAAACGCAGGTAAACAAATAAAAAATTTTAGTTTTTAGTAAGTTTTTTTTATATTATTATTATTATTTGAATTTAATTTTTTTTTTTTTTTTTTTTTTATTAAACTTATATCTCCCCATAGTTCCTTCACAAACACCAGTTTGGGAAACCTTGATGTAATATAATGTTTAATGCTCTTCATATTGTTAATTACAACAAATGCAATATTTTTTGTCCTCATTTGTCATAGGTCAAAAGTAATCCAAAAGTAGTTTGAATATATTACCTAAAATGTGTAATGTAATGAATTACATTACAAGCTAAAAAAAATATACCTGTTCTTGTCATAGGACTTTTTGATCCACTTCAAATTCTGACTCTGTATTTGATAAAAGACACAAGATCAGATGCTATGCTATGTTTGTGAAATAGATGATGTGTTATATAATCAGAGAAAAGACCTGCATGTACTTTCATTATTCTAACCTACCTACAAAGGCAACTGCATATGGCCAAAATGTGTGAAAACCGGTATGTATAGTCAACCCTATTCATATTTATAATAGCTGACAAGTATCTTTAAAGACTCTTTTCTTAACAGGATTTCAGGCCTGAAGGTATGCAGAGACAAAAGAGACATCAAAATTGAACTACATTATGAAGTCAAGTCAACTTTATTTAGACAGTGTTTTAAACAATACAGACTGCCAAAGCAGCTTTTCAGTGTTAAACAGGAAAAACATGGTTGTTTTCTGCATTGTCCTGTGGGTAAAAAAACAAGCAGATGAAATCTGCACCTAAATCTATGGCAGTGGCTAAAGTCAGTTGTAGTTTGTTTTCTTATACTTTTTCTTTTTGTGCTTTTTAACAGCAAGGGTATTTAATTTTTAAGTAGCATTACTTACATTTTTTGAGTATAAATTCAACAGCTGCCTGACGTCTCCTTTTTGCAAACACTGAGGAAAACTGTACTAAGTGATGCTATGAGGTGTTAGTTTTTGTTTGTTTGTTTGTTTGTTTGTTTTACATACATACAAGATTAGGGAAAATTCCATGGTTGTACCTTTAACAATTAACATAATCATAATGAAAAAAAGATTCTATCATGGGTTTGTAACATCATAGTATGAATTTATATACACAGAAAAACAGTACAAAGACAGAGTTAAATATCTTTGAATAATTCATCATAATGCTTATTTTTTTTATAAGCCTGAGGGATGATATGAGAGTTAAATTAAAAAAGAAACAGAGATTTAAGGCACTTTTGCTTGTGGATAAAAAAAATACACACACAATTGAAGAAATTAACAACATATTCAAGATATAATGAATTTGGGTTTTCGTAATAAAAACATATTTAAGGATAAAACTGTGGGTGAAATTAGCAGGGTTAAAAATATAAGAACATTGGTTATGGTCACATGACACACAGGTAAACAAATTAAATATTTCAGTTTTTTGTTTTTTATTTTGATTGATTTTAAACAGATTTTTTTTAATGATTTAATTAATTATTAGCTTTTTATTAAACTCATAACCCTGTAGTTCTTTCACAAACACCAGTTTGGGAAACCTTGACATAATATAATGTTTAATGCACTTCATGTTGTTAATTACAACAAACATAATATATTTTTCCTCATTTGTATTTTTATATCAATATGGTCCTATTTAAATCAATGTGATAAACAAGATAGGTCAAAAGTAATCTAATCCAAAAGTAGTCTGACTATATTACTTAAAAATGTGTAATATAATGAATTACATTACTAACTACAATTTTTGTCATGTAATTTGGAATCAGTAACGGATTAAAATTTGTAAGTAATCTACCCAGCTATTACTGTATTTCTGTCAAAGAATGTATTCTCCTGCCATTTGATAAAACAGGAATGCTCACTGAAATATGGCTCTTCAAAGGTAGTACATGTAGTAACAGTTCGACCCTTTTAATGCTAAAATGGTTCATTGTGTCTGAGTTTAGGGTTCTTTATTCCCGCCCTTTTGTTTTTTCAAATCTGTAACTGCCAAAGCACCTCATTACTGAGTTTCTGGAGCTCTGTGATCCAACTACACAGACTGTCAACATACTCTCAACAGGTAAATGTTTTCTTTCTTAAAATTTCTATATTTTTACTTTTTAAATTGTAACTGCTTTCCAGTCATGTCTTTTTCTCTTTTTTTTTCAGTTTAAGAGAACATGTAAGTGTGACCAGCCCTGTTTAGTTAAGAAGACATCACTAAGTAAGTAACGAAAATATTTAATTTATGGTATTTTTTTTGTTTGTTTGTTTGTTTGTTTGTTTTATAAAAACAAATGGAAGAAGACTTTAATATACTAATACTAATGAAAATAAACTATCATTAAATAGGTTATTTATAACACCATTAAGGTCCTATATATAGCATTTTCAAAGCATGGTTTTTCCTGCTCAAGTGAAATAGAAAGTAAACAGAGCTCTGCAGAAAAGCCCCAAATGATAAGAAAAATATAGCAGTGTGTGTGTGTGTGTGTGTGTGTGTGTGTGTGTGTGTGAGAGAGAGAGAGAGAGAGAGAGAGAGAGAGAATTTGTTGGAAATTGGAAACGTGATAAACATTAGCCTACTTTACTACATTCCTTGTGCTTTTTTTTTTTTTTTTTTTAAGCCGAGCCAATCAGTGCTCCGCATGTCAGCGGTCCCACCCAGTTGAACTGAGTCAGAGCTGTCGGGAAAGCGGACGGATGCATGTGATCTTTTTTAACGGTGTGCGCGCGCGCCTATGAGGTAAGTAGCGGTCTGTTTATCCATTGTTTTCTATTATGTTTCTAAACGTTTAACTGCTCAGAGTGTGCCCAAGTTAAGTGTTAATTTATATACTTAGATTCCTCATATGTATCACTGTTATGTTTCGATGGCATAGGGGAGAGCGGGGTACGAAAGTACCATTTTTCAGAAAAACATTTAAAAACATAATGTTATAGACAGAGATATATTTTTGCTGTGGTCTATAAATCATAAGTGTGGTCTATCAACAGCAGGTGGTATTTTGTACAAATGTTGAAAGACCTAAGTATTATTTAACTTTGATCGTAAGTTGCACATTGTTACTTTCGACCCCGAGACGAAACCGAGCAAGCAATAGCTGTCATTTCACCGTCTTGGTTAACTATAGACCCGATATACTCCGACTAAGTATAACCCCATTCTAGCCCAAATAACCTTAAATTTTGATACATGTCGTTTTTTGGCAAAATAACCTGTGAGTTGTATTATATTCTATCATGTAAACAAAGTCAGCAGCGTCTAAAAGGTGTTTGGTTTCATTTCTTTGACATTTTCTATGTATAGCCATGTGCCAAGCCAAGATTTAGCTTGTAGACAGACCTTATTTGTACCCCACTGACAGTCAAATCTGATTCATTGTAGTTTCCGTTGGTTGGGTTGAAAGTAACACACAGGTGGGTCAAAAGTAACACAACAGTTTCTTTTTCACAACAGCTAGATTTTTTCATGTCAGGGCAGAGCGGGGGCGAAAGTAACATGTTAACCCTTTAACTGATATCTCTACCATACGGTTGAGCTAAATTTGATAGGGTATAAATCTATCAAAAGGAAGAGATGAGAGAGCAATCTTTTTACAGCTGTACTGTCCCATCTCTGTGTCTGCTGTTTCCATGGAGGGATGGACATTTCCAGTTTTCAAGTGACAGCAGCAGTTTACAAACTTCAGTCAGTCACACAGAAGGGAGATTGGTGCTGGTCAGTCATCAGATAATAGGGTCAAACAAGCAATCAAGAAAGTAGGGATGAAACCATAAAGTTGTTGTGAATAGGGTAGAGCAGTGGTTCCCAACCTGTGGGCCGCGGCCCACTGCGGGGCCTCAGTGATCACCTCTAATGTAAAAGTAAAGATGATTGAAGTAGTTCTAACAACAAACGTGCACGTGCCTAATACATTATAGGTGCACATAAGTCCGCTATTGATTCACAAACTCACTTATTTAAGAAAAAGTAGCTACTCTGAAAAATGTTTTATTATTTTTAAAAGTTAGAATTGAGCAGAGGCTTTCTTTTTAAGGTTATAAAGTTTAGATTTAATTTAAAGTTTGTTTGAATTTTGATTTTTTTTTTTTTATAACATGCAGTAGAAGAATAATTATGCAAAACAAATGGTTTTGTTAATAAAAAGGGTTTAAAAATAAACACTTTTCTCTTTACTATAGAAGTACTGATTAAGAGGAAATGTCAGGCATGGGGGGCCTTGCAAAATTGACCAGAGAAGGAGGGGGACAGTGGAGTAAAAAAAGGTTGGGAACCCCTGGGGTAGAGGGTAATGATATAGCAAAATATATGAGAAATGCAGAAAGGTTTATTTATAATAATTATCCAAATCATGCATGTCTGCATGGCTGATATGTCAGTAAAAGACATTGTATATTGCCATATGGCTATAGATATTATACAGACACTTACAAATATATTTTTTTTTTACTTTGTGGACCCTAAGTTTCAAGAGATGTATCCAAGATACTAATAAAGTTAATAGAATGTTTATTATTGCAAAATAACTCATGAAATAGTTCTCTGAAGTTAAATCAAGATTTACCATGGACTGACATCTCAACCGTACTATAGAGTTTTATAAAAAAAAAAAAAAAAAAACATAAATTGAAAACAAAAAAAGTGCTTGAGGCTATTTATTAGATGTCTGCAAATAAGAATTTAATGTTAAATATTTTTTTCATAAGCTCATTTTAGGGGTGAAAGTTAAAGGGTTAAAAAATAAAACAATTTAAAAAAAATAATGTAGTAGACAGAGATATTTTTGCTGTGGTCTATATTTGTATTTTGTACAAATGTAGAAAGACTTCAGTATAATTTAACTTTGAACATAAGTTGCACATTTTTACTTTCGACCCCGTCGGTTGGGACGAAAGTAACACACAGGTGGGTCAAAAGTAACAAGCTGATTTTTTTTAGGTTACTCTCGCTTTTTATTTAATATACATGACTGTGATCTTGTTAGTATGTAAGTGCAAACATATTTTGTCTTTTATCCAACAACATTATTAAATTACATTTTCATTCAATGTTTTAAAACTCGACTATAAACTTGAATTGTGTAAAATGCATCTATTCAATTTATTTTTATTAAAAAAAAATACAGAATGAACAATATGAAATTAAATTAACATAAAATAAATTCTCAACATAATGTAACAGTAGGCCTGTTCATGTTTCCATCCAGTTGTTTGTATGCATAAATTCAAAATGTGCATAAAAACATCTGGAAACAACTGCAAATTCATAGGTGGAGGTGGAAAAGCTAAGGTATGTGTCACGGCGTGCCAAGGAGAAGAGGAGACAAACGTCAGGTTTAGTAGTTTTATTTAAAACACAGTGAGAGTTCGTGAAGGTAAGTGATATCGTAGACCAGCACAGTCCAAACGAGCAGGATGAGCTCGGGTGAGCATACAGCGAACAGTCTTAAGTGAAAGTCTTACTTCCCTTAGTAATGGTGATTGTAATTCCTTCCACAGGCAGATCAGAGGAGAGAGCTGGTGAGTGGCGCGTGAGTGACTGACTGGGGTAAGTATATATGGTGTGGTGATAATGAGGTGCACAGGTGATGATGATGATTAGTATTCAGGTGACTGTTCGCGGGTATTTTGAGATCGCGTAGGTGATTGGATGGTGGATCGGCCAGGTGACTGAGGTGTGGGCGTGTCAGTACCCCCCTCTCCACGGGTGACTCCCGGCACCCGAGATCTCTTGCGGGGGTGACCACGAGGGGCTGGGCGGTTGGGGTGGAGGCGATGGTAGTCCTCGAGGAGAGTAGGATCCAGAATGTCATCACGGGGTATCCACGACCTCTCCTCGGGTCCGTAACCCTCCCAGTCCACTAGGTATTGTAGTTGGCCGTGGCGCCGCCGGGAGTCCAGGATGTCTTTGACCTGGCAGATGTTGTCGGTGAGGATTTCGGGGGGGTCTGGCGGCGCGTCGGGTTCTGTGGAAGGAGGGATAATAGGCTCAACATAGGGTTTGAGAAGTGACACATGGAAAGTGGGATGTATACGATAGTTGGCTGGCAGGTTGAGACGATAGGTGACTGGGTTTATTTGGGAGTGAATAGTGAACGGCCCTATGTAGCGGGGACTCAGCTTCTTACAGGGCAGCCGAAGGCGGATATCACGGGTGGATAGCCATACCTGGTCTCCCGGGTGGTAAATGGGGTTATCAGACCTGTGGCGATTGGCGGTTTCGGTGTGCCTTCGGACTGCACGCTGTAGATGGACATGAGCTGAGTCCCACACCCTCTCGCTCTCCTGGAACCAGGAATCCACCGTGGGCACTCCGGCGGCCTCCCCGGACCAGGGGAATAATGGTGGCTGAAACCCTAGAACACATTGGAAGGGGGTTAGACCTGTACTTTCTTGACGGAGGGAATTCTGCGCATACTCAGCCCACGGTAGATACTGGCTCCAGGTGTCCTGATGTTGGGAGCAGTAGGCACGGAGATAGCGGGAGATTTCCTGGATTTTGCGCTCGGTCTGGCCATTAGACTGCGGATGGTAGCCTGACGTGAGGCTGATGGTGACTCCGAGGAGTTGGAAGAAGGCCCGCCAGACCCTGGAGATGAATTGTGGACCACGATCCGAGACGATGTCTTCGGGTAGTCCGAAGTTTCGGAAGACGAAGGTGAACAGAGCTTCTGCCGTCTCCAAGGCGGTGGGTAAACCTTTAAGGGGAATAAGTTTACATGCCTTGGAGAATCTGTCAACAACGACAAGTATGGTAGTATACCCATTTGAAGGTGGAAGGTCTGTGGCGAAGTCCACTCCTAGATGTGTCCAGGGTCGGCGGGGAATCGGTAAGGGATGGAGTTTCCCCTCTGGGAGATGACGTGGTGTAGCAGTCACTGCACAGACCGAGCAGCTTCGAACGTAGGTGGAGACATCCTTAGCCATCTCCGGCCACCAGTAGCGTTGACGGAGGAGCGAGAGGGTTCGCCTGCTGCCAGGATGCCCGGAACCTAGAGAGGTATTGACAGTGCTTAACAGGTTATTGCGGAGGGTTGATGGTACGTACTGTAATCCGGGGGGAACCCCGGGCGGAGCAGGTTCGGAGTCAAGGGCGGAGCGAATCTCTTCATCTATCTTCCAGGAGATGGGGGCTAAAAACACAGAAGGCGGCAAGACAGGTTCAGGTAAGTTATCAGACAAGTCTGAAGAGTACATGCGGGAGAGAGCATCGGCTTTAGTGTTCTTATGACCTGGCTGGTAGGTAATGGTAAAGTTGAACCGGGCGAAGAACAACGACCACCTGGCTTGACGGGCGTTCAGACGTTTGGCATCTTTGAGATACTGCAAGTTCTTGTGGTCGGTAACAACGGTGAACGGATGAATAGCGCCTTCTAGCCAATGCCGCCATTCTGTGAGGGCCAGTTTGATGGCGAGAAGTTCGCGATCTCCGATCCCGTAATTTTGCTCCGCCGGGGTTAGCTTTTTGGAGAAGTAAGCGCATGGGTGTAGAGTGCGGGGCTCACCAGACCATTGTGACAACACAGCTCCTACTCCAGTATTTGCTGCATCCACCTCCACGACGAAGGGTTCCTCAGGGTTCGGATGATGGAGGATGGGTGCTGTGGTGAACATCCCCTTAAGGTGGTCGAAAGCTTGTTGGGCTTCTGGACTCCAGTGCAGTTTCTTAGGTGCACCTTTAAGAAGAGCAGTGAGGGGAGATGCATGGAGGCTGTAGTTGTGGATGAATCTCCTATAAAAGTTCACGAATCCCAAGAATCTTTGGAGCTCCTTTATGGTAGAGGGAACTGGCCAATCAGTCACCGCGTCCACCTTGGAAGACTCCATGCGAACTCCCTCCGCAGCAATCACGTAACCCAGGAAGGAGACGGTGGGCTGATGGAATTCACATTTTTCCAGTTTGAGAAACAGATGATGGTCTTGTAGACGTTGGAGGACTTGTTTGACGTGAATCTGGTGCTGGGAGAGGTCGTTTGAATAAATCAGGATATCGTCTATGTAAACAATGACAAACTGGTGAAGGAAGTCTCTGAATATTTCGTTCATAAAGTTCTGAAAGATTGAGGGACTGTTGGCTAACCCATACGGCATAACCCGGTATTCATAGTGACCTGAGGGGGTGATGAAGGCTGTCTTCAACTCGTCTCCTTCCCGGATACGGATGAGGTTGTATGCGCTGCGGAGATCGAGTTTGGAGAAGATCTTAGCATCTCGTAGTTCTTCCAAGGCGGCCGGCACTAACGGGAGAGGATAGGCGAATTTAATAGTGGCTTCATTCAGAACACGGTAATCGATGCACGGCCTTAATCCTCCATCCTTTTTAGAGACGAAGAAGAAACTGGATGCGGTAGGTGAGGTGGATGGTCTGATGAACCCCTGATGTAGAGCTTCCTGGATGTAAGCACTCATGGCCTTCTGTTCTGGTTGAGACAGTGGATAGATCTTACCATGAGGAAGTTTGGCATCTGGCAGCAGGTCGATGCTACAGTCCCAGGGCCGATGGGGTGGTAAGTGAGTAGCTTGTTCTTTACTGAAGACTTCCTTGAACTGGTAATACTCGGGGGGTATGGTGACTACAGTGGTGGTGTCCGGGCTTTCCACAGTGGTGGAGTGGACAGGTAAGTTCTGGGAGGTGTTCTTCAGACAATGAGTGTGGCAGTATGTGCTCCAGCTCTGAACCTCACCCGTGCTCCAATCGACCAGCGGCCGATGTTGGATCAGCCAGGGCCGGCCGAGGATGACGTCCACAGTCGAGTGCGGAAGAACGAGCAGATTCAGACTTTCGGAGTGGTGAGTGTCATATTTGAGCTGGAGTTTTCGGGTCCGTAGGGAAATCTGTCCGTCTCCAAGCGGTGTCCCTTGCACGGTCGTTATACGGTACCGAGTTTCATTCTTGGTTGTTGGAAGACTGTGAGCTTTCACGAACTCAGCTCCCAAATCCACCAGCACATACACAGGAAAACGACGGTTATTAAAGGTGATTTCTGCAGATACATGTGGGATATTGGAAACAGTAGGAGTAAGACGGACGGCACTCACCCTGATGCGGGACGGTCGTACGGGACAGGCCGAGATGAGATGATCGGCTGCTCCACAATAGAGGCAGAGGTGATCCTTTAACCGGCGTTGTCGTTCGTGAGACGTGAGATGGTATGTGTCGGTGATCATTGGTTCCTCCGCGTCAGTAGTGGGCACTGGTGAGGAAACGCTCATGGTGGTGCTGGGTGAAGGACATTCGTTGCAAGCATGCAAACGCTGGGAAATCTGAATGGCTTTCTTAATAAACATCTCAATATTCACGGAGTCATCATAAATTACCATGTGACTTTTCACCGCTAGTGATAATCCTTTACGGTAGGCAGCTAGAAGAGCGACATCATTCCATCCGCTGCTTGCGGCTAGGGATCTGAAACGGACAGTATAGTCATGGATATGAGAGTTACCTTGCTTGAGATGGAGCAGTTCATTGTGAACAGAAAGGTGGGTAAGAGCAACTCCGAATACTTCTTTGAAATGCGACATGAAAGTGCTGACTGAATTTAGCATTGAGCTCTTGGTGTTCCATAACGCTTCGGCCCATTGCAGTGCTCGTCCTGTGAGTAGCGACATCATAAAGGCGACCTTGGAAATTTCACTCGGGAAATTTTGTGCATTGGCTTCCATATACAGGGAACATTGCAGGAGGAAACAGTTGCAGCTCTCCGGATCACCAGCATACGCAGTAGGGCGTAAGATGGGCACATGGGCAAGTGCGTTGGTGCTTGTCACAGCGGGAGGATTGACGGCCTGCAGGGATTGCTGGAGGGCTTGAACCATCTCCGTGAATGGGTCGGTTGTTGTGGTTGCCGAAGCGTGGGCCTCCATTTTGTTTTTTCGGAGCCGGAATCCTGTCACGGTGTGCCAAGGAGAAGAGGAGACAAACGTCAGGTTTAGTAGTTTTATTTAAAACACAGTGAGAGTTCATAAAGGTAAGTGATATCATAGACCAGCACAGTCCAAATGAGCAGGATGAGCTCGGGTGAGCATACAGCGAACAGTCTTAAGTGAAAGTCTTACTTCCCTTAGTAATGGTGATTGTAATTCCTTCCACAGGCAGATCAGAGGAGAGAGCTGGTGAGTGGCGCGTGTAAACGCGATTCCGGCTGGTGAGTGACTGACTGGGGTAAGTATATATGGTGTGGTGATAATGAGGTGCACAGGTGATGATGATTAGTATTCAGGTGACTGTTCGCGGGTATTTTGAGATCGTGTAGGTGATTGGATGGTGGATCGGCCAGGTGACTGAGGTGTGGGCGTGTCAGTATGGCTAAAACCTAAATATGACTATGCAAGCTGTCCTGAGACTGATGTTCATGACAGATAAGGTTACGTCCAGAAACGAACATAAAGTCCAAATTAACAGGCAGCGGACAAAATAAACACTTGTTGTCACTATATGGGGACAAAACTAACAAGTGTTACCTTTGTCCCTACAGGAGCTCCTGACATTAAAACCCGATTTAATTTTACACTGAAAAACTCTGAAAAGGCAAACTTCAGGATGTGTTACAGCACTAAATTCCCTGTAGATTAATCATTACTGTGACACATGAAATGAGAAAAACAACACAAATAATAATAATAAAAAAAAAAAATTACAGCTTCCATAATTTACTTATTATACTCAAAAACTGCTTTCTGGACCTAACTGCAGGAATCAATGACGAAATCACGAGATATTTCTCAGCTCTGTCAAGGGTTGCGTGCTGAATTCGCTGTCATAGCTTGGAAAGCAAATGTGGTCAGGGCTCTGAGAAAATCACTTTGTTACTTTCATCCCACGCTACTTTCGCCCCGCTCTCCCCTACTCTCGTTTTTATTAACATATACTTGACTATGACCTTGTTAATATGTAACTGCAAACATATTTTGTCCTTTATCGTCACAAAAAAATTATTAAATTACATTTTCATTTTAAATTTAAGTTTCATCAAATGTTCCAAAACCCAATTGTATAAACTTGAATTGTTTAAAATGTGTTCATTCAAATTATTTTTATAAAACATTTTTTTTTTACCAGAATAAACAAACTGTTAAATTAAAATAATATATATTATCAACATAATGTAACAGTAGGCCTATTCATGTTTCCATCTAGTTGTTTGTATGCATAAATTCAAAAACATCTGGAAACACTGCAAATTCATAGGTGGAGGTGGAAAAGCTAAGGTATGGCTAAAACCTAAATATGATTATGCAAGCTGTCCTGAGACTGATGTTAATGACAGATGTCCAAAAAACTCTCTCATGAACATCTGGCTGAATCAGACCTCATTCTCATTCTTGGCAAATTCCTTTGGTATAAAACAACATCAACATGTTTTAATGATGCAAGACACAGAAAGTCACCAAATTAGCATGCAGCGGGACAAAAGTAACACTTGTTGTCACTGTATAGGGGGACAATGGTAACAAGTGTTACTTTCATCCCTATAGGAACTCCTGACATTTAAACCCAGTTTACTTTTATTGTGAAAAACTCTGAAAAGGCCAACTTCAGGATGTGTTACAACAGTAAATAGCCTGTGGATTAATCATTACTGTGACACATGAAACGAGAAATACAAAACAACTCATTTGAAAAAAATTACTGCTTCCATAATTTACTTACTATACTTAAAAACTGCTTTCTGGACCTAACCACAAGAATCAACAGTGTTGGGGAAAGTTACGTTTCAAAGTAATGCATTACAATATTGCATTACTCCCTAAAAAAGTAACTAATTATATTACTTAGTTACTTTTTATGGAAAGTAATGCGTTTAAATTACTTTAGCGTTAACCTGGATAGGGTTTCTTGTTTGTTTTTAATATAAAAAAAGTTTGATTCTTAGCAAATGTGAAAGCCCTTTCACACTAAAATAACTGAATAAGCCTAAGGCTAAAGGAAAACTGAATTCACATCTGTACGGTAGAACTGTAGGAAAAGAAAAGTTCAACACTCTTCAGCAATGAGAAAAAAAGCACAAATGTTAGTTAATCTAAAGTAAGTTTTGCTTATTAGTACACTGCAAAAAATGCTTTTCTTACTTAGATCTTTTGTACTGTTTCTAGC
Organism: Cirrhinus molitorella; assembly: GCA_033026305.1. Lineage (NCBI taxonomy): Eukaryota > Metazoa > Chordata > Actinopteri > Cypriniformes > Cyprinidae > Cirrhinus > Cirrhinus molitorella. The sequence continues at coordinate 55,902,033 of CM065117.1, forward strand.
CAAAATATCTAAAAATTCTTAAATCAAGAAGGATTTTCTAGACAAGTTTTTTTTTTTCTGAAAACAAGTCAAAATTATGTGTGTTTTTGCTTGAAACAAGCAAAATAATCTCCTAATGGGGTAAGCAAAATAATTTTCTGTTTGAAATAAGATTTTTTTTTTTCTGAAAACAATCAAATAATTATTTACCTGTCTAGAAAATCCTTCTTGATTTAAGATTTTTGTTTTCCCCACTCTCCCCTAAACATTATATGGTTTATCTAATATATATCGCTCATAACTAAGAGTTATTGTCTTTATTTTGTAGAAACAACAAACACACAATGCAAAGCAGAAATTCTTCAGTGTCCTGAGTTGTGCTGACCTGATCATCTCTGGAGTAAAATTCACAAGAAAGAAGAGCTACCAGTAGCCACTCATTTTTGCACATTGCTTTACTGTTGTTCTCCGATTACCTCCCTCATTTGAAGCTTTCAAGGACAGCCTGTTTTTGTTTGTGGAGACATGCAACACCAAGACTTTGTCTTTACAGGCACAATGGCCACACTGGTGAATTCCAAAAAAAAAAATCCCTGTTGCTGTGCAAAAGTGAAACTTGAATGTTTGATTTCAGCTTTTTGTTCCAGTTCTAAGAGTTAAATATAATAATTAAAACCAGCTGTAGTACTTGTTTCCTCAATATACTATTTCAACACAGCAGTTTTTACCAGGATTGGAGCTGGTGCAAATCATCCTTAAAAGTGTGTATGTGTGTGTACGTGTGTGTGTGTGTGTGTGTGTGAGACACGCCTTTTGCACGCACATCCTGAGAGACATTGCATGCAAACCACATCCTGATTTACTCAAGATAAAAGATCTTCAAATCAGCTCACCCGTTCAAACAGATCACTTCAACCTGCTAGACAAGCCATGGATTTTGAGAACAGCAACGACGGATGTAGTAACTGTGAAAAGAACTGCGATAACAAATGCCAGTGCCATTGTCATACAATAATCCAAAGTCCAAAACCTAAGCAAATGACTGAGGAGACAACATATGGTATGCCTGAAAGGCCTTCGAAAGAGTGCAGATTCTGTGATTGCGGCTACTGTTTTGTCATCCCCTTTGACTGCGGCCCTTGTGATTGTGGCTCCGGTGATGGTGGCGCTGGTGATGGTGGTGGTGCTGATGGTGGCTCATGTGATTGTGGCTCCTGTGACTGTGGTTCCTGTGATTGCGGCTCCTGTGACTGCGGCTCCTGTGATTGCGGCTCCTGTGATTGCGGCTCCTGTGACTGCGGCTCCTGTGATTGCGGCTCCTGTGATTGCTGCTCCTGTATTATTCAGTTATTGCTTGGATGTTGTTTAAACGGGTAAGAAACACATTTGTCTCTTCAATGACTTCCAATTTCTATCCAAACTGTAAGAGTTTGTTTAATTGTGGCCGTTTAAATGTGCTTCCACAATATTTATATTTGTAAATCTTAATGTAATCAGTACATGTCAACATGTACAAATAAATATTTAAATAAAAACGTGATCTAGCATTAGCTAATGCACTGTGAATTAACATGAACAAACACTAACAAAGGTTAATAAATGTAGCCAGCTAATGCAGTTTTTGCAGTGATGCCATATAGAAGGACCATTTTTGGTTCCCCAAAGAACCTTTCAGTTAACAGTTCCTAAAAGAACAATTTTGTAGTACATTATAAAAAAAATGAAAGAACCCTTCTCGACTATAAAAGAACCTTTTCCTGCATTTTAAAGCTTACATGGATGTTCCTTCATAGAACCATTGATGTAATGTGAACAAATTAGACTTTATTATCTAAAGTGTTATTGAAGAGTAAAAGTGACAAGATTTTATTTAAATTAAATCTTACCCTGAAAATAAATATAGTAAAATTTATTATCTATTATAAATGCATTTTACATGGTTATGTACTTAATAAAAATGCCCTGTAATTGTACTTTTGGTATACTAAACTGGCATACTTAAAAGTGGAACACATTTTGTGCTTAATGCACTTTCATTGTGTGGAAGTCCAACTAGAGATACAGTGTACAGAAATATATTTGATTGTGCTAAAGTGGAACTATTGTGAGTATACTTCAGGTACAATTTAAATATCTTGCATTTGAATATTGATTATTCAAAGATCATTCAATCCTTATCAGTAGTGACATTCAAACACATTTAGGCTTAATATTAAGAAATGTGCATTGTGCACAAGTAGTACTACAGTCTCTAGCAATATGTTAATACATACACTGAACAAAACACTTTTGTTTTTGCGCCCATGAGCTAAACTCAAAGATCTAAGACTTTTTCTATGTAAACAAAAGGCATATTTATCTCCAATATTGTTCACAAATCTGTCTAAATCTGTGTTAGTGAGCAGTTCTCCTGTCCTGAGATAATCCATCCACCTCACAGGTGTGGCATATCAAGATGTTAATTAGACAGCATGATTATTGCACAGGTGTGCCTTAGGCTGGCCACAATAAAAGGCCACTCTAAAATGTGCAGTTTTACTGTATTGGGGGGTCCGAAAACCAGTCAGTATCTGTTGTGACCACCACTTGCCTCACACAGTGCAACATATCTACTTTGCATAGAGTTGATCAGGTTGTTGATTATGGCCTATGGAATGTTGGTCCACTCCTCTTCAATGGCTGTATGTTGGCAGGAACTGAAATGATCTTGGATGTGAAGATGCTGGATGTGGAGGTCCTGGGCTGGTGTGGTTACACGTGGTCTGCTGTTGTGAGGCTGGTTTGGATGTACTGCCAGATTCTCTCAAATGCCTTTGGAAATGGCTCATGGTAGAGAAATGAGTCAACATGCCAATTGCACACTCCCTCAAAACTTGTGACATCTGTGGCATTGTGCTGTGTGATAGAACTGCACATTTTAGAGTGGCCTTTTATTGTGTCCAGCCTAAGGCACACCTGTGCAATAATCATGCTGTCTAATCAGCATCTTGATATGCCACACCTGTGAGGTGGATGGATTATCTCGGCAAAGGAGAAGTGCTCACTAATACAGATTTAGATAGATTTGGGAACAATATTTGAGAGAAATAAGCCTGTTGTGTACATAGAAAAAGTCTTAGATCTTTGAGTTCAGCTCATGAAAAAAGGGGGCAAAAACAACAGTGTTGCATTTATAATTTTGTCCAGTGTATGTTAGTAGATTTGAACTACACTTAGTATGAACTAAATGTATTTTAAATATATTACTTTTTACTAGGATGAATATATGCTAATTGCAAGGTTGTTCAGATTTTTTAAATTCATGGTTCAAACTAATTTTATTTGTAGGCATAACAAATATTTCATGGTGATACTGATTTTTTTTTCTTTTTTTCTTTTGTAGTATTTAATCTATCCAGAGTAGATGGATTTGTGGAGACTACGCAGTGCTCCGGATGAGTTTCAGCTCCAGTGAAGAACATCATCAACACAAAGACAACAGCACTGTGATCTATAATAAACATCAGGACATTTAAAGATGATATTATACACATAGATACAGCTCCATCCAAAAGATCAAAGTAAACTGAACTACTTTTTCAAAACAATCATGACAATTGCCTTTATATTGGGGGAAACCCCCCCCCCCCAGGAACACACTTAGTTAATTAAACAACTGTGTGAATGTATGCATTATGCATGTGGAATTATTGTAAAGTTATACAGCATTTTCTCTCTCTGTAAAAATACATATTTTTCTTTTTATAGCCTCCTTTACACCAACAGTCAAATTTATTATATGAAACTCAAATATAGTGAAAGTTCATTGCAAAAAAAGTTATGTGAACTCTTTATGTTAAGTACTGAACAGGAGAGTAAATGTGGAAATTAGCTGTTGACCCACAAGATTAATAAGGGGAGATCTGATGATCTGTGGGGATTGAAAGGGTTTCTGTTATGAGTTTTGTCATGAAGAAAGTCTGTGTTTAGGTCAAGGAGAAGAACAAGAAGCATTGATAATATGTTGTGTGTTGCTTCATTTAAAAAGCAATACATGAGTTGCCAGTGCAGTGATGTTTATGTTAGTTTCTGGTTAATAGTTAGATTTTGTCATGGGTTTAGGGTTTTAGTTTATATAGAGCAGTATGTTTATTACTGGATTCAAACAAAATGTGTTCACAGTATACTACAGTAACATAATGTTAATCATATTACAATAAGAGGGCTGTAAAATTATCATTAAACTACATCTAATCTGAGCATGTTGCAGTATATGGTTAACTTTTTTCCTGTTGCAGTCTAAACTTAAGTTGATGGTCTTTGACTGTTATTTCCTGCTATTTAAAAAAAAAATCCTGGTATTCTGCTGTTATTTCTTCACCAGAAGTGATGTATGCTTTGGGTCGTTATCATGCTGGAAGACAAAATGTCGCAGGGCTCTAGAGACTGCCTTCATTGAGACATCAATTCCAGACTTGGCTAGGTCATTCATTAATGTCTTGGCAGTTGTTCTTGGGTCTTTAGAAACCTCTCTCACTAGTTTTCTTTCCAAAGTTTTTGAAATCTTTTGCTTCCTGCCTCTGTCCGTCTTGTTCTCCACTGTGTTGGTCTTTTTAAACTGCTTGATAATGCATCTCACTGCAGTTCTTGATGCTTTGATAAACGTGTGTATCCTTCTCCATCTTTATGAGCATTAACAATTCTTTCTCTCAAGTCCAAACTAATTTCTTTTGTCTTTGCCATGATGACAGTGCATATTATTTTACTAGTTGTTTCGCAAGATACTAATCCTCAGCTTAAAGAGCAAGTCATTGGACAGCAGTGGTAGCTAATCAAACTAATCATTTCTTAAGGGGGCTAATAATATTGACCTTAGCAGTCTCAAAGCAAGCTTGCCAAATATGATATGCTGGCATTTTGTCAAATGAAAAAAAAATATATATGCAAGATATAGAAAAGTTGATTAAATACCACGATTTCCCAGAAGAATGAACATTAAGTTCATTAAGAGATTGAATGTTGAAAGCAGAAAGAGTGTTTTGTGAAACATATATTGTGAGAAGTGTGAGCAGATGGTGAATTGTTGGATAGAGGAGACAGATAAGAGGGAAAGAAGACTGATGTAAAAAGGAATTGGCACATAGGGAATTGCATCACATAGACCTACTAAACCCTGTGATATCTTAAGGTCTGTGGGGCTGATGGCACATTCTGATTTTGCTGTCACATATTTTGTTGACCCTGGAACAACATTTTAATCCAAAATTCCAAAATCCAAAAAACTGTTTTTCAAATCAGATTGGTTAATCACAATGCTGTTCCAGGGTCAACAAAGATGTTGATTCAGGAACATGTTGCACTTGGTAAAATCAGGTTCTGCCAAACCACAGAGTGGCACTTTGTCCAAGACTACAAGCAGTAAATGCAGCTGTCAGACAAAGGACTCCATTAGTATCAAATCCATATACAAATTTGTGGCTTTCTATTCAGTGGCAGTCTTGGCTAAAGCATGCCGGGAACCCGTTGACCCTGACAGCTGGAACTGCTTTACTTAAATATGTAGCACACTATCAAAAGCAACAGGTTACATTTCTGGGTCATGTCATAACACCCAGAAGCAAGTATCTGTCTGGGAAAAAAAAATGGTACAAGCTAGAGGACTTCACAGAGGACCTGAGAACGGAGGACCCGTACGGGTTCGGGTCTATATTTTAAATGGTCAGTAGGGTCCGGGTCTGTTTCACATTTGTGTAATACCCGAGTCGATCAGCTTCGCATATGTTTTGTAACTCATAACTTGTAAAATTAGGATGAGAAATGTGTGAGAGGGATATAAAGTGAATAAAAAATAAAAAAATAAAAACCTGCGCCGCCGCGTGACCTCAGCCGCCAGAAGAAGAGCGCGGGCAGACGGAGATCATTGATTCCTTCATGAGTGATGTGAAAAAATATATATATTATATATATTATAAGATTACCACTAGGTGGAGCTCTAAGCATATGTATTTTTTTTTACCTGTTATTAAACATGCACGCAGTAAAGTGTAATGCACGTGTTTGCTAACAAAAATGCTCTTTATTACAACCAAAGAGTATTGTTTCAACAGTCGAAGTTATAAGATGCAAAAAAAAAAAAAAAAAAAAAGCGAGGCGTTTTAGTGACACGTTAAAAAAGTAAATTTACAAGATTAATATTTCTAGAATAAAGTCGTAATGATTTTGATGCTTTTAATATATCACAAGCTCAGCTTTCAAATTAGGTCAATTTTATCAGGAAATACAAATTATAGGCCTAAATGTGTTTTATAATTAGTTCATAACACAAGTTATTTAAAGCTATAAAAATAAAACAATCTGTTCCGTTTGCATGCGCTATATAAGATGTGCAGTCGGGTCTGTGTCTTTCCAGCCTGGTTCGGGTCCAACCTTCGAATGATGGTCGGGTCCGTGTCGGGTCCAAGTAGTCCAAGTAGAACAAATCCTTTTGCTTGGTTGAACAGCAGCTACGCTAATTATGTTCCTATTGTTCTCTGTTTCTGCCACGGGATTGACATCTAGGAATAACACAAGCTACAGTCTGGATCAGGAGCACCGAAGAAGAGATGATGATGTCAACCCCTTGGAGGACTTTAGATGATATCAGCCCTGAAACACCATACATCACTACCGAATTTTACTAGAGTGATTTGATTGCAACATATAATCATTAATGTTAACATTATACAAATTGTACAAACTTTAATTATTGTACAAACTCTAATTTAACAAACGTTATTGTACAAACTTTAATTATTGTACAAACTTTAATTTAACAAACCTTAATTATTGTACAAACTTGAATTTAACAAACTTTAATTATTGTACAAACTTTAATTTGCTGTTAAGCTGCTTTGAAACGATTTGTTTCGTGAAAAGCGCTATACAAATAACCTTGACTTGACTTGACTTGACTAGTACATTCAAGGCATTTCTCGGGTCTGCACGGGTTCGGTCTCACTTTAAAATAAAATACGGGTCCGGGTCGGTTCTGTGCCGCACATTTACGGGTTTCTTCGGGTTCAGGTACGAATTTTTGGACCCGTGAAGACCTCGTACAAAGAGGTACCAAAACCAATAAAAAAAGAAACACATGTTGTCACTTTTGAGAATGTGCAGAACACTTATTCCCAATTATGTAATTCTTGAACAGCCTCTGTAAGCCCTAAGGATGGGAAGGGGTTGACGTTTTTAAAAATTACAAGAGTAGACCGAGGAGGCGGGAGAGACATTTATGAACATGAAAGTTCAGCTGTCTCTGGCACAAACTTTGGGTCTGCTGGTACCAACTTTGTTTAGATTGTAGATGAGAAAAATGGGTTTATGACTTAAGCAAGCATTTCCAGTAGCAGCAGGCCTGCCTCGGTGTGGCATCTGTTGATAAGGCCGTTATGGCGTCTAGAGAATTCGTAGGGTAATGTGACCTGAGATTGATGGCCGCACGCAGTGTCCATGATTCTGCAATAATAAAAAACATTGCATTTATCGACGGCTCTGTGGTTACGATACCACACAATCTTGCTAGATATGACGAACATAACCGTTAAACGATACACAACCTTGAATCCTGCCACCCTCCTTCAGATGGAGGAGGTCACTGTTCATCACTGTTGTTTGACTGTGCTCGATCAAATGTCCTCTTTGTGGATACGTTGGCGTATAGAGATCCACAAACAGGCCAAAATAAAGTTGACTCTGTTGTAACTAAATTCAAAGTTGTGGCTTCTGGCATGTTGCCTTCAAATTATTTAGCACAAGCAGTGGAGCTTGTGGCTTCTTGACAAAGAAACAACCAGTAGTGGAAGTTATAGTGAAATGTGTAAAATGAGTTAAGAAGACAATACTTTGAAGTTGAAACTGAGGTATCAGACTAGTGCTTGATGAATTTTAAATATGCAATATTATTTGCTTGCATATACTAGGGTTTATCCCCATAAAAAGCATTTAGCATGTGTTATTTACTTTACAAATTTAAGAGAGTGATAATTAATATGAAAATCAGAAATTAAAGGTATACATGTGATGTTCAGTTGTGCTCAAAAGTTTACATACCCCTTGCAGAATATGCAAAATGTTAATTATTTTCGCAAAATAAGAGCGATCATACAAAATGCATGTTATTTTTTATTTAGTACTAACCTGAATAAGATATTTCACATAAAATATGTTTACATATAGTCCACAAGAGAAAATAATAGTTGAATTTATAAAAATGACCCCGTTCAAAAGTTTAAAAGTGTGTGTGTGTGTGTGTGTGTGTGTGTGTGTGTGTGTGTGTGTTTGTTTGTTTGTTTGTTTTTTGTTTTTTTGTAGTGATAGTTGTTCATGAGTCTCTTGTTTGTCCTGAACAGTTAAACTGCCTGCTGTTCTTCAGAAAAATCCTTCAGCTCCCACAAATTCTTTGGTTTTTCCAGCATTTTTGTGTATTTGAACCCTTTCCAACAATGACTGTATGGTTTTGAGATCCATCTTTTCACACTGAGGACAACTGAGGGACTCATATGTAACTATTACAGAAGGTTCAAACACTCACTGATAATCCAGAAGGAAAAAACATGCATTAAGAGGTGATTATTTGTTTAGCCCGGCCTCCAGAGATCAAATGTGAGGATGTGAGATTGATTTTTATCACGATTTTGTTTGAAAATTGTGTTTAATGGTAGAAGGTGATTAAGAGTGTTTAACATGTTCATTTCTAATGATTAGTTATCAATGAATGATAAAAATGGGGAAATGGTGGAAGATAAAAATCATTTTGCCTGATTCTATGCTTATGGAACATTGTGTAGTGTATATTTTATTTAGACCTATTTGTGAGGATGACATGAGATATGGCTTTGGGGCCTAAATATAAGGGTAGGAAGATTTCAAAAGTATGATATAGTAGAATGTGTTTCTGACTTTCCTTTCTTCTGTGGAAAAGTACCAGCTTACCAGCTGTTAGGAGATGTAACCTTGAGGGCCAGGGAAGAGATAAAAGGTGGGGGACTGCCCTCCTTCCTTTGTCTTACACTCTGCAGCAACTTGTGTTCTGTATAACTGTATGACCTTTCTTGCAAAAAATAAACCTTTTTAAAAGACGAAATAAACCTTTTTAAAAGAAGAGAGATGCTGCCAGATTTCACACACACAAAATCACTCTCTTACTAATGCTTATTTATTTCTCACTAATCTTCATCTATTTCTCTGATTAAGATCGAGCGAACATAATGACCCAAAGACAAAGGAAATTATAAAAACAAACTATTACATTACATTTACATTTACATTTAGACATTTAGCAGATTCTTTTATCCAAAGCGACTTACAAAGGAGAACAGTGGAAGCAATCAAAATCAACAAAAGAGCAACAAAAACATGCAAGTGCTATGACATGTTTCATATAGCCTAACGCAGTGTTAGCAAGCTAGTGTTAGCTTTGTTAATTGTAAAGAGAGAAAACTTAGTGTTAGTGTTTTTTTGTTTTGTTTTGTATTTTGAATAGAGAACTTACTCTCATCACATTACGACTCAACTTTCATCACATAAATGTTGACTTTAAAAATTCTGAAGTCGTTCAACCCCTACTGTACACTGTAAAAACAAAACAAAAAAACCTAAAAAAGGTTGTTTCAACTTGTTTGTGCTGTCTTAAAATTTTTAGTTTAGTCAACATGAAATGTTAAATTGTACTGCATGAAAATGTAAATATTTGGATTGAGTAAACTTTAGATTTTAAGGCAGCACAAACACTTATTTATTTATTTATTTATTTTAAGTAGAAACATCTTTCTTTATTTTTTACAGTGCAGGACACTGGCCCTCCAGGACCGAGTTTGGGCACCATCGACTTAGAACTACTTCAAACAGTGCTTCCACAATCACTTACTAAAATGAAGTTTGGGTATATAAGTTGTTCATTTAGATTTCAAGGTTTAGCCCTGGTTAAAGTTAGTTCAACATATTTTTAAAATGTTTTAGTGTGTTTTTAGTATATTTGGCAGGTAGACTTTTTTATATGCACTTAGGTTTTCCGTAAATGACTTTCAGTTCAGCTATTGCAACAGTGTTTAATCACTTTTGTTTGCACTTGGGAAAAGATTAAAATGTATTGATTTCACCTTATTTGAAATCAAGGTTCTGTAAAGTGGCAAACGTGTTTGCTTTATGTGGTTTTGAAAAGAAACTCCTAGTTAAGTAATCATTGCTGCAAGATGGGGTGACAATGTTGGTCCTGGAGAGTCACCGTCCTGCCAGCCCTGATAAGAACTCATCTGCTTTATCTTTTAATAATCCTTAAAACATTGATTAACTTGTTTAGGTGTGCTTTATTGGAGCTGAACTCTGCAGGACCAATGTTGGCCATGGTTTAGAAGAAATGTGTTAAATTGCTAATAAATATTGTTAGTTTTTTTTTTTTAGAACTTTTATTTTTGGGTCAGCTTACCCTGTTGAAAAACAAAACAAATAGAAACAAGATTGTACAAGATTGGAAAGTGTACGGTTTTAATGGAAACTGTAGCTGTATGGTGCTTATTGGTCTTTCCTGGTAATTGGTCACCTTCTATTGATGGCTTGGTAAAACCGCTATGCATTATGTGTAATGCTATCAAATATAGTTACTAAGATCTACGTTTACTCAATTCATAATGTGAATATGATTGATTTCTCTGCTTAAAACTGTATTCAAAATGTAAAAAAAAAAAAAAAAAAACTTGGCAAGTTTTAGAGAAAATACACAAATGTTAAACATTAACTTTATAGACATTTAGAATGTAGAGTTCAGCCTTAAATAGCCCACCAGACTGAAGATAAACATCAACACTGGAGGAGCTCGAAACCTGGCGAAATGGCTCTGCATCAGCAACTACCATTTTTCAACCCAGTAAGTGCAAGTAAAAGCCATTCTTTGTATGTATGTATGCATGATTTTTGGTTGCTGACATAGACAATTAGATACATGAAAAGATAATTTATTGTGTGAAAATCAAGTAGCATCAAGATATGCCATAAAATGAATGCTTGTTCATGTAATCCTTCCACACAGAGTGTCCCATTCACTACTCCGATCCTGGGAGGACTGATGGATGGAATGATTATTACTGTATCTGGACGGGTTTTGCCAGATGCAGACAGGTGAGTAACAGTCTCTGTAATAATATGATGGCAGTTTTATCTGGTCATGTTTTATCAGAAAGATTAAACAAGAAGACCTTTTGTTGTGTTTTACGTTCAGTTATGCATTTTATGTTTAGTAAAAAATGCAAATGCAAAGAATGCAGTTTAATCTGGGAACTTGAATGTTGTGGCATTTCCAGAAACATTAGATGACAGTCAACATGAGATACAGTTGCAATCAAAATGATTGAGCCTCCTATGCAAATGTTATTTTCCTCTCTCTGTATTCCAGATTCAGCATGGGCCTTTACCATGGGTCCGATGTAGCTCTGGACTTAAAAGCTCGTTATGAGTGTGGCCTGAATATAGAGCATGAAGCCAGCCAGAAGTGGGGCTCAGAGGAAAGGAAGTTGGAAACTTCCTTCCAGAGAGGCCAGCTATTTGTTCTCCAGATCCTTGTCACTCTGGGATCATACAAGGTCATTGACTTCAGCTGCAAATAGTTTCTGAAATAAAATGTAGCGTTAGTTCCTGCATGTCACATAAAGATGACTCTTAGCTGATCCAACTACCTATATGAACACAGCAGCCATATTTATATATATATATATATATATATGTGTGTGTGTAGGGTCACGGTCTGTATGTTTTCGATACAGCATATAATAATAATAATAATAATATAATAAATTTAAAAATCCTTGATTTTTACACATTTTTTATTTATTAAAACTAATATCATAAAGTATGCATCTCAGATCAGCGGCAGGAGTCGGGTTTCATTTATCACATGAGGAGAGTGAGTCTAGCTGACCAGTGAGGTGAGAAAAACAAGAAGTTGACAAAATAATATTTAGTTACAAAACGAAATACAAAAGTGCCTGCTTTAAAAATAATTCAGACTTTTGCTGTTTACCTAAGATGATTTTGGAAGCTTCCACCGTTTGCTGATCTCCAGTGTTTTATATTTAAACTTTTTTTTTGTAAGTTATTTGCTATTTTATATTAGGCCTATAGCCTTTATTTGTAATCGTTTTGTTAATACATACAGCTAAATGACCACCTCCATCCCCAGCTCCACCTCTCATGCAGTCAGGACATGGCCTTCTGATATAACTCTTTGAATCAGACTGTTGCTATATTACATTAAAAACATGAACAATATCTGCAGTATCTTTATGCTGGTTCAGTTCTGTCTATCCTAAGACATCCTGGAGCCCCTGGGATGATCCTGACAGAACTTTCTTTAGTCACAAATGATTCTTCCCCCAGACAGCATCTGACTCTGTGCCAGATTCGTTTTCAACGGGCAAATCCGCGTTACAGTCACATCCGTTTCAGTGCTGTATCACAGTCCTAGACGGATCCGGCCCGTGTCTGGTTTCAGTGGGCACGGTCTACTATCGCAGAGCGGATCCGGGCCGAGTCTGGTACGAGTGCTGGCCCAGATGAGCGGAAAACCAGATGCGTGCCGGTATTGGCCCGTTGTGCCAAAAGACACTGGCCCAAGTCCGTTTTGCGGATTTGCGGGAGTGTGGGCCAGAATCAGGCCGGATGAAATTTGCTGTCAGGGCCATCATCAATGTTTCATTTTTTCTTTTTCTAGATAAGTACCAATGGGAAACCCCATTCAGAGTACAAGCAACTTGTACCATTCAAATCGGTGGACAGATTTCAAGTGGATGGAAAGGTGGAGCTGAATTTAGTTGCCTTCCAACTTGCGGTAAGAACTAAAAAATGCACTTCAACATTTCACGATTAAACATATCACTGTAATATCAGCATGTCTTTTCCTATTTTGATAGATGAATAGGTTCTACTAATCTTTTTAGCAGCAACATAGTCTCAGACATCATGGTTACCCACACTCTGTTCACTAAACTACTACAGGTTTGGTGATTTTTAACAAACCTATGCTCTTGTTTACCAGTATCCTTTAACGGGAGAGAAATATCAGCTCCACTGCATTTGTACCTCACCACAGTTAAATCACACCTCATCACATATAATGTCAAAAATAATTTAGCAGTTTTAACTTAGAAATTAAGTCACTTAGATTTAATATCTGAATTACTTGTTACTGTTGACCTAAATATCTAAATTTAATTTAATTTAATTTGCAGCCCCAACTTGTTGCACCTCCAGGATCTTTTGTAAGTTATCAGAAAGACTAAATAGTTTATATTCTATAGAGTATCATTTTCTGTAGTATATTATAAATACTTTAAATTCATTTGATCCACAATCAGAAAATCACATATAAAAGCATCATCCATGGTGGACTTCAAGTTGGCAAAGTCATCATCGTTCAAGGGTTTATCCCGTCTCAACCATATAGGTTTGGCAGTCTAATCTTTTCTCTGATGATTGTATAATAATAATTTAAAAAAAGTCTAATATGCCTGAAATTACTTTTGATCAGTGACTTTTCTTAAAATATATAATTTGATGTCCTTTTCTTTCTCCAACAGAATCATAATTAGTCTACGGCACAAACATGGAATTGCCTTTGACTACAGTCCTCGTTTTGATCAGAATGTGGTTGTGCGCAACACTTATGAGAACGGGATTTGGGGCACGGAGGAACGATCAAAACCCATGTTTAAAAAAGGGGAACATGTGCTGGTAAACATATATGGCATTCGCTTTCTGTTCAGATAGATACTTTGGATATGAATGAATATAGACTGGACAACAGCTGTACAATTAGGGTGCAGCGTGTGCAAGTCGCATACTTGCTCTGCAGCAGCAGCAGTAGCATATCTATTCCAGCAAGACCAAACATCTGCGTTTAAAGTTTGCAATATTGAAGTTTTACATTTTTGTCTTGTATGTGCAATTTCAGGTCACCATTTTTTGCGGTCAGCATGAATACGAGGTGTTTGTTAATGGTGAGAAAGCTCACACTTACAAGCATCGCTTCACTAACCTGGAGGAGATCGATGTTTTGGACATTCGAGGAGACATTCAGCTGACCTTTGTGCAGCCTTAACAATGATTTCATCTGGATTTATGGGAAATGCATAGATTACTAAAACCAGCACTATACTGTAAGCAAATCTCATATTATCATGCGATTGATCATAGCTTCAATGAGAAAATAATGAATCAATCTCTATTCTATAAAAATCTCTATAGAAACAAATGTGACTTGAATATTTTGTTGGAGGAAAAAGAAATCAGGTGATGATTTAAAACCTAATTAAAATGAAATCATGTAATCACACATTGTTCATGTCAGGGATATGTCTTTTTCTGTATTGTTTAGAGTCACATGTGTTTATGTTCCCGGGAGTTATTACCTTTCATGTATTGTGTGGATTATAATTAATGGCATTTTTATCGATTACCTTCATCTTCACTACCTTCCTTTTGTGAAACCGTGACAGTTCATTTATACAAGTGATACTTGTTGTGAAACTGATTCAGACTTTGTCAGAGATTTATAATCAGCTGTAATCAAGTATTACTATAATAAATATTTATATACCCTTACAAAAATTAACAATGGTTTTACTATATTTTTGCCATATTTATCGGCATTTTTGATTACCACAGTTTTTCTACAGATACCATGGTTAAACTACGGTTAGTAGGGGTGTGACGAGACACCCATGAGACAAGACGAGACACTTTTTTAACTCTTTTAAAGAAATCCTCAATTATGGAATATATATAGGGGGAAATAGAATTTTATTCAACTGAAAAACACAAAATGCCATAGAAATATAGGTGCATTTTGATATGAACTTGTACTTTATGAAAGTAAACTTCTATGTGAATGAATTATATGCAGTAATAAACATGTAAACTAAAGCTGCATGATTCTGGATGAATTGAAATCAGATTTTTTTTTTATAAATTAGAGATCACAATTCTCTCACGATTCTGAAGAAAAAAAGATTAGAAGTCTAAACAAAATAACGTAATTTACTAGTGGGTCTGACATGTTCATTGCTTAAATCTTTTAAAAAATATATTTAATCAAAATTGAAAGGAAATGAAGTCAGTGTCTCAAATAATAAAGACTTGTTTCACTATTGAAATCTGAATGAATGATTCAAATATAAATGCGTTTTAAACATTCAGTTGTCGCCACCTCCTGGCGGAAGAGGATAAGCATTACAATGTTAAGATGCTTTTGTTTTGATTGCTACCGTAGACAATAAGACAATATAACCCAAACTATAAATGTATGGGACATGTAATTTCCTTACATTTAGTTCACAAGTTTTGACGAGTATCTTTTTTTGTTGAAGCGGTTTACTCACGACTCATGGAGGAGTCCATGAAGTCCTTTTGTTTCTTCATTTATTTTCAAGATTGAATGTTTTAACACTTCTAACAGCCTTCTCACGTAAATCCACTTAGGTTACAACAACTTATTTGCTGTATCTTAATTCCAGTTACGACTGTTCTTAATTACGGTCAAAGCTTGTGTTCTCCAAAACTTGCTCAGCTTAATACTTTCTCCTGGAAATAAATAATTAATTATAAAATATGGCTCTTACAATAAACTTTTAGCTCATTACTGCTGTTATTTAAATGTCTGTAATGCAGAAATGATGATCATTATGTGGTTGAAAATACTCTGCAAAGGAGAGATGCTCACTAACGCAGATTTGTGAACAATATTTGAGAGAAATAGGCCTTTTGTTTACATAGAAAAAGTCTTAGATCTTTAAGTTCAGCTCATGAAAAATAGGGGCAAAAACAAAAGTGTTGCATTTATAATTCTGTTCGGTGTATATACAGTCATGGCCAAAAAAATCGGCACCCTTGCTATTTTTTTAGAAAATGCAACCCTTCTCTCAGAAAATTGTTGCAGTTGCAAATGTTTTGGTACTCACGTTTTTCCCCAGTATCAAATCTGATACAATTCCACACAGAACCCCAAAAATGCACTGGACAAAATTATTGGCAACTTAATATTTGGTAGCTTTTGAAAAAAAAAAAAAATAACTGAAATCAGTCTGTTTGCAGTGCATATGGTAAAAAATAAATAAATAAATAAATAAATACAAATAAAATAGAAAAACCCTCATAACATTTTTAATGGATTTAACGGGAATTGTGTCGGTTTTAATGGAAACTAATTTTCCATTGGGGTAAATTGTTGCCTTCTATTGGTGGCTTGTTAAAACCACTAAATCTTTAATTATATATATATATATATATATATATATATATATATATATATATATATATATATATATATATATTAAATAAAAAGAATAACTGGTTTTAAGCAGTCACTTGGTAGTAAGTTAAATGCTACACTCTAAGGAAAGTCTATAAAGTAGGGCACAGTGTACTGCTAGGAAATGTGCAACAGCTTAATTAAGAGGAAAATCATTTGAGTACATTTTCAAAAGTTGCTGGAAGTTGGCAAATACGTTTTAAAAATAGCTAAATTTGTTGCTCACTGATTTTTGGGAAAAACAGTTGCTAGGGTAGTCTAAAAAGTTGCTAAATCTAGCAAAATAAATTGCTAAATTACCAACACTGCTTCTGATGACTCATACTGCACATACTAACTGTACCCCCTACTGGATGCAGCAGGAACGACAGGGGCGTAAAACTGCCTGGGCTATATATCTGCCTGCTCCAGGTCTGCAGCTTCTCCCTTCTAGTTCAGAACACAATGAGCGATCCAGAAATTATACCGCTCAGTGAGAGAGACTCTACAGTCCGCAGAATTAGAAGTCAGCAGAACCAGCAGCAGCCGGACAGTGATGAGGAGGACGCGCTGAGCTCCGTGCGGAGCAGCACACCCAAGCCCGAAGGGAGCGCTGAGCTGCTGGGCGAGAGTTCAGCAGTGATTTTGCTGCTCGGGTTCGTGTTTCTGATGTGGATTGTGGCTCTGATCTCAGTCAAGCAGCTCATCCTCAGCAGCTCGGGACACTTCAGTTTCGTCCGGGCCAGGTACACTTTACCATATTCAGGTTGGAATACATCACTTTAAAGTTTGCTATGGTATTGCATGATTACCATGATATTTACATGTCACTTCAAGAATATTGTAGAAATACCATGGTGAATCCCCATAATGCAATGGTAAAAAAAAAAGAAAAACAAAAAAAGTTGCAGTTGCAGTTTTCTAGCACAATTATTGTTTATGGTTGTGATAGGCTGGAGCAGGTTGTGAAAAAAATAAAAAAATAAAAAAACTTTCAATAGGCTCATCAATAAAATATTTAATTGTTGTCTAGGTGGGCTATGTTTTTTTATTTTCTAAATCAAGGAATTTGTAGGCATAATAATTCTGTTTTGATTAGAATGAATTCTAAACAAAATAGTTGTTGTGGACCACTTAGGCAACAGCCTACATTTCCTACCAAAATGTAATTTTTGATTAGCAATAGGCATAGCTAATAACTTAATTTGGACAAATTTAAAGGTGATTTTCTCATTATTTAGATTTTTTTATGTTCTCTTATTTATCGGATCAACTATAGCTATGGTGGTAAACTGGATGACTTGTGAGAAATATTTATCAACTTGCATTAATATCTCTCTGCTTTTTTTTGCACTGAATGCATCTGAAGGGACAATAAAGGTTAATTTTAGTATAACTTGTATTAGTAGTTTCGCAGGGCTCCAGACTGCGACTAAAATGCCAAAAAAAAAGTATATAAATAAAATGCTTTGCACATGATTTTTGTTGAGATCGACCCTTGCGAGTCGGCTATAAATGAAAGTGCCGTGAAGTGTGGTCAAGTATGGTGACCCATACTCGGAATTTGTGCTCTGCATATAACCCATCCAAGTGCACACACACAGTAGTGAACACACACACACACACACACACACACACACACAGTAGTGAACACACACACACACACACACACACCGTGAACATACACCCGGAGCAGTGGGCAGCCATATTGCTATCGCTGCGGCGCCCGGGGAGCAGTTTGGGGGTTCGGTGCCTTGCTCAAGGGTCTCACCTCAGTCGTGGTATTGAGGGTGGAGAGAGCGCTGATTAATCACTCACCCCACCAACAATCCCTGCCGGACCAGGGACTCAAACCTGCAACCTTTCAATCACAAGTCCGACTCCCTAACCATTAGGCCACGGCTGCCCCAATCACACTTTCTGTTTTGTTGACGTAATAAATTGAGACAAAGTTTTTTTGCCCTAGCAGCAAATTTGTGCTCCCATGTGTAAAACTGTTATGTGTATCAGAAAGCATTTGGAGCGGATCACCAGCGTCGGACCGCGGACCGTCGGAAGTCCAGAGAACGAGATCACCACGGTCAACTACCTGCTGGATCAGATCGAGCAGATCCGGAATGAGAGCAAAACTGGACCTCACTCCATCACGGTGGACGTCCAGCGACCCACCGGCTGCTTTGGCTACCGCTGCTATGACCGCGTGACCAACATCGCGGTCAAACTCGAGCCACAAACGAGCGCGCAACACTTCCTGCTTGCTAACTGCCACTTTGATTCGGTGCCCGACAGCCCGGGTACGTTTCTACAAGGTTTGATCAATGTTACACAGGTGAAACTGCCGTTTTCATAGCTCAGTGGACCTTGGGTATATTTTCAGGGTCAAGCTTGTGAGTATTATGAAGATCTCAGTCATGTCTCACTTAAGTTTCAATTCAACTTCATGTCTTAAATACCAACTCATTTCATGCAGTGAGTAAGCTATTATGAAGCTTCATTCGTGAGAATTAATGAAATGTTATTGTTCAGAAGTTGCTTTCTTATAATTTCTAAGACTTAATCAAGACATAATTTAGAATCAAACTAAATAAGAGTCCAAATAAGAGTCAAAGTAAGAGTCTAGAGCTGTAAAATAAATGTATAGAGATCATCCAGAGTTGGGTAGATTACTTCAAATTGTAAACCATTACGGGTTCCAAATTACATGGCAAAATTGTAGTCAGTAATGTAATCCATTACATTACACATTTGAGGTAATATAAGCAGATTTTAAAATGTAACTATTTCATTATATATAATATTTTGTAACCTGATTACATAATCCAGATTACATGTAATTAGTTACTACCCAGCTCTGAGATCATTAGATGAAAAATGATTGAGTGTATAGAGATCTCTGACTTTTTAATTGCAGACATGAGCAAAGAATACTCAATATTTCTTCATTTGTGACTGTCACGAATCAAATCTCTGTGGCTCCCTCCGATCGCCACCAGAGGGAGCCATCACTGGACCTCTCAATTTATTCTCAAACTCCATTTCCCATAACCCCTTTCCCAGCTGACCTGCACAGGTGTTGGCCATTTCCCCTCATTTCCCTCAAACAATAAATAGGCCACCATTACACTCCGTTCTTTGCAAAGTCTTGTATTGCCCTGGCTACAATTCCGAGCGTTTATTTCCCGTGTTGTTTTCCTATTGTTGACCTTGTTTGTTTCCTGTTATTGATTGTTCTCTGCCTGCCTATTGACCCTCGCTTGTTTATTTGATTACCCCTATTTGCTAGCAGTCTGCCTCAACCCCTTGCTTGGACATTGACCATTCTTTAGCTCTGTCTACGTTGTTCCTGTCTGTTGATTCTCAACCCTGCCTATTGTACCACAAACTGTTATTAATAAAGTTGCATATGGATCTCCACTGCGCTGATTCCTTGTTACAGAAAACAAACAGAAAATAAACGCTTGGAATTGTAGCCAGGGCAATACAAGACTTCATGAAGAACTGAGTATAATGGCGGCCTATTTATAGTCTGAGTGAAATGAGGAGAAATGGCCGACACCTGTGCAGGTGATCAGCCGGGAAAGGGTTATGGGAAATAGAGTTTGTGAAGAAGTTGAGAATTCCAGTGATGGCTCCCTCTGGTGGTGATCAGAGGGAACCACAGAGAATTGATGCGTGACAGTAACCTTTTTCTCAGTTTTGTTTGCTGTTGTTTCAAGTCAAGACAAGAGCGATCAGATCTCGCAGTTGAAGGTTTCATTTTGTTTTTTGTCAGTGTTCTTTGAGTCAGATCTAATTTTTCACTAATTTTTTGGCCGGATGTGTTACATTATTTATGGTTTAAGTCAGCATGTGATTTTGTTTCACAACAGTGTCATTGTCCTGTCATGTTTAGATTGATGTCAAATCCTGGTGAGTTATGATTTGGGATTGAGTTTTAGTATTGTGCTTAACTGACAGTATTAATTTATATTGTATAAACTGGTTTTATGTATTTGTAGTGTTTTATTTTTCATGGTTCTATATCTATGTGCATGCATTATTGTGTCAATGACACAATGACACAGTGGTTAATAACGTGTGTGTGTGTGTGTGTGTGTGTGTGTGTGTGTGTGTGTGTGTGTGTGTGTGTGTGTGTTTCAGGAGCCAGTGATGACGCCGTCGGCTGTTCAGTAATGCTGGAGGTTTTACATTCTCTGGCAAATCTCTCCACGCCTCTCAAACACGGCATCATCTTCCTGTTCAACGGGGCAGAGGAGACCTTCCTGCAGGTGAGAAGTCAGGGCACACCTGATCTTTGACCTCCGCAAGCATCTGATTATTTTAGTAAAATGTGTTTAGGCAGTTTGATCACTGTTAGCATCCACCTCTCTCTCAGGGCAGTCATGGCTTCATTACCCAGCATCCCTGGGCTTCGCATGTGCGAGCGTTTGTGAACCTGGATGCGTCAGGAGTGGGAGGGAAAGAACTGGTGTTTCAGACAGGTAAACATTTAATACACCTGTGTGTCAACACCTGATCTATTGCTAGGCAGAACAACTGCCAGAGTTAAAGGAATAGATCACCATCATCACCCTGTCATCATTTACTCACACTTGTGTTGCCCTAATCCAGTGGTTCTCAACCAGTCGTCCCTGAGAAGACAATATAAGCATGACAGTCCGCTAAAAAACAATTCTAAATCAAGATATTTCTTATTTTAATTCACCCCAGAATTCGGAAAGTTTTTGAAACCTAGAGGTAGGGGTGGGAGATCTGACGATTTTATATCGTGATCGACCTTGAAGATGTCCACAGTATACTTTTTAAGTGAATTGTAGTGCATCGTGATCATTTAGGAATAAAGTAGAAAAAATAACAACATAAAGGCTACATTTTATGAGAATAAAGTCTAAATATTATGAGAATAAATTTAATATATTTCAAGAATAAAGTCAAAATGTTTAGAAAAAAGTAAAAAATTATGAGAAATAATTTGTAGTAATTACAGGATTAAAGTTATAATATTTTCAGAGTATATTCTAGCTATCCTGGCTCAGATTGGGAGCACTGGGTGAAATCCCAAAGTGTCAACTTTCAAAATCTGTCACTTCACAAACAATGTCTGTAACAAGGAATTTGCAACTTTATTAAAGAAAGCTGGAGGTACAGCAGGCAGGGTCAATGGACAACAGACAGGAACAACGAAGACAGGGCTAAAGAGTGGTCAGAGTCCAAGCAAGGGGTCGAGGCAGGCAGCTAGCAAACAAGAGTAATCCAATAAACAGGCGGGGGGTCAATAGGCAGGCAGATATCAATAAAAGGAGGTATAACAGTCCAAATCAGCAACAGAATAACAAACACAAGGAAAAATGCTCAGAAATGACAGCTGTGGCAAATCAAGACTTTGCGTTGGACTGAGCGTGGTTTAAATAGCTGTCACAAAATGTTGTAATCAGCCCAGGCACGGGGTTGTGAGTAATGAAGTTCATGGGGGTGATCAGTACTCGGGAGATGGCTCCCACTGGTGGTGATCGAAGGGAGCCACAGAGACCAGATTCGTGACAATGTCTTACAAAAACGTGTTTTTCACACTCCTTAATGTGGTGTGACAGATCGTTGTATTCACTTCAGTTAACGTGGCATGTTAGTAGGGCTGGCCAAAAAATCACAATAATTGGCTCTGGAGATGTCATGTCTGTGTGTCAAGTATTCTTTGAGTTTTGGTTAATTATTGAGGCGCGTTTCAGGGAGCAGTTCGCGGAGACAAAGAAGACATAAAGCACACCCTGTTTGTTTTCTGTGTTTTACTAAATCACAAAGTTTTGTTGTTATTTTGAGTGTACACAAATAAAAGTAGACCCTTCACAGATTTGAATGATGTATCGCTCTTATCTTTACGATCAAAAATTTAGTTCCTAATCAAAGAAAAAATCTTGACAAGGGGCGCATCAGGTAATCACATTCAAAACTATGGGAAAGGAAAGAAAGGGAACACATCTAGGCATTCATATAGTAAGCAAAGTACAAAGCCTTTATTCTAAGACAGGGCTACATATTAAAAAGACACCAATGCATATCTGCCTAAGCAGACCTTTGAGACCCTGACGCCCTGAAGAAACTGTCTTAGAAAAGATCGTTCTGTAAAATCTTTAAATGCAGTCGTGTGTGTGTGTGTGTGTGTGTGTGTGTGTGTTTGAGGTCCGAATAACCCGTGGCTGATCCAGGCTTACACCCAAGCCGCTGTCCACCCGTTCGCCACAGTGGTTGGTCAGGAGATTTTCCAGAGCGGCCTCATTCCTTCAGATTCAGACTTCCGCATCTTCAGGGACTATGGGAATATTCCTGGTATGAGATACGCACTGTAAAAAGTGAAAAACACACAGCAGCTGTGGTTGCCAGAACTGTACAAGAGTTTGTGGTAATGAGTAAACCAGGAGTATTGACAGATCATGTTAAAGTTTTTCTGAAGTCTGAATCTTCTTCCGTGTCATTCTGCAGGAATTGATCTTGCGTTCATAGACAACGGTTACCTCTATCACACTAAATATGACACTCTGGACCGAATCCACAACGACTCCATCCTGAGAGCAGGTGAGATGCCTGATTCCTGACCTACAGCCTCACATGAAGATGTTAAGAAATTAAGGACCTGCTTCAGAGAGAATAAAGTTCTTAGCTGGTGCTCTGTTCAAATGCTCTAGATGCTGAATGAGAGAAAATTAGACCCGAGAGCTGCATTGCTCTCATTACACACACACACTCACACTTGTCACTCACTGTGTGTCAGATAAGACATCTCACACGCAGAGCTTTGACCAGATCAGCAGTCAGATGAATCGGATCCAAAGTGGAGTCTGCTTTAAAGGAAAACTCCACTTTTTTTTTTTTTTTTTTTTTTTGAAAATAGGCTAATTTTCCAACTCCCCTAAACAGATGAGTTTTACCATTTTCAAATCCATTCAGCTGGTCTCCAGGTGTGGTGGTAGCACTCTTAGCATAGCTTAGCATAAATCATTGAATCTGATTACCGTTAGCATCTCGCTCAAAAGTGACCAAAGAGTTTTGATATTTTTCCTATTAAAAAACTGGACTCTTCTGTAGTTACATTGTGTACTAAGACCAACAGAAAATGAAAAGTTGTGATTTTTCCAGGCTGATATGGATAGGAACTATACTCTCATTCTGGCGTAATAATCAAGGAACTTTTGCAGCAGGCGCAATGATATTACATAGCGCATGAATATAGTCCCCAGCTATTTTACTATTAGCTTAGTGCCAGTGACTTTGGAAGTTACCTAGCTGGGGATCCCACCGGCTCTTAATGCATGTTTTTTTTTTTCTTCTGGAGCATCAGTGAGCATTTGAACCTTCTGTAATAGTTGCATATGAGCATATGAGAAAAGTCCTCTTGTTCTGTACTGTAATACTTGTCTTCGACTGTTGTATTGTTTTTGTAAAGCTGCAGAAGAGCAATATATTGAAAGATGCCAATGTTCCGTAAGTAACTACATTTATTAATAAAAATAATCATCAGAATGAGTAATGATTTAGTCTAATAAGCAAACAGAGTCTTGTATTCAGCTGATGTTAGACACATTTGATTGCATAGCTTCTTTTAAACCCGGCTTGTCCAATCAGAATGTAGAGCTAGCGCTGTGTGTTTCATGAAATTATAATAATTATCGTAATAATTCTCTGTGAATCAGATGTCACTGCTGCTCTAATGAGTCATCCGTCATTCATCTGTTGACTCAGACTTGTGTTTTATACAAATAGGCAGATGGACAGATACTGTACATGTATCAGTTGTTTTGAGAATGATGGACTTCCTGTTTATCTCTTTCACCAGGCGACAACATCCTGTCTGTCCTCAAGCACCTGGCGATGTCGGAAGAACTGGCCGATTCCTCTAAGTATCGCAATGGTAACATGGTGTTCTTCGACATACTGGGACTGACGATGGTGGCATATTCTGTTTATGCCGGCACCATCATCAACTACACAGTAGCCATCGCCACATTGATCTACTTGTGTGGGAAATGCATGTTAGCCAGCTGTGAGGGTATGTAATGGTTAACATGACCAGATATTCCTTTATTTTCATGTTATCACTGAATGCTTTTATTAAAGGGGAAGTTCACTTCCAGAACAAAAATGTACAGATAATTTACTCACCCCCTTGCCATCAATGTCTGTCTTTCTTCAGTCCTAAAGAAATTATATTTTTTGAGGAAAACATTTCCGGATTTCTCTCCATATAGTGGACTTATATGGTGCCCCTAATTTTGAACTTCCAAAATGCAGTTTAAATCCTTCAAAGGGCTCTAAATGATTCCAGCCGAGGAAGAAAGGTCTTATCTCGCAAAACGGTTGGTTCATTTCTAAACAAATTGACAATTTATATACTTTTTAACCTCAAATGCTCGTCTTGTCTCATCTTGTGATCCGGGTCAATACAGTTAGGGTATGTCAAAAAACTCCCATCTTGTTTTCATCTTCAACTTCAAAAATCACCCTACAATGCTGTTTTACCCTTATTTTGTAACAGGCGTTTGATCTTCTTTGTATGTTCACTTTTGCAGCAATATAGGATGATTTTGAAGTTGGGAAGAACACAAGATGGGAGATTTTCGACTTACCCTAACTGTATTGGCCCAGATCACAGAGGCTGCATCGCAGAGATGAGACAAGATGTGCATTTGAGGTTAAAAAGTATAGAAATGGTCAATTTGTTTAGAAAATAACCGATTGTTTCGCTAGATAAGACCCTTCTTCCTCGGCTGGGATTGTTTACAGCCCTTTGAAGCTGCATTTAAACTGCATTTTGGAAGTACATTATCTGTAAATTTTTGTTCTGAAATTGAACTAATCTGTTAATGATGTTCTGATCAGTACTCCGAGGGATAGCTAAAGCCTTTGAAAAGTTTTTGTAGCCTTCTCCAAACTTGTGCCTTTCTACATCTTTATCCCGGATTTATAATGTGTATGCAGCTCAAAAAAAAGTTAGACTTAATTTATTTTATTTTCCAGGGTGTAAAGTGACAAAATGCAGCATCAGCTCTTTCCGCTCCTCTAGGACAGGGTGTGTTTTGGCAGGTCACATGCTCTGTGCAGCTGTCCGGTATGTGCGTGATCTGGTGTGTGCAGTGATTGTGCTTATCTTGAGCTGGTATTTCTCTCTGCTGGTGGTTCGGTTCGTGGCTTGGCTCGTCACAAAGATGGGCCGCTCCATGTTCTGGTACAGTCACTTCTATGCCGCTGTCTGTCTGTACGGATCTGCTGCTGTTGGCGTTATCCTGCTGATCCACATGCTGGTCAAGAACCTGTGCCACAGGGTGAGTGATGGGACCACACATTACTGACACAAACTCATCTGCCATCATGACAGCAGAAACACTCTTCTTTGGTGATTTTAGCTGACTGAAGTCACAGATTTGTCCCCATATTCACAAAACATCTTAAGGCTAAAAGTAGCTCATAACTCGCCCATTTTAGGAGAAAAACTTAAAAATAATGGATGTGTCAGCCCTAAATTTGTGCTCTAAGAGTATTTCACAAAGTATTTTAGTGCTAAAATAGCTCCTAAATCTGTGAAACAGATAACATGAAATTCTGCAGAAATAAAGGGAAAAAAAAAATAAAATAAAAATAAAAAATATATATATATATATATATATACATACACATTTTAGTATTAGAATAATCAGAAACATCTACAAAGATTTGATTACATGATATGACAACTAGAAAAAATCTGCAGGGAATGTTCTGGGAAGGTCCTTTTTAGGTTATAAAATTAAACATTCTCATTTGGTTCCCAAAAAATAACCAAATGGGAACCATATGGGAATGTTAGGAGATCTTATTTAGTATTGTTGTCTTGTTTCTAGTCAAAATATCTAAAAAAAGAAGATACATTTACTAAATAAGCACAATGACATAAGATATTTAATCTTGTTTTCAGGAATAAAGAGGGGTTTGCTTAAATTAAGTAAAATTATCTGCCAGTGGGATAAGTAAAATACTCTTGATTTAAGAATAGTTCACTTAACCTACTGGCAGATCATTTTACTTGTTTCCAGGAAGGGAAAAAAAAACTAAATTAAGTGCATTTAGCTTAAAACAAAACTAAATATCTTATGTCATTTTGCTTATCTAGTAAATGCATTTTAATTTAAGAATTGTTAGATATTTTGGCTAGAAACAAGACAAAAACACTAAGTAAGACATACCTTTTTTGCAGTATGGATAAAGGCATCGCTATCGCTGACTGAAAACAAGATATAACGTTAATTGTTTTAATATGATGAAATGTAAAGACAGTAAAAAGGACAGGTTTTGAAAGGCTTATCATTGCATGCCATTAGAAGGAAAGATGCTCTGCTTGTGTTGCTTTTTCAAATATAAGCGGGGAAGAGTTTCTCATCTCAGCACATGAAATCATGGGCACACACAGCAAATTCAGAGAGAAAGAAAACAAGGAAGTTATTTAAATGCAAAACCGCAATTCACAAGCGTGCATTGAACCGTGGATGTCGTACCGAACTGTTTGATATCATATTGAGAATTGTGGCATCCCTGGGTTTAAGAGAAAACTCTTAGCTTAAAACTTTTACTGCTATTTATGACAACTCTTAGTGGTGAAACAAAATGTTTTGTGAATACAATGGATGTAGCTTTAGCTCTTAGTAACAGTGAATTTCTTTTCATCAGAAGCCGCATTTCCACTGTTGGGCCAAATGCATAGCACGATTCCAAGTGGTTCCTGGCCAGAATGATGACTCATGCTGCTGGAAGCCATGTAGTGATGTCACTACTCGGGATCGTCTCAGACTCATCTGTTGCCTGGTTTGGGAGTTTCTCTGTAGCTTTGCTAAATTGTTGTCTTTGTGGGGACATTTTTGGTCCCCATGAGGGACCAAAGGTTGGGGTAGGATGTATGTATAACAGCATAAAAACAGTATTAAATCCATTATGTCTAACGTCCCCATAAAACTAGGAAACCCAACGTGTGTGTGTTTATATGGTTCAGAATGTGAGTCATGTGGATCTGGCTGAGATCTTCTTTGATGCCAGTCTGCTGTTGTGGTGTTTTGTGCTGTTCTTCCTCACTCACCGCGGCTGGTGTTCAGCGTATGTGCCCATGATGATGGTGGTGTTCCCGCTCATCAGCAAACTGCTGCTCACAAAGCTCTTCAGAGCCAAAGGTCAGAGGTCACGCTCGACACATATTCACATTCACTCGTCCCATTGTAAAAAATGGTTTTATTGTGGCCAGCCTAAGGCACACCTGTGCAATAATCATGCTTTTTAATCAGCATCTTGATATGCCGCACCTGTGAGGTGGATTGATTATCTCGGCAAAGGAGAAGTGCTCACTAACACAGATTTGTGAACAATATTTGAGAGAAATAAGCCTTTTGTGTACATAGAAAAAGTCTTATATTGTTAAGTTCAGCTCATGAAAAATGGGGGCAAGAACAAAAGTGTTGTTTATAATTTTGTTCAGTGTACCTGCATGCCATATGACCATTAATTGACATCAAAGAAATCATGAACGTGCAAATGTGATACTTAATAATTGAAATATTCATTTTAAAATCTCGGGTACTTCAAGTAAGGTACATACTTAAAGTATATTTGGTAAATAAGGTTTAGATGACAAAAAGCTTTGGAATGTCTGCATTACATGTAAATAAGAAATAACTTGAATATATGCATTTTAATGAGGTTGAAAGACTAAAGCCTTCCAAAGACATCATAATACATGGTAAAGTGAGTGACAGTTCAAATAAAAATTAATGTGTTCATCAGTAGTTGATGCGATGTTGAAACTCTTCTTAAACCTGAAATGATTTTTGTAAATCCAGTGGTCAAATGCTGTGTCACCACCTGAATAATGACTAGTCTATGTATTAATGCCCACAAAACTATAATCAAAAATGTAAAAGACGAAAAAGAGAAATTAGGGACAATCAATGAATTGTGAATAATGTATTGCTATTGTTGTGTGAATAATATGTAGTCATGTAATCCATAAAAAAGTAACTGTAGTCTGATTACAAGTATTTTAAAATGTAATTTACTTTAATTACAAGTACTTATTTTTGAAATCTAATTACGTAATTCAGATTACATGTTACTACCCAGCTCTGAGTGTCACATGGTTTGTGCTGATGGCCATTAGTGCTGTCTCAGTGTGTTTGTGTGTGTAGGAGCGTCTCTGCAGTACTCCATCCTGTACCTGATGGGTCTTGCTGTGCCGTATGTCTACATCATGTTTGGCATCCGGGTGATTTTTGAGGTCTTCACACCCATTCTGGGCCGCAGAGAAGACGTACCCGACATCTTCATGGCATCACTTGTTACTGCGGCAACCGTAATTCTGTCTTCCTATTTTGTGAGTCATGTATACTAACTGTAACATAGTAAACTCAAATTCAGATTCAAACATTTAGAATCAAACATTTAAAATTCAAACATTTAAATTCAAACTAGTTCAAACTCAATTTAAAACGATAGATTAAATAATTTTATTCCACCTATAGTCTGTCTTGTCTCTTTCTCTCCAGATTCATTTCATCTATTTGTCCCGCAGTACGAAGTGGACTTTGGCTGTTCTGGGGTCAGTGTTTACGCTGATGTTTGTTCTGGTCAGCTCTGGTGTGTTCTTCCCATATTCTGCCAACCCATCCAGCCCGCAACCCAAACGCGTCTTTGTCCAGGTACAGCGTCACTGATCCATCTATAAAGCACGTTTTTAGAGTTTACTGAAACTCAAACCATAAAATAGTGTCCTTAACTTGAAATAAAATAAGCATTTAGTGAAAATATGTTTTTGTATATATTTTATTTTAAAAAATACTGATAAATACTGTAAAAAATATCTCAGTTATACAAAAACAAGAGGGATAAATCCTTTTTTAAATGCTGTTAATGTACTTCCAGATGCTTTATGAACTACAAACGTAAAGCTTGTTTTTTCTTAAAGCATTTTAGAAGAAATCTTAATTCTTATAAAAAGTAAATTGTGTCTAAATGCAATGATTCTTCATCAGTCAGACGTGTGTTTGTTTCCAGCACATCACTCGCAGGTTCCATGCACTGAACGGCTCGCTGCAGAGCTCTGACTCTGGCTTCTGTATCAACGATCAGGACTACACCGGCATGCAGCACATCACACCACACATCCCGCAGATCAACGACAGCATCCGCATGCACTGTCAGGACCATATTCCCTACTACGGCTTTCCAAGATTCCTCACAGTCAAGTTTCTGGTCAAATGAGTATATTTTGATGGAGCATTGGATAATGGAGTTCATATGCATGTTCAGCTAAACTGAGCCACCTGTTAAACTCATGACGTCTTTCTCTTACTGTTTTAGTGAGAGCTGGTATCTTCCGGCTCCTGAAGTCTCTCCTAAAGCTCAGCTGGAGTTGAAGCTATTATCCAGACAGGAGATTTCCTGGGGAATCATTAAATTGACCTTTGAGGTCAAAGGTGAGCTTCATTTTATCATGATCCTATTGGGAATGATGTCTGCTGGATTTTCATTCAATATAATAAGAACTGTTAGTACATTTATTTTTCAAAAACACTAATTATACAAAAAACTGCCCAGCCTAAAAAAAAGTCCCTGTTTGGATTATAATAGGCAAATACTTAAATGCATGTCATATGTTTGACAACAGTTCTTTAAAGCCTTAAAGATGGAGTGTGTACTAGGGGTTGAACCGACTAGTCGACTTTAACGTAGTTTCAGCCTCAGACGTCACGCCCACTGAATTATTGGCTAAATGTCTGATGCATATGGCACACTTATCTGGAAACACTTCAGGAGTTTCTAAGCTGTAATCGGATTGGTTAGATTATACAGGATTTCCGGGAGATCTTTAACTGTTGCGATCTTTAACATTCCGCCTGGAAACAAAAATGCCGTGGCGCCCGGCCCCCTTATGAAAGAAGAAATTCGTCGTGTTTAAAACTGTGACAGCGAGCACATATTAGGATCAACTAAATACTGGATTTTCAAAAGAATGTGAAAAATGTAAGGTTGTAGCATAGAATCTTTAAAATATGTCACACACCAGTCTGTTATTGTGGTGACATTCCCACGCCCCTAAACATGACGCGGCACAAAACGAAACGTGATTGGTTGTTTTACCTGTCAGTCATATGTCGTAATGGGCGGGCCTTGGCCATTCAAAGCGGCCAAAGAGCTTTTTTTTTTTCTTCCCAGAGCTTTTGCCGTCAGTCTGAAGATCTGGCTATGCAAGACTAACTAATGCGCTGCCATGACCCTTTATGCTTGATGTCGACTTGCTGGTCCTATAGGGGGCGCAACAGGATAAGTCTTTGAATTCCACATTTATGCCGTTTCAAAATGGCTAAATAAATGCATACTCCGAAAGCGCTCCACAGGACATGGTGTTATACAACTGGATGCTTGAAATTGAACAGGAGGATGCACTTTTTAAACAGTTTATTGTAATTGCCGTTCTAATCTAATGCACTGCTGCATTGTAACGCAAACACATAGGCTATAGACAGTAGCTCGCGCATGATGTCCAGATCGCACAAACGCAATCATTCAGAAGAATAAAACACTGTTCTATGATTACTCAGTAATATGCTGTGTGGTTACAAACATTCACTATGAAGTCCTTTAATCAGTTTATCAATATATCTTATTATACTCAAATCCCCACGTCATAGAGCGGGAAAACAAGCACTGACAACACACCACTCATCGGCAGTAGGCTACTAAATCAAACAAACCAATATAAAGAGACAAATTAAATCAAAACCATGGCAATCTGTCCCAAAACACACAAAATACAAACATTAACAAAGTCAAATCACATCAGCCATAATAATCCTTCAAAAACCACTTCAAATATACTTCATACCTGTTAGCACAGCAATACTCAATCCCAACCACTCTGGTCATTGAGGTTCTCAGGAAATGCACAAAGTCTAAAAATATAAAGACTTAAACCTACAAATATATGCAAAGTCTGTCATCGAAGTATTTCAGTCTTACACAACATTGCAAGCAATGACCACATTTATTGTTTTGTCTGCTCGCTCTGAGGCACGAGTAATATGATAACGATTACATTCAGTGGCTTCTCCTACTTGTCTTTGTGATATTTAGTGCACGTTTGTCAGGAAGTGATAGACTTGTTCTCTTTGGATTGAAATGGTGCTTTATTCGCAAATGTTTTATGCGATATTCCAGTTGAATTTGCATCTTTGGATGGAAACATGGTTGGTATTTTGCATACATTTCATACACCTAGTGGAGAAACAAATAAGGGTGTGAGAGATTAACATTTCCAATAATAATAATAATAATTAAAATTACCCCCAATAAGGCCCACCCTAGTGTGTAGCTTTTTTTTAAACATCCATGTCAGAAGGCGTGTCCTAGTCATATTCCACCAGGCTGTAACCTCGGTCTGACACTGTGGTCAAACGCCATTTTTCAAAAATTGCTTAGTGCACCTTTAAACATCTGTTGTTCTCTCTCAGGTCCGAGTCACATGTCTCTGTACCTGCGTCCTCATGCCGGGGCCTCTCTGATCCTCTCGTCGTTCCACAGCAGGATGCTGCGCCTCGGCAGGGACAGTTTCATATTTTACTCTCACGGCCTCGACGCTCCGACCTGGAACTTCTGGCTTGAGATCCAGGTGAGTTTGCGCTCAGTAACCACATATTTAATCAGAGGAGCACAACTGCATTTATTGTCTGAGTTCATGCGTGTTTTTTTTCATCTTCAGCCTTCGTCCTCAGACGTGTCTCCTGACGAGGGCATGATCTCTCTGGCCATCTCTGCTCATTATTTCTCTGGTTCAGACGGGCGCTCTGAGCCGCTCGAGTCCTTACTGGAGAGATTCCCGGACTGGGCATTCACGTCCTCGTGGATCACCACGTACCACATGTACAGATACTAATGAAGGCCCTGATCTGACTATACACAAACACACACATAGTGGTTTTCATTTTGTGTATGTTCATTCATTGTAATTGTTTTTATATTGTACAAACGGTATTTTCTATCTCCTTACCCAACATCTAAACCTATTCCTCACACAAAACGTTTTGCTATTTCAGATTTTCAAAGCACTTCATTCTGTATGATTTATGAGGTGGTTTCCTCATGGGGGGTTACCTATTATGGATTATGAAAGGTCCTTATTTTGGTTTTGGAAGTCCCCAACAACAGGTTGACATGCATGGTCATAAAACACATTTTTATTGTCTTATAATATGCATTTATTTTTACCTTTATTTCCTCAAAGACTCTTAAACGATTTGCTCAACAAATCATTTACTCCTCTGTGTGAAGCTAATCTGTGATGATTGGTCCAACGACCCACTCTGCAGTTTGTACACCAACATATTGCTCTATTCTTTATCATAACTCCAAGTAATAACAACGACAAACATCCAGTATTCATCGACACGTTTCTAGACAATTGCGAGCGAACGGATATTGCTGTTAGCCGGTTAGCCAGAGACCTACAAGCAGTGCGGTGCATACACAACATTCACAACTAAATACTAAACAACTAAATATATTTTGCATGATACAGAGTATATGAGAGCAACAATTTTTAAAGGATTACTCCACTTTCAGAATAAAAGGACTTGATAATTTACTCACCCCCATGCAGTGTTGCCAAGTCTGCGGTTTTCCCGCGGAATTGGGCTACTTTACCACTGTTGCTGCTGGTTGCTTTTCATGTCCATGGGTTGAAGAAACCCTAATAACAATATTTAGCCCCTGGAATGATAATTTTGCCAGGGGAACCCTGCCAAAAAAAAATGTGTATTTTACCCCCCAGAACACTGTAGTGGATTTTTGTGAGCCCAACAAAGAGAAATACTTGTGAAGACTGAAAGACAGAGTTTTGTCATTATCTTGCTTTTAATTCTCTGCAGAGAAGAATAATCTGGTTTACCCACAGCTGGTTGTGAGCAAAGAGATACCAAACAGGCTCACAGCTCAGTTTTTATAGTCAAAAGTATACATTTCAAGGTAACAGTTGACCAATCAATGGCCAGTTTGCTCATCACCTCATCATTCCGCTTATATCTGGTTTTGCCCAGACTAGTCCACTCCTAACCATTTGAGTGTCCCACTTAAATCCTAATCAACATGTGTTGTTTCATAGTTTTGACTAATCAATAATTAATCAATGTTAAAAAATAATTTTTAATGAGGCTACTTTTGATAGTTTTAAGTAGCAGGTTTGATGTGAAAACCTGGCAACCCTGCCCTCATGTCATCCAAGGTATTCATGTTTTTCTTTCTTCAGTCGCAAAGAAAATGTTTTTTGAAGAAATCATTCCAGGATTTTTTTTTGTCCATATAGTGGGCTTCAGTGGTGCTCAACAGATTGAAGGTTAAAAATGCAGTTTCAAAGCAACTTCAGAGGGCTCTAAACGACCCCAGCCGAGGAATAAGGGTCTTGTCTACCGAAACGATTGGGCATTGTCTTAAAACAGTTAATACTTATACTAACACTTTTTAACCACAAATGCTCATCTTGTGTAGCTCTGCGCATGCTTACTCTGCACTCGTTTCAAGACAGCAAGACAGTTACACTGTAAAAAACAATTTGCTGAGTCAACTTAAAATAATTTGTTACCTGGCTGCTTTAAATTTTTAAGTTTAGTCAACTTGAAATGTTAAGTGACAACTTAGTCAGCCGAGTAACAAACACAGGTGTTAAGTTTAATAAACAATTTTTTTGTTCAGTCAACTCAACTATTTCACATAGTACAACTTAACATTTCACCTTCAATATACTTGTTTGAGTTGACTGAACAAAATTTTTAAGGCAGCAGAGTAACAAAGAATTTTAAGTTGACTCAAGTTTTTTTTTTTTTTTTTTTTTACAGTGGGGGGTATGTCGAAAAACTCCCATTTCATTTACTCCAACTTCAAAATCATCCTACATCACTGTTTTTCCACCTTTTGTTTTTGTAAAGGGTTTTTGACCCTTTTTTGGACACTGGGTCAGTACTTCTGCGTTTCGTAAACCTGAAACAGCTTAAGATTTGTTTTAAAAATGACTCATTACATGACTCAGAGTCAACTCTTTCTTTTGAAAGATGCATAAGGTTGTCATGTCCCACTTTAAGCTGTGTTACACACTGCTTGAAGAGTAAAATCCATTATCGGGGTACTTTAAAATGTAGTGAATACCAGGTACACACACACACCACTCATAAACATAAACAACTCCTTCATTCAGATTAACCAGCTCAAAGTGTTGTTTTATTTTTTTATGTGTGATATATTCTAACACAAAATCAAAAGAAAAAGGTACAATTACATAAAAATGAAGTCTGTATCTTATTAATGAAATTCCATGATTTAATAAATATTTCTTAAAAATAAAAAAAGCCATTTGTTTGTCATTAAATTAATGCAAAACATTTGAAAGGTTTTGATTTAGCTGTGAAATGTGACCGACACATGATCTTGGCCATGACTCAGTTGGTCTGTAACAGTCCGATTGCCAGTGTTTCGATGCCGAAGCAGGGATGTAAAGGCTCCTAAGCGACTGAGGTGTTCTTTTGCTGGATGTAATAATGAACATAGTAGTTCTCATTTACTCCCGACATCTGAGCCCCTGAAGACACAGTGGATGACTTTTGTTTGTGAATGGAATGGCCTCCCGATTTACATAAATGCATCTGTGATCATCCGTGATCCAGCTTTACTTACAGAAGTGAGTGTATGTTTCTTTTTTATGAACCTTTGCAATGGCCCTTCCTAATAACATGCTAGTTAGCAAGTTTCGCAAGTTTTGTACATTTTATTGGTGCACAGATGAGTACACTGTAAAAAATAAAACGCAATTTGCTGAGTCAACTTAAAATAATTTGTAACCTGGCTGCCTTAGATATTTGAGTTGATTCAACTTAAAATTTTAAGTTGTCACTTAGCACAACTTAACATTTCAAGTTGACTAAAATTCTTTGAGTTGACTGAACTTACAATTTTAAGGCAGCCATTTTACAATTATTTTAAGTTGACTCAGCAAATTGTGTTTTATTTTTTACAGTGTACTCATCTGTAAAAAAAAAAATAAAAAAATGTAAAGCATAACTGTAAAGCATGTGTGTAAGATTCCAATACAACTGTAATTATTTTATCACAAATAAATATTTTGATGAGTAAAACTGGCTGTGTTTATAGTAATATAGACTATACAACATTATAGTATTATTTTCAAATTAATTAAAAAATTATTATTTTTATTTTAAATTATTGTCCTTGGACCAGTAGGGTACTCTTGTTATAAACTAATTTTGTTTACATGAAATAAGGTGACAGACCTGATGCTATGACAGCAACTCATCTAAATCAACAACAGTTAAAAAAAAAAAAAATGGACCACTGCTCTGGATATGGATATCAAGAGTGATATCCAATCTCATATTGAGAAAATTAAATTAAAAGGAAACAATCATAATAGGCTATTGCTTTTAGAACAAAAATTATTCCTGGTGGATTTGCAGATAATACAAATTCCTTCAGAATGGAAAGGCAGATGTGATTTCGAAGTAAAAGCGTGAGCCAGTGAGAAAGCTTATGTGAATCTTCAAGCTTGAATTAGAGGTCTTTTTTTTTTTCACACTGAGGGCAGGCGACAGATTTCTTGGCTTCTGTTTTTTCTTTCTTCTTCATGTCCATCAGGTCTAAAAGAAACATTAAACCTTGTGAGATTTCAAATTAAAGACAAACCTACATTTAGTATTTCCAGCCTGATCTCATGGCAATTCCTACGTATTTTACGAGGTGGCTAATTCGTACAAATTCGTACAACCTCACTTGTATGAATTTATACATTTTGGCTAAATCGATTTATGATTTCTCAATTCGTATGATTTTGTATGAATGCCCTACACCTGACACCACCCCCTAAACCTACCCGTCATTGGGGTCTAGGCAAATGATATGAATTCATATGAATTAGCCATCTCGTAAAAGAAGTACAAATTGCCTTGAGATAGCATTGGTATTTCACAAAGCGTTTTTGTGTTAAAACTAGCTCAGAGTGTCCAAACCACAACTATCCTAAAACGGCAGTTGCTGGCAATCTACCTCGGAACTTAAACTGTTTTGTAACGTTTATTTGCACACGTTTTCCCACACAACTTTTTTGGTTTTGCAGGTCATCCCAACTCTCAATTTATTAGAGTTATATCAGGGGTGGTCAGTGTTGTTCTTGGAGGGACACAGTCCTGCAGAGATTTACTCCAACCCTGATAAAAAATGCACCTGTCTATAGTTTTCTAGGCCATGTCAATACGTTTTAGTTTGAAAACACACAGCATTTTTGTCAAAGAAAAATGAAACTTTTTGAAAAACGCTGTCCAAAGTGGATAAATTTGAAAATGCAGTTTTCGCATTGTAGTGTAGACTGTGAAAACGGAGGCTTTTGGAAATGATGATGCAGGTTTTGTGACGCACATTGTACCAACAGACAATGTTTTTACCGGTAATTGTGCCTGTGTTGTGTGCTATTCACTTTCACTTACAGTCACCTGCTGCAAGGGCAGATTGCTTTTTAGATCAAACATAAGTGAGCGCGGCATGAACGCGTCAGTGAATTATGAGATATTTCCTTAAATAAAAAGATCCTGCCAGAAGAATTGCGTGGAAACGTATTATGTCCGTTTCGTCAGTATCATCCCAGTGAGTTTTTGGAGGTTTTACGCATATGCTAGTGTTAGAGGCCTTCTCTTTTGCTTTTTTGTTAACAATTATGGTTTTAAGTAGTCAATTGGTAGTAAGTTAAATACCACACTCACAGGAAAGTCCATAAAGTAGGGCTTGGTTAAGATGAAAACTGCATGCCTTTTAATCATTTGAGTACATTTTCAAAAAATAGTTTTAAAAATAGCTAAATTTACGGTGGCCGAGAGAGCTCAACGCGCTGCAAGTTAAGAAAACACATGCAAATAGCAAAAGCACCAGCAAATTAAGAAAACATCTTCATCAGTTTGACAGCACACGTGCTGCAAATACTCACAACACAACCAAATACAGAAACACGCTGCAAAAAAAACAGAAACGCACTGCAAACACTCACAACACAAACAAATTAAGAAACTCTCTACAAAAACAGAAACGAGCTGCAAATAGTCACAACACAACCAAACACAAAAAACGCGCTCCCGAAACAGAAACGCACACACACACAAACTCGCTGCATGCACAGACCACAGTGTTGGGAAACTCAACTCTTTATTATAGTAAAAGTTTAGTAACCATGTTGTTTTTTACACGTATTGTTTATCGGTGTACATACCATGGTTAAAGTATGGTGTGTAGTAAGCATGTCCCAGCCAGGTTCGTCATAAGTTGTTACTTGCAGTTGCTTTAAACATTGCCCACGTGGTCTGTACGTTTCTGTGTTGTGTTGCGTCTATTTGCAACGCTGTTTCAGGGGCGCGTTTTTTGTGTGTGGTTGTGTTGTGACTATTTGCAGCTCGTTTCTGTTGTGAGTGTTTGCAGTGCGTTTCTGTTTTTTGCAGCGTGTTTCTGTATTTGGTTGTGTTGCGAGTATTTGCAGCACATGTGCTGTCAAACTGATGAAGATGTTTTCTTAATTTGCTGGTGCTTTTGCTATTTGCATGTGTTTTCTTAACTTGCAGCGCGTTGCTCTCTTCTTCTTCTGGTTAAATGGCCGTTCACTCAATGGGAACCGTTGAGCTCTCTCGGACACCGTATAAATGTGTTGCTTGGTGATTTTTGGGGAAAAGAGTTGCTAGGGTAGTCTAAAAAGTTGCTAATCTAGCAAAACAAATTGCCTACACTGCTTCTGATGACTCATACTGTACATACTAACTGTACCCCCTACTGGATGCAGCAGGAACGACAGGGGCGTAAAACTGCCTGGGCTATATCTCTGCCTGCTCCAGGTCTGCAGTCTATCCCTTCTAGTTCAAAACACAATGAGCGATCCAGAAATGATACCGCTCAGTGAGAGATTGCGGTTAAATTAGTTTTATGTTTGACATTCGTTTCATATTGGTGAAACAGTGACATTTCATGTTCGGTATTTACCACATACTTCAGCCAAAACAATTTGGAAATACATTAATATGTTTGTTTTTTCTTTCTCAGCAGATCAGAAGTTTCAAGATTCTTTTCTTCTTCAAGATTTTTTTAAATAAATGTAAAAATCAATAAAAAAAATGTCATCCTTTCTCGTTTTGACATCATATTAAATGTGAACTGTTGCTAAAAATATCTGCTCCATGACACAAAGTTGTGTTTGTGGATCATACATTCTATTCGTTTAAGAAATATCGTAGTGTAAAACTGCATACAATATTGTAAATCTATTAAACTCAAAGATCATTTGATGTGCACACATGAATCCGAGTGTAAATCACTCAGAATATTATTCTTTATATAGCACAAGAGATGTTGTACCGATTTGTTGTTGGCTTTTGTAACATTATTATGACAGGACAGTACACATAATGCGCTTCGGCAGTAATATGTGCGGGCCGGAAAAAGTATCCCGTACCGGGGCTCGAACTGGGGTCACACACACAGTGCAACAATTGCATCGAAATGGAGTGCTGTAGTCCACGCACCTATGAATGAGCAGTAGTGTCAAACGAGTGATTGTGCCAAAACACTTCTGTTCGAAGCTCAATGGTCCATATCTAGTAAAGTCAATGACCGTTTGACCCGCATTTTTTGATCAACCCTATATATCAATAAAAAAAAAATTACCCCTTTCTCATTTTGACATTGCATCAAATGGTACATGGTGCTAAAAAGATCCCATTTCATGACACAAGCTGTTTTTGAGGACTTTAAATTTAGTTTTTAGATAGTAGCTACTGTAAATAGTAGCTACTGCATGCAATACTGTCATTCAACTCAGTGGCCGTTTGACCTGGAGACGTGAATCCAACTACAAAACACTCAGAATATTCTTCTTTATATAGCACAAGACTCGTTTTTGGGAATACGTCTCCTGAACTTTTTATATAGACCCAATAAGGCATATAAATCTATTAAACTCAAAGATTATTTGATCTAGACATATGAATCCAAGTGTAAATCACTCAGATTATTCTTCTTTATATAGCACAAGACTCGTTTTTGGGAATACGTCTCCTGAACTTTTTATATAGACCCAATAAGGCATATAAATCTATTAAACTCAAAGATTATTTGATCTAGACATATGAATCCAAGTGTAAATCACTCAGATTATTCTTCTTTATATAGCACAAGACTCGTTTTTGGGAATACGTCTCCTGAACTTTTTATATAGACCCAATAAGGCATATAAATCTATTAAACTCAAAGATTATTTGATCTAGACATATGAATCCAAGTGTAAATCACTCAGATTATTCTTCTTTATATAGCACAAGACTCGTTTTTGGGAATACGTCTCCTGAACTTTTTATATAGACCCAATAAGGCATATAAATCTATTAAACTCAAAGATTATTTGATCTAGACATATGAATCCAAGTGTAAATCACTCAGATTATTCTTCTTTATATAGCACAAGACTCGTTTTTGGGAATACGTCTCCTGAACTTTTTATATAGACCCAATAAGGCATATAAATCTATTAAACTCAAAGATTATTTGATCTAGACATATGAATCCAAGTGTAAATCACTCAGATTATTCTTCTTTATATAGCACAAGACTCGTTTTTGGGAATACGTCTCCTGAACTTTTTATATAGACCCAATAAGGCATATAAATCTATTAAACTCAAAGATTATTTGATCTAGACATATGAATCCAAGTGTAAATCACTCAGATTATTATTCTTTATATAGCACAAGACTCGTTTTTGGGAATACGTCTCCTGAACTTTTTATATAGACTCAATAAGGCATATAAATCTATTAAACTCAAAGATTATTTGATCTAGACATATGAATCCAAGTGTAAATCACTCAGATTATTATTCTTTATATAGCACAAGACTCGTTTTTGGGAATACGTCTCCTGAACTTTTTATATAGACTCAATAAGGCATATAAATCTATATATGGGCTCAATAATACCTATGAATCTATTAAACTCAAAGATTATTTGATCTAGACATATGAATCCAAGTGTAAATCACTCAGATTATTCTTCTTTATATAGCACAAGACTCGTTTTTGGGAATACGTCTCCTGAACTTTTTATATAGACCCAGTAATGCCTATAAATGGGCCATATAATGACCATTTGACCTACATATGTGAATCTAACTGTATAATGCTTAAAATATTATTGTGTTTTGGGGAATGCACCTTCAGCATAAAAAGTAAAGACTGGCAAAAATACAGACGTCAAAGGCATTGTTGAAATTATTATTATTTTCAGCACTGTAGTACAAAAAGTATTGCAGTACAAAATGAAAGAAGCCCTGAAAGCTGTATATCATTTAAAAATAAAATAAATATTTTGTTCAGTAGAAAATCACATAACTGAAACAAACAAACAAAAATATTGTTTTGACAGTTGTACCCACTTAGTAGTTACTTATTTTTTCCTTCTTGTCCTTTTCTATTTTTCACTGGTTATTGAAGCACACAGGACACAATACCATGCAGCTTGTTTGTCTAAAATATGATCTGAATTCAGGCAAACTTCATGAAACCAGCATTCACAGCTTCCGCACTGGATCTGAAATGAACCACATAACGAATAAGAGACCATGGTTAATATATGCAAAAGAAAATTGAAGATACACATTGAAATCCAAATTTTAAAAATGTAAATACTGCTATTTTGAAAAATGATTACTGAAACAATAATTTTGCAAAAGTAAAGCTAACAGCCTTTTTCTTTTTCTTCTTTTTTTTACATTTATGGCAGGTATTTTTGTAGTAATCAAAATTAGATACTGCTATCTAACACCACTTTACTGTGACTCCACTTCAGCAAACCATACATTATTTGTGAACCAGCAACATTATGGCTAACAGTCAAAGGATGTAAACACTGTTACATTAACACCCTGAAGCTTACCCAGTCAATAACTGCTGCTCCTTGTGCTATGCACTGTGGAAGGTCCTTTAGACCACACACTGTGCAGTATTCTTCCTTTGAAGCTAACAAGAAAACATGACACATTAACTATACTGGAACACTGTTCTTGCACCCGAAGCAGTGGTTCTTGTACAAAATAAACTTCAATAATTTAAAATAAATGTATCATCACATTACCTGAGGAAGCGAGCAAAGTCTGAGCCATTGCTGCACGAAGATTACAAACTGAGCTTTTTGAGGGATCGATAAAAAAGGCCTCAGGAATAGCTGGGAATTTTTCAATTGTTTGTTTTGCCATCTGAAGGATTAACACATTTTAACACATCTTTGGTTAATACATAGAAAAGTATAAATGAAGATGGGGGACAAACATATATGCAAATTAGTTACATCAGTTAATTCTCACAGAAGACAATTAAAAAAACATTTTTAATTAATATTCTCACATTGCTACAATTACACAGAAATCTTGGAATGTGTCTTTTGTGGTATTACCTCCATTACAAAAACCCCACAGCTGGTGACATCCTCTTGGGCTGGGTGCTTTATTGTTCCAGGTTCCCACTTTATCGTAGTCCATTCATGTTTTGCCAGTCTATTGAATCGCATTCTGAAGTAATTTCTGCAATTTTTTCATAAACAGCATTGTTTTTAAAGGATAATTAATTGTTAACTTTTTAGCTAGTGTACAGGCAAACTTTTACTGGAATTTCTTTGCAGCTAGGTTTGAATCCTTCTCTTCAGCTTGCTTTGAATCATCAGAAACGGCAGGATCCACTATGAAAATTTGCTCTGACAGAGCATGGAGAAACTGGCCACAAAAAGGGAAAAATAATGTTATAGTATGCACAAGTATAAATAACTTGCACATATTCTTTACCATTTTGTGGGTTCCTAATGTCCCTACAAAGATGGTAAAAACACACACACACACACACACACACACACACACACACACACACATATATATATATATATATATATATATATTCTGTTTTTAGAATATATAAACATTCCTATAACATTCCTATATATATAGGACTGTGCAAAAGTCTTAGGCCACTAGTATTTTCACCAGCTAAAAATGTTTTCATTCAGTTATTTCTATCTTTTGCTGTAGTGTGTCAGTAGTAAAATACCAACATTTCCAAATATTAAATTTGCTATTATGTGTAATATGTTTTAAATTCTTCTTCTTCTTCTTCTTCTTCTTCTTCTTCTTATTATTAATATATTATTTAAAAAAAGTATGTTCATATTCAAATCTAACTTTGTACATAGTTTTAACTACCCACCACAAATTTCCAGTGACTGTTGCTGACATTGACAAAAGATATTGCCCCATCATAAGAATGAAACTTCACCTGTGAAAACATTTTAGTTGTACTCAGGCATATTTATAAGTACATTTCTAAAACTGTATAAGTTCTTCACATGGATAATGTCACTTATTATTTCATTTAGAAAGTAAGTACTTACATTGGGCAAACCCTGTCGTGCCATCTGCTCTCGTGTTCCATGCATAATTACACCAGTCACATAGTGATTAATAAGGAGAAGATTTCCAGCTTTGCCATGGTGATTTAGCACTGCCCAAATATAACATTCTATGGCCTTAAGAATGGAAACAGAAACATTTTAGTTTTGCTGTGTAACAATGTAATGCAGCATGATACAACACAAATAAATTGTCACATTAAATTTTCTTTCCCCCCTTTGTACATTCCTGTTCTGGTTGCTCTATTTTGTTCTCATTTGTTTACAAAAGAACACTGTAAAATTGCTGAGGAATAAATATCACTTGAGAACAGGTGAGTACCAGGTAAGTGAGCCTGTGTTTCATTGGCCAAACATTCAGGTGAGCTGAGGACCAGCT
Source organism: Cirrhinus molitorella (assembly GCA_033026305.1). Classification (NCBI taxonomy): domain Eukaryota; kingdom Metazoa; phylum Chordata; class Actinopteri; order Cypriniformes; family Cyprinidae; genus Cirrhinus; species Cirrhinus molitorella. The sequence continues at coordinate 55,945,217 of CM065117.1, forward strand.
AATAAACCTATGTCAGAATGGTTTCCCACTAGAGAGGCAAGTGGGGGATCCGTTTTGGACTTATTACTTTCCCATACTCATAAGCCATTTAAATTGTTTATATTTATTCATTTTTGTTCAAATGACAAATCAGTAGTATCATTTGTAAAGGTTTCTGTCTACTGTGTCTAATGTCTTTTTCACTATTGCTCTTTTTCAGGGAAGCTCTAGTTTATCCCCCACAGTGTAAAAATAGACTTACCTCACCATTTAAAAGTTCATGGGGCCGTAGTGTTACAAAGTCTGTGTGTCTTAGTGTGTAGGATGTTCTGTTGTCTGCAGACTGTAAAACTGACACAACTCTTTCTGACTCTGGACATGTCCACAGATGCTGGACCTGAAAATATGGTAAAAGTAAATGATTAGTTAATGACTGCATTTTGTAACATTTCCAAAAAGTTAATGGTCACCTGTTCTGAAAGAGTCATGTCACATTGTTTTCTTTCTTTTGGCAGGATCTGGACTACTTTTTCCTCCTTTTTTATGATTTCGTCTGATTTGGGTTTTGGTTCATTTTTGGGAGTAGAGTAGTATTTTGATCTTTTTACTTTTTTAGATGCCTGTTCTTCCTTTTTTGCCCAGCTCTCCTCGGCAAAGACTGGAGATTTCATTGGTCTTATTGGCCTTACCAGAAGGTTCTCTGGAAGGTTGTGCTTGAGAATGTGCTCCATGTACCTTCCTTTAAGGGAGGAATACAGGGCCTGAATAAAATCAGCTGGTCTTACATGTCTTTTTTTTGGAAGAATGGAAGACTTTACAATGCCAAACCATTTCTCAACGTGGCAGTTGGTGTCTCTGGTCTTCACTGAATCCAGCTTGTGGCTGGAGCTTCCTTTGTTTGAGGCATATTTTTTTAAATCTCCAAGCATCACTCCACTCCATAGAGGGTATATCCCCATGTAATTCTCTATAAGCATTTCAGGGATTGCAGGACAGTGGTACATATTATTTGGGATGTGTTCATTTTCCTCTGTACCAAGAGTGTTTTTCACATCTTCAAAGACCTTTCTAAAGATGTGGGAAAATGGAGATTTTCCCACAATGGTCTTTGCTGACCTCCTGTCTTCTTCATCTTCCCATGTATCAGAGGGGTCTTGATCTATCCCATCTTCTCTGGGTTCCCTTTGCTCTTTGCTGATAAGGGCTTGGAGAAAGGTAAGGCTGTTCATGACCAGTTGACTGGAATGCTTGGCCAGCAAAACTACAGAAAAGTGTTGAAAAATTTCGCTGGCTGCCTCTACATTTGTTGTGTTTTGCAGTCTTGCAAACACGAAAGTGCAGAACTCTTTAAGTCCCTGGTCGTTCGTCTTTTTCCCTATGTTTGTGCTGACAGCCTTTATTATATGGGCAGAGCATAGGTGTAAAACTGTGAATGACTTTATCTCTTCCCATGTCTTGCTTTTCTTGCAGATAGCATAACTCCTGTCAAGGTAAGCATCAACACTTTCCCGATTTAAAGCCAGAAGCACAGCCTGCATCAAGGCCCAGCTGAAGTCAGTTTCCACTTTGTCTATCTTGCGGCTGGTGTACTTTGACAATCTCAGCTGAAATTGCATGAGCCAAAAAGATAGTGGGGGGATACTGTGCTCGTTGCTTAGCATCTCACAGACAGGAAGAGGTGGAGCATCTCTGCCTCCTCCAGGCAAGGTAAGTGCATAGTAAAGCACTCTTTGGCTTTGCTCTGGTATTTTTGAGACAACTCCACCTGTTGCGTCTAGGTATAATGACACAGGTGTTTTTCTCCTCAGGTGATGCACCAAGATGCTTATGCCTATCTCAGTGTACAGGTGAACTCCAAAGGGACTCACCTGCAAGTGTTGAATGTACCCAGGTAAGCTACAAAATTTGTTGTCACACTGCTTAAGGATACGCTGAGTAAGCTGCAGTTCTAAAAGCATATTTTCATGCAGCTGCATGCATTTTCTTGCTTCAGCAGCAATTACATTAAGAATGTTTTTGCTCAAGCTTTGTGTGATGTTCCCTGAGATGAGCTCTTGAACAGGGGTTGTGCTTAGCCTTTTGTAGTATGCCTGACTAACACCATGAGACAGTAGTCTAGCTATTCTTCCTCTTCTTATGTTAGTTGCTGGCCTAAATTTGGTCTCTGTTTTAAGGTGACTTATGGATCCACTGCGCCTGACATTTATAATGATGGAACCAGAAAGTGGATTAGGCTTCTTCAGCAGAGTGAAGGTGTAGCAAGCTTCACAAGTGGAGAATTTGCAGACTGCCTTTGCCTTTAGATATGGCATGAATCTCTTTCTGCTGGCTTTGGATCGAATATGCTGGTAGATAAAATGAAGCACACAACATGGGTTTTTTTTCTTGAATTGTCTGTAGATTATGTTTGTCCAAGGTTTTCGAAGTTTATTTACATACTTTGATGGTGCAATTTTTTTCCAGTCTGCAGCACAGATCAACATTTTAAAAGCTGAAGGAATTGTTGGAACCAGCCTATATTTGCTTTTTGGCTTTTCCCCCACCCCTGATATTGTACTGCTGCTGGATGGCTTGACCGAATCATCAGAACTCACCATGTCTTCATCACTTTCTGACACTTTAATAGGCTCTGTAGATTCAAACAAAATTGCTTCTTCTCCTGAACATTCTCCTTGACCATCATTAGAAGCTTGTGAATAAAGGTCTGAAAAGTGATTTTCGTCTGATCCATTTCTTTGAAATGGTTTTGCTGCTTCTGAGTCTGCACTTTGAACAGGTAATTCCTCTGCCCAGTGTGATGCATCATCATTTTCAGGTGGCTTCCTGTCCTCTGTCTTGGGAAAATTTTGTTCAGTCTCCTGCTCAATTGCTGTTTCTGATGTGATTTCATCTCTAACATCAGGCTCTGTTAGTTTCTCTGTGTGGCTCACTGCAGAAGTGTCAGATAAACTGTCTTCCTCTTCTGCTGTGGTTTCTTTCAACTGGCTCCGGTCTCCAACTAGACCTCTGATATTTTTTCTGTTGTACCTCCATACGACATACAACCATTTTCTATTTTTTGGTGTGTCATTTTGGAAAACTCTTTCTGCTAAGGTTGACCAGATTGCAGAATTTCCGGTTGTATCTTGTTTAAACATGTCAGCTTTCAGGAAACTAAGTGCAAGTGCATCTATACCTCCAACAACTCTCCAGAGATCTGCTCTAGCAGTTCCCTTTCCTCTTCGAGATTTTGGCATTTTACTGGTCAGAAAAACATAAAAACAAAAAACCAAACTGATAAATTACTATATAGTACCATTATATGTTTTACACACAAACATTTTCATATTCACATGCACAATCAAACAACTTCTGTTAATTTGATAATTACTAGTTTTACAGAGAAAGTTTTACATGGTTTACCTAATTAACTATTTTGTGAATACAACCTGAGTCTTAATTTTTTTAGTGATATTTAGTTATAATTTTGCAAATGCATGATGCATTTTTGCTAAATCAAATGCTTAAAGGCTCTCAAAACAACAAAAACAAATGCTAAACTATATACATCAGTATCTCTCAAACCTGGTCCTGGAGGCCTCCAGTACTGCACAATTTTCATGTCTCCCTTATCTGACACACTCAGTTCGGGTTCTATTTATAATGAGCTGATTAGTTGAATCAGGTGTTTAAGTGAGGAGAGATGCAAAATGTGCAGTATTGGAGGTGGGGGAGTAATATTTCATATACAGTGTATTGGTATATTTGGAGAATTTTGTGGTAAACTAGAAAAAATACTTCATATCTGTCACGAGCGCGGTCTCTGTGGCGCCCTCCTGCTCACGCCAGCGGGAAACCTCTCCGGAATATTAGCCCCGTTCACTCCATTTCCCATAAGCCCCGTACCTGGCGGCCTTCCGCTTCCGGGACGCTCACCCCTGGCGGCCTTTTTCCTCCCCTTTATAACGGCCGCCATTACGCACGCCGGACGCGAAGTTTTGATTTGCCTCGGCGTCATCTCTAAGCGTTTCTCTCACTACTGGATTACCTATTGTTATCGACTCGGACTGCCCCTCACGTGTGACCGTCTTCTGCCTACCCTTGCGACCCCCTTGTCTCGTTTTTGGATTACCCTGGACTGCTAGTGGCCCCGACCCTCTTTGCCTGGACTCTGACCATTCTCTGCCTCGCCCACGTCACACCTGTCTGCCGTTGTCGACCCTTTGCCAGTTTACACTTTGAGTTTGTTGTCTGCTTTAATAAACCGTTTGCATATGGATCAACCGCCTCCTGTCTCTACATCACAGAAAACTTCGCCAGCGACCGATCCAGCAACGGTACAGCAGCTCTCCACGGAGCTCTCAGCCCAAGCCACGGTATTGGCGGTCCACCAACGCCAACTCGACCGCCTTACCGCTCTCACGGAGGATCTTGTTAAAGCTCTACAAGCCCTCCAGCTGCCTATTCAGACAACGCCGAGCCATCCTTTACCGGCCGCACCAGCGGCCGCCGCCGCCGTCCCGAGCGCCGCCGTCATGGCGCCTCCCGCCGCGATACCAGCTACCACCAGTCCACGCCTGGCCTTCCCGGAGAAGTTCGACGGATCCCCGGACAAATGTAAGGGCTTTCTATTGCAATGCTCTCTGTTTGTAAATCAACAGCCACATTTATACCCCAGTGACGATTCACGCATTGCTTTCGTTTGTTCGCTTCTAACCGGGAGGGCATTGGACTGGGCCACGGCGGTGTGGGATCATACCAGGCCAGTTTTCCCGTCTTTTGCCATTTTTCTTCAGCGCTTCCAGGAAGTCTTTCAGCCATCTACGGCTGGTGGGGATGCTGGGGAACAACTGTTGTCCCTACGGCAGGGGAATCGCACGGCGGCGGATTATGCACTCACCTTCAGGACCCTGGCCGCCCAGAGCGGCTTCAACGATGTTCCCCTGAAGTTACTATACCGCAAGGGACTCAACTCGGATCTCCAAGCTGAGCTAGCCTGCCGGGACGAGGGAGCCTCCCTGGATCAATTCATCGACCTGTCCATCCGTCTCGACACCCTCATACGAGCCAGAAGGCCACCCCGGACCACCCGCAACACTAGTCTCTCTACCTGGACCACCCCAGTTACCGCTGAGGCCGCCCCGGAACCTATGCAGATTGGTACCACTCGCCTGACCCTCGAGGAGAGAGAGCGTCGGCTTAAGAACAACCTCTGCCTGTACTGCGGCCAGGCAGGCCACATCCGGGCCAACTGTCCCACACGTCCGCCCGCCAGAAACCCTTTGGTGAGTAACCATTCCACATCCTACAACCGTTTCGAAATCCCAGTAACCCTCAGTTTCGATAATCACTCCATCGTGACCACCGCCCTCGTCGACTCGGGGGCGGCTGGAAATTTTATTGACTCTGCCTTTGCCCGTGCTCACCACTTACCCATCCTTTCTTGTACCCCACATGTGGCAGTGGCCGCCCTCGACGGGCGGCCGCTAGGCTCCGGACGCATCAACCACACCACCCAGGACCTCTCTCTCCTCACCAACCATAACCACCAGGAAACCATTCGGCTATTCATCATCTCGGCGCCTCAGACTCCCCTCATCCTGGGATACCCCTGGCTCCGGCTCCACAGTCCCACCATCTCTTGGGCCCAACACACGATCACCCAGTGGTCCGACTACTGTCGCCAGCACTGTCTTCGTCCCCCTGCGTCTCAACCATCCTCTCCCAGCGGCTCGACCACAGACCTTCCCGAGGCTCTGCCTGCTGAGTACCAGGACCTTCGGATGGCTTTCAGTAAGTCAAGGGCTTCAAGCCTGCCGCCACACCGGCCCGGGGATTGCGCCATCGACCTCCTACCTGGAGCGGTTCCACCTAAGGGCCGGATATTCCCCCTCTCTCAGCCCGAATCAGAGGCCATGAAAGAATACATCCAGGAGGAGCTCAAGAAGGGATTCATTCGTCCATCCACTTCCCCCGCATCCGCGGGCTTCTTCTTCGTGAAAAAGAAAGATGGCGGCCTCCGTCCTTGCATCGACTACCGAGGTCTTAATGAGGTCACTATTAAGTACAGGTATCCTCTTCCACTCGTACCCTCAGCCCTAGAACATCTGCGCACTGCTCGCTACTTTACCAAACTAGATCTGCGCAGTGCTTATAATCTAATTCGTATACGAGAGGGTGACGAGTGGAAGACGGCTTTTTCGACCTCTGCTGGACACTACGAGTACCTCGTTATGCCCTTTGGCCTCTCCAATAGTCCCTCCTGTTTCCAGGCCTTCATTAACGAGACTTTCAGAGACATGCTTAACCGCTGGGTGATTGTGTACATCGACGACATCCTGATATACTCAGAAACCCTGGAGGACCATGTCAGGCACGTCAGAGCCGTGCTCCAGCGCCTCATCCAGCACCAGCTCTACGCAAAAGCAGAGAAGTGTGAGTTTCATCAATCCTCCATATCCTTCCTGGGCTACGTTATCAGCCCAGAGGGCGTGGCTATGGACGACCAGAAGGTAAACGCCGTACTCAAATGGCCGCGTCCCAACACCCTGAAGGAGCTACAGCGTTTCCTGGGCTTCGCCAACTTCTACAGGAGGTTTATTCGTAACTTCAGCTCTGTGGCCGCTCCCCTCACTGCCCTCGTCCGGAAGGGTACTCACCGTCTCTCCTGGTCCCCTCCGGCTCTGACTGCCTTCGAGGATCTCAAGCATCGCTTCACCTCGGCTCCCATCTTGCATCACCCCGACCCAGAACAGGAGTTTGTGGTAGAGGTCGACGCCTCCAACACCGGCATTGGGGCTGTGCTGTCGCAACGCCACGGAGTTCCCCCCAAGCTGTTCCCATGCGCCTTTCTGTCCCACAAACTCTCCCCAGCTGAACGCAACTATGACGTGGGCAATCGGGAGCTTCTGGCCATCAAAACAGCCCTGGAGGAGTGGCGGCACTGGCTGGAGGGGGCTAAACTTCCTTTCACCGTGCTCACTGACCACCGCAATCTGGAATATCTTCGTGCCGCCAAACGACTCAACCACCGTCAAGCCAGATGGGCTCTGTTCTTCACACGGTTCAACTTCCATGTGACTTATCGTCCTGGCACCCAGAATACTAAGGCCGACGCCCTGTCTCGGATCCACGACTCCAGCCCTCTGGTCACAGCCCCGGAAAGCATCCTTCCAGCCTCCGTCATCGTTGGCCCCGTGCTTTGGGACCTAACCACTGAAATCTCCGAGGCTCACTCCATAGAACCCCCCCCTCCCAACTGCCCTCCCAATCTTACCTACGTACCCACTCCACTCCGCCAACGTGTCCTGGATTTGGTTCACTGCCTGCCCAGCTCAGGTCACCCAGGCATCACAGCCACTTTACACCTTCTCTCAAACCGCTTCTGGTGGCCTTCGCTCCGGTCTGATGTTATCCTCTTCATTAAGAACTGTCCCACTTGCAACACTGCCAAGGTTCCTCGTCAGCTCCCCGCCGGCCTTCTGCAACCCCTGCCCACGCCTCAACGCCCGTGGTCCCACATCTGTATCGACTTCCTCACTGACCTCCCACCCTCTCAAGGTAACACCACCATTCTCACCATTATTGATCGTTTTTCTAAAGGCTGTCGTCTGGTTCCTCTACCCAAACTCCCCACAGCTTTAGAGACGGCTGAGGCGCTATGCAACACTGTGTTTCGCTTCTATGGACTGCCTGAGGACATTGTCTCCGACCGCGGACCCCAGTTCACATCCCGCCTCTGGAACACCTTCTGCCGCCTGCTGGGCATCAACGTAAGCCTCACTTCTGGATACCACCCTCAAGCCAATGGTCAGGTAGAGAGACTGAACCAGGAGTTGACCCGCTTCCTCCGTTCCTACTGTCACAACCATCAAGAGGACTGGAGCCGATTCCTTCTATGGGCCGAATATGCTCAGAACTCTCTCCGTAAGCCAACCACTAACCTCACCCCTTTTCAGTGTACCCTAGGCTTCCAGCCTCCCCTCTTCCCGTGGTCGGGGGAACCTTCCGACCTTCCTGCGGTCAACTCCTGGTTCCAACGAAGCGAGGAGACCTGGAACCTGGCCCATGTGCACCTACAGAGAGCCATCCGTCGCACCGCCACTCAGGCCAATCGTCATCGCAGACCCGGTCCGTCCTACGCCCCGGGACAGTGGGTGTGGCTTTCCACTCGGGACCTCCGCCTCAAGCTCCCCTGCAAAAAATTAAACCCCAGGTACGTGGGCCCTTTCAAGATTCTTAGACAAATCACCCCTGTTTCTTTCCGCTTGGACCTTCCTGCTCAGTACAAAATCTCACCCACGTTTCATATCTCTCTCCTTAAACCCGCTGGTCCCCCGAGAGGAGAGGTGAACCTAGACGAGACCGCCACACAGAGGGACACCCCCCTCCTGGTCGACGGCGGGGAGGTTTACCAGGTCAACACGCTCCTGGACTCCAGACGTCGGGGGGGCCGTCTACAGTACCTTGTCGACTGGGAGGGCTTCGGCCCGGAGGAAAGATCTTGGGTCCCAGCTGCGGACATCCTGGACCCAACCCTCACCGCCGAATTCCACCTCGCCCACCCAGATCGCCCAGCCCCCCGACGTAGGGGTCGACCTCGACGCCATCCACCTCCTCGCGCCAGGAGTCGCTCGCAGGGGGGGGGCTCTGTCACGAGCGCGGTCTCTGTGGCGCCCTCCTGCTCACGCCAGCGGGAAACCTCTCCGGAATATTAGCCCCGTTCACTCCATTTCCCATAAGCCCCGTACCTGGCGGCCTTCCGCTTCCGGGACGCTCACCCCTGGCGGCCTTTTTCCTCCCCTTTATAACGGCCGCCATTACGCACGCCGGACGCGAAGTTTTGATTTGCCTCGGCGTCATCTCTAAGCGTTTCTCTCACTACTGGATTACCTATTGTTATCGACTCGGACTGCCCCTCACGTGTGACCGTCTTCTGCCTACCCTTGCGACCCCCTTGTCTCGTTTTTGGATTACCCTGGACTGCTAGTGGCCCCGACCCTCTTTGCCTGGACTCTGACCATTCTCTGCCTCGCCCACGTCACACCTGTCTGCCGTTGTCGACCCTTTGCCAGTTTACACTTTGAGTTTGTTGTCTGCTTTAATAAACCGTTTGCATATGGATCAACCGCCTCCTGTCTCTACATCACAATATCTCCCATTTTCACATGCAAAATGCACTAAAACTACCAAAACACTTGGTTCATATCTCAAATTAAATAATTCTTGCATAACTCTAGCAAAGGTTTTCACCAAGCAAATACACTTTATCAATGCTACCACTAACAACAGGTAGCATTATACAATGTTTTCTTTTGTCAAATTTCTTTAAGAAACTAGAATAATATTCCCTACTGTTTCTAATTCACTGCAGTACATGGTTCATATTTACATTACAGTACAAAATTATTACAAAATAAAATTATTCCTTCCCCCCTTTTTGTATAGATGGTAATACAGGTGAAAGACTAGCAAATGTAAAGATGTTAAGATACATGCAACTGCTTTGATAGTATTTTTTATATATATATTTACATTCACTTTATTTTACTGCATCCTTGTTACATATGTTAAATATACCTACTGCAGTAATAAAAGTAAGTTAGTTAACCCTAATCCAAAACCCTACTTTAATTACATGTTATTAATAATTATTACACAGTATTTAAATGTATAACTGCACCAGGATAACCAGGGCATCTTAAAATAAAAAAGAAAAATATCCAGACTTTTGACTGGTACTCTACATTCATTGAACATGTTTTTTTTTTTTTTTTATAAAAATTGCTCAGTGTATGTAATCATACATGTAATAACATACAGTTGTGTAGTGTTATTAGAACAGATGAGATGAGACACCCAGCAATCTGAAGCTGCTCACTCTCTCCACCTCTGTCTCATGTCAGTGATGAGGACTGCTCACTCCTGCTCCCTGGATTTACAATCATATTACTTTGTTTTGTTAATGTTCAAGGAGAGATTATTGTTCTGGCACTACTTCACTTGGTTAGCTACTTCTCCTGTATGCAGAAGGGGGGTACATTCCTCAAAGGAGGACTTTTGCTATGTAAAGAATAATATTCTGATTGTTTTACAATTATATTCATGTGTGTGAATCAAACAGTATTTGATTCATAGGTATATTGAGCCCATATATAGATGTACAGACATTATTGAGTTCATATAAAATGTTCAGAAGGTGTATTCCCGAAAACGAATCTTGTGCTATATAAAGAATAATATTCTGAGTAATTTACACTTGGATTCATATGTCTAGATCAAATAATCTTTGAGTTTAATAGATTCATAGGTATTATTGAGCCCATATATAGATTTATATGCCTTATTGAGTCTATATAAAAAGTTCAGGAGACGTATTCCCAAAAACGAGTCTTGTGCTATATAAAGAAGAATAATCTGAGTGATTTACACTTGGATTCATATGTCTAGATCAAATAATCTTTGAGTTTAATAGATTTATATGCCTTATTGGGTCTATATAAAAAGTTCAGGAGACGTATTCCCAAAAACGAGTCTTGTGCTATATAAAGAAGAATAATCTGAGTGATTTACACTTGGATTCATATGTCTAGATCAAATAATCTTTGAGTTTAATAGATTTATATGCCTTATTGGGTCTATATAAAAAGTTCAGGAGACGTATTCCCAAAAACGAGTCTTGTGCTATATAAAGAAGAATAATCTGAGTGATTTACACTTGGATTCATATGTCTAGATCAAATAATCTTTGAGTTTAATAGATTTATATGCCTTATTGGGTCTATATAAAAAGTTCAGGAGACGTATTCCCAAAAACGAGTCTTGTGCTATATAAAGAAGAATAATCTGAGTGATTTACACTTGGATTCATATGTCTAGATCAAATAATCTTTGAGTTTAATAGATTTATATGCCTTATTGGGTCTATATAAAAAGTTCAGGAGACGTATTCCCAAAAACGAGTCTTGTGCTATATAAAGAAGAATAATCTGAGTGATTTACACTTGGATTCATATGTCTAGATCAAATAATCTTTGAGTTTAATAGATTTATATGCCTTATTGGGTCTATATAAAAAGTTCAGGAGACGTATTCCCAAAAACGAGTCTTGTGCTATATAAAGAAGAATAATCTGAGTGATTTACACTTGGATTCATATGTCTAGATCAAATAATCTTTGAGTTTAATAGATTTATATGCCTTATTGGGTCTATATAAAAAGTTCAGGAGACGTATTCCCAAAAACGAGTCTTGTGCTATATAAAGAATAATAATCTGAGTGATTTACACTTGGATTCATATGTCTAGATCAAATAATCTTTGAGTTTAATAGATTTATATGCCTTATTGGGTCTATATAAAAAGTTCAGGAGACGTATTCCCAAAAACGAGTCTTGTGCTATATAAAGAAGAATATTCTGAGTGTTTTGTAGTTGGATTCACGTCTCCAGGTCAAACGGCCACTGAGTTGAATGACAGTATTGCATGCAGTAGCTACTATTTACAGTAGCTACTATCTAAAAACTAAATTTAAAGTCCTCAAAAACAGCTTGTGTCATGAAATGGGATCTTTTTAGCACCATGTACCATTTGATGCAATGTCAAAATGAGAAAGGGGTAATTTTTTTTTTATTGATATATAGGGTTGATCAAAAAATGCGGGTCAAACGGCCATTGACTTTACTAGATATGGACCATTGAGCTTCGAACAGAAGTGTTTTGGCACAATCACTCATTTGATACTACTGCTCATTCATAGGTGCGTGGACTACAGCACTCCATTTCGATGCAATTGTTGCACTGTGTGTGTGACCCCAGTTCGAGCCCCGGTACGGGATACTTTTTCCGGCCCGCACATATTACTGCCGAAGCGCATTATGTGTACTGTCCTGTCATAATAATGTTACAAAAGCCAACAACAAATCGGTACAACATCTCTTGTGCTATATAAAGAATAATATTCTGAGTGATTTACACTCGGATTCATGTGTGCACATCAAATGATCTTTGAGTTTAATAGATTTACAATATTGTATGCAGTTTTACACTACGATATTTCTTAAACGAATAGAATGTATGATCCACAAACACAACTTTGTGTCATGGAGCAGATATTTTTAGCAACAGTTCACATTTAATATGATGTCAAAACGAGAAAGGATGACATTTTTTTTATTGATTTTTACATTTATTTAAAAAAATCTTGAAGAAGAAAAGAATCTTGAAACTTCTGATCTGCTGAGAAAGAAAAAACAAACATATTAATGTATTTCCAAATTGTTTTGGCTGAAGTATGTGGTAAATACCGAACATGAAATGTCACTGTTTCACCAATATGAAACGAATGTCAAACATAAAACTAATTTAACCGCAATCAGTGAGAGAGACTCAACAGTCCGCAGAATCAGAACTCAGCAGAACCAGCAGCCGGACAGTCGTGATGAGGAGGCCGCGCTGAGCTCCGTGCGGAGCAGCAAACACAAGCCCGAAGGGAGCGCTGGGCTGCTGGGCGAGAGTTCAGCAGTGATTTTGCTGCTCGGGTTCGTGTTTCTGCTGTGGATTGTGGTTCTGATTTCAGTCAAGCAGCTCATCCTCAGCAGCTCGGGACACTTCAATTTCGTCCGGGCCAGGTACACTTTACCATATTCAGGTTGGAATACCACATCACTTTAAAGTTTACTTATGTATGGTATTGCATGTTTACCGTGGTATTTACATGTCACGTCAAAAATACTGTGGAAATATGGTAATATGGAAATATGGTAAATCACCATAATGCAATGGTAAAAAATACTATAGTGTTCTGTTACACTTATTGTTTATGGTTGTGACTACAGTACTTTGTAGACATAATAATTCTGTTTTAATTATAATGAATTAGCCTACATGTCCTACCACAAATAGCCTAGATCAAAACTTAATTATTGATTAGCAATAGGCATCCCTTAGAACTTAATTTGGACAAATTTAAAGGTTTTCTTATTTTCTTATTCTTATTTTTCTTACTTTATTTGTTCGATTTTCTTCAGTTCTTTTTTATTTTGATTTATTTCAAATAGTTGTATCTCAGCCATATATTGCCTTATCTTAACAAACCATACATAAATGGAAAGCTTATTTATTCATTCAATACATTACTATTTTACTACTACTAAAAATGACCTTACTACTGGTATCTCTGGTTACATTCTTTTTTTTTTTTTTACTTTTTTTTTTTTCTTATAACAGTTATGGTTGATCTGTTATTATGACAACTCTGATTTATTGAATCAACTATAGGTACCATGGTAAAATGGATGATGTGTGAGGAATATATCAACTTTAAAGCATTAATAATATCTGTCTGCTGTTTTTTGCATTAAATGATTCTGAAGGGATAATAAAGGTTTAGTATAACTTGTATTATAGTAGCTATAGTAAATATCGCAGGGCTCCAGACTGCGGCTAAAACGGTCGACCCAAAAATAAATAAATAAATAAATAAATAAAAGATTTGCCAATTATATTTTTGTTGAGATCGCCGCTTGCAAGTCGGTTCTATAAATGTACGTGTTAATTACTTAAAATGTGCATGTAATGTCTTTTTTTCTGTATGTTTTGCAATCACACTTTTTGTTTTGTTGACATAATAAATTGAGACAAAGTTTTTTATTAGAAACAGTCCTCATCTCTGCAGAACACTGCAGCGCTGAAAGCAACCTTGTAGAAAGAAAAGAATAGTGTAGGATCCCAGATAGCACACATACGTCTGCAAGATGTCTGTTAAAGATCTCTTGATCTGGAAAGCATCTGCTGTGTACAGATGTCTGGCAGACATCTGTAAGATGTCAGTTTTACATACATTGTAAATCATAAACATCTTAAAGACTAATAGACATCTATTTGACATCTGATAGGAAACTTCCAATAGACGTATTGCACATGAGCAAACTACGTCTTGCAGATGTAAATGCAGACGTCTCTGAGATGTACGTGTGCTCTCAGGGATTGGATCGAGTAGAGTCAGATAGTCATAAGGCTATTATTACAGCTAGCTACAAAGAAACTCTTTGTGGCTTCTACGCTGCAACTAAATAACTCGACAGGACCAAAACTCACAATCTATAAATAAACAACAGTAGAATTAAAAAAAAAAAAATCACAAAAGCCATAGCAGCAGATTTGCGCTCACATGTGTAAAACTGTTATGTGTAATCAGGAAGCATTTGGAGCGGATCACCAGCGTCGGGCCGCGGACCGTCGGAAGCCCAGAGAACGAGATCACCACCGTCAACTACCTGCTGGATCAGATCGCGCAGATCCGGAATGAGAGCAAAACTGGACCTCACTCCATCACGGTGGACGTCCAGCGACCCACCAGCTGTTTCGGCTACCTCTGCTATGACCGCGTGACCAACATTGCGGTCAAATTTGAACCGCAGACGAGCGCGCAACACTTCATGCTTGCCAACTGCCACTTTGATTCGGTGCCCAACAGCCCGGGTATGTTTCTACAACATTTGATCAATGCCTCACAAGTGAACCTGCCGTTTCATAGCTATGGGGACATTGGGTGTATATTTAGGACTCAAATGAGCTTATGAAAATTATGGAGATCTCAGTCACATCTCATTTAAAGCTGCAGTCCGTAAGTTTAGCCTCATTGTCGTCATCTTTATCTGAAAACCTGTAATTGTAGTTAGTGCAGAATTATCTTCCATGCGTGGGTTGTGCTCCAGCGCGGATTAATCTAATGTTTTGGTAGCTGTCAGTCACCACACCGTTGTGTATACGTCACTGTATACTGAGGAATCACAGATTAACAGATTCAGATATATGGGCCAAATAAGAATTTTCACCAGATATTGTTATCTAAGAGTAGTAACAATTCACAAGTCTAAAACCTTTGTTCTGATCAACTGTGGAAAACCATAGAGCTATCTGCAGTCAGATGCACATTTAAAACTGGAATAACCTAATCAGTCACTTGTGTTTCATAAACACACACTTTCGGGATAACAATCCGCAATCAAAATGACAAATTTAATTATTCCAGCTGCTAATCTATCCGGCCCCGCCGTATTCTCACATGTGATGAAGCTACTAGCCGGGACGCCTTCTTTATGTTTACAGACGTGATGTAATGACGCAGTGGCATGCTTGAATTTCCCGCGAAATCCTACCCCTACCACTCAATTTAAAAAAAAACATTATTATAAGCTAACCGTTGTGAATCGGGCTAAAGTAAGGCGATAGTTTTGAACACTGGCTGGTTATGTACTTGCTTAAAAATTGATTTTGTATAATTTTAACCAAAAAAGTTACGGACTGCAGCTTTAAGTTTCAATCAGGGTCAGCGCGCACTAGGGGTGGGCTAGGGGTCTGAAGCCCCGAATGTTTTTATTACCATGTCTTGTGCGCATCAAAAAGTGATTTCTATTAAACCAACACTTAAACAGCAAAATGCAGCTGTTTCAGGTATCTGACTGTATAATTAATAATACCGATCTCATCTGCCAAAGTTAGGTTGTTACTGTAGCAACAAATCACAGACTTTCTAGCACACACGCATGCATTTATATGCATAGTTAGCAGTTTCACTATTTTGTGTCTGGGCAACAATTAAAAAAAAGTTATTATTAAGTGATTTAAATCTTAGAGAAGAATATTGTCGTTTTACTCTAGTAAGCAATAGCCAGTGTTGTGCCTCTCTGCACACTGCAGTGTGTCGGTACTGAATTAATTTGTAATTTTTGAAAGCGTTTTTGAATCAATTATTTATTTCTTGGGTTTTGAATGAACCAGCCTTTTTCGACTCAACAATTTTAGTCTCACATTTAAAAGTGCCATTCCATTTTTTTTTTTTATATTTTTTTAAAAATTGTACATTTAAAACTTTAAACTCAATTTACACAATTTGTAAGTGCAGTGTAAATGCATGCAGGAGCTCCTTAAAGATATGTGTATATAGAGCCCTGCATGTTTAATTATGCTTGCTATAATAAATATAATAAAATGTTATTGCTCAAAAGTTGCTCTCTCTAAGACTTAAACGAGACATAATTGAGAATCAAACTATTTATCTTTGCCTAAAAAAGGCTTAAATGAGTCTCTTGTCATCATCTAGTAAGAGCTGTAAAATAAATGTATAGAGATCATTCAGAGCTGGGTAGATTACTTCAAATTGTAAATGGTCACTGATTCCAAATTACATGGCAAAAAAAGAAATGATTGAGTTTCTAGAGATCTTTCACTTTTTAATTGCAGACTTGAGCAAACAATTCTCCATATTTCTTCATTCATGACTTTTTTCTCAGTTTTGTTTGCTGTTGTTTCAAGTTGAGACAAGAGCAGTTTAAGGTTTCATTGTGTTTGCTGTCAGTGTTCTTTGAGTCAGATCTCATTTTTCACTGTGTTTGTGTCTGGTGTTGGTTGTATATGGCTGGGGCGTGTTACATTATTTATGGTTTATGTGATTTTGTTTCACAACAGTGTCATTGTTCTGTCATGTTTGGATTGAAATCCCAGTGAGTTTGAGTGATTTGGGATTGATTTTTAGTACTGTGTTTGACCGACAGGATTAAATTGTATTGTATAAACTGGTTTTATGTGTTTGTAGTACGTTTTATTTTTCTTTTGAGTCATGGTTCTAAATCTGTGTGCATGCTTTACTCTATTGTGTCAGTGACAACTGCAGGTACTGTGTGATTAATAACGTGTGTGTGTGTTTCAGGAGCCAGTGATGACGCCGTCAGCTGTTCAGTGATGCTGGAGGTTTTACATTCTCTGGTGAATCTCTCCTCGCCGCTCAAACACGGCATCATCTTCCTCTTCAACGGGGCTGAGGAGACCTTCCTGCAGGTGCGAGGTCCTGGCACAGCTGACTTTTGACCTCAGCGAGCAGGTGATTGTCTCAGTGAAAGGTTTTCAGGCAGTTTGATCACTGTTAGCATCCATCTCTCTCTCAGGGCAGTCATGGCTTCATTACCCAGCATCCCTGGGCTCAGCAGGTGCGAGCATTTGTGAACCTGGAGGCATCGGGAGTGGGAGGGAAAGAGCTGGTGTTTCAGACAGGTGAACATTTAATACACCTTTGTGTACCTGAGCTTAACACCTGCGGCAAAGGAAATCTGCTCTTTTGCTAGGTAGAACAAGTGCCAGAGTTAAAGGAATAGATCACCATCATCATCCTGTCATCATTTACTCCCACTTGTGTTGCTCTGTTTTCAACCAGTTGGCCTTGAGAAGACAATAAAAGCATGACAGTCCGATTAAAAGATCATTCTAAATCATGATATTTCTTATTTTAATTTACCCCAGAATGTTTTTAAAAACTAGAAGTAGGGGTGGGGGATTTGACTATTTGATATCGTGATCGACCAAAGACGTCCACAGTCTACTTTTTAAGTGAAAGTCGAAATGTTTTGAGAATAAAGTCGAAAAATGTCAAAAATATGAGAATTAATTCAGAGTAATTACGAGATTAAAATTCCAAAGTCTCATCTTTCAAAATATGTCACTTTACAAACAATATGGGCCCTATTTTAATGATCTAAGCACATGGTCTAAAATGCAGAGCACAGGTGTCCAAATCCACTTTTGTGAGTTTAACGGTGCTTTTCCACTACAGCGCCAATTTTGCGCTCAGTGGCACGCTGTGGCAGATATGCTATTTACACAGCGGAATTTGCAAGAACAAACACTGAACACGAGGACATTCATGGGCCAAAAAGAAGTTTGGGGAGAAAGAGAAGACAGAAAGCACACTCTGTTTGTTTTCTTTATTTTACAAAAGCACAAAGTTTTGTTGTTATTATGTGTATACAAATAAAAGTAGACCCTTTACAGATTTGAATGATGTATGATCAAAAATGACAAAGTAATTTAAGTCAGCTAACCTCATGCATAACTATGGGAAAGAAAAGAAAGGGAACACATCCAGGCACTTGCATAGTAAGCAAAGTAAAAAGCCTATATTCTAAGACAGATATTAAAAAGACACCAATGCATATCAGCCTAAACAGACCTTTGACACCCTAAAGAACCTGTCTTATAAAAGAGCAGCATGATCATTCTGTAAAATCTTTAAATGCAGTCTTGTGTGTTTGAGGTCCGAATAACCCGTGGCTGATCCAGGCTTACGTCCAAGCCGCTGTCCACCCGTTCGCCACAGTGGTTGGTCAGGAGATTTTCCAGAGCGGCCTCATTCCTTCAGACACAGACTTCCGCATCTTCAGGGACTATGGGAATATTCCTGGTATGAGATACGCACTGTAAAAAGTGAAAATTAGTGTTTGTGTAAAACACACAGCAGCCAGAACTTCACTGTATAACAATAACAGTTTTACAGATTGAAAGCATATTTATAGTGATGCTTTGCTAATATATGAAGAAGAGTTTGTGCTAATGAGTAAACCAGGAGTATTGACAGATCATGCTAAAGTCCTTCTGAAGTCTGAATCTTCTTCCGTCTCATTGTGCAGGAATTGATCTTGCGTTCATAGACAACGGTTACCTCTATCACACTAAATATGACACTCCGGACCGAATCCACAACGACTCCATCCTGAGAGCAGGTGAGATGCCTGATTCCTGTCCTACAGTCTCACATGAAGATGTTAGGAAATTAAGGACCTGCTTCAGAGAGAATGAAGTTCTCAGCTGGTGCTCTGTTCAAATGCTCTAGATGCTGAATGAGAGAAAATTAGACCCGAGAGCTGCACCGCTCTCATTACACACACACACTCACACTTGTCACTCACTGTGTGTCAGATAAGACATCTCACACTCAGAGCTTTGACCAAATCAGCAGTCAGACCAATTGGATCCAAAGTGGAGTCTCCTTTAAAAGAACACGCCACTTTTTTTTGAAAATAGGCTAATTTTCCAACTTTCCCTAAACAGGTGTTTTTTACCATTTTCAAATCCATTCAGCTGATCTTCAGGTCTGGCGGTAGCACTTTTAGCATAGCTTAGCATAAATCATTGAATCTGATTAGACCGTTAGCATCTCGCTCAAAAATGACCAAAGAGTTTTGATATTTTTTTCTATTTAAAACTTAACACTTCTGTAGTTGCATCATGTACGAAGACCTACAGAAAATGAAAATTTGTGATTTCCAGGCTGATAAGGATAGCAACTATACTCTCATTCTGGCGTAATAATCAAGGAACATTGCTGCCATACCATGAGTGCAGCAGGTGCAATGATATTACGCAGCGCCTGAATATAATCCCCAGCTGTTTTACTATTAACCTAGTGGCCTAGTGCCAGTGACGTTAGAAGTTACCTAGTTGGGGACTATTTTCAAGCACTGTGTAATATCATTGCGCCTTGCCCCCCCAACAGCTCTTAATGCATGTTTTTTTTTCTTCTGGAGCATCAGTGAGCATTTGAAACTTCTGTAATAGTTGCACATAAGAAAAGTCCGCTTGTTCTGTACTGTAATGCTTGTCTTCGACTGTTGTATTGTTTTTGTAAAGCTGCAGAAGAGCAATATATTGAAAGATGCCAATGTTCCGTAAGTAACTACATTTATTAATAAAAATAATCATCAGAATGAGTAATGATTTAGTCTAATAAGCAAACAGAGTCTTGTATTCAGCTGATGTTAGACACATTTGCTTGCATAACTTCTTTTAAACCTGGCTTGTCCAATCAGAATGTAGAGCTAGCGCTGTGTGTTTCATGAAATGATAATTATTCTCGTAATTTTGATTAATTGTGAATCAGACGTCTCTGCTGCTTTGATGTGTTGTCCGTCATTCAGCTGCTGACTCGGACTTACAGCTGTTTGAGCACCTTAAATCTGAAATGTGAAGTCAGATTGTGTTTTATACAAATAGGCAGATGGACAGATACTGTACATGTATCAATTGTTTTGAGAATGATGGACTTCCGATTTATCTCTTTTACCAGGCGACAACATCCTGTCCGTCCTCAAGCACCTGGTGATGTCGGAAGAACTGGCCGATTCCTCTAAGTATCGCAATGGTAACATGGTGTTCTTCGACATACTGGGACTGACGATGGTGGCATATTCTGCTCATGCCGGCACCATCATCAACTACACCGTAGCCATCGCCGCATTGATCTACTTGGGCGGGAAATGCATGTTAGCCAGCTGTGTGGGTATGTAATTGTTTACATGACCAAATATTCATTATTTTCATGTTATCACTGAATGCCTTTATTAAAGAAGAAGTTCACTTCCAGAACAAAAATGTACAGATAATTTACTCACCCCCTTGCCGTCGTTGTCTTTCTCTCTTCAGTCATAAAGTAATTATATTTCTTGAGGAAAACATTTCTTGATTTCTCTCCATATAATGGACCTCTATGGTGCCCCTAAGATTGAACTTCCAAAATGCAGTATAAATCCAGCTTCAGAGCGCTCTAAACGATCCTAGCTGAGGATGAATGATCTTATCTCACAAAACAATCAGTTATTTTTGAAACAAATTGACAATTTATATACTTTTTAACCTCAAATGCTCGTCTAGTCTCGTCTTGTGATCCGGGTCAATATAGTTGGGGTACGTCAAAAAACTCCCATCTAATTTTCACCTTCAGCTTCAAAATCGTCCCCTATTTTTGCGTGAAGGGCATTTGATCTTCTTTGTATGTTCACTTCTGTAGCGATGTAGGACGATTTTGAAGTTGGGAAAGAACACAAGTTGGGAGATTCTCGACATACCCTAACTGTATTGACCCAGATCACACAGACTGCATCATAGAGATGAGACATTTGAGGTTAAAAAGTATATAAATAGTCAACTTGTTTCGAAAATAACCAATCATTTCTCTCAATAAGACCATTATTCCTTGGCTGAGATCATTTAGAGCCCTTTGAAGCTACATTTAAACTGCATTTTGGAAGTTCAAACTCTGAGGCACGATAGAAGTCAATTATATGGAGAGAAATCCTGAATTTTTTTCCTTAAAAAAAACATAAATTTCTTTACAACTGAAGAAAGACAGACACGAATCTTGGATGACAAGGAGGCGAGTACATTATCTGTAAATTTTGGTTCTGAAAGTGAACTAATCCTTTAATGATGCTCTGAACAGCACTCCGAGGGATAGCTAAAGCCTTTGAAAAGTTTTTGTAGCCTTCTCCTAACTTGTGCCTTTGTACAACTTTTGAAAGCACTTTCGCAACCGTGGTAAATTCTTTGAAATACTAACAATGGAATCTTCAAGAAATGGCTGGTTTTATTTTGAAGTTATCAACACCACTACTACTGATATCAGATGGGGCAGTTAGCTTAGTGTTTAATCTGGAAGCTGATTGCTTGCACCTGAGCAAGTTTATAATGCTATACTTTAAGGGGCTGGTAACTTTACCAAATCAGATTCATTTTTAATAATCCTCCAGAATTTTTCTTAAATTATATTTTCAATTTAATGATGAGGGTTATAATGTGTATACGGCTCAAAAAAGTTAGACTTAATTTATTTTATTTTCCAGGGTGTAAAGTGACAAAATGCCGCATCAGCTCTTTCCGCCCCTCTAGGACAGGGTGTGTTTTGGCAGGTCACATGCTCTGTGCAGCTGTCCGGTATGTGCGTGATCTGGTGTGTGCAGTGATTGCGCTCTTCTTGAGCTGGTTCTTCTCACTGCTGGTTGTTCTGTTAGTGGCTTGGCTTGTCACAAAGATGGGCCGCTCCATGTTCTGGTACAGTCACTTCTATGCTGCCGTCTGTCTGTACGGATCTGCTGCCACTGGCATTATTCTGCTGATCCACACGCTGGTCAAGAACCTGTGCCACAGGGTGAGCGATGGGACAAAAAAACAGACTACGCATTACTGACACACAAACTAATCTGCCATCATGGCAGCAGAAATATTCTTCTATGATGATTTTAGCTGACTGAAGTCAGATCTGGGCCCATATTCACAGAACATATAAAAGTACTCTTAACTCAGCAATTTAGGAGAAAATCTTGTGCGTGTCAGTCCTGTATTTTTGCTCTAAGAGTATTTCACAAAGTGTTTTAGTGCCAAAACTAGCTCCTAAATCTGTGAAACATTAGGAGTACTGAAGAGGACTCCTAAGTCACTAAGACCAAGTCACAAACTATCCTAAAATCTGCCTCGGAACGTAAAAATTTTAGGAGCGATTATGGGCTTTCAAAAATATATCACATTTGGTTTTGGAGGTTATCCCAGCTCCAAATTTTCCTTTGATTATATCCCTGTTTTCATTAACCAACTCTTGCATCCAGTTTGTTAGTTTTTTTTTACATTTACATACACTATCATATACATATACTATATGCTGACATCATCCATCGCAACAAGCTCAACCCCGCACTTACTCTTAACTTAAGACTTCTCTCTGTAGTACATTTATTAGCTCAAGGGGAAATATTACTAATTAATCATAACTCATTATAATTAATTATAATATTTGGATAATTCAATAGAATTATCTTGATAAAGCTGAATTTACATTACAATGAATTGACCCGTTCGTCCAGCGAACATTCAGGGTAATTTCACATGTATTCAAAGAAAGAATATTTTCTTGGCCACAGAAAATAACTTTCTTTTATACTAGCGCATAGAGCATGTAGCTCGAATCAGAAATCGTAAAGGGACATTAATATTTTGCAAGGCAGAATCAGAAACTCATGTAATCTGTGCACAAGAATTTTATTAACTAAGAACTAACACATAACTAATCTAAACAAACAAACATACAGTCATTCATACAGGGGGAAGGGCAAGTGAGAAGGCATTAGAGAAAACAAGGAAAATGAAGATATAGAAAGAGTCAGTTAACCTGTGAAACCATCTGTGCCATTTTTCAATGGGTCTATAGCTTATACTAAACCTCTGTTTGTTTAGTTAAATGTACGATACTTGCATTGCCTTGGTTGTGGACCCGTGTCCAAATGCAGTCCCGTATGAAGGTCTTGATGGTTTCAAGGTTTTGGATTTGCGATCACTTCCTTCCGGTTTGAAGAGTGTCCTCCGAGATGTCCTGACTCTGTGGTGATTGTGAGTTTCCTCCCAGTGACGTGAAGAAGAACAAAAGGGCTGAGAGAGAGAGAGACCCAGCCGAAATCTGATGATTCTTGGAGAATGGAAAGACAAGGCCGCACGGCCTGGCACAGACTTAGAAGTTCCAGAAGAGTTTAGCTCATCATCTTCTTCTCATCATCTTCTAGGTTCTGAAAAGAACCTCCGACGGATCATGCTCGAGTCCTGAAGAACACACTGGAAGAATGCACACGAAGAATGCCTGGTGTGAATCTTTTATCTTATAGGGTGGTCCCACCTCTATAAGTTCAGAGAGCCAATGGTGTCCTGTATCTTTGGAGGGAGAATTTAATGGTCTTTGTCTGGATCCAAAGTATTTTGCATAGGTGATTTGATTGGGTGTTGATGCAAATACTACTAAGGATTCTTAAAACACTAATATGTTGCACATCTGACAACAAATAACAAAAACCATCTTTTGGGTAATCAAACTAGGAGTTGAAAGAGACCAAACATGGCATATACTGTATGTGGCTACACCATATAGCATTCTATCATAACACAAGCATAAAACAGTTATAAAATAAGAAATGCAACGGACATGGACAGTCGTAATATACATACACTGATATACGGGGGCATGTGTGTCAGTTGGTTTGTCTAAGAATTAACAAATAAGTCACTTTCAGTGGAACAAAGTATTGCTTTAGAGACAGTCAAGGTGGGGGAGAGCATCTTCACACATTCTTTTAGATCATAAAAGCCCATTTGGTCTGCCAGACGCGTCCTGGCCGCCATGGTAATCAGGCATATCTGGGACTTTGTGTCACCCACTGTTCTGTTGGGTGAAGGGGAAGTCTGCTTCTTTGTTAATTCAATAAACTACTGATTTGGTTAAATCTAATGAACCATTGTTTGATTGGTCCATATCCTACATCTCTATTCCTTAGTAAAAGTTTGTCTCAGCAGCTTTGTGAATAGGTTTTAAGTAGGGATGCAACAATACAGTTAGTCCACTGTTCAATACGTACTTCGGTTTTGTAGCGTCTGGACCAATCAGACACACAGTTATTTGTTACATTGAGCAAATCATCTTTAAAATCAACAAGCCAACTATATGTTGGAGCTCTGGTTACAACCCCCCAGATCAACTATCACACCAGAAAGGCTTGGTTTCCAAGGCAGCCATCTGATAACGTCTTGGTTACGTATGGTAACCCTCGTTCCCTGATGGAGGGAACGGAGACGTTGTGTCGAAGTGACGACTAGGGGTCGCTCTTGAGAGCCCGAACACCTCTGACAGCTTTGAGAAAAGGCCAATGAAATTGGTACGCAGTATTTGCATAGCCCGCTCCGCCCCGGAGATCCGGGCATAAGAGGGGGGGGCAAGGCAACACTCATTGTTCTGATCTGAGGAGCCGAAGCACCCGGCTACACTCAGAGGCGGTCCGAGGTTGTGGCAAGGGGGACACAACGTCTCCGTTCCCTCCATCAGGGAACGAGGGTTACCATACGTAACCAAGACGTTCCCCGTCTGTCGTTCACGTTCGACGTTGTGTCGAAGTGACGACTAGGGGTCCCAGTTGAAAACGCCACAACCAGCGGACCGCGTCACGAGTGCATGGAGTGCAAATATTAACAGGTCTTGCGTGTTAGATAAATGTCACTCACCTCTACGTGACCTTCCAATGCCCAAGAGCTTCAGCCAGCCTTTCCTCACCTTTGGTTGAACATCTTGGAGAACATTGGGCCAGTGTCCGTCCTCCCCGGGGGGGGATGGGCACTACGGAGACCACACCCTGCCCGGAGGGAGGTATTTGTGTGGAGAATACACTTGAGGGCTCGCACTAGGGGAGCACAACAAGGGGACGATCCTGAGGCAGGCTCCGCATGAGGAGAGACTGCTGAGCTCAGGGTCGGAGACAAGTTTTGTCTTAAGGGAAACACCGCATCTCTGGGAGTATAGGTGGAGATACACACATGGGGCCGCATTAGGAGCCACTACATGTGGGGCACCAACCTAATATGAGAGTTCACAAGAGGCAACCTAACCTCATATTAGATTCTGATAGCTAGTTCCTCCGCTGAACATAGCTACGTTGCGGGTGCAACATGATGGAAATTGTCGTTCAGGGTTCGCGCCAGGAAACTTACTGAACTGGGGAAGCGTCATCACCCGTGGGGAACGACGCTTCAGCAAGCTTCTACACCGTGTCAGCTTCAGGAGTTACTGGGCTTGCGTTTAGGACTCCCGAAGAGACTGGTTCTACACGCAGATTGTAGAACCTGGCAAACGTGTTAGGTGTAGCCCAACCTGCAGCTCTGCAAATGTCTGTTAAAGAGATCCCGTTCGCCAGCGCAACCGACGCTGCGACGCCCCTGGTGGAGTGGGCGTGCACCCCCAGCGGGCAGGGCACCCCTGTGGCCTGGTAGGCCAAACGAATCGCATCCACAATCCAGTGGGAAATTCTTTGTTTGGAGACAGCTTTCCCCTTCTGCTGTCCTCCAAAACAGACAAAGAGCTGACTCGACCGTCTGAAACTTTCAGTACGTTCCAAGTAAATGCTCAGGGCACGGACTGGGCATAACAAGGAGAGGTTGGGGTCGCCTTCCTGAGAAGGGGTAGCTTGCAGAGTGACCACCTGGTCCCTGAAGGGAGTGGTGGGCACTTTGGGCACATAACCGGGCCGGGGTCTCAGGATAACGTGAGAGTTAGCCGGCCCGAATTCGAGGCACGAGTCACTGACGGAGAGGGCTTGGAGGTCTCCCACTCTTTTGATCGATGTGAGCGCAGTCAGGAGAGCCGTCTTTTGGGAGAGAGCACTGAGTTCGACTGACTGGAGCGGCTCAAAGGGATCTGACTGTAGGCCCCGGAGGACCACAGACAGATCCCAAGAGGGGACAAGGCGCGGTCTGACAGGGTTCAGCCTGTGTGCACCTTTAAGGAATCGTATAACCAAATTGTGCTTCCCAACCGATCTACCTTCCACCAGGTCGTGGTTAGCGGCAAAAGCGGCTACCTGGACCTTAAGTGTTGAAGCAGAAAGGTGTCTATCCAGTCCTCCTTGGAGGAAGGAAAGCACCGTTTGGATGCCACATCTCCGTGGGTTCTCCCCCCGGGAGGAACACCAGTTTGTGAATTTGCGCCATCTGAGGTCGTACAGCCGCCTCGTGGAGGGAGCTCTCGACTGCAACAGAGTGTTTACCACTGCCAGTGGGAGATCTCTGAAATCCTCCTGGTCGCGTCCAGGGACCACGCGTGGAGGTTCCAGAGATCTGGCGCGGGTGCCATATCGTGCCCTTCCCCTGTGAAAGGAGGTCCTTCCTCAGGGGAATGCACCAGGGAGGAACGGGGGAGAGGAGCACCAGCTCTGAGAACCAAACCCTGTTGGGCCAGTAGGGGGCCACCAGCAGGATCTGTTCTCTGTCCTCCCTGACTTTGCACAGGGTCTGTGCAATTAGGCTCACTGGTGGAAATGCATACTTGAGGAGGCCCTGAGGCCAGCTGTGTGCCAGTGCATCTGTGCCGAGGGGCGCCTCAGACAGACCGTACCACAACTGGCAGTGAGTGTTCTCTATCGAGGCAAACAGGTCGACCTGGGCCTGACCGAAAAGACTCCAGATCAGCTGAACCGTCTGAGGGTGAAGTCTCCACTCGCCCCGAAGCGAAGTCTGTCGGGAGAGCGCGTCCGCTACCCAGTTGAGTTCGCCCGGTATGTGGGTAGCTCGTAGAGACTTGACATTGTTTCAACACCAAAGGAGGAGATGGCGGGCTAGCTGTGACATGCGAAAGGAGCGTACACCGCCCTGGTGATTGATGTAGGCTACAGTCGCAGTGCTGTCTGTGCGGACCAGCACGTGTTTGCCCTGAACCAAAGGTTGGAACCTCTTCAGGGCCAAAAACACTGTCAGCAGCTCGAGGCAATTGATATGCCAATGCAGCCAAGGGCCCGACCAGAGCCCTGCAGCTGCTTGCCCATTGCATACGGCGCCCCAGCCTGTGTTGGATGCATCTGTCGTAACCAAAATGCGCCTGGACACTTGTTCTAAGGGCACCCCGGCCCGTAGGAACAAAATGTCTTTCCAAGGACCGAGGGTTTTTAGACATACGGGTGTGACGTGCACCCGGTATGAACCCTGGCGCCATGCCCATCTCGGGACTCGGGAACGCAGCCAGTGTTGTAACGGTCTCATGTGCATCAGGCCCAGCGGCGTGACGGCGGTTGAGGATGCCATGTGACCCAGGAGCCTCTGAAATTGTTTGAGGGGGACCGTCGGGCTGCATGAGAGATTCTGGATGCAGCTCAGCACTGACTGTGCACGCTCCGGGGAGAGCCGTGCATTCATGGCAATCAAGTCTAGTTGTATACCGAGAAAAGAGATGCTCCGTACCGGGGCGAGCTTGCTCTTTTCCCAGTTGACCCGAAACCCCAGATGGGCCAGATGGTTGAGAACCACATCCCTGTGTTTGCATACCAACTCCTGAGAGTGTGCTATGACCAGCCAGTCGTCGAGGTAATTGAGAATGCGGATGCCCCTCTCCCGGAGAGGGGCAAGGGCTGCTTCTGCGACTTTCGTAAAGACGCGGGGAGACAGGGAGAGCCCAAATGGAAGGACTTTGTACTGAAATGCTCGACCTTCGAAGGCAAACCGCAGGAAGGGCCTGTGTCTTGGAAGAATCGAGACATGAAAGTACGCGTCTTTCAGGTCTATCGCCACAAACCAATCCTGGAATCTGATACACATGAGAATGCGTTTGAGCGTTAGCATTCTGAAGGGGAGCTTGTGAAGGGCCCGATTCAGAATCCTCAGATCCAGGATTGGTCTTAAACCGCCACCTTTCTTGGGTACAATGAAGTAGGGGCTGTAGAACCCTTTCTTCATGTCGGCCGAGGGGACCGCTCTATCGCGTCCTTCGCCAGAAGGGTCGCGATCTCCGCCCGAAGAACCGCAGCATTCTCGTCCCGAACCGCGGTAGAGAAGATGCCGCTGAACTAGGGCGGGTTGCGTGCGAATTGGATAGCATAGCCGAGTCGGATGGTTCTGAGAAGCCAGCGAGAGAGGTTGGGTATCTCGAGCCAAGCTGTAAAACTCTCTGCTAACGGTCTCAGGGGGACCACCGACGTACCTCGGGTGGGTACAGTGTGACTGAGTTGCGGTGAAAGCCCTTTGTTCGGGGGCGTGCTGTCCCGGAGGACACAAGGCCATAACCGACATACAAGGATCCGTGAGAAGATCGCCTGAGCTCAGGGGATCGACTGACGGATGTGTTTGTTTCTCTGTCAAAGTATGCAGAAGTGCAAGTTTTGCGGTTGAGCATGCTTTGATGTGTTTTGGTGGCTGGGTACCCCGGAGGGACCCAGCCATGGGAGGATCGACCATCGGAATCGACAGACAAGGATCCATCAGAAGATCGCCTGAGCTCAGGGGATCGACTGATTGATGCGCTTGATTGGTCAAAGCATGCAGAAGCGTAGGTTTTGCGGTTGAGCATGCTTTGATGTGTTTTGGTGGCTGGGTACCCCGGAGGGACCCAACCATGGTGGGTGTACCGATCATCGTAACCGACAAGGATCCAACGGAGGACCGCCTGAGTTCAGGGGGTCGACTGAAGGATGCACTTGGTTTGTCAAAGCATGCAGAAGCGCCTGAGATGCGGTCGAGCATGCTTTGACGTGCTTCAGTGGCTGGGTACCCCGGAGGGACGCAGTCGCACTGGTTTTTACGCCCAGAGAAGAAAGAAATTGCTCTTAAATTGACCATGTGGTGGCTGTCCGCCGTGAGGCAGACAGCCAGGATGGAGCCGAAGCCCACACTCGTCCCCTCGCCGAGTGTGGATCTAGACAGGTCAGCAGATCTCTCTCCCCTGGGCGGCTCACTTCAGGAGCGCTTCGAAGCCTGATGAGGGTTCCTAGCGGCCTGAAAATGAGCTAACGGCGCCACCTTCTTGCGAGAACTCGACGGCAAGGCTGGTTTGGGTGCAGGACCAGCCTGAGGCGGGCCCTGAACCAGTCTGGAGAAATGGGGGCGTCAAGAAAGCGAACTTTCGCAGTGTCCTTCATTTCCGCCAGATTTAGCCAAAGGTGGCGCTCCTGGACCACCGTAGTGGACATCGCTCTACCCAGAGCCTGCGTTGCGACATTTGATGCTCGGAAGCATACACAGAACTGAACGCAGTTCCTGCGACACTCTGAGGCGAGATCTCCCTCGTGCAGATCTTATAACACTTTGCCTGGCAGCCAGCAGGATGGCAAAAGTGTGCATGGTGGACACAGCCTGTCCAGAAGACGTGAACCCCTTCACGCTCTGGACGAGAGCCTACGTGGTCCCACCAGGGGGCAGGGCATCAGATATGCAGGCGCTGTACTGAAGCACCCACCCGCCTGGAGAATCCACGAAGCCTCTCGCGCTGGACCGCCATCGAGGGAAATGAGGGAGGAGGACCTGATATATCGTGTTTCAGCCGAAAAAAAGGCCTATCACGATATAGTCAATCTCGTACGTTACCGAAGCCATGAACACACAGGATGAGGCGGAGGGTTTTTTCTCACTCAAACCTGATGTGTTTCGGTTATCTTGTTCAAGCACGCCCACCACTTCAGCGTCTGCTCAAACTGAGACTCGCTCCCCAGCTTGCTCAGTCGAAGCATCAGCTTCCCATGGTTTAAGCCCTCCCTCCGATGCTGCAGCCAACCTCTCAACCAGCTTTTAAGGTTTTGAACAGAGTAAAGTTGTAAAAAGAACTAATAATCTGTCCAAAAACCTAAACGGGGGTCAACCCGGCGGAACTAACTCATTTCCTATTGCTCGCCATCGACGCACATCGCAGCGGCCCTCGTACCCGGAAGTAGAAGGGCCGAACGGAAGCGGTCGCGGTGAGCCGCGGCTTCGCGGCTTGTGAGCAGCAACACATAGTTATGTTCCCTTCCGCAAGCAGAACACAAACTATCAACGAAGCGATGTATCAGCGTGAGACTAGCTCAACCCTGAGCACAACGATCGTGCCGATTGTTATTGTTTATGAGGAAACCGCAACCAGGAAGACACGGACGGAAAGGCAAATGTAAACACAATCCATCCGTGTCGGCTCTTTCAGAGAAATTACTCCTTTTCAGGAGGAAAAGCTCTTTAGAGATCGTCGTCGAAGCACCCAGGGGTATTCTCGCTTACCAAGAGAAGGGTTAAAGGGAGAGACCGCTGCTCGTGCCATAGATCCAACGACGAAGAGGTGAGTAATGCTGTTTTCCCCTAAGAGAATACTGCATTCGGCTCCGAAGAAACAGAACAATGAGTGTTGCCTAGCCCCCCCCTCTTATGCCCGGATCTCCGGGGCGGAGCGGGCTATGCAAATACTGCGTACCAATTTCATTGGCCTTTTCTCAAAGCTGTCAGAGGTGTTCGGGCTCTCAAGAGCGACCCCTAGTCATCACTTCGACACAACGTCGAACGTGAACGACAGACGGGGAACACCAGTGTTATGGCCCAAAAGGAATGCAGGCAGGAAACCCTCATCTCTTAACTATATGAAAAGACACTATGCCCATAGAAATGGACTCTTCACTATTTATTCACAGACAAACCTTTCTGTGAACGAACACGCAAATCCTCTGATCACTGTGTATGATTTGAACTGTCTTGTATAGTGTACTTGTGTTGTATTTTAGATTTATGCGTGCTTTATGAGTGAAGTACTAGTTAATATAACCCCACCTATGTCTCCTATCAAATCAGTGCTTATTTGATGATGCACACTTTGGTTTGTGCAACCTCCTCATAGAATGCCATGTGTGTTTGTAATTTTAATCAGAATGCAGAATGCCAGAGCCTTTGAAACCATATGCTCAGACAAAGAGTCATAAAAGCCCAATAATTCCAACCTCCCACTCGGAAATTCAGCCTTTCTCATTGGCCAGGCCCATGCTGAGAGGCGCAACTCTTCTGCCTGCAAAATCTTCGGATGGTGCCGTGTGGAGGGCCTCCATGAGCACAAGGGCACGGGTCTGATGTAAGCTATTGTATGCTATGCTTTGAACTAGAAACTGATGGTTCTTAGTGATGACTCTGACTCACCCTTCTTCCTCTTTCCGGTTCTATCCATCCACTCCAGCCTTCCCATCCCTTAGCCTCACCATGTATGCCTGATGTGTGTTTTTATGTATGTGTCTGTTCAGATTAGTTATGTGTCAGTCCTTAGTTAATGAAGTTCTTGTGCACAAATTACATGAGTTTCTGATTCCGCCTTGCAAATTAATGTCCCTTTATGATTTCTGATTCAAGCTACATGCTCTAATGGATTAGCATATCAGAAAATTATTTTCTGCGGCCAAGAAAGTAAAATTCCTTAGAGTACATATGAAATTACCATGAATGTTCACTGGATTGAAGTTGATTATAATGTTATATTTTATAGATGGATCAGTGGATTATAATTTATCAAGCAAATTTTAATTATCCAAATATTATAATTAATTATAATGAGTTATGATTAGTTATTAATATTTCCCCTTGAGCTAATTTTGCAACAAATGAACAACAAAATACTAGAGGTATTTTGTCGATTTTTATGCAAAATAGGATGTGATTCATTCATACTGGACACCAGAGGGCGCCCTCATGCCTCAAAGAAGTAACACCGATGATGCTCTGTTCCAGTCAGGAAATCTCTAATATGGATAAAAGCATCGCTATCGCTGTAACTGACTGAAAACAAGAAATAACGTTAAACATTTTAAATGATGAAATGTAAGGACAATGAAAAGGACAGGTTTAGAAAGGCTTATCATTGCATGTCATGAGAAGGAAAGATGCTCTGTGTGCGTTGCTTTTTCAAATATAAGCGGGGAAGCGTTTCCTCATCTCAGCACACGAAATCACGAGCACACACAGCAAATTCAGAGAGAAATAAAACAAGGAAGTTATTTAAATGCAAAACCGAAAAACAGTCACAAGCGCATATTGAATTGGGGACAACTCTTAGTGGTAAGATAAAATATTTTGTGAATACAGGCCCAGTTTGAATCCGTGTATCATTCGTTCTTTCGTTTTTTTGATTTAATATTGAAAAAAGAAACATGAGAAAACAGTTTTTAATTTTTCCCAGAAAATCAAATAACAAGAATGCCGCTTGATTTCTCGTTTTTCATTAATGGTTGGAAAAATAAATAAATATTGAATATTCGATTTCTACACGTGGTCAGGAACGAAACGCCCCTTTCTGCTGATTGGACAGTCGAAGATCAAACCGGGTTCTTGACGAGCAATGACTTGCTGTTTAGTTGGCAGAGAATATTTTGGAACAAAGATGAAATAAAATGTATTTAATTATTTTGGAATAAAAATGAACTAAAAATAATGTCCTGCTTGCACTTGCCGGTTTTAATGGCATCATGACTTAATTTGTAAAATAATGCAAATCGTGGCCGAAGTATATCAAAGGGGTCTGAGGGTTCGTTAGTCTGGTTGTTTGATGAGAAAAAGATTAAATGTAGTTGCAGCGGAGGACTACTGCACGAAACTGACGGCACGGTTTGATCTTTTACTGACCAATCAGCAGAAAGGGGCATTTCATTCCCGCCCATGTGTAGAAATCAAATATTCAAGCTGTTTATTCATTTTTCCACTCCTAAATGAAAAAAAAAAAAAAAACGAAATCGAGCTGAATTCTTGTTTTTCGTTTTTATGGAGAAAAAAACCCATAAAGGAGCCATTTTCTCATGTTTGTTTCTTTTAATATTAAATAAAAAAACTAAAGAACAAATGATATACTGATTAGTTAGAGACAGACGGGGGTAGCTGTAGCTCTTAGTAACAGTGAATTTCTTTTCAACAGAAGCCGCATTTCCATTGTTGTGCCAAAGGCATGGCACGATTCCAAGTGGTTCCTGGCCAGAATGCTGACTCATGCTGGAACCCATGTAGTGATGTCACCACTCGGGATCGTCTCAGACTCACCTGTTGCCTGGTTGGCAGTTTTACATTTTGGTCCCCATGAGGAAACAAGCTTATAAATTATATAAAATGATTTTTATATATATATATATATAAATGCTTTATAGTTTTCTGTCCGGGTTGGTTTAGGTGTAGGGTGATAGAAATAGTTTTTACAGAAAAAAAAACATGACATCTATGAAATGTCCCTATAAAACATGGAAACCCAACATGTGTGTTTATATGGTTCAGAATGTGAGTCATGTGGATCTGGCTGAGATCTTCTTTGATGCCAGTCTGCTGTTGTGGTGTTTTGTGCTGTTCTTCCTCACTCA
This sequence comes from Cirrhinus molitorella, assembly GCA_033026305.1. Taxonomy (NCBI): domain Eukaryota; kingdom Metazoa; phylum Chordata; class Actinopteri; order Cypriniformes; family Cyprinidae; genus Cirrhinus; species Cirrhinus molitorella. The sequence continues at coordinate 55,978,405 of CM065117.1, forward strand.
CCGCGGCTGGTGTTCAGCGTATGTGCCCATGATGATGGTGGTGTTCCCGCTCATCAGCAAACTGCTGCTCACAAAGCTCTTCAGAGCCAAAGGTCAGAGATCACGCCACACACACATTCACATTCACTTTTTTCATCTCCACTAGTGGATTGTTTTGAGTACATACAATAAAACATTGTGTGTTTACATTATCCCCCTGAGATGAAGCTTATTTGGTGTATTTATTTGAGACTATTTTTTACAGTCATGGTTGTATACAAATACATTTTTAATAAGTGGGATATATATATGTGTATATATATATATATATATATATATATATATAAATAATTTTACAGGTCTATAGTTTAGGATGAGACACTGCAGGCAAAAATTAGTTTTTCATGCACCTGTCAAGTTTGAGATTTTGGGCTTTTTGGTTTTTCATAAAGTGTTTTTTTTTTTTCAGACTAGTGGAAATGAAACACCCTAAAGACACTGTTAAGTGTTTCTTTTATTGCAGGTTATCTATTTGTGTCAATAGATTACAATTACAATACATCTTTTAAAAGACAGTCTTCAGTAGCACTTACACACACACCAAACTTTACATCAAACATTTTATTCCTGTCTGTATCCTGAAGGTTTTGTTCATATATAATTGCTTGATTATATACAACATTTATATTTTCTGAATTTTGGAGTGATGAAATGAGATACCCAAAATCCCCTATGCAAAAACATTTGATACTAATATGCCAAAAAATAAATAAATAAACAAGAATTTTGATTTTTGTACTGGAAAAATATGCAAATTAGAGCATATTTAATTAAATAATGCCTCATTTGCATATTTAGCATTTTAATGTTTTAGAAAATTTGTAATACAAAAAATGTTTGCACTTATCAATGTAATCAATCAACTGGGTAAGTAAGGCGATAACTATTTGTAATTTTTTTTTACTTTATTCACCTGCAGGGTCTCACCCTGAAAAAAAACTAATAATAATACAAAGTAAATATTGCTAAGGTAATATTGCAGTAATTGGTTTGGCTTCCGTATAATGTCAATATAAAAGCCAATTTCTTGTTGCTGTATTGCTTTTTTTGTAATATATAATATCTGCAAATACATTAAGTCTTAAGTAGCACAGGTATATTTGTAGCAATAGCCAACAATACATTGTATGAGTCGACATTATAAATTTTTCTTTTATGCCAAAAATCATTAGGATATTAAGTAAAGATCATGTTCCATGAAGATATTTAGTAAAATTACTACTATAAATATATCCAAATTAAATTTTTGATTAGTGATATGTATTGGTAAGAACTTCATATGGACAACTTTACAGGCAATTTCCTCAATATCTTGATTGATTTTGCACCCTCAGATTCCAGATTTTCAATTTGTTGTATTTCGGCTAAATATTGTCCTATTATAACACACCATACATCAGTGGAAAACATTTATTCAGCTTTCAGATGATCTCAGAAATAATTATAAAAATAAATAAATAAATAATAAAAAATTGACCCTTATGACTGGTTTTGTGGTCCACAGTCTTTACATTGTAGCTAAATTATATTTTAAAGCGCACCAGTTATGTGTTTTGTGTTGTGTGTACACTGTAGGTCCCCAGCTATCTCCTGGTATAGTTCTGCTATTCAACTATTGTCTAGAAATGTGTTTATTAAAATAGAATGTCTGTCATTTTTATTGCTTGGAGTAATGATAAAACATTGCGGTTTGTAAACCGACGTATTGCTCCATCCATTATCATGACTCCATGTATCTGACCAATCAGAGCAGAGTAGCCTCATGCAAAGGAGGGGTTTGGAAAGATGCATCTTAAAAAGAATCGTTTGTGAAATAAGATCAAATGAAATGCATATTATAACAAAACGAAAATGTAAAAACTAAATTAGGAACCTTTCAAATAGCATAATGGGGGCGCTTTAATATTTGAATTAAAACTGGACAAAATTGGAATTTTATTTTAGCGTGTCTTAGGCCTCTGCAGTTTAGCTCAGGATGTGGTCAAAGGGAAGAAATTCATGATCTAGTGCCACATGGTTTGTGCTGATGGCCATTATTGCTGTCTCAGTGTGTTTGTGTGTGTAGGAGCGTCTCTGCAGTACTCCATCCTGTACCTGATGGGTCTCGCTGTGCCGTATGTCTACATCATGTTCCTCATCCGGGTGATTTTTGAGGTCTTCACACCCATTCTGGGCCGCAGAGCAGACATACCTGACATCTTCATGGCATCACTTGTTACTGCGGCAACCGTAATTCTGTCTTCCTATTTTGTGAGTCATTTATTCTAACTGTAACATAGTAAATTCAAATTCAGATTCAAACATTTAGAATCAAACATTTAAAATTCAAACATTCAAATTCAAACTAGTTCAAACTCAATTTAAAACGATAGATTAAATAATTTTATTCCACCTATAGTCTGTCTTGTCTCTTTCTCTCCAGATTCATTTCATCTATCTGTCCCGCAGTACGAAGTGGACTTTGGCTGTTCTGGGGTCAGTGTTTACGCTGATGTTTGTTCTGGTCAGCTCTGGTGTGTTCTTCCCATATTCTGCCAACCCATCCAGCCCGCGACCCAAACGCGTCTTTGTCCAGGTACAGTGTCACTGATCCATCTATAAAGCACGTTTTTAGAGTTTACTGAAACTCAAACCATAAAATAGTGTCCTTAACTTGAAATAAAATAAGCATTATTGAAAATAAGTGTTTGTATATATTTTATTTATTTACTTGGCAGGGAGTAACCCTTTATTTTAAGTGTCCAGAATTATGCATTAGTTAAGCATAAAAGTGCTGCCTATTTTTGATTGTTTGAGTAACCGGTGCACGTAAGGTAGATACGAAGCGAAGAAAATTCGAATCCAACAGGGTTTTTATATTAAACCACAAAGGTACTCCACAGGCAGGTAAGACAGGAACATACACACACATCAGGTAACCAACTAAGCAAACTTATAAAGGGCACTAATTAATGACAAACAGGTGATGGACATAAGGAGAATGACAGGAACACCAAATATGGGCAAACACATGGGAAAGTCCAACAGACTTCAGACTCTCAGAAATGTATAATTTACCTGTAGTTTATGGATTGTGTTCAGCTTTTTATTAGCTTATTTGTTTATAATTGTTCTGTATTTTCAATTTTACATTATAAATTACAATTAAACCTTTCATCACTCATGTTAGCTCATGTCTAGCCTTGCAGAGCAAAGCATTGTGAGGACACTACAATGAACACACTAGTTATTAATGATTATATTAACATTAAGGGATATTAGCCATTGAAGGATCCACATTTATTCGATAAACAAGCATAATTTAGCTAGTAATTAATGCGCCAGTGTTTACAGCTTAGCAAAGCATGCATTATGTTTGTGTAGTGATGTATTTGGGTATATGCCAGTGATTTGTAAAATTGTGTAATAAAGATAATTTGACCCCCTGCTATCTTGTTTTTAGTCAAAAAAGAAAAAAAATCTTACTTTAAGATGAATTCACTAGATAATCAAAATGGCATAAGATATTTAGTCTGGTTTTAAGCAAAATGCACTTAATTTGGTTTAATTTTTCCCCCCACCTGGAAACAAGTACAATTATCTGCCAGTTGGGTAAGTAAAATACTCTTATCCCACTGGCAGATAATTTTACTTGTTTTTAGGTGGAAAAATTTAAGTGCATTTTGCTTTAAACTAGACTAAATATCATATGTCATTTTGCTTATCTAGTAAATTCATCTTAATTTAAGACTTTTTAGATATTTTGTCTAGAAACAAGACAAAAATTCTAAGATAAGCAATTTTTGTAAGATTACACAATTTTTGTAATTTCTAACTGTAAAACCAGCACTAATTAAACTGTCGTGGATTTTCGTGAGCCAAACAAAGAGAAATAAACTTGTGAAGACTGAAATGAAAGACCAAACAGGGTTGCTTTTATTTCTCTGCAGAAAAATGATCTAGTTTACACACAGCTGGCTGTGAGCAAAGAGATAAGAGACCGTGGAATGGCTCAGGTTTTATAGCCAGAAGTATACATTTTAAGAAAACAAAATTCCCATCCATCACCCCACCCTAGGGGTTGATGTATGGCTATATCCAAAGCTTGCTCATTCCCAGTATCCCCTTCCCTTGAGACCAATGAAATACATATAGAAATTCTTTCACTCTTACACAATGTTCCACCCATAGTTATTAACTAATGATTTAAAGAAGCAAAGATATGTATATATATATATATATATATATATATATATATATATATGTATGTATGATAAAGATGTATGTAAATTCAATGTAATCAACATAAAAAGAGAAAAATTTCCATTACATACTGTAGCTTCATACTGTGATATTGTTCATATATGGTGAATCATTGACGTATGTACTTTAAGTTAATAAAAAAAAATCTACCTTAAATATTGCATGGAAATGGATCCTTCAAAACTGTAATACATTTTTAAACAACAGCTAATACTCCCTTACCATATGTTAAGCAATTAATTAATTAAATTAATTATCCCATGTGTTGGTGCTTAACTAATGTATAATTCTGGACCCTTGTTACTGAAAAACATTTTTTTTCATTTAGTGTAACATGATATAAAAAAAACTTTTTAAAAATTCTAATAAATACTGTAAAAAATATCTCAGTTATACAAAAACAAGTGGGATAAATCCTTGTTTAAATGCTGTTAATGTACTTCTAGCCTGAGTCAAGCAGATGCTTTATGAACCACAAATGTAAAGCTTGTTTTTTCTTAAAGCATTTTAGAAGAAATCTTAATTCCTATAAAGTAAAATGTGTCTAAATGCAATGATTCGATCAAATAATCTTCAGCTGAATTAATTATTTTATTGGTTGAGAGTTCAGCCTTCATCAGTCAGACGTGTGTTTGTTTCCAGCACATCACTCGCAGGTTTCAAGCACTGAACGGCTCGCTGCAGAGCTCTGACTCTGGCTTCTGTATCAACGATCAGGACTACACCGGCATGCAGCACATCACACCACACATCCCGCAGATCAACGACAGCATCCGCATGCACTGTCAGGACCATATTCCCTACTATGGCTTTCCAAGGTTCCTCACAGTCAAGTTTCTGGTCAAATTAGTATATTGTGATGGAGCATTGGATAATGGAGTTCATATGCATGTTCAGCTAAACTGAGCCACCTGCTGAACCTCATGACGTCTTTCTTTTGCTGTTTTAGTGAGAGCTGGTATCTTCCGGCTCCTGAAGTCTCTCCTAAAGCTCCACTGGAGTTGAAGCTATTATCCAGACAGATTACCTGGGGAACCATTAAAATGACATTTGAGGTCAAAGGTGAGACTTCAGCCTCATTTTATCATGATCCTATTGGGAATGATGTCTGCTGGATTTTCATTCAATATAATAATGACTGTTGATACATGTATTGTTCAAAAACACATTTTAATTGTACATAAAAGCAGTCGCTGTTTGGATTTTGATAGGCAAATACTTAAATGCATGTTATATGTTTGACAACAATTCTTTAAAGACTTAAAGGATTAGTTCACTTTCAGAACAAAAACTTTACAGATAATGTAGTCACCCCCATTGCCATCCAAGATGTTCATGTCTTACTTTCTTCAATCGTAAGGAAATTATGTTTTTTGAGGAAAACATTTTTTTTTCTCTCCATATAATGGACTTCTATGGTGCAACCCATGTTTTGAAAAAGGGTCTTATCTCATTTTGTTTTCGTCTACAACTTCAAAATTGCCCTACAAAGCTGTTTTACCTTTTTTTTTTGTAAAGGGCATTTGATCATCTTTGTTCTGCAGCGATGTAGAATGATTTTGAAGTTGAAGACAAAAATGAGATGGGAGTTTTTGACATAGCCTAACTGTATTGACCTGGATCACACAGACTACACATGTGCATGGCAGAGACAAGACAAGATGAGCTTTAAATTGTCAATTTGTTTCCAAAATAACCGATCGTTTCGCTAAATAAGACCCTTTTTCCTTGGCTGGGGTTGTTTAGAGCCCTTTGAAGCTGCATTTAAACTGCATTTTGGAAGTTCAAACTCGGAGGCACCATAGAAGTCCATTATATGGAGAGAAATCCTGAAATCTTTTCCATAAAAAAATAAATAAATAAATAAAAAATTCTGTATGACTGAAGAAAGAAAGACATGAACATCTTGTAGGAAAACAGGTTAAGTACATTATCTGTTTGGAATATAGCATAAAAAACACGCATGTGCCTGAATTCTACAAATGCACATACAAAACGTATGTGCACAATTGAGTAATATACATTTTTTATCCCATAAGACAAAATGTGCATGAACTATGATGGAAACACATTTACTGAATAAATTTGACTAACATAAATGTTGTTTTGGTCGTTCTGAAATGCCTGAGCAAAGTCTGTCATCAAAGTATTTCTGTCTTACACAAGCAAGCAATGACCACATTTATTGTTTTGTCTGCTCGCTCTGAGGCACAAGTAATATGAAAACGATTACATTCAGTGGCTTCTCCTACTTGTATTTGTGATATTTAGTGCACATTTATCAGGAAGTGATAAACTTGTTCTCTTTGGATTGAAATGGTTCTTTATTCGCAAATGTTTTATGCGATATTCCAGATAAATTTGCATCTTTGGGTGGAAACATAGCTAATGATGAACTGGATGTTATTTTGCATACATTTCATACACCTGGTGGGGGAACAAATAAGGGGGTGAGAGATTAACATTTCCAAAAATAAAAATAATAATTAAAATGACCCCCAATAAGGCAAACCCTAGTGCGTAGCTTTTTTTTTACATTAGAACTACCAAGGCGGTCATTTTGACCGTTTTGAAATTTTGCAATGTAATAACTTTGTAGAAGTAAGTAAAACCCACATAACTATAATTCCTTGACTTTTCTTAAAGGTGTGTATATTTAATACTAACATTGTTATTTTATTAAAATTACAAAACACAAAAGAGTTTTTAGTATTTCTACCTTTAATGGCCAAAGCGGTCAAAATGACCGCTCGCATTACAGACGTGGTATAATTTCAAATTTGCGTCTTTTTTCCCGCGGTTGAAAATGCGCGTCTCTGTTGCCTAGCAACTTTTGTTATAGTTGTTTTTATGTGCTAAGCTAAAATTCCCGTTCATAAAAAAAGCCAGATGGACACCTCCATTTCGACAACTGCTGTCATTGCCACCTTCCAGGTATGTTAGGCTGATACAGACTGGCTGTTATCAATAACAGCATCAGTGTTCTGACAAAATAGTCTATATTATTATTATTAAGCTAGTGTAATGCTATAGCTAATGTGTATAGGCTAATCTAAATTTAGCTCTGACAAAACAGATATCATGGAAAAAAACAAATTAGGCAATTATTTTTATTTTATTTTTTACAATAGTGATGATGTTTATATTCATACATTGAAAAAAGATATGTGTAATAATTTCCAAATTTCCAAAATGTTTTATCTACTGAAATATTCGGCTTTAGTTTGTGGGCGTTTAGAGGTTTTTTTTTTTTTTTTTTTTTTCAACTGCGGTAAAAAAAAAATCTTTGCTCTCCCACTTGCCAGACACAAGCAAGGTGCGCACCTTCGGGAGCGGTCTAGTAGCTCATATAGTCTACAACTATAGGGTATATTACAAAAATGATCGCATTTTTAGGGAGACTACTTAATAAAATATGACGACAGACGTTTAAAGCTTTAGTTTAAAACGTTGATAGAAGCTTTGAATGTAAATGGAATGGCATTAAGTTCAGTCTAATATGAACGGTCAGAATGACCACTATGGCCATTCTAGTAGTTATAGAATTCAGATAGTTCTAGTGTTAAACATCCGTGTCAGAAGACGTATCCTAGTTGTATTCCAGAATTGGCACCTCTGCATCCAGACTGTAACCTTGGTACGACACTGTGGTCAAAAGCCATTTTTCAAAAATTGCTTAGCGCACCTTTAAACATCTCCTGTTGTTCTCTCTCAGGTCCGAGTCACATGTCTCTGCTCCTGCGTCCTCATGCCGGGGCCTATCTGATCCTCTCGTCGTTCCGCGGCGGGATGCTGCGCCTCGGCAGTGACAGTTTCATATTTTACTGTCACGGCCTCGACGCTCCGACCTGGAACTTCTGGTTTGAGATCCAGGTGAGTTTGAGCTCAAGAACCACATATTTATACTGAGGAGCACACCAGCATTTATTGTCTGAGTTCATGCATGTTTTTTTCATCTTCAGTCCCTCAAGTCCTCAGACGTGTCTCCTGACGAGGGCATGATCTCTCTGGCCATCTCTGCTCATTATTTCTCTGGTTCAGACGGGCGCTCTGAGCCACTCGAGTCCTTACTGGAGAGATTCCCGGACTGGGCGTTCACGTCCTCGTGGATCACGACGTACCACATGTACAGATACTAAAGGCGGCTGGCTCGAGGGCCCTGATCTGACATGTTTACATAATTTTTTGTATGTTCATTCGATAGGTGTAATGGTTTTTATATTGTACAAACTGTAGTTGTGTTGTATCTCCTTACCCTACACCTAAACCTACTCCTCACACAAAACTTTTTTGCTATTACAGATTTTCAAAGCACTTAATTCTGTATGATTTATGAGGTGGTTTCCTCATGGGGACCGATTATGAAAGGTACTTATTTTGGTTTTGGGAGTCCCCAATAACAGGTTGACATGCATGGTCATAAAACACATTTTTATTGTCTTATAATATGCATTTATTTTTACCTTTATTTCCTCAAAGACTCAAAGATGATTTGCTCAACAAATCATTTACTCCTCTGCGTGACGCTAATCTGCGATGATTGGTCCAACGACCCACTCTGCAGTTTGTACACCAACATATTGCTCTATTCTTTATCATAACTCAGGTTACCCAGAGACCTACAAGCAGTGCGGCGCGAACACAACACTCACAACTAAATACTAAACAACTAAATATATGTAGCATGATACAGAGTATATGAGAGCAACACATTTTAAAGGATTACTCCATTTTCAGAATAAAAAGACCAGAGTTTTGTCATTGTCTTGCTTTTAATTCTCTGCAGAGAAGAATGATCTGGTTTACCCACAGCTGGCTGTGAGCAAAGAGATACCAAACAGGCTCACAGCTCAGTTTTTATAGTCAAAAGTATACATTTCAAGGTAACAGTTAACCAATCAATGGCCAGTTTGCTCATCACCTCATCATTCTGCTTATATCTGGTTTTGCCCAGACTAGTCCGCTCCTAACCATTTGAGTGTCCCACTTATGAGTAAATGATAATTTTTTCATCATTATAAATGTATCAGATTACGTTTCATTAAATCCTAATCAATATGTGTTGTGAGGAATAAGGGTCTTGTCTACCAAAATGATTGGGCAGTGTCTTAAAACAATTAATACTTATATACTTATACTAACACTTTTTAACCACAAATGCTCACCTTGTTTAGCTCTGCGCATGCATACTCTGCACTTGTTTCAAGACAGTTACACTGTAAAAAACTATTTGTTGAGTCAACTTAAAATAATTTGTTACCTGGCTGCTTTAAATTTTTAAGTTCAGTCAACTCAAAAAAAGTTTAGTCAACTTGAAATGTTAAGTGACAACTTAGTCAGCCAAGTAACAAACACAGGTGTTAAGTTTAACAAACATTTTTTTTTTTTGTTTAGTCAACTAAAATATTTAAGTTGTCACTTAGTACAACTTAACATTTCAACTTCAATATACTTATTTGAGGCAGCAGGGTAACAAATAATATTAAGTTGACTCAAGTTGTGTTTTTTGTTTTTTACAGTGGGGGTATGTTGAAAAACTCCCATTTCATTTACTCCTCCAACTTCAAAATCATCCTACATTGCTGTTTTTCTGCCTTTTGTTTTTGTAAAGGGTTTTTGACCCTTTTTTGGACACTGGGTCGGTACTTCTGCAGCAATGTATGCTAATGTTTCATGTTGATGTCAAAATGAAAGAGCTTAGGATTTGTTTTAAAATGACTCATTTACATGACTCAGAGTCGACACTTTCTTTTAAAACACAATAACTTTATACACAATTTTATACACAGAGCACTTTCAGATTTGCATAAGGTTTTCATTTGCCACTTTATGCTGTGCTACACACTGCAGGAAGAGTAAAATCCATTATTGGGGCACTTTATTTAGTGAATACCAGGTACACACACACACACACACCACTCATAAACAAACAACTCCATCATTCAGATTAACCAGCTCAAAGTTGTTGTGTTTTATTTTTTTATGTGTGATATATTCTAACACAAAATCAAAAAAAAAGGTTCAATTACACAAAAATGAAGTCTGTATTTTATTAATGAAATTCCATGATTTAATAAATATTTCTTTAAAAAAAAAGCTGTGTACTTGTCATTAAATTAATGCAAAACGTTTGAAAGGTTTTGATTTAGCTGTGAAATGTGACCAACACGATCTTGGCCATGACTCAGTTGGTCTGTAACAGTCCGATCGCCAGTGTTTCGATGCCGAAGCAGGGATGTAAAGGCTCCCAAGCAACTGAGGTGTTCTTTTGTTGGATGTAATAATGAACATAGTAGTTCTCATTTACTCCCGACATCTGAGCCGCTGAAGACACAGTGAATGACTTTTGTTTGTGAATGGAATGGCCTCCCGATTTACATAAATGCATCTGTGATCATCCGTGATCCAGCTTTACTTACAGAAGTGAGTATATGTTTCTTTTTTTATGAACCTTTGCAATGGCCCTTCCTAATAACATGCTAATTAGCAAGTTTCGTAAGTTTTGTACATTTTATTGGTGCACAGATGAGTACACTGTAAAAAAAAACGCAATTTGCTGATTCACCTTAAAATTTTAAGTTGGCACTTAGCACAACTTAACTTTTTGAGTTGACTGAACTTACAATTTTGAGGCAGCCAGGTTACAATTATTTTAAGTTGACTCAGCAAATTGTTTTATTTTTTACAGTGTACTCGTCTGTAAAAAATGTAAAGCATAACTGTAAAGCATGTGTGTAAGATTCCAATACAATTGTAATTATTTTATCACAAATAAATATTTTGATGAGTAAAACTGGCTGTGTTTATAGTAATATAGACTATACAACATTATAGTATTATTTTCAAATTAATTTAAAAATTATTATTATTTTAAATTATTGTCCTTGGACCAGTAGGGTACTCTTGTTATAAACTAATTTTGTTTACATGAAATAAGGTGACAGACCTGATGCTATGACAGCAACTCATATAAATCAACAACAGTTAAATCCAGCTAACAGTTAGCAATATACAAAGAATGGACCCCTGCTCTGGATATGGATATCATGAGCGATATCCAATCTCATATTGAGAAAATTAAATTAAAAGGAAACAATCATAATAGGCTATTGCTTTTAGAACAAAAATTATTCCTGGTGGATTTGCAGAAAATACAAATTCCTTCAGAATGGAAAGGCAGATGTGATTTCGAAGTAAAAGCGTGAGCCAGTGAGAAAGCTTATGTGAATCTTCAAGCTTGAATTAGAGGTCTTTTTTTTCACACTGAGGGCAGGTGACAGATTTCTTGGCTTCTGTTTTTTCTTTCTTCTTCATGTCCATCTGGTCTAAAAGAAACATTAAACCTTGTGAGATTTCAAATTAAAGACAAACGTACATTTTTGCTCTAAGAGTATTTCCAGCCCGATCTCACGGCAATTCGTAATTATTTTACGAGGTGGCTAATTCGTATGAATTCATACGTTTTTGGCTAAATCGTATGTATTTTACGATTTCCCAATTCGTATGATTTCGTATGAATGCCCTACACCTAAGCCTACCCGTCATTGGGGTCTAGGCAAATGGTACAAATTCGTATGAATTAGCCATCTCGTAATAGAAGTACAAATTGCCGTGAGATAGCGTTGGTATTTCACAAAGCGTTTTTGCGCTAAAACTAGCTCAGAGTGTCCAAATCACAGCCATCCTAAAATGGCAGTTGCTGGCAATCTACCTCGGAACTTAAACGGTTTTGTAACGTTTATTTGCACACGTTTTCCAACACAACTTTTTTTGGTTTTGGAGGTCATCCCAACTCCCAATTTATTAGAGCATTGTTCTTGGAAAGACACAGTCCTGCAGAGATTTACTCCAACCCTGATAAAAGTGCACCTGTCTATAGCTTTCTAGGCCATGTCCACACTAATGTTTTAGTTTGAAAACACATCTTTTTCTCTCCGTTTTAGCCTTTTGTCCACACTGAGACAGCGTTTTTTGAAAACACTCTCCAGAGTGGATAAATCTGAAAATGCCATTTTCGCATTGTAGTGTAGACTGTGAAAACAGAGGATTTTGGAAATGAGGATGCAGGTTGTGTGATGCACATTGTACCAACAGACAATGCTTTTACCGATAATTGTGCCTGTGTTGTGTGCTATTCAATTTCACACTGCTGCTAAAGACCTTGTACACTCTTCACATTACAGTCCTAAAAAGATGACAGAAAATTGACTTACAGTCGCTGATTTCTGCCACAAAACACGAGGGCAGATTGCTTTTTAGATCAAACATGAGTGAGTGCGGCATGGACGCGTCAGTCAATTATGAGATATTTCCTTAAATAAAAAGATCCTGCCAGAAGAATTGCGTGGAAACTTATGTCCGTTTCGTCAGTATCATCTCAAGTGAGTTTTTGGAGGTTTTATGCATGTGCAGCAAGGCGAAATGAATGTTTTCCTACGTTTCAACATGAATGAGAAACTTTTGAAAATGCTAGTGTGGACAGAGCATTTTAAAATGAAAACTTTTCAAATGTATCTGGATTAATGTAGAGACGTAGCCCTAGTAAACCTTCAGACCTCGATTAGTTTGTTCAGGTGTGCTTGATCAGGGTTGGTGCAAAACTCTGCAGAACTACGGCTCTCCAAGACAGATGCTAGTCTTCCCTGGATTATAACCTTCACTGTAAATGTTAGAACAGGGCTTCTCAATTCTGGTCCACGAGATCCATTTTCCTGCAGAGTTTAGCTCCTACCTTGATCAAACTCTCTTAGAAATGTTCTTATTGCAATGACTTTAGGTCTCATAACATGGCACTGTCTTGTAACAATCAGATGCTTTCTAATGATAATAAGAAACTTTCCAAGATGTCCTGTCGCCGTTAGAGTTGCTTAGCACATAAGGATGAACTACTTACCCTAGCTTCTGTCTGCTGTGGATCCTCTCATGTCTTTTCAGGATTCCTGACTGACTGAATCTGTTGTCACAGTGTGAACACTTGTAAGGTTTTTCTCCAGTGTGAATAATCTGGTGCCGTTTTAAACCGCTCACTGTAGTAAAAGTCTTTCCGCACTCAGAGCACACATGATCTTTCACAGCAGCGTGAGTTTTCTGATGTCTGTGCAAATATGGCAGCAGCGAAAAACTCTTTCCACAGACAGAACATGAATGCGGCTTCTCCTTCGTATGAACTGTCAGGTGTGTTTTCAGTGCTGATGCCCAAAGAAATGTTCTTCCACACTGATCACATGTGTACAGCTTCTCTCCGGTGTGGATGTTCATGTGCTCTTTAAGGCTCGCTAATTGTAAGAAAGTCTTCCTACACTGATCGCATGTAAACGGTCTTTCTCCAGTGTGGATCCTCATGTGGACTTTAAGATTTTCTCTGTATGTGAAACTCCTTCCACACTGAGTGCAGGTGAACGGCCTTTCTCCAGTGTGAACTCTCATGTGGATCTCTAGATTTTGTTTCTTTGAGAAGCTCTTCCTGCACTGATCACAAGCGAACGGCTTCTCTCCAGTGTGAACTCTTATGTGAATTTTAAGACTTTCTTTGCATGGAAACCTCTTCTCACACAGATCGCATGCATGAGGCTTCTCTCCGGTGTGAATTCTCATGTGTTTTCTAAGGTGTGATAATTGCATAAAACTCTTTCCGCATTGAAGGCATGCGTGTGGCTTCTCTCCAGTATGAACTCTCTCATGAATCTCAAGAGTTTGTTTGTATGTGAAGCTCTTCCCGCATTGACCACATGTGAATGGCTTCTCTCCAGTGTGAACTATCATGTGACGCATAAGACTCTGTTTGGTGGTGAAACTCTTTCCACACTGAATGCAGGTTGCCGATTTCTTGGCTTTTGTTTTCTTTAAAAATGTATTTTTAGTCTTTGAGTGGCTCAAAGGTTTTTCACCAGGTTTCTCATGATGTTCCTCCTCCACTTCACTTAATTCTTCACTCTCCTCATTCTCTTCCATCAGCTCTGAAAATAAGAAAAACAGTTTAATTTCATTTTCAAATCTTCCAAATATTTCCATTTTCAAATCTAACAAACAAAATCTTAAACAGCTTGAAGCCTTATAATCTTCAGCATTATTAATTAAGAATGAAGAATAAACCAACCTGTTTGTTCTTCAGTATCTTCAATGTGTTTCATTGCACAGGGTTCTGGATCTCTCATCTTTTCCCTGTCCTCTTTAATAAACTCAGTCGTTGCAGATTTCAGCTCTTCCTGATGCTTGCTTTCACTTGAAAGCTGATGGAAATATTCCAGCACTTAGTGGTGAACTGCAGTGGGAGGAGCGTCTCTGATGATGTGATTGTTGTGGGAGGAGCTTCACTGTACATGAATTTCAACAATAAATCAGTTACTAAAGTTAACACATTTTTTAATTTACACATTTAAGTATTTATGTAAATGAAGCAGATGTCTTCTGATCTTTGAAGAGACCAGAGCCTTACAAATACAAACTCTAGCCTCTTTTACTATATTAAACGAAACAGTGTCAACACAAAGAGCACATCGATTTAAAATGTTGTTTTTAATAAATAACACTGCACTCACGTGGCAATACACAAATTCTTCACATATCCGTTTTCTGACTTTCTATTGTTAATATTTTTTTTAGCTATATTAACAACTACAGGTAAATAATCTGGAGCACAAAATATCTACATATAGTTTGGTTTCCTAATTACTACATTCAGATCAATAAAATAATTTATTATTTACACCTTACAGTATCTGTTCATATTCATGTAGAGACTTAAAATGCTAAATATTTAGCAGTGACTTCTTAATTTTAACCATGCAAAGTAACTACAAATTTGACCTGCCAAAGAGAAATCTCAAAAGAGAAATAATTATAAATAAAATCGCATCGGATGGCGATTGGTTCAGTAACAGCAACATTATCACTCCAAACATTAATCATTCACACGAACATAAAAAAAAAACACACACAAAATCGCTCTGTTCTTAATGAACATAATGTTTTCCTCACATGATTATTGCCTGCTGTTCTAAGTGTTCAAATCAGCAAACACACAAACATTGCTGTATCCGATATAACAAGGCAGAAAATACCTCGTATATAAAGCGTATTTAACAACCGTAAACTGCTCGCCTCTGCTCAGGAGACTGGACGCTGACTGATGAGTGAACGCGCGCTGGTGATGACGTCATCCCCGCGGGGCAGGATCAACGGCAGATCAACAAAAAAGCGCCAAATTCAATTTAAAACGACAAAACACTTATGAAACACATCGAGCAAACACCATATATACTAGACAAACAGCCATCTCGTTCATTTTCACTTAAGTAAAATACAGTTTATTAGACAATTAAAGGCTTCACTGAGAAAGCCCAAAATTCTACTATAATTGTTCATGGCTTTCAGATATTAAAACTATGGTCTTCTTACAAAAGTGAATGGGTTTATATTCTGAAATGTAGAAAATGTATAGCGAAGAAGAAACATCATGTTTGAACAAATTACTATTATAAAATCAAATGAATATATTACATTATTTGCAGTTGAACCAGTATTTTTGATGTAGCCTATAAGATGCATACAGTAGACAACATTTGAATGTGGATCAAAAAAGTTAATCAAAGTTGTCCTAAAACAAGAACAAGTATCATTTTGGTTTTAGGATATTTTTGATAAAAGCTTTTAATCCACTTCAAATGTTGACTACTGCATGCAAAGTTTATATGAGTTTGACACTAAAGCAAAAGTAGGCTGTACAAAGCTGACTAACAGTAGTATTCAGGTAAATAATAGCCTACAAAAGAAATTGAATAAACTAATCAAATGTAAAAATAAAACTTCAATCTTTACTGTATAAACTGACTTGTTTAATGCATATTAAAATCTTTACTGTTTAGCAGGGGTGTAGCAACAAATATAAGGTTTTGGTCGAAAACAAGGGGTCCTTCACGACACTAAAGACCCAAGACTGGTTTTTCACCATGATACACAATTTTTATTTACAAGAAAATTATAAATTAAAACATTAGAATGTTAAAATATATTTTAATTAAGCAGTCTTTGATTAAAAATAACAATTGAAAAGTCAGTAAAAAAAAAAAAGAAAAACATTTTTTATTCTGCCTGGTTATCACTGTCAGGAGAGACTAACAAAGATTTAGCGGATCCTGAAAGTGCAATGTGTAGTGTTTTAGCAGTATGAAAAAAAAATATATATATTGAACTTTATTGAAATAGTGAATGGGATATATACTAAAAGCTCAGAGTGTGCTCCCTCTTATCACTGAGGCTGGCAATAACAAACAAATATGTATAAGACTGGTAACTTTTTTTTTTTTTATGAATACAAATTTTTTGACAACACTAGGCAAGGTTTACATGACTCGCTGTTCTTCTAAAAACAAAAGCTAGAATTTGCCTGCCCTTCTGCAACTTTATTTATTTCCATTTCTCTACAAGACCAAAACAGTTGAAAGTTTTTATCTTCATCATTTAGCTGATGTGGACATTAAGTTTGGACTTTTATGGAAGAACAAAAGCACTGTGATGGAAAGGAAGGTTCGCAAAACGAAATGCAGCACATTAATTGCTTTACCTCAAACGTCTTGTTTTTATAATCCTTGGAAGCCAAACTCAAATAATATTAGATTAATCTCACTTAAAGTGCAAGAGAGATCTCACTTCTGGGTTGCAAATAACGCATCATAGATGAATATCCTGATATTATCACATATAGAAATGGTTGGCTAGGCTAGATACAATCAGCTTGATGATGTTTATGTACCATTGGTAAATTGTAAGTGTATTTTCACCAGTACTGAAAGCAGAACCGATAACATTAGAGTCTTTCATAATTCAGCCACAGGGATCATTTAATTCCAGGTTCAGGTATCTATCCATACTTACAAAAGAAGCAAAATGAGGATCAGTTGCAAAGCAACATGACAGTATATCCTCCATCTGCATTTCATAAATACGTCATTGAAGAATAACTAGTGGTTTTAAAAACAACAATGAAGAACAAATTAAAAATTAATGTTGTCTTTTGAAAGTGTTAGTCTCTTCTTCAGCTTCCTGCATAAGAACAGTTTGTAAAAAAGCTACAAACGACACATATCAAATCTCTTGACTGACTGAATCTCTTGTCACAGTGTGAACACTTGTACGTTTTTTTTCTCCAGTGACATTTCTCTCATGTCTTTTCAGGTTTTCTGATCGACTGAATCTCTTGTCGCAGTGTGAACACCTGTAAGGTTTTTCTCCAGTGTGAATTCTCTGGTGCCGTTTTAAACACCCTGCAGAGTTAAAAGTCCTCCCACACTCATAGCACATGTGCTCTCTCACACCAGTATGTATTTTCTGATGTACTCTCAAATGTTCTAGACGTGAAAAACTCTTTCCACACAAATGACATGAATGTGGCTTCTCCTTTGTATGAACTGTCAGGTGCTTCTTTAGGTCAGAAGACCTCAAAAATGTTTTGCCGCACTGATCACATGTGTACAGCTTCTCTCTAGTGTGGATGTTCATGTGATCCTTAAGGTTTGCTGATTTTGTAAAACTCTTCCCACATTCATTACAAGTGAACGGCTTCTCTCCAGTATGAACTCTCATGTGATCCTTAAGACTATATTTGCGTGTGAAACTCTTCCCGCACTGAGTGCAGGTGAGTCCAGTTTTGACATGATTTTTTCCTTCAACAGTCAATTCTTCGTTCTCCTCACCTTCTTGTATAAACTCTAAAATAAAAGCAAAAACAGTTAATTGGTTGAAAAAAAAAAAAAAAATAAACTGTGAAAGTACGTAAATGTGAACCCTAGTGTAACTGTGTAAAGACAATTTCTATACAATATATTTTCTTATACAATTCTACAAGGAGCATGATTAAATATGATTGATCAGCTACACAATTTACCATACATTTTGTTAAAAAAAAAAAAAAACCTTTTCTGCTCCATTATATCATTCAACAGCTCTTAATATTGTTTCTATTACAACAAACTAAATCTAAAACAGCTTGACACTTTATAACTGTCAGTATTATTAAAGCTTTGTAGGCCTAATGTAATCACAAACAGACATTACAGATGAAGGAAGAATAAACACCACCTTGTTCCTCCTGTTTTATTCTCCAGGTTTCTGGTTTCTCGTGTTTTATTCTCCAGGTTTCTGGTTCTTCGTGTTTTATTCTGTAGCTTTCTGGTTCACTCGTGTTCTCCTCACTCTCCTCTTTAACAAACACCATCTTCAGAGCAGCAGATCTCAGTTCAGCTGATACTCCTCCAGATACTCCTGTTTGCTTCAAAACTTAGTCACGACTATGAAAATGAGAATATTAGAGGCATTTATTGACCTGACTAAAAAAATGTATTTTTATATTTACCAGCAACATTTCTAACAGTTTGTAATAAGCCAGCATCACAACAAAACATCAGAGAGCGCAGTGAAACTAATCTTCTTCCTCTGAGGTTTTAATGGTGTTTGGCAAACAAACGTACGTGTTTTAACGCCACCCGTTGGACTGGAGTGTGCACCATCGAGAGGAGGGATCAATGCAGCGTAAGGAAGGTGAACAGATTTTTTCCCCCTTTAAAAAAGCCGATCTGCACAAATAAATAAAAAGGACTTCAGATTTAAGACTTGCATGGTATTCAATCAACTTCACCAGTGTTTATGAGTGAGTATTAGAGAAGAAAAACGAGCCAATTTATTAGTCAAATATTTTATTGAAAATCAGGCAACGTTGCGGCATGAAAATTAAAATAAATTAAAACACGTGCTAATGATAAGATGTAGCCTAATGAAGAGAAAAAACGAATTAAATACAAAATACTAAACAGATTTAATATTAAACAGCTACCCACAACATATCTACTAATGACATTTTGAAGATGTTGGATATTGTGATCAACATTAGAACATCTGTTTGTGCCGCCTTCTACTCTTTTTCGAATCGCTTTAATTCTCCGACAGTGATTTGTTCGCTAAACTGAACATCCAGTCAGAGTTATCAGTCATGCCGATGTCCCGACGCTGATTCAACATGTTGAATGAGCCCGAAGCGAGTCGACCAAACAAACTAGCCTGACAGACGCTCGCTGACAGGCCGACGACCGACCGTCGGCTTGGTGTGTCCCAGCCTTTAACAGACAAACAGCTTTATCAGTTAGTCTCAGTTATGTGTAGAGTAAAATATAGTTTATTAGGCAATTAAATGCTTTATTTAAAAAAAATTACACAGAATCTGCTCTCAGCAAAGGTTAACTGCACAAGAACAATTTGTAAAAGCCTCTACTTTGATTCATGACAAAGTAAGCAAAATACACGATACGCATTATAAGACAACTGAACATTATACAAAACTCAAAGGAAAGTATTATAAGGATATAATTTATATCAAGAAATGACTTTTGGACATTGTAATTTGTGTAGGAACTCCATCTTTGAGTTGATCTGAATCTCACAGTGAATCTTTTGAAGATGAAGATGAACTTTATTCACTGTGGAAACGTTAGATAATGTTTCTTTGTCATGTCACTTGTAATAAACGGTTAGGACAGGTATATCAAGATGATATTTTATTGCTTGATGCATACATCAGGTCGTAGCATCAGACTTGAAAGTGCTGGATCTGAAAATGATCTACTTACTGTGATTGTTTTTTGTATGACTCTGTAGAGCAAATGAATGATTGAAACACTTCCCACATTCAGTGCAGTGATACGGTTTCTCTCCAGTGTGGATCCTCTCATGTGTTTTCAGATGTATTGAC
Organism: Cirrhinus molitorella; assembly: GCA_033026305.1. NCBI lineage: Eukaryota > Metazoa > Chordata > Actinopteri > Cypriniformes > Cyprinidae > Cirrhinus > Cirrhinus molitorella. Next base: position 55,998,425 of record CM065117.1, read on the forward strand.
TGGCTGAATCTCTTGTCACAGTATGAACAGTTATAAGGTTTCTCTCCAGTGTGGATTCTCTCGTGTATTTTCATGTCTCCTGACTTATTAAAACTCCTGTTGCAGTGTGAACATTTATAAGGTTTCTCTCCAGTGTGGATCCTCTCATGTGTTTTCAAATGTGTTGACTGATTGAATCTCAGAATTGGTCATGTTGCGATTTTAGAGGGCTTTTTATGGTTTTACAGATGGTCTTGAAAGTGATACACTCGGGTAGCCAAGTTTACTGTCAATCTGAATTGAAATTAGTGCAACCAGGGAGGTTTTTTTTGGTCCTAACAGGAATTTATTTGCAAGTTTATGAAAGGCTTCAATATTGTTATTCTCATCAGACATTTTATATTATTATTTATATTATGTTTAAAATCAAATGAATATATTACATTATTTGCAGTTGAACCAGTATATTTGATGTAGCCTATAAGATGCATACAGTAGACAACATTTGAATGTGGATCAAAAAAGTTAATCAAAGTTGTCCTAAAACAAGAACAAGTATCATTTTGGTTTTAGGATATTTTTGATAAAAGCTTTTAATCCACTTCAAATGTTGACTACTGCATGCAAAGTTTATATAAGTTTGATACTAAAGCAAAAGTAGGCTGTACAAAGCTGACTAACAGTAGTATTCAGGTAAATAATAGCCTACAAAAGAAATTGAATAAACTAATCAAATGTAAAAATAAAACTTCAATCTTTACTGTATAAACTGACTTGTTTAATGCATATTAAAGTCTTTACTGTTTAGCAGGGGTGTAGCAACAAATATAAGGTTTTGGTCGAAAACAAGGGGTCCTTCACAACACTAAAGACCCAAGACTGGTTTATTTTCACTATGATACACAATTTTTATTTACAAGAAAATTATAAATTAAAACATTAGAATGTTAAAATATATTTTAATTAAGCAGTCTTTGATTAAAAATATCAGTTGAAAAGTCAGTAAAAAGAAAAAAGAAAAACATTTTTTATTCTGCCTGGTTATCACTGTCAGGAGAGACTAACAAAGATTTAGCGGATCCTGAAAGTGCAATGTGTAGTGTTTTAGCAGTATGAAAAAAATATATATATATTGAACTTTATTGAAATAGTGAATGGGATATATACTAAAAGCTCAGAGTGTGCTCCCTCTTATTGCTGAGGCTGGCAATAACAAACACAAATATGTATAAGACTGGTAACATTTTTTATTTTTATTTTTTATGAATACACATTTTTTGACAACACTAGGCAAGGTTTACATGAATCGCTGTTCTTCTAAAAACAAAAGCTAGAATTTGCCTGCCCTTCTGCAACTTTATTTATTTCCATTTCTCTACAAGACCAAAACAGTTGAAAGTTTTTTTTAAGACAATCATTTAGCTGATGTGGACATTAAGTTTGGACTTTTATGGAAGAACAAAAGCACTGTGACGGAAAGGAAGGTTCGCAAAACGAAATGCAGCACAATAATTGCTTTACCTCAAACGTCTTGTTTTTATAATCCTTGGAAGCCAAACTCAAATAATATTAGATTAATCTCACTTAAAGTGCAAGAGAGATCTCACTTCTGGGTTGCAAATAACGCATCATAGATGAATATCCTGATATTATCACATATAGAAATGGTTGGCCAGGCTAGATACAATCGGCTTGATGATGTTTATGTACCATTGGTAAATTGTAATTTCATAATTCAGCCACAGGGATCATTTAATTCCAGGTTCAGGTATCTATCCATACTTACAAAAGAAGCAAAATGAGGATCAGTTGCAAAGCAACATGACAGTATATCCTCCATCTGCATTTCATAAATATGTCATTGAGTAAAAATAGTCGTTTTAAAAACAACAAAGAAGAACAAATAAAAAATTAATGTTGTCTTTTGAAAGTGTTATTCTCTTCTTCAGCTTCCTGCATACAGTTTGTAAAAAGCTACAAACGATACATATCAAATCTCTTGACCGACTGAATCTCTTGTCACAGTGTGAACACTTGTACGTTTTTTTTCTCCAGTGACATTTCTCTCATGTCTTTTCAGGTTTTCTGATCGACTGAATCTCTTGTCGCAGTGTCAAAGTCAAAGTCAAAGTCTGCTTTATTGTCAATTCTGCCATATATACAGCACGTACATACAGAGAATTGAAATTGCGTTACTCTCAAACCCTAGATGCATACAGGTAACATTAACAATAATATAAGAAGTAAAATACACTAACGTACAAAATAAATAATATATATATAAATACAAATATTACAGTAAAAGAGTAAATTTAAAAAATAAGTGGCAGTGTGAACACCTGTAAGGTTTTTCTCCAGTGTGAATCCTCTGGTGCCGTTTTAAACACCCTGCAGAGTTAAAAGTCCTCCCACACTCATAGCACATGTGCTCTCTCACACCAGTATGTACAGGTCCTTCTCAAAAAATTAGCATATTGTGATAAAGTTCATTATTTTCTGTAATGTACTGATAAACATTAGACTTTCATATATTTTAGATTCATTACACACAACTCGAAGTAGTTCAAGCCTTTTATTGTTTTAATATTGATGATTTTGGCATACAGCTCATGAAAACCCAAAATTCCTATCTCAAAAAATTAGCATATTTCATCCGACCAATAAAAGAAAAGTGTTTTTAATACAAAAAAAGTCAACCTTCAAATAATTATGTTCAGTTATGCACTCAATACTTGGTGGGTTATGGAGGCCCAGGATGCTTCGATAGCGGCCTTAAGCTCATCCAGAGTGTTGGGTCTTGCGTCTCTCAACTTTCTCTTCACAATATCCCACAGATTCTCTATGGGGTTCAGGTCAGGAGAGTTGGCAGGCCAATTGAGCACAGTAATACCATGGTCAGTAAACCATTTACCAGTGGTTTTGGCACTGTGAGCAGGTGCCAGGTCGTGCTGAAAAATGAAATCTTCATCTCCATAAAGCTTTTCAGCAGATGGAAGCATGAAGTGCTCCAAAATCTCCTGATAGCTAGCTGCATTGACCCTGCCCTTGATAAAACACAGTGGACCAACACCAGCAGCTGACATGGCACCCCAGACCATCACTGACTGTGGGTACTTGACACTGGACTTCAGGCTTTTTGGCATTTCCCTCTCCCCAGTCTTCCTCCAGACTCTGGCACCTTGATTTCCGAATGACATGCAAAATTTGCTTTCATCCGAAAAAAGTACTTTGGACCACTGAGCAACAGTCCAGTGCTGCTTCTCTGTAGCCCAGGTCAGGCGCTTCTGCCGCTGTTTCTGGTTCAAAAGTGGCTTGACCTGGGGAATGCGGCACCTGTAGCCCATTTCCTGCACACGCCTGTACACGGTGGCTCTGGATGTTTCTACTCCAGACTCAGTCCACTGCTTCCGCAGGTCCCCCAAGGTCTGGAATCGGTCCTTCTCCACAATCTTCCTCAGGGTCCGGTCACCTCTTCTCGTTGTGCAGCGTTTTCTGCCACGCTTTTTCCTTCCCACAGACTTCCCACTGAGGTGCCTTGATACAGCACTCTGGGAACAGCCTATTCGTTCAGAAATTTCTTTCTGTGTCTTACCCTCTTGCTTGAGGGTGTCAATGATGGCCTACTGGACAGCAGTCAGGTCGGCAGTCTTACCCATGATTGCGGTTTTGAGTAATGAACCAGGCTGGGAGTTTTTAAAAGCCTCAGGAATCTTTTGCAGGTGTTTAGAGTTAATTAGTTGATTCAGATGATTAGGTTAATAGCTCGTTTAGAGAACCTTTTCATGATATGCTAATTTTTTGAGATAGGAATTTTGGGTTTTCATGAGCTGTATGCCAAAATCATCAATATTAAAACAATAAAAGGCTTGAACTACTTCGAGTTGTGTGTAATGAATCTAAAATATATGAAAGTCTAATGTTTATCAGTACATTACAGAAAATAATGAACTTTATCACAATATGCTAATTTTTTGAGAAGGACCTGTATTTTCTCAAATATTAGTTTTCACAAAGTTTGCTGCTAAACTGCTTTTAGATCTTTGTTTCAGTTGTTTTTGTGATGTACTGAAATATAATTACAATCACTTCATATGTTTCAAAGGCTTTTATCGACAATTACATGACATTTATGCAAGGGTCAGTATTTGCAGTGTTGGCCCTTCTTTTTCAGGACCTCTGCAATTCGACTGGGCATGCTCTCAATCAACTTCTGGGCCAAATCCTGACTGATAGCAACCCATTCTTTCATAATCACTTCTTGGAGTTTGTCAGAATTAGTGGGTTTTTGTTTGTCCACCCGCCTCTTGAGGATTGACCACAAGTTCTCAATGGGATTAAGATCTGGGGAGTTTCCAGGCCATGGACCCAAAATTTCAACGTTTTGGTCCCCGAGCCACTTAGTTATCACTTTTGCCTTATGGCACGGTGCTCCATCGTGCTGGAAAATGCATTGTTCTTCACCAAACTGTTGTTGGATTGTTGGAAGAAGTTGCTGTTGGAGGGTATTTTGGTACCATTCTTTATTCATGGCTGTGTTTTTGGGCAAAATTGTGAGTGAGCCCACTCCCTTGGATGAGAAGCAACCCCACACATGAATGGTCTCAGGATGCTTTACTGTTGGCATGACACAGGACTGATGGTAGCGCTCACCTTTTCTTCTCTGGACAAGCCTTTTTCCAGATGCCCCAAACAATTGGAAAGAGGCTTCATCTGAGAATATGACTTTGCCCCAGTCCTCAGCAGTCCATTCGCCATACTTTTTGCAGCAGATCAATCTGTCCCTGATGTTTTTTTTGGAGAGAAGTGGCTTCTTTGCTGCCCTTCTTGACACCAGGCCATCTTCCAAAAGTCTTCGCCTCACTGTGCGTGCAGATGCGCTCACACCTGCCTGCTGCCATTCCTGAGCAAGCTCTGCACTGGTGGCACTCCGATCCCGCAGCTGAATCCTCTTTAGGAGACGATCCTGGCACTTGCTGGACTTTCTCGGACGCCCTGAAGCCTTCTTAACAAGAATTGAACCTCTTTCCTTGAAGGTCTTGATGATCCTATAAATTGTTGATTTAGGTGCAATCTTAGTAGCCACAATATCCTTGCTTGTGAAGCCATTTTTATGCAACGCAATGATGGCTGCACGCGTTTCTTTGCAGGTCACCATGGTTAACAATGGAAGAGCAATGATTTCAAGCATCACCCTCCTTTTAACATGTCAAGTCTGCCATTCTAACCCAATCAGCCTGACATAATGATCTCCAGCCTTGTGCTCGTCAACATTCTCACCTGAGTTAACAAGATGATTACTGAAATGATCTCAGCAGGTCCTTTAATGACAGCAATGAAATGCAGTGGAAAGTTTTTTTCGGGATTAAGTTAATTTTCATGGCAAAGAAGGACTATGCAATTCATCTGATTACTCTTCATAACATTCTGGAGTATATGCAAATTGCTATTATAAAAACTTAAGCAGCAACTTTTCCAATTTCCAATATTTATGTAATTCTCAAAACCTTTGGCCACGACTGTACAGCTTCTCTCTAGTGTGGATGTTCATGTGATCCTTAAGGTTTGCTGATTTTGTAAAATTCTTCCCACATTCATTACAAGTGAACGGCTTCTCTCCAGTATGAACTCTCATGTGATCCTTAAGACTATATTTGCGTGTGAAACTCTTCCCGCACTGAGTGCAGGTGAGTCCAGTTTTGACACGATTTTTTCCTTCAACAGTCAATTCTTCGTTCTCCTCACCTTCTTGTATAAACTCTAAAATAAAAGAAAAAACAGTTAATTGGTTGAAAAAAATAAATATTAAACTGTGAAAGTATGTAAATGTGAACCCTAGTGTAACAGTGTAAAGACAATTTCTATACAATATATTTTCTTATTCAATTCTACAAGGAGCATGATTAAATATGATTGATCAGCTACAATTTACCATACATTTTGTTAAAAAAAAAAATTCTGCTCCATTATATCATTCAACAGCTCTAAATATTGTTTCTATTACAACAAACTAAATCTAAAACAGCTTGACACTTTATAACTGTCAGTATTATTAAAGCTTTGTAGGCCTAATGTAATCACAAACAGACATTACAGATGAAGGAAGAATAAACACCACCTTGTTCCTCCTGTTTTATTCTCCAGGTTTCTGGTTTCTATTGTTTTATTCTCCAGGTTTCTGGTTCCTCTTGTTTTATTCTGTAGCTTTCTGGTTCACTCATGTTCTCCTCACTCTCCTCTTTAACAAACACCATCTTCAGAGCAGCAGATCTCAGTTCAGCTGATACTCCTCCAGATATTCCTGTTTGCTTCAAAATTTAGTCACGACTATGAAAATGAGAATATTAGAGGCATTTATTGACCTGACTAAAAAAAATGTATTTTTATATTTACCAGCAACATTTCTAACAGTTTGTATTAAGCCAGCATCACAACAAAACATCAGAGAGGGCAGTGAAACTAATCTTCTTCCTCTGAGGTTTTATTGGTGTTTGGCAAACAAACGTATGTGTTTTAGCGCCACCCGTTGGACTGGAGTGTGCACCATCGAGAGGAGGGATCAATGCAGCGTAAGGAAGGTGAACAGATTTTTTTCCCCCTTTAAAAAAGCCGATCTGCACAAATAAATAAAAAGGACTTCAAATTTAAGACTTGCATGGTATTCAATCAACTTCACCAGTGTTTATGAGTGAGGATTAGAGAAGAAAAACGAGCCAATTTATTAGTCAAATATTTCATTGAAAATCACGCAACGTTGCGGCATGAAAATATGGAAATTAAAATAAATTAAAACACGTGCTAATGATAAGATGTAGCCTAATGAAGAGAAAAAACGAATTAAATACAAAATACTAAACAGATTTAATATTAAACAGCTACCCACAACATATCTACTAATGACATTTTGAAGATGTTGGATATTGTGATCAACATTAGAACATCTGTTTGTGCCGCCTTCTACTCTTTTTCGAATCGCTTTAATTCTCCGACAGTGATTTGTTCGCTAAACTGAACATCCAGTCAGAGTTATCAGTCATGCCGATGTCCCGACGCTGATTCAACATGTTGAATGAGCCCGAAGCGAGTCGACCAAACAAACTAGCCTGACAGACGCTCGCTTACAGGCCGACGACCGACCGTCGGCTTGATGTGTCCCAGCCTTTAACAGACAAACAGCTTTATCAGTTAGTCTCAGTTATGTGTAGAGTAAAATATAGTTTATTAGGCAATTAAATGCTTTATTTAAAAAAAATTACACAGAATCTGCTCTCAGCAAAGGTTAACTGCACAAGAACAATTTGTAAAAGCCTCTACTTTGATTCATGACAAAGTAAGCAAAATACACGATACGCATTATAAGACAACTGAACATTATACAAAACTCAAAGGAAAGTATTATAAGGATATAATTTATATCAAGAAATGACTTTTGGACATTGTAATTTGTGTAGGAACTCCATCTTTGAGTTGATCTAAATCTCACAGTTGAATCTTTTGAAGGTGAAGATGAACTTTATTCACTGTGGAAACGTTAGATAATGTTTCTTTGTCATGTCACTTGTAATAAACGGTTAGGACAGGTATATCAAGATGATATTTTATTGCTTGATGCATACATCAGGTCGTAGCATCAGACTTGAAAGTGCTGGATCTGAAAATGATCTACTTACTGTGATTGTTTTTTGTATGACTCTGTAGAGCAAATGAATGATTGAAACACTTCCCACATTCAGTGCAGTGATACGGTTTCTCTCCGGTGTGGATCCTCTCATGTGTTTTCAGATGTATTGACTGGCTGAATCTCTTGTCACAGTATGAACAGTTATAAGGTTTCTCTCCAGTGTGGATCCTCTCGTGTATTTTCATGTCTCCTGACTTCTTGAATCGCTTGTTGCAGTGTAAACACTTATAAGGTTTCTCTCCAGTGTGGATTCTCTTGTGTATTTTCATGTCTCCTGACTTATTAAAACTCCTGTTGCAGTGTGAACATTTATAAGGTTTCTCTCCAGTGTGGATCCTCTCATGTGTTTTCAGATGTGTTGACTGGTTGAATCTCCTGTCACATTGTGAACATTTGTACGGTTTTTCTCCAGTGTGGATGTTCTTGTGTTTCTTAAGGTTTGCTGATTGTGCAAAACTCCTCCCACATTGATCACAGGTGAACGGCTTCTCTCCTGAATGAACTCTCATGTGACGGTCAAGACTTGTTTTGTGTGTGAAACTGTTTCCACACTGAGTGCAGGTAAAATAAGTCTTGACTTCTCTTTTCTTTAAATCTTTCTTGTTTTCTCCAGTTTTGACATGATTTTTCTTGTCAACTTTACTTGATTCTTCATTCTCCTCTTTTTCTTCAATCAACTCTGAAATAAAAGTAAAAATGGTTAATTCAGTAACTGAGAAATGTGAACATAAATGTGAACCCTGTAACAGTGGCAGAAGCAGATTTTGTAGTGATGGGGGGGGGGGTGTTGGCTGGTGTGTGGGGTATCAAAATGAATGATAATTTAATCAAAAAATTTTTAGCAAAGAGTTGAAATGAATGACTAATGAGCCAATAAGTGCTCCTCTGCTGCCATCTACTGGTTATAGTGGTAATTTGATGTATTTCTTAATTTTGCATAAGTGTTTGTTTACCCCAAAACCATATTTTGATATACACTGTGTTTTGTAACTGTTTGGTTACACATTATTTAAAATAGCATTTATCATAATAACAACAAAATATTGTTTTCTGTAATTGGGTGGGCAGGGTGATTTTTCACATGGTTTTTGTAGCATAAACTCTATCACATCTAGTTCTTAAAAAAGTCTTTTGAATAAATGTTCTGTATGCGTTTCATTGCCTTATTTCAGTGACTTAAAAAATAACCGTTTTTTGCCATGCAGAGTTTGTGATGAATACAGTGTAATCAGAATTTAGCCATTAATATGTATTTAAGATACGGAAAAAACACAATGGCATGTCAGGGCATGTCAAAACTTCTCCAGAGCTCCAAAACCCCCTCAGCTTTAAGAGGGTTAAAACTTTGTACACCTAATGTGCCACAAACCATCATTAAAGAAAAATGAAGAATAAACACCAACCTTCTTGCGCCTCATGTTTTATTTTCCGGGGTTCTGGTTCCTCCTGTTTTATTCTCCAGGTTTCTGGTTCCTCCTGTTTTATTCTCCAGGTTTCTGGTTCACTCATGTCCTCCTCACTCTCATTTTTAACATACACCATCCTCACAGCAGCAGAACTCAGTTTAGCTGATACTCCACCAGATATTCCTGCTTGCTTGAAAACTTTGTCACGATTATGGGGATGAGAATATTACAAGCATCTTCATTTTTCTACTTACAGAAACTACATTTCTAACAGTTTGTATTAAGCCAGCATCACAACAAAACAACAGAGAGCGCGATGAAACTAAACTTCTTCCTCTGAGGTTTAATGGTGTTTGGCAAACAAACATGTGTCTTAGCGCCACCCGCTGGACTGGAATGTGAAGCGTCGAGAGAAGGGAAATGATACGGGAAAATTATTTGGGGCATCCTTTTTTTTTTCTTTTAAAAAAGCCGATCTGCACAAATTAATGAAAACGAATTAAAATTATAGACTCGCGTGGTATTCGATCAGCATTAACAATCATCGTGAGTGATGATTAGAGAAGAACCGCGAGTGAATTAGTCAAATATTTCAGTGAAAATCACACAACGCTGCAGCATGTTGACCAGTTACTTTGATACAGTAGTGCATTTGAAACACCTTAAATAACTTGCGTGCGCAACAAGTCTGATCTGTGATATTTGCTTAGCAAATTTTCGCAAAAATTCTAATTTTTAAAGGTATTTTACATTTGCAATTAATTGGTTAGACCGCTTAAACAAATGCATATGGTCCCCAATGTAATTGTGATGTCCATGTTTAAATAAAATAAAATGAAATAAGGTATAATAAATAATAAATAAATAGCAAGAAAAACAACATCCTTGGGTTGTGTGTCCCCCTAAATATTTGTGACTTAAGACATAATCGACTGCGTTTACAATCAGGGGCGCACTGCATGGCCATCGTGAGAACCGGATTGGTGGCCTGGCGAATGTACTAATGTGATTATTTCCGAATTCGCCATTCAATAATAAAACTCTAATAAATCACGAATCGGTTAGTGTTGACTGACAACGCGATTCGCCTCTTGCATGCCTCCACTTCAAAAAACAAGGTCATTTTAACGCAGATCAGAGGAAAAGCGCTCTTTCGCTTTCATTTCTTGCGCGAGTTCTGTCAATATAATAGTAAGTTTAAAAAACGGTCTGATTACATGAAAATGACTTCAACTGTTGAGTAAATGTAGAATTTCCAAATAATATAAAATGTCTGATGAGAATAACAATATCGAAGCCTTTCATAAACTTGCAAATAAATTCCTGTTAGGACCAAAAGAAAACTCCCTGGTTGCACTAATTTCAATTCAGATTGACAGTAAACTTAGCTACCCGAGTGTATCACTTTCAAGACCATCTGTAAAACCATAAAAAGCCCTCTAAAATCGCAACATGACCAATTCTGTCTTTGATTCTAAAAAGGAGAGTCCCTGTTTGCACAGACACATTTCAATCCATGACAGTAAACTGCCCCAGTGTGTCAGAGAAACAGAGAAAGAACACACACATTTGAATTTCTACATTACATTTATTTGGGTAGTAGTGTGTTGCATGTGAACAGAAGATTCACATTTGAATGTCTACTTTTACACATTTTATACACAACATTACATCCATCAGAAAGAGGGGAAAAATATCATTGCTACTTCTTAGTGGAAATTGATAGATATTTGAGTATACAAGTATGTGTGGCAGATGTAAAGTCATTTTTGTATGTGAAGGCTCACATGATGGGGGGGGAAAAAAAACACATTTGAAAAATTTGTCTGAGAATCAAAAAGCCATGTTAATTTATTAATGCGCAGATTGTAAACAATATTTACTCTTTTGCACACGTGTTAAAACATCTGCAGTTTGGTTAAATTAATAAGAAATTAAAACCTTGTGTGAACAAGAAACTAATTATTCAGAGAACTGAACATATTCTATAGTTTTGAGAAAGAAAAATAAAGTTCACATTCTGAGAATTGGGCCAATGGGATAAAGAAACAAAAAAGAATACGGTTACAATACCAGATTAATCAGCAGTACCAGTCATAGAGTAATACATTAAAAACCTTAACAATATCCCTACACAGCGCACAAGTTTCGGTCAAAATTCACTTTTTCACTTTTTTGCTTGAATGTAAATGTGCATTGGCAATGTGAATCCTAAGGTGTCCTTTCTGCGTAAAAGTCTTTCCACACTCAGAGCAGCTGAAAGGCTTTATCCCAGCATGAATTAACATGTGATTCCTCAGGATTCCTTTACATATGAAACTCTTTCCACACTGAGAGCAGGTGAAAGGCTTTATTCCAGTATGAAATAACATGTGAGTCTTAAGGTATCCTTTGCGTGTGAAAGACTTTCCACACTCAGTGCAAGTGAAAGGCTTTTCTAAAGTGTGAGTTACCAAATGATCCTTAAGGTGTCCATGCTGTGTAAAACTCCTTCCACACTGAGAGCAGCTGAAAGGCTTTATTCCATTATGAATTAACATGTGTTTCTGAAGGTTTGCTTTACGTGTGAAAGTGTTTCCGCACTGAGAGCAGATAAAAGGCTTTTCTGAAGAGTGAGTTACCAAATGATTGTTAAGGTGTACTCTCTGTGTAAAACTCTTTCCGCACTGAGAGCAGCTGAAAGGCTTCATTCCAGCATGAATTAACATGTGATTCTTAAGGTTTTTGTTACATGTGAAAGTTTTTCCACACTGACAACAGCTGAAAGGCTTTTCCCCACTGTGGATTCGCATGTGTTTGATAAGGCTTCCTTTCTGTTTGAAAGATTTTCCACACTGAGAGCAGGTAAAAGGCTTTTCTGAAGAGTGACTTATCAAATGACCCTCAAGGTGTCCCTTCTGTGTAAAACCCTTTCCACACTGACAACAGCTGAAAGGCTTTTTCTCACTGTGGATTCTCTTGTGTTTTGTAAGGCTTCTTTTATGTTTGAAAGTTTTTCCACACTGAGAGCAGCTGAAAGGCCTCAAGACGTCTGTTATTTGATTGCTGCAACTCACTGATTTTTCTCCGGTCACATTATGATTTTTCAGACACTGATGTTTCTCCTCCACTTCATTCAGATCTTGTCTTTCTTCTTTCACTTTCACCAGGCCTAAAATGAAATCATTGAAAGTATAAAAACACTGGGAAAATAAAAGGAAAATTATTTGTCTAATCTACATTTTTTTTTTCCCCACAGCTACCGTCTACAGGGAATCTGCAGGTATCAGCACTTTACATGTTACACTTTTTAAAGAGATTAAAAAGTCATTAACTGAATTTTGTATTATTCTTTCATAATGTTTCTTGAGGTGCACATCGGAATAAAGAACGTTAGAATAATGTTCTGCAAACCTAAAACTAATATTCTCTGAACGTTCTACAAACCAAAAACTAAAATTCTGGAAATGTTAAGAAAACCTTCCTGGAAAAAAAAAACTTTAAAAAATAACATTCTAAAACTAATGTTCTGGGAACCAAACAACTGTTATCTGGTAACAACTGGCTCTTCACATAATACCAATTCTTCTCAGAAGCCAACCAGAAATGTGTTGTTCTGTCAAGGCAAGTACAGAAAATAATTAGAATTTTACTTCTGGAAACATATTTTTCCTGCCTTTAAATCAAGGTCAAGAGAGCCAAAAGAGTGGAGGATGTAAAGTTTGCCAGATTCATGTTTTCTTCAAGAAGCGCTGTAAACAAATAGTTTTCAATTCCAAAAAGTCTAATAATATCATCTCTGTGTCGGTTCAGTCACAATTCTGGTAGAAACCCCTAAGGTCTTGTTTTTACAAGGATCTGAAGACTTTGTTATCTTAATGTACTCCAAACAGTCAAAATAAAAGAAGAATAAACACCAACCTCCAAGTTCTGGTTCCTCTTGTTTTATTCTCCAGGTTTCTGGTTCCTCTTGTTTTACTCTCCAGCTTTCTGGTTCACTTATGTGCTCCTCACTCTCCTCTTTAACAAACACCATCTTCACAGCAGCAGATCTCAGTTTAGCTGATGATACTCCTCCAGATAATCCTGCTTGCTTTAAAACTTAGTTACGACTATGAGGGTGAGAATATTACACGTATTTACTGACCGGATTCAAAAGCAGTACTTTTTATTTACAGAAACTACATTTCTAACAGTTTGTATTAAAACAGCGTCACGACAAAACAACAGAGAGCGCAGTGAAACTAATCCCCTTCCTCTGAGGTTTAATGGTGTTTGGCAAACAAACGTATGTGTCTTAGCGCCACCCACTGGATTGGAGTAAAGCGTCGAGAAGTCAAAAGTATTACTGCAAACCGGAGATCTCCAAAATGGGGCGTGAAATCAATTCAGCCAATTGTTATTGACTTACATTTCAAAATAAAACTTTATGAATTAAACATTCCCTGATAGCACACATATATCTCGGAAAAGTCTATTTGACGTCCGCATTTACATCTGCAAGACATAGTTTGCTCATCTGCAATACGTCTATTGGATGTTTCCTATCAGATGTCAAATAGACGTCTACTAGATGTCTTTAAGACATTTATGATTTAGAATGTATGTAAAACTGACACCTTACAGATGTCTGGCAGACATCTGTACACAGCAGATGCTTTCCAGATCAAGTGATCTTTAACAGATGTCTTGCAGACATATATTCTAAAATATATGTAGGCATACCTGACCTTGACGCTGGTCATTGTCGCTGGAAATCACTGGTTCTTCATTGAAATAAATGAAACTGTGTGTCGTTTGTGGTGTGAACCTTGCTATTACTAAGCATAACCCTGCTGTATTTGATTCATATTTATCAGCATGTTTTTTGCACAATAGAACAGATGTAATGTGCCAGGTTCTCTGCAGATGATACATTCTTTTTTTGGGACAAAACTGACTAGGCCTTATGCTGATGATACACTGGGCAACTTTGAGTAATGTTGCTGAGCAACTTTGGCAAATGTTGGCGTCAACGGGCATCCAGGTAAGATACAGGGCCCACGACTGATCTAAGTTATCTAGATGGAAATTAGTTACCCATTCTCAATGGGAAATTGCCCAAACAACATTGCTAAAAGTTGCCCAGTGTATCATCAGCATTAGATGCAACTTATTTGGGACCCATATGGATGTGTTTGCTGGTTGATTTCAAAAGTTTACTGAGAAAAGTCTATATTATAGTACACAGAGAAAGAATAAGCACATTTGAATTTATACAATACATTTATTTGTGTAGTAGTGTGTTACATGTAGACAGAACGTTCACATTTGTAGGTCTATTTTTAAACATTTCTTCCATGAAGAGACAAAAACTTGCCAAAAGATTATATCCATTAGAGAGAGAGAGAGACAGGGAAAAAACACTGTTGCTACAAGTGTCCAGCTTCTTGGTGGACATTGGTAGATATTTGAGTATACAAGTACGATTGACAGATTTTGGATCATTTTGTATGTGAAGACTCACAATCTTCAAACAGAAAATCTAAACTAATAGTTCAGAGAGCTGAACAGATTTCATAGTTTTGAGAAAAAAAAGTTCTCACATTCTGAGAATTGGGCCAAAGGGACTGATAAATTTTAAAATGTCAGCAATATTCTTAATTTCTTGAAAATGTCTGTTTTGTTTTTCTTTTTAGATAACAAAAACAATCAATAAGAATACTGTTAAAACACCAGATGGATCAGCAGTATCAGTAAGAGCAGTAATACCTTTAAAACCATAACAATATCCATCCCTACACAGCACACACGTTTCGGCCATCGGATGCTAAATTCATATTTCCACTTTTTTTGTTTGAACGTAAATGTGTGGCAGTGTGAGTTTTAAGGTGTCCTTTCTGTGTAAAAGTCTTTCCACACTCAGTGCAGCTGAAAGCCTTTATCCCAGCATGAATTAACATGTGATTCCTCAGGATTCCTTTACATATGAAACTCTTTCCACACTGAGAGCAGGTGAAAGGCTTTATTCCAGTATGAAATAACATGTGAGTCTTAAGGTATCTTTTACGTGTGAAAGACTTTCCACACTCAGAGCAGGCGAAAGGCTTTTCTGAACTGTGAGTGACCAAATGATCCTTAAGGTGTCCAAGCTGTGTATAACTCTTTCCACACTGAGAGCAGCTAAAAGGCTTTATTCCTTTATGACTTAACATGTGATCTTTAAGGTTTGCTTTACGTGTGAAAGCGCTTCCACAGTGAGAGCAGCTGAAAGGCTTTTCTGAAGAGTGAGTTAGCAAATGATTCTTAAGGTGTACTTTCTGTGTAAAACTCTTTCCACAGTGAGAGCAGGTAAAAGGCTTTATTCCAGCATGAATTAACATGTGATCCTTAAGGTTTTTATTACACGCGAACGTTTTTTCGCACTGACAACAGCTGAAAGGCTTCTCTCCACTATGGATTCTCATGTGTTTCATAAGGCTTACTTTATGTTTGTAAGTGTTTCCACACTGAATGCAGCTGAAAGCCTTTTCCCTACTATGAATTTTCATGTGTTTCATAAGGCTTACTTTATGTTTGTAAGCGTTTCCACACTGAGAGCAGGTAAAAGGTTTTTCTGAAGAGTGACTTACCAAATGATCTCTAAGGCGTCCTTTCTGTGTAAAACTCTTTCCACACTGACAACAGCTGTAGGGCTTTTCCCCACTATGGATTATCATGTGTTTCATAAGGCTTCTTTTATGTTTGTAAATGTTTCCACACTGAGAGCAGCTGAAAGGCCTTAAGACTTCTGTTTTTTCTCCACTGACATCATGATCTTTCTGACATGGATGTTTCTCCTCCACCTCATTCAGATCTTGTCTTTCTTCTTTCACTTTAATCAGGCCTGAAATAAAATCATTGAAAAGATGAAAATCAATTGGGACATTTGGAAAATACAAGGAAAACATTTCACACAGTGAACATGCTGACAGACAAGACAGAGCAGGTTACTTCTGGTATGAAAGGTCTCAGCTTTAAATTTTTACAAAATTCAAACAATTAAAAAAAAAACACATTGTGGCTTTCTTTCATGTGTCGTGACAAATCATTGTATTGCCTTATTAGATTAATGACTTTTCTTCTTTACTTAAATCACGAAAATCATCAGAGCATAATTTATTTAAACCGCAGCAATACGTGAATACACAATTTTTCAAGTTCAAGTCCACCAAATTTAATCTACTCATGTCTGATTTGTTTGTCGGACAGAATGGCGGATACTGCATTATGATTGGTCAAATCGCCTGTCAGTCAAGCTCTTTGCTAAGGGTCAATACAAGCCCTTGCACACGCATGATCATACATTCCCGCGCTAGATGATCTATCATTTGCTTATGCGAACAATTAATTTTGTCGCTCATGGGGTGGGGCTTGCAGTTTTAATAGTGTAAATAAACAGTTTTACGGTTCCAAAAAGCAAAAATAAAGTCTAATTATATCATCCTTGTGCCAGTTTAGTCGCAATTCTACTAGAAACAGTTATGGTCTTCTTTTTACAAGGATCTGCAGACACCCTGTATTTAAAGCTTTGTTATCTTAATGTACCACAAACAGTCAAGATAAATGAAGAATAAACACCAAACGCCTTGTATTTTTTAAAGTTTCTCCTTGTTTCACAGCATTTAAATATATATATATATATATATATTTTAGAATTGTATTTAAATCCATAAAACTTTTAAAAACAAAAACTAATTTAAAATTCTCTGAACTTTTGTCAACATACGGATTGATCCCCTCCCTCCCCCAAAATTTAATTTTTATGTTATAGTATTTGTTTTATTGTATTATTATTGTTGTTCCAATGTTATGTTTAACATTGGAAGATGACAATGCCTGTTATTTGGAAGTTTAAAAAAGTGAAGAAAAAAAAAACACCAACCGTCTTGTTCCTCATGTTCTATTTTCCATGGTTCTGGTTTCTCCTGTTTTATTTCCCAGTTTGCTGGTTCCTCGAGTTTTATTTTCCATGGTTCTGGTTCCTCATGTTTTATTCCCCAGGTTTCTGGTTCCTCGTGTTTTATTCTCCATGGTTCTGGTTCACTCATGTCCTCCACACTCTCCTCTTTAACAAACACCATCTTCACAGCAGCAGATCTCAGTTCAGCTGATACTCCTCCAGATATTCCTGCGTGCTTCAAAATGTATATGTATATATATTACAGATATTCACTGACCTGATTCAAAAACTGTATTCTTCTTTTTAAAGAACGTGCATTTCTAACTGTTTGTGTTAAGCCACCATCACAACAAAACAGAGCGAGGTGAAACTAATCTTCTTCCTCTGGGGTTTAATGGGTGTTTGGCAAACAATCGTATGTGTTTTAGCGCCACCTGCTGGACTGGAGTGTGGGTGCCGGTCAGTTACATCCGTAATAAACTACTGTAGTTTTGTTTTGTTTACTTAGTTAAGCACTGAACTGCTAGAAAATGTTAGCGGTAGCAGACAATTACTGCAAAATTGCCACACTGTTTTATAACAAGTTTAGAGGGAGCTAAGGCCTAGGCTGGTTTTAGCAGTTATTTTTTTTTCAGCAGGGATGTTGCTGGAAATCGCTTGCATTAAATGAACGCTGCACGTCGTTTATAGTGCGAAACTTTCTATTACTAATATTTCTATTACTATTACTAATATTTTACTTGTATTTCTATTACTATTTTCTATTACCTTGCTGTGTTTGATTAATTTTTTTAGCTTGTTTTTCAATGGTAGGTAAAAGTTTACTGGGGAGTATCTATATTTAGTACACAGAGAAAGAATAAGCACATTTGAATTTATACATTTATTTGTGTAGTAGTGTGTTACATGTAGACAGAACATTCACATTTGTATGTCTATTTTTTTTTACACGAAGAGACCAGAAATTGGCACAAAATTTCATTAATTTCATCCATCAAAGAGAGAGGAAAAAATGCTATTGCTACAAGTTTCGATCTTCTTGGTAATTTGTAGATATTTGAATATACAAGTACTTTTGACAAATTTTAAAATAATTTTGTATGTGAAGACTCACATGATGAAAAAAAAAAAGCAATCTGTCTGAGAATCAAAAAGCCATGTTCATTTAGTCGTGCAAATTGTAAACAATACCTACCCTTTTGCACACATGCTGTTTGCTTAAATTAATAAGAAATTAAAATCTGGTGTTAACAAGAAACTAATTGTTCAGAGGTGAACATTTTTCATAGTTTTGAGGGGGGAAAAAGTTCACATCCTGAGAATTAGGCCAAAGGGACTGAGCAATTTTAAAATGTCAGCAATGTTAATGTTAAAGCCTTAACAATATCCATCTCTTCACAGCACACAAGTTTCAGTCACTGGATGCAAAATTCACTTTTTCACTTTGTTGTTTGAGTGTAAATGTTTGTGGGCAGTGTGAACCTCAAGGTGTCCTTTAAAAATGCTTTATCTCCCAGTATGAACTAACATGTGATTCATCAGGATTCCTTTACATATGAAACTCTTTCCACACTGAGAGCAAATGAAAGGCTTTATTCCAGTATGAAATAACATGTGAGTCTTTAGGTATCCTTTGCGTGTGAAAGACTTTCCACACTCAGAGCAGGCGAAAGGCTTTTCTGAAGTGTGAGTTACCAAATGATCCTTAAGGTGTCCATGCTGTGTAAAACTCCTTCCACACTGAGAGCAGCTGAAAGGCCTTATTCCATTATGAATTAACATGTGATCCTTAAGGTTTGCTTTACGTGTGAAACTCTTTCCACACTGAGAGCATGTAAAAGGCTTTATTCCAGTATGAATAAACATGTGATTCTTAAGGATTTCGTTGCACGTGAAAGTTTTTCCACACTGAGAGCAGCTGAAAGGTTTTTTGTCACTGTGGATTCTCATGTGTTGCATAAGGCTTCTTTTATGCTTGTAAGTGTTTCCACACTGAGAGCAGCTG
This sequence comes from Cirrhinus molitorella, assembly GCA_033026305.1. Lineage (NCBI taxonomy): Eukaryota > Metazoa > Chordata > Actinopteri > Cypriniformes > Cyprinidae > Cirrhinus > Cirrhinus molitorella. The sequence goes on from CM065117.1 coordinate 56,017,393, forward strand.
AAAGGCCTCAAGACGTCTGTTATTTGATTGCTGCAACTCACAGATTTTTCTGCAGTCACATCATGATCTTTCTGACACTGATATTTCTCCACCTCATTCAGATCTTGTCTTTCTTCTTTCACTTTCCTCAGGCCTAAAATGAAATAATTAAAAATATGAAAATCACTGGGAACATTTGGAAAATAAAAGGAAAACATCTGTGTACAGTTGAAAACATTGTCAAAACTGTTCCCGTTAGACTAACGTTGTAAAAAACAAAAGCTAACATTCTGGAGAAATATAAATAGATAAATAAATAAATAACATTCTGGGACCAAAAAATGTTAGCTGGTAACAACTGGGCCTTGACGTCACACTAATTCTTCTCAGATGCAAACCAGAAATTTGGTATACCATCAAGGCAAGTACAGTAATGAAAAAACATTTACATTTTATTTCTGGAAAAGTATTGTATTTTTTTCCCTTTAAATCAGAGTCAAGGGAGGCCAAGAAGTGGAGAATGTAAAGATTGTCGGATTCATTTTTTCTTTAAGAGGCACTGTAAACAAACGATTCCAAATAGTCTAATAATATAGTCTCTTTGTCGGTTCATAATTCTCGTAGAAACAGTTAAGGTCTTGTTTTTACAAGGATCTGAAGGCACCCTGTGTCTAAAGCTTTGTTATCTTAATGTAGGCTACCCCAATCCAGATGGCACACGTATGTCTGTAAGACGTCTGTTAAAGATCTCTTGATCTGGAAAGCATCTGCTGTGTACAAACGTCTGGCAGACATCTGTAAGATGTCAGTTTTAAATACATTCTAAATCATAAACGTCTTAAAGACATCTTATAGACGTCTATTTGACATCTGATAGGAAACGTCCAATAGACGTACTGCAGATGAGCAAACAACGTCTTGCAGATGTCGTGCAGATGTAAATGCAAACATCAAATAGATGTCTGAAATCTACGTGTGCTATCAGGGAGTCAAGGTAAATGAAGAATAAATACCAACCTCCTTGTTTCTCGTGTTTTATTCTGCAGGGTTCTGGTTCCTCATGTTTTATTCCCCAGAGTTCTGGTTCCTCATGTTTTATTCTCCATGTTTCTGGTACACTCATGTGCTCCTCACTCTCCTCTTTAACAGACACCATCTTCACAGCAGATCTCAGTTCAACTGATACTCCTCCAGATATTCCTGCTTGCTTCAAAACTTAGTCGTTACTTTTTGGATAAGAATATTACAGGTATTGACTGACATGATTCAAAAACAGTATTTTTCCATTTACAGGAGCTACATTTCTAACAGTTTGTATTAAAACAGCGTCACAACAAAACAACAGAGAGTGCAGTGAAACTAATCTTCTTCCTCTGAGGTTTAATGGTGTTTGGCAACGTGTCTTAGCGCCACCCGCTGGACTGGAGTGTAAAGTGTCGAGAGGAGGGAAAATTCCAGCAAACACAGAACCTTCCCCTAACGTTCCCATATTCCATTTGGTTATTTTTTGGAAACCAAATGATAACGTACTAGGAACGTTCCCTGTTGGTTCTATTTTTAACAACCTATAAAGAACATTCCCAAAACGTTCCCTGCAGGTTATATTTTATTTAATTTTATAACCTAAAAAGAACATTTCCAGAACGTTCCCTGCAGGTTAGGGTTAGCTGTCATAACCATGTGTAATTAAAACTTTGCATTATTCTAATGCTGAAATATATTTTATTAAAATACATATATATATACACATACATATACATTATATACATATATATATATATATATATATATACACACACACACACACACTATATATATATATATATATATATATATATCTGTGTGTGTGTGTGTGTGTGTGTGTGTGTGTATATCACAAACTATTTTTTTGCAGGATTTCATGTCTGAAAAAAGCTTTTAATAAAGCGTAGACACCAAAGTGGCCAAATTGCATTAGAATTATACTATAATTCAAATGTTATAGCTAAAAATAAGCCAAGGTTAAGCGTAGTGTGAAAAACATAACATAAACACTGGGTGTATTTCTGCGCTTCTTCAGCACACGCTTTTTCCTGTCTTTCACATAAAGCCGCGCGCTCGCCTAATTTAAATATTAACGGTCATTTCGTTTTACTGACTAATATTCATTGATCAATCTCTTTAATAATTAATTACTTTATATATATATATATATTATATGTGTGTGTGTGATTTCAGTGAGATTTGACACTTCTAATTGAAGAGAACATGCTGTTAACTGAGACTTTTTCGTTTATTGACCAAAAGAGGGAAGCACATCATCGTTAATTCAGTGGTAAGAAACGAATGCAATGTTGTCCTAGTTAAAGCCAAATAAATGTTATACATTTTTAATGTCTGTAAAAGAAAAATTCACATTGTTAAAAGCCAATATTTTGTTGAAGTCATTGTTATTTAGTGCTTTAATAAACATAAAATCTCGGTTATTATATGGTATGGTAGTTCTAATCTTAACACTAAAAAAATAAATACCATGGTTTTACTAAAAATAAAACCATGTATTACTTTTTTTACATTTAGGAAAGCTGGTCAGGCTGGGAGACCAGCTACTTCCAGATGCTGCACAACGTTTGTAGTGTGAAACTTGCTATTACTAAACATAACCTTGCTGTGTTTGTTTTATTTTCTTCAGAATGTTTTTTTGCACAGTTGAAGAGATCATATCTATCTGGGGGTGTTCCATAAAACAAGTTTACCAAATAAGCCAGGCTTATTTCAGTCTTACTTTTTGTCAATTGATTTGCTCAAAATAAGCCAGACTAACTGAAATAAGCCTGGCTTATTGAGTAAACGTGTTTTATGGAACACCCCCCAGGTTCTCAGTAGATTACATGTCCTATTTGGGACAAAATTGCCCTAGGTGCAACCCATTTGGGCCCCACATGGGTGTATTTGCTGACTGATTTCAAAGGGTAGGTAAAAATTTACTGGGATGTGTCTATATTATAGTACACAGAGAAAGGACAAGCACATTTGAAATTATACAGTACATTTATTTGTGTAGTAGTGTATGTAGACAGAACATTCACATTTGTATGTCCATTTTTACACATTTTTTTCACGAAGAGACCAAAACCTGCCACAAAACTCTATCCATTAGAAAGAGAGAAAAATCCTATTGCTACAAGTTTCCATCTTCTTGGTGGACATTGGTAGATATACTCGTGATGATAAAAAAAGATGTCTGAGAATCAGAAAGCCATGTTCGTTAGTCATGTGCAAACTGTAAACAATACTTACCCTTTTGTTCAGAGCTGAACATGTTTCATAATTTTATAGTTTTGAGGAAAAAAAAAAAAATGTTCACACCCTGAGAATTAGGCCAAAGGGACTGAGCAATTTTAAAATGAGCAATGTTAATGTTAAAGACTTAACAATAACCATCTCTTCACAGCACACAAGTTTCAGTAACCAGATGCAAAATTCACTTTTTCACTTTTTTGTTTGAATGCAAATGTTTGTTGGCAGTGTGAACCTTAAGGTGTCCTTTCTGTGTAAAAGTCTTTCCACACTCAGTGCAGCTGAAAGGCTTTATCCCAGTATGAACTAACGTGTGCTTCATCAGGATTCCTTTATGTATGAAACTCTTTCCACACTGAGAGCAGGTATAAGGCTTCATTCCAGTATGAAATAACATGTGAGTCTTAAGGTATCCTTTACGTGTGAAAGACTTTCCACACTCAGAGCAAGTGAAAGGCTTTTCTGAACTGTGAGTGACCAAATGATCCTTAAGGTGTCCATGCTGTGTAAAACTCTTTCCACACTGAGAGCAGCTAAAAGGCTTTATTCCTTTATGAATTAACATGTGATCCTTAAGGTTTGCTTTACGTGTGAAAGTGTTTCCGCACTGAGAGCAGGTAAAAGGCTTTGTTCCAGTATGAATAAACATGTGATTCCTAAGGTTTTCTTTACAGGCGAAACTCTTTCCACACTGACAACAGCTGAAAGGCTTTTCCTCACTATGGATTATCATGTGTTTCACAAGGCTTCTTTTATGTTTGTAAGTGTTTCCACACTGAGAGCAGCTGAAAGGCCTCAAGACGTCTGTCTCTGTTTCTCCAGTCACATCATGATCTTTCTGACACTGATATTTCTCCACCTCATTCAGATCTTGTCTTTCTTCTTTCACTTTCCTCAGGCCTAAAATGAAATAATTAAAACATGAAAATGAAATCAAACATGAAATCAATGGGAACATTTGGAAAATAACTACAGTTGAACTACAGTTTTAAAAACCAAAAACTAACATTCTGGGGAAATAGAAATAAATAATTAACATTCTGGAAGCAAAAATTGTTAGCTGGTAACAACTGGGCCTGACAATTCTTCTGAAAAGCAAATTAGAAGTTTGGTGTACCATCAAGGCTAGTACAGTAAAACATTTGAATTTTATTTCTGGAAATGTATTGTATTTTTCCCCTTTAATCAGGGTCAAGGGAGTGGAGGAACCTAACATTGTCAGATTCATTTTTTCTTCAAGAGGTGCTGTAAACAAACAGTTTCCGATTCCCAAAGTCTAATGAAATCATCATGCCCCAAACAGTCAAGATAAATGAAGAATAAACACCAACCTCCTTGTTCCTCCTGTTTTATTCCCCAGGTTTCTGGTTCCTCATGTTTTATTCCCCAGGTTTCTGGTTCCTCGTGTTTTATTCTCCAGGTTTCTGGTTCCTCGTGTTTTATTTTCCAGGTTTCTGGTTCACTCATGTCCTCCTCACTCTCCTCTTTAACAAACACCATCTTCACAGCAGCAGACCTCAGTTCAGCTGATACTCTAGATATTCCTGCTTGCTTCAAAACTTAGTCACGACTATAAAGATAAAAACATTACAGGTATTTACTGACCTGATTCAAAAACAGTATTTTTCTATTTACAGAAGCTACATTTCTAATAGTTTGTATTAAAACAGCGTCACAACAAAACAGCAGAGCGCGCGGTGAAACTAATCGTCTTCGTCTGAGGTTTAATGGTGTTTGGCAAACAAACGTATGTGTTTTAGCGCCACCCGCTGTACTGGAGTGTGAAGCGTCGAGAGGAGGGAAAATAATACGGGGAAATTATTTTTGGCCATCGGGAGAACTGGGACAATCCCCAATGGATGTGGATGGGTTGAAAGTGCCCAGGTGCCTAAACTGTCTTGTTCAGGAATTCAAGTGCAAGTGTAAACAGACTATTGAATTTTTGTTTTTGTTTACTTAGTTAAGCATTAAACTGCTAGCAAATGTTAGCGGTATCAGTCAGTTACTAAAAAATTGCCACATCGGTAATCAATCCGTAAAAAAAAAAAACAACAACATGGTTATACTTTAACCACAGGCCTAATAAAACCACGGTTCTTTTTCCCTACGACAAAACATGTTTGGGACCATGGTGCCGGCTTCCTTTTAAATATGATCGTGGTGTTGTCATTTTCTTACGATGGGAGAAGATACGCGTAACATAAGCCTATCTTAATTCATATTCCGAGCTACTGCTTGTCTGTAAATAATATGCCTATGCTTTATTAATAAGGTGTGTATGAAATTTGGTCCTCCGGTGTGCTGTTTTTATACATTAAGCCCAGTGGTGTAGTGCTGGAGAAGTGTCTACTTTATATTTAATGTATTGTTTTCGCTATAATTTACCAATTCAAACCATTTGGACCCCACATGGGTGTGTTCGCTGGGTGATTTAAATGGTAGGTAAGTCTATGTTATAGTACACACAGAAAGAATGAGCACATTTGAATTTAAACAATGTATTTATTTGTGTACTACTGTTACATGTAAACCAAAAAAAAAAAAAAAAAAAAAAAAAAATCACATTTGTATGTCCATTTTTAAAAAAAAAATTCTCACAAAGATATATATATATATATATATATATATATATATATATATATATATATATATATATAGTGAACAGGAAATTGCCACAAAATTATATCCATTAGTTTCTACAAGTTCCTATCTTCTAGGTGGACTTTGTTAGATATTTCAGTATACAAGTACGTTTGACAGCTTTTAAATCATTTTTACTCATCAAGACACACACATCATGGAGAAAAAATAATAATAATCGCTGCAGAAGTTCCAACCCAGTGTTTGCAAAGTGAACATACAAAGACCATCAAAAAAAACAAAACAAAAAAAAAAAAAAGGTAAAACAGCAATGTAGGACGATTTTGATGCTGAGGGAGAAAATAGCTGGGTTTCCATCCCAAGTTGCAAATTTAACTTATTATGGAAACCCACTATATGGAAATCCCGAAGAAAAAAAAAAAGACAACTGAAGAAAGACAGATGTCACAATGGTGACGCGCGCAGAACTCATCAAGTGATAAAACTTCTTTCTCTCGCTTTTCTTCTCTCACACACACACACACACACATACATATATATATATATATATATATATATATATATATATGTATATATATATATATATATATATACACACACACACACACACACACACACACACACACACACACACACACACATTATTTACCAACAGAAAAAAAACTAGGACATGAAAATCTTGAATGACAAGGGGGTGAGTACATTATCTGTACATTTTTTGTTTTGGAAGTGAACTCTACAGCACACAAGTTTCGGTCATCGGATGCAAAATTCACTTTTTTTTTACTTTTTTGCTTGAACATGCAAGTGTGCTGGCGGTGTGAACTTTAAGGTGTCCTTTCTGTGTGAAAGACTTTCCACACTCAGAGCAGCTGAAAGGCTTTATCCCAGTATGAATGACCATGTGATTCCTCAGGGTTCCTTTACATATGAAACTCTTTCCACACTGAGAGCAGGTATAAGGCTTTATTCCAGTATGAATTAACATGTGTTTCTTAAGGTTTGATTTACGTGTGAAAGTGTTTCCACACTGAGAGCAGGTGAAAGGCTTTTCTGAAGTGTGTCTCACCAAATGATTGCTAAGGTGAACTTTCTGTGTAAAACTCTTTCCACAGTAAGAGCAGGTGAAAGGTTTTATTCCAGCATGAATTAACATGTGATCCTTAAGGTTTTTGTTACACGTGAAAGTTTTTCCGCACTGGGAGCAGCTGAAAGGCCTTTCCCCGCTATGAATTCTCATGTGCTTCTTAAAGCTTCCTTTCTGTTTGAAAGTGTTTCCACACTCAGAGCAGGTAAATGGCTTCATTCCATTATGAAATAACATGTGAGTCTTAAGGTATCCTTTACGTGTGAAAGACTTTCCACACTCAGAGCAGGTAAAAGGCTTTTTTGAACTGTGAGTGACCAAATGTTCCTGAAAGTGTCCCTTCTGTGCAAAACTCTTTCCACACTGAGAGCAGCTGAAAGGCTTCTCCCCACTATGAATTCTCATGTGTTGCATAAGGCTTCTTTTATGTTTGTAAGTGTTTCCGCACTGAGAGCAGCTGAAAGGCCTTTGGACGTCTGTTATTTGATCGCTGCAACTCACTGCTTTTTCTCCACTGACATCATTGTCTTTCTGACACTGTTGTTTCTCCTCCACCTCATTCAGATCTTGTCTTTCTTCTTTCACTTTCATCAGGCCTGAAATAAAATTATTAAAAAGATGAAAATCAATGGGAACATAAAACCATAAAATATTTGTGTACAGATGAAAACGTCCCATTTCAAAATCCTACATTGCTGTTTTGCCTTTTGTTTGTAAAGGGCATTTGACCTCCTTTGCACGTTCATTTTGTAAACACTGGATTGAAGTTGAAGTTGGAGGATAAAATGAAATGGGAGTTTTTTTTTTTGGACACCCTAATGTATTGACCCGGATTACACAGAGTATGCAAGCACATTGCAGAGCTAGAAAAGACGAGCATTTTTGTTTAAAAAGTGTATAACAACAAGAGGTGCTGTAATCTCTGTGTCTGTTAAGTCGCAATTCTAGTAGATACAGTTAAGGTCAAGATAAATGAAGAATAAGCACCAACCTCCTTGTTCCTCCTGTTTTATTGTCCACGTTTCTGGTTCCTCGTGTTTTATTCTCCATTCTTCTGGTTCCTCCTGTTTTATTCTCCCGGTTTCTGGTTCCTCCTGTTTTATTCTCCAGGGTTCAGGTTCACTCGCGTGCTCCTCAATCTCCTCTTTAACGAACACCATCTTCACAGCAGCAGATCTCAGTTCAGCTGATACTCCTGCTTGCTTCAAAACTTAGTCACTACGGTGAGAATGAGAATATTCCAGGTATTTACTGACCTTGTTTAAAAGGAGTATTTTTCTATTTACAAACTACGTTTCTAACAGTTTGTATTAAAACAGCGTCACGACACAACAACAGAGAGCGCGGTGAAACTAATCTTCTTCCTCTGAGGTTTAATGGTGTTTGGCAAACGAACGTATGTGTCTTAGTGCCACCCACTGGACTGGAGTGTGAAGCCTCGAGAGGATGGAAATAATACGGGGAAATTACGATCTTATGCTTTAAAATGAAGTGAAGTAAATGTAAAAGTTACTCCAAATAAAACTACTCCATTTAAGTACAGATACTCGGAAAATTTACGTAAGTACAATTTCTAGTCACCACTGAACCATGGTAATCACAAAATAATAATAGTTTTGCTACCCTATACAGTCATGGCCAAACGTTTTGGCAGTGACATAATTTTTGTGTTTTGCAAAATTTACTGCTTCAGCATTTGTAGATTATTTTCCACGTGTCTCTATGGTGTTTTGAAAAACAATGACAAGCATATTATAATATTATATATTTTATTAGCAAAAAAATTATAATGAATCAATATTTAGTGTTGACCCTTGTTCTTCATAACCTTGGATGTTAGTTTCTGGGTCAAATCCTGACTGATGGGGATCCATTTTTGCCATATTAGTTCTCGGACCACAATTTGTGGGCTTCTGCTTGTCCACTCGCCTTTTGAGGACTGACATCAGGTTCTCAATGGGGTTGAGATCCGGGGAGTTGCCTGGCCAAGGATCCAAAATTTCAATGTCATGATCTTCAAGCCACTTCTTTATCACGCTTGCTTTGTGACATGGTGCTCAATCATGCTGAAAAATGCACGGATCATTACCAAATTGCTCATGGATTGTTGGAAAAAATTGCTCTTTGATACTATTCATGGCAGTGTTTTTTGGCAGAATTATGAGAGAGCCCACTCCCTTGGTTGAAAAGCAACCCCACACATGGATGGTCTCAAGGACTTATGGTAGCATTCACCTTTTCTTTTCCAGACAATCGATTTTCCAGATGTCCCAAACAGTCGGAAGGGAGCTTTATCAGAGAAATTAACTTTGTGCCAGTCTTCTGCTGTCCAAGCCTTGTACTTCCTTGCAGAATTTTAGTCTGTCCTTGATGTTTTTCTTGGGGAGAAGTAGCTTCTTTGCTGCCCTTCTTGACACCAGTCCATTGTCCAAAAGTCTTGGCCTCACTGTGCGTGCAGATGCTCTCAAACCCACCTGTTGCCATTCTTGAGCAAGATCTGCACTGGTTGTGGCACGATTCCATAACTGACTCTTTAGGAGGAGACGGTCCTGGTGACTGCTGGCCACTCTGGGACGTCCTGAAGACTTCTTCACTGCAGCTGAACCTCTTTCCTTAAAATTTTTGATGATCCAGTAAATGATTCTTTCAGGTGCAATATTCTTTGTGGCAATTTCCTTGCACGTGAGGCCATTTTGATGCAAAGCGATGATGGCTGCTCGTGTTCCTTTGGAGGTAACCATTGCTAACAAGAACACAATGATTGGAAGCTCTTCTTCCCTTCTTTTATAGCAATCAGTCTGCTGTTACAATCTAATTGGCATGATAGTGATTTCACCTGACTAGTGCTCATTCACACTTTCACATGTGCTGCTGATATTAGTCAATTGGTGTGTAGAAGATCATTTTGCGTCAGGATCAAAAAACAGTGAAATTAGTTTTTTTGTGGAAAGTTTTTTTTTTTGGCCAACGAAGCTTTTAGCAATTATATAAAATGCATCTGATATCTCTACACAATAATCTAGAAACAATGTGAATGAACACCACAACAGCTTAAGCAGCAAACCTTTCAAAACACAAAATGTATGTCACTGCTAAAACTTTTGGCCATGACTGTATAGTTTCACCATGGTATTTGTAGTTAAACTCTGGTTATATAAATGGTAATCGATCCACCATAAAACGTGGTTACATGCTCGATATTAAGATTTTTCAATAAAGATATATTCAAGAGCTATGACTACAAATTTTTACATTTAGGCAAGATAAAACAATAACACATGGTCCAAATGTAACACTTCAGTTTTTTCTAAAATATGTGTAGGAATACCTGATCTTTATGCTGGTCACTGTCGCTTTGTCTGTTTTCTTTAATGCTGTGTTGCTTGTAGTGTGAACTTTGCTATTACTAAACATAACCCTGCTGTGTTTGATTCATTTTTGCAGCATGTTTTTTGCACAATAGAAGAGACAAAATCTATCAGGTTCTCAGCAGATGATACATACTTTCTTTTTTGGGACAAAACTGACTGGGCCCTAGGTGCAGCCCATTTGGGCCTCACATGGGTGTGTTCGTTGGTTGATTTCAATGGTAGGTAAAAGTTTACTGGGAAAAGTACAAGGAGAAAGAATGCGCACATTTGAAGTTAAACAATACATTTATTTGTGTAGTACTGCGTAACATGTAGACAAAAAAATGTGTCTATTTTTACGCATTTCTTTCATGAACAGAAAATTGCCATCAGGAAGAGTTTTGGTCGTTGGATGCAAATTCACGTTTTCACTTTTTTGTTTGAATGTAAATGTGTGGCAGCGTGAGCCTTAAGGTGTCCTTTCTGTGTAAAAGTCTTTCCACACTCAGAGCAGCTGAACGGCCTTTCCCCAGTATGAATTAACATGTGATTCCTCAGGATTCCTTTACATATGAAGCTCTTTTCACACTGAGAGCAGGTGAAAGGCATTTTTCCTGTATGAAATAACATATGAGTCTGAAGGTATCCTTTGCGTGTGAAAGACTTTCCACACTCAGTGCAAGTGAAAGGCTTTTCTGAACTGTGAGTGACCAAATGATCCTTAAGGTATCCACGCCGTGTAAAACTCCTTCCACAATGAGAGCAGCTGAAAGGCATTTTTCCTGTATGAAATAACATGTGATACTTAAGGTATCCTTTACGTCTGAAAGACTTTCCACACTCAGAGCAGGTAAAAGCCTTTTTTGAACTGTGAGTCACCAAATGATCCTCAAAGTGTCCCTTCTGTGCAAAACTCTTTCCACACTGAGAGCAGCTGAAAGCATTTTCCCCAGTATGGATTCTCATGTGCTGTGTAAGGCTTCCTTTATGTTTGTAAGTATTTCCACACTGAGAGCAGCTGAAAGGTTTTTTGACGTCTGTTTTTTGATTGCTGGAACTCGCTGCTTTTTCTTCAATCACATCATGATCTTTCTGAACCTGATGTTTCTCCTCCACCTCATTCAGATCTGGTCTTTCTTCTTTCACTTTCACCAGGCCTAAAATGAAATCATTAAAAAGATGAAAATCAATGGGAACATTTGGAAAATACAACCATAAAGAAAAAACACTTACCATGGTTTCACTACAAATAACATGGAGGAAAAAACAAAACAAAACACAACAACATGGTAATCACAAATTAACCATGGTCTTGCTCCACTAACCATAGCTTAACCATGATATTTGTAGTAAAACTGTGATTATACAAATTGCACCATGATCAGTGTTACATTATTCTTTTTTATTTGCAGTTGTACTTGAATGCAACAAATAACATCAACATAATAACACAAATAACATCGGCCTCAACATCATACCAATTCTTCTCAGAGGCAATCTAGAAATTTGGCATACCGACAAGGCAAGTACAGTGTTGTAAAGGCTCCGTTAAGCAAGGGCTTTTATTTTAAAATTACGTGACACTATCCCAGCTGATCAGTCTCATTAGTTCAGCCGCTGTTGCCAGCTGACGTTTTATCTGTGGAGTCGAACGCAGAAAGCACATCATACCTACTCACTGACAATAGTTTCCGCAGCTGTTACCATGAGGTGTTAGTTATTGACCTGCAAGTAAGCCTGTTTGTTTTCATTTGTGTTTGAGATAGTTAGAGTTGCCTGTGTAGATATCCCGTAGCCATTGTTTCTGTTACTTTAGCTTACTGATGCTGCTCTAGATGTGACCATTTCTTCTTTATTTAGATGTGTATATAACTGGTTTCGGTTTCAACAATACTTTGGTCAAAACTCTCCCCAACATACAGTAAAGCATCTGAATTTTATTTCTGGAAATGTACTGTATTTTGTATTTACAAGGAGCAGAGGATGTACAGATTGCCAGATTCATGTTTTATTCAAGAAAACAAGAAAATTCTAAAAATATCTCTGTGTCAGTTTAGTCACAATTCTAGTAGACAAGAGTTTAGGTCAAGATAAATGAAGAATAAACACCAACCTTCTTGTTCCTCTTGTTTTATTCTCCAGGTTTCTGGTTCCTCTTGTTTTATTCTCCAGGTTTCTGGTTCCTCGTGTTTTATGCTCCAGGTTTCTGGTTCACTCATGTGCTCCTCCCTCTCCTCTTTAACAAGCACCATCTTAAAAGGGCAACATGCAGATTAGACACCTCTATGGATCACAGTGTACATAAATTATATAACATCTAGATTTTGTTAAAGAAACTGCCATTCAACATTAAAATAAACACTTTTTTAACTGAAAGTGTGAAGAAATAACTTCCAACTTCCGACGTGGCCGGAGGTTACGTAGCAAGAGGGAGTCAGAGCAGCGATGAATGATTTACAACATGGAGGAAACCGGCATAGATGCGACATATGATGGGCCACGGCGTAGAGAGAGAGAGGCCAGGACAATAGAGAGAGGGATAGGGGCAGAAATGATGGGCAGAGGAGATGTGGTGCCAAAATAATCGGTGGCGAGTTGGTCAAAATACTTGCACGCACGGGTCCCTTTTCATTTTCCTGTGGTTATCTGATACTATTACACTGAAAAACTAAAAAAGTACAAACAAATTAAAATTAGACCCTGCTGAAAAAAAACCGCATATGCTGGTTAGGTAGGTTTTGATGCTGGTATGCTGGTTTAAGATGATCCTTTGCTGGTTTATGCTGGTGCAGGACCAGCACAGGACCAGCATAAACCAGCAAAGGACCAGCATAAACCAGCATACCAGCATCAAAACCTACCTAACCAGCATATGCTGTTTTTTTCAGCAGGGGAAAGTTTTAAAATTAAGACTTACTCTGCTAAGGTCACGTTTTCGGTGTAAGGAGTTTCCGCCAGTGTTAGCTCCATCGTTTCCGCGTGCGCCAGAATCCGTAGGCAGCTCGGCCGATGCCGATGAACTTGACTCCGTCGAATGCACGGAGGGAACAGCATCGTTGATCAGCCGCACACGATCCAGAGAACGAAAGCCCATCTTGAACTCCATCAAATCCCCAGGTTGATAACACTCCGATGTAAAATGAGCTCCACAAATGACAGAGTGACTGTGAAGTTTGCTCTCTTCACCTGCACAAAACGCACCCAAGCCCGAAAACTCTTACTTTTCCTACCAGGAAAATGATGGACACGATGTCCCGACAGGCTGGAGTTCGCACAACCAGCACAAACACAGTAATTCACCATCGTGACTCTTAAAATACTCTCGCTATATCTTGCTGGCAACTACTTCGACTCCTACGCATTTACCCGCAACGTTGAACAGGACGCGACCAGCTTATGTTTGCCTCGTGTGACGTCACAGGACGTATCACCAGCAGGGGAAAAATAGTTCGGAATCAGCACCTTTTAATCTAATTATCTGCTGATAGGGTTTATGGACCATGGTCACACAGGTGTCATAATAGTAATTTCTAAACAATATAAAGCGTAAAGTTAAGGATAAAAAGAACTTTCATGTTACCCTTTAACAGCAGCAGATCTCAGTTCAGCTGATACTCCTCCAGATATTCCTGCTTGCTTCAAAACTTAGTCACTACTGTGAGGACAAGAATATTACAAGTATATCCTGACCTGCCTCAAAAACAGTATTGTTCTATTTCACATAAACTACGTTTCTAACCGTTTGTATTAAAACAGCGTCACGACACAACAACAGAGAGCGCGGTGAAACTTATCTTCTTCCTCTGTGGTTTAAAGGGTGTTTATCAAACAAACGTTTGTGTCTTAGCGCCACCCACTGGACTGGAGTGTTAAGCCTCGAGAGGAGGGAAATAATGCGGGGCAAATTATGCCTTGGAATTAAGTGAATTGAGTTACTCAAAATAGAACTACTACAGTAAAGTACATATACTTGAAAAATGTACTTAAGTACAGTTATTATCCACCGCTGTACCACGGTAATCACAAAATAATAGTTTTGCTATAGTTTCACCGTTGTATTTGTAGTTCAATTGAATTGAATTGAATTGAATTGTATTTGTAGTTAAACTCTGGTTATATAAATGGTAATCAATCAGCCAAAAAACATGGTTACTACTCAGAGGTGTAAAATACTTTAGTGATTTTGTTTTGATTACTCTTTTACTTGATTACATATCTGGAAAAAAATATATACTTTTTACACATTACAATTTCATTTCATCTTGAAAAGTACACTATATTTTTATTTTATCTTATGCACATTAAATATGGTAAACGGAAGCTCAAACGTGCCTGCCTGACGTGAGAACCGATGATCATTGTTTTCATGCATCAAACACACACTAGTTATTACTTTCATCAGGTAAATGTCTCGCTTCAAAAGTTTTGATAGAATGATGAGAATTTAAATAGAATTAATGTTTTTGTGGGATTTTTACACATGGCATTAACATGGCTTTCATGAGTTACTGTCATATTCACTTTGTGTATAGTTTTTGAAGTATTATTTTTGGATGTCTTATACACTTGCTTTATATGAAGAGAGATTTTTCTTCCCCCTAAAAAAGGTAGACGTTTACTGGGAAAAGTCTATAGTACAAGGAAAAAAAAATGTGCGCGTTTGAATTGAAACAATTGAAATTGAAACACATTTATTTCTGCAGTACTGTGTAACATGTAAACAAAAATAAATAAATAAATAAATCACTTTTGTCTATTTGTACACATTTCTTTCACGAACAGACAAATACAGGCAACAGAAAATTGCCATCAGAGAGAGTTTTGGTCACTGGATGCAAAATTCATTTTTTCACTTTTTTGTTTGTAAATGTGTGGCAGTGTGAGCCTTAAGGTGTCCTTTCTGTGAAAAAGTCTTTCCACACTCAGAGCAGCTGAAAGGCTTTATCCCAGCATGAACTAACATGTGCTTCCTCAGAGTTCCTTTACATATGAAGCTCTTTCCACACTGAGAGCAGGTGAAAGGCTTTTTTCCTGTATGAATTAACACATGAGTCTGAAGGTATCCTTTACGTGTGAAAGACTTTCCACACTGAGAGCAGGTGAAAGGCTTTTCTAAACTGTGTGTTACTAAATGATGATAAAGGTGTCCTTCCTGTGTGAAACTCTTTCTACACTGAGAGCAGCTAAAAGGCTTTATTCCAGTATGAATTAACATGTGTTTCTTAAGATTTGCTTTACGTGTAAAAGCGTTTCCGCAGTGAGAGCAGACGAAAGCCTTTTCTGAAGTGTGAGTTACCAAATGATTGTTAAGGTGTACTTTCTGTGTAAAACTCTTTCCACAATGAGAGCAGCTGAAAGGCTTCATTCCAGCATGAATTAACATGTGATCCTTAAGGTTTTTGTTACACGTGAAAGTTTTTCCGCACTGACAACAGTTGAAAGGCTTCTCCCCACTATGAATTCTCATGTGCTTCATAAAGCTTCCTTTCTGTTTGAAAGTGTTTCCACACTGACAGCAGGTAAACGGATTTAATCCAGTATGAACCAACATGTGTTTCTTAAGGTATCCTTTACGTGTGAAAGACTTTCCACACTCAGCGCAGGTAAAAGGCTTTTCTGAACTGTGATCGTCTGTTATTTGATTGCTGCAACTCACTGATTTTTCTTCAGTCACATCATGATTTTTCAAACAATTATGTTTCTCCTCCACCTCATTCAGATCTCGTCTTTCTTCTTTCACTTTCATCAGGCCTAAAGTGAAATCATTAAAAAGATGAAAATCAATGGGAACATTTGAAAAATTAAACCATAAAATATTTGTGTACAGATGAAAACGTTGTCAAAACTGTCCCTGTTCACAAAGATCCATGAAAATGACTAAAACACTGCAATATGCTGCCAGGCCAATAGTTGGCAATGAAACAATAAAAAAATACTCAAAACATAAAAAAAACACAGTTAAGGTCTTGTTTTTACAAGGTTCAGCAGACCCCCTGTGTCTAAAGCTTTGTTACCTTAAAGAGAACCCTGGGTATTAAGACTTATATAGCTTAATATAACATACTGCAGGCCGTTGAATGCTCGAATCTGATTGGCTGACAAACGTTCTGAACGTGTGCATTATTTTGAGGTAAACGCACGGAGAACGTAGTTCCAGGCAGGTCTTGACCTCATTACATGTCTATATTACCTTGCCACATTTAAGTTATATCAAAGATCCTCCTTACAGCAAAATAGCCTAAACCCTCAAAGACACTGGCCACACAAATAAATATAGTAAACAATAGAATAAAAATGACAGATTTACTACAAAATCATTTTTATTATGTACGGAAAGCACACACTCTATTTCTCCAACTCTCTCCCTTACAGACGCACACACATACAGTTACGTACAGTTACAGTTATGTAAGCGTACATTCATGTGTGTATATACTGTACATGGGATAGATCATAATCTTTATCTTTAAGAAGTAACGTTGTCTTAGCCCATAACACTCCTACAGATTGATTAAAAAGAGTCAATAACTTAAAAGCATATATTTCTCCATATCTTTTTTTTTTTTTTTAAATAACGTAAAGCTCCCATGGGATTTCCACTACATATTTCAGTAAGAGGCATCATTTACGTTATATACGCGTCTTAATGCACAGGGTTTCCTTTAATGTACCACAAACAGTCAAGATAAATGAAGAATAAACACCAACCTCCCTGTTCCTCGTGTTT
The DNA here is from genome assembly GCA_033026305.1 of Cirrhinus molitorella. Classification (NCBI taxonomy): domain Eukaryota; kingdom Metazoa; phylum Chordata; class Actinopteri; order Cypriniformes; family Cyprinidae; genus Cirrhinus; species Cirrhinus molitorella. Next base: position 56,034,416 of record CM065117.1, read on the forward strand.
TATTGTCCAGGGTTCTGGTTCACACATGTACTCCTCATTCTCCTCTTTAACAGACACCATCTTCACAGCAGCAGATCTCAGTTCAGCTGATACTCCTCCATATATTCGTGTCGCTTTAAAACTTAGTGACGATTTTTTGGATGAGAATATACTGACCTGATTCAAAAAACTGCATTTTTCTATTTACGGGTGCACTAACGGTTTAAAATAACAGAGAGCGCAATGAACTAATCTTCTTCCTCTGAGGTTAAATGGCTTCTTCTTTTTTCATTTATAATGTTGTTTGGCTAAGCGCCACCCGCTGGACTGGAGTGTGAAGTGGTGAGTAGTAATGGGCAAATGAAGCCTCAAATACTGATGTAACCTTCCCTCTGACTGTTCTGGGAAAAGAAAAAAATAAAGCAGCCCGTGAAAGACGCTCCATCGGACGCACTTACCACTAAACATTTCATTCATTTCAATAGGCGCGATCCTTAAAACGAAACCGAAAGTAAAACGCACTTGCCATTCAAAAGCAATTTTAATACCCTGCGTTCAGAAATCGACTTCCCAATGCGGGCAAATTAGGCTACATAACATATCTAGGCTGTTATTAGTATGTAGGCTACTAGGTTGTGTAGTTGTCTATAGCTCTGTATCATGCTTGATGAATTTGGTCTTTATTTGCACTTTGAATACTGAAAGCGTATAGCCTACTTATTTTATGGCTTATGGTTATGGCTGCACTTATTGTTTGCGCTTAATACGACTAATAAAGAACATTTATTTATTATTATTATTATTTATTTATTTTTTTTTTTGTTATTTACACTGTTTTTATTTACATGATCAATTTGTGAAAATAGATTCAGTTAGGAGAGACAGTTTAGCTCCAACCAGCTCCAACTCACACCTGCTTGGAAGTTTCTAGACACCATGAAGAGCTTAATTATCATAAACTAACTTTGCAGAATAAACTAAACAGATCTTACAAAGGTTATTAAGCTTTTGTTTTGAATGCAGTAAAGTTATATAGTGTAAATTAAGTCGTTTTCTGTATTCTCCAATATATACATAAGTATATAAAAAGTCGTTTAGAATATAGTAGTTTTTTTCTCTCTCTTTTGTTTTTTTCCCCTCCTGGAGTCAGTGCCTCATACTCCATCGCAGTAGATGGCGGAATACGCACCAAAGCTGGTTCGCCAACCGCCATTAACGTCAAAGAAGAAGAAGATTTATTTAATTCAGATTAGGAATCAGTGCATGTCCGATCAACGTTAGCTCCCGTGAGAGTTTATCTGAGAAATAAAAGTGGATGCCAGTTTAAGCAGTTGCTTTGTAAATAGGTTTTTTACCAACTTTTTCACTTGATTTTAGCGAGATAATAGTATTAAATATTCGCGTTGTTATCAGCAAAGCTCTGTTGTAGTAGATCATTAAATCATATATAATGATGTCTCAGAAGTCTGTGTAAAAATCACTTTCAGGATAATGTAAACTGATTTGTCTGTTAAGGGAGCGAGTCATCAAAGCTTTTGGACACAACCAGCATCAAGGTGAGCAATTCGTTGTATGTTTATGCATGTTTACATAAACATGAAACACATTTTTTACAGTTTGTTCATGCAACAAAGTACAAAGTCGTTTCTGCCATGTTTTCATGAAGTTGTAAAGTGCTGTGTGTGTGTGTGTGTGTGTGTGTGTGTGTGTTTTCTGACTTAAACATTTCCATTATAAAAACTAAGCATGTTTTTATTATAATAAAAGTGTAGTAACGTGTAGTATTTTAATTCTATTTCATCTATTTTTTTTTATTCAAACTTTTATTCAGACTTGCACTCTATTTCTTTTCTAACTGCTTTTTAAAAAATGGCATTTAACACTAGCTTTCTCTATTCTTTTTCTAATTTATTTGTTTTCTTTTTATTTATAAGTAATAATAAGACAAACCTTGCTATGTGTACTGCGTTAGGCTAACTGAGACTTGTAATGGCACTTGCATATTGTGGCTTTTTTTGTTGATTTTCGTGGGTTGAAGCCCAATAACGACCCCAATAACGTAATATTTAGCCCCTGCTAATTCTGAATGCTACCAGAAGAACCCCACCACAAAATGTGTATTTCCCCCCCCTCGAAACACGACTGGACTACTTTTGGGCTAGAGTAGCAATTGGGTGGGTTTTGATGTGAAAACCTGGCAACCCTGGGCAGAAAGAAAAGTATGGATCTAAGTGTTGAATTAGCACATATGTGAGTGCAGTGTTACTGCATTTTAAATTGATGTGCTCTTTGTGTTGACGCCATTTCTTTTAATATAGTAGTAAATGATTTACAAAGCGGCAACACTATTTGTCATTTCTCAAAGTATTTGTCAGGCTCTTCAAAATATAGAATTTGGAGAACATCTTCACTTACATAAATGTTAAAAAATGCATAAATTAGTTTACAAAAAAATGACTGATTTATTGTTTATTCCACACAGGAATTCATATTCAGTGAAGCTCCTCCCACAAACCCTGCAGAATGAACCACACTGAAGAACAAACAGGTTGGTGTTTATTTATTTGAGGCTTCAAGCTGATTTTATAGCGTACTTTTTTTAATAATATTATGTTAGATAACTGTGTAGTTGATCAAACATATTTAAAAGTTCTCCCTATAGAAACATGGGATTTGTGATTGTAATGATTTAAAAATAATAATTTGAAGATTGAAAGTTTCAGGGAAGTATAGTTTATAAAAATGCATCAAAATGACCAAAACGTTGTATAGCAATTGTCTACTTTCTTCAGGGTTGCGGGAAATAAACAATTTTTACTTTTATCTCAGAGCTGATTGAACAAAATGACGAGAAGGAAGAATCGAGTGAAGTTGAAGAGAAAAATGATGTCAAAACTGAAGAAAAACCTTTGAGTTGCTCTCAAACGAAACAAGAAGATTTAAAGCAAAGACCACCTAAGAAATCTTTCATCTGCACTCAGTGTGGAAAGAGTTTCTCACACAAAACAAATATTGACCGTCACATGAGAATTCATACTGGAGAGAAACCGTTCACTTGTGATCAGTGTGGGAAGAGCTTCACACAATCAGCAAACCTTAAGGTACACATGAACATCCACACTAGAGAGAAAATGTTCAAGTGTTCACACTGTGACAAGAAGTTCAGTTGGTCAGGACAACTGGAAAAACATGAGAGGATCCACTCTGGAGAGAAACCTCATAAGTGTTCCCATTGTGACAAGAGATTCAGTCACTCTCGTGACCTGAAAACACATGAGAGGGTCCACACTGGAGAGAAACCGTACAAGTGTTCACTTTGTGAAAAGACATTCAGTCAGTCTGGATACTTGAAAACACACGAGAGGATCCACACCGGAGAAAAACCATACAAGTGTTCACTTTGTGACAAGACATTTAGTCAGTCTGGATACTTGAAAACACATGAGAGGATTCACACTGGAGAGAAACCGTTCACGTGTGATCAGTGCGGGAAGAGTTTCACACAAAAAGTAAACCTTATGGCTCATATGAGGGTTCATACTGGAGAGAAACCCTTCATTTGTGATCAGTGTGGAAAGAGTTTTACTCACTTAGCAAACCTTAAGGGCCACAAGAACATCCACACTAGAGAGAAGCTGCACGCATGTGATCAATGCGGCAAAGCTTTTTTGTGGGCTCCAGACTTGAAGAAACACCTGAGAGTTCATACAAAAGAGAAGCCACATTCATGTTATTTGTGTGGAAAGAGGTTTTCATTTCTACAAAATTTAAAAGTCCATCAGAAAATGCATACTGTTATGAGAGAGTACATGTGCTGTGAGTGTGAAGAGACTTTTACTTCAGCGAACCGTTTAAAACAGCATGAGAGGATCCACACTGGAGAAAAGTCTTACAAGTGTTCACACTGCAACAAGAGATTCAGCCAGCTAGGAAATCTGAAAACACACAAGAGGATCCACACTGGAGAGAAACCTTATAAGTGTTCACACTGCGATAAGAGATTCAGTCAGCTATCAAGTCTGCAAACACACGAGAGGATCCACACCGGAGAGAAACCGTATCACTGCACTGAATGTGGGAAGCGTTTCAGTCAGTTATCTTCTCTACAGAGTCATACAAAGAACAATCACAGATCATCTCCAGATACAGCACTTTCAGTTCTGATGCCGCTTCCTCACCAAATGTGACACAATAGTGTATCAAGCAATAAAAGATAATCTGGACAAATCTGTCCTAACCAGTCATAAACATTATCTGAACTTTTCACAGTGAATAAAGTTCATCTTCTTCTTCAAAACCAGCAGATTCAACTGAGATTCAATCAATTCAAAGATGGAGTTCCTCCACAAAGAACAATGTCAAAAAGTTGTACTCATTTTGCTTCATGATATAAATCATTGTGCTTTCCTATGAGTTTCATATTGTGTTCAGATGTCTTATAATGCATATGTGTCACTTGTAGTTTGCTTACTCTTTCAAGCTTGTTACAAACCATTTTTGTTCAGGAAGCTGAGGAAGAGGCTGCAACACTTCTGAGAGAGACTGAAATGTAATTTTAATCTGTTGTTTTTAAAATTATTTTACTTAAGATGTTTTTAAGAAATGCTGATGCAAGAGGAATGCTGTCATGCTGTTTTGTAATTGTTACCTGAACCTGGTGTTAAAAATGCCTCTGTGGCTAAATTACGAAAGACCATTGTTTCAATAAGCTCTAATGTTAACTGTTCCAATTTTGGTGCTAGAGAAATTAAAGAAATACACTTACAATGTATTATTGCTATATAAATATTATCAAGCCAACTGTATTTTGCCAACTGTGTCTATATGCGATAATATCAAGACATACATCACTGAAATGTAATAATTTATTTATTCTTTGACCATGAAACATGCAAAATGTCAACAAATGAAAGAACATGCTTTTTAAGTAGATCTAAGCGTTTGGTAGCAGGACTGAGAAAAAAAAAAAAAACATAATAATTAAAGTTACCTGAGATTGACCAGTACATATTTTGGATAGTTAAATATGTGTATTGCTAGATTCAGACTTAAAAAAAAGAATTAAAAAGTAAAAGATTTTTCTTGAAAGAGTTTTGGAAGCAACCATTTGTTGGAATGACCCTGAACAATAGGAAACCTTGTGTGCTTTTCACTAAAATATTTTACTTACTCATTTTTTTCCTTAAATCCCAACTCATGAAGACTGTTGGTGTTGTGTCAAATACCATACGAGTCTCTAATGTCCAGTGGGTGGCACTAAGACAGAGTTTGTTTGCCAAACACTATTAAACCTCAGAGGAAGAAGATTAGTGTTCTCAGTTGTGTTGTTGTTATGCTGTATTAATACAAACTGTTGGAAACGTTGTTTCTGTAAATAGAAACATTTTTGGATCAGGTCAATAAATACCTGTAATATTTTTATTCTCATAGTCGTGAATACGTTTTCAAACAAGCAGGAATATCTGGAGGAGTATCAGCTGAACTGAGATCTGCTGCTGTGAAGATGGTGTTTGTTAAAGAGGAGAGTGGGGAGGACACGAGTGAACCAGAACCCTGGAGAATAAAACACGAGGAACCAGAAACCTGGAGAATAAAACATGAGGATCAAGGTGTTTATTTTTCATTCATGTTTAATGAGTATGTGGTATATTAGGCTAACAAAGATTAGACAGGGTGCCTGCGCATCCCTAAAAAGCTTTAACTTAATGTAAAAACAACAACAACAACAACAACAAAAAAAATACAAACATTCTTCAGAATATTTTCTTTTTGTTCAGCAGGAGTAGTAAATTCATACAGGGTTAGAACAACTTGGGGGTGAATTAATGAAGACAGAATTTTCATTTTTGGAGACCTTAAAGTGATAGTTTACTCAAAAATTAAAATGACCTCCTCATTAACTCACCCTCAAGTTTTTCTAACCCTGTATGAATTTATTTGTATGAATATTTGTATCCAAGCGGTTTCTGGACACCATTCACTTCCATAGTATTTTTTACTGCTGATATCGTGTAAATGCATGCATTAGGTTTTGTTGAAAACGGTGTAGCATAAATGCCTCATTAATGATCCTAAGTTCTACTAGGGTTAGGTTTAAGGTGTTTACAAGACTTTTCAAGTAAACTTTGTATGCATTTAGTTTACAAGCTACAGAAATGCAATTTTGTGGAAACCGTAACATCACGCACATCTATTAGGCTACATGTTTAGTCTATAGGTGCATAGTGTTTCTTTACACAGGGACATCGCCATCTATTGGCTTTGTCAGCATAATACAGCCTTTTTAGTTTTCGTGGATCCGTGTGAACAGGGAAAAAAATGCAAGTTAAAAAGTGTTACGATTGTTATCATGTTAAATGCACCCTAATTTCCTTTTGTTTTCCAAATGTCCTGATTTAATTTTATTAATTTACTGTTTACATTTTAGGTCTGATGAAAGTGAAAGAGGAAAAACAAGATTTGAGTGAAGTGGAGGAGAAGCAGCATCAGCATCAAAATGATGCCACTGAAGAAAAGTTGAGTTGCTCCAAAACTGAAAACATTTACTTGCAACGAAACATTCAAACAAAGGAAGTCAAAAGGCCTTCCAGCTGCTCTCAGTGTGAAAGTGCATTTGCTCGTAAGAAAATCCTTGAGAATCACATTCTAATTCATACTGGGATAAAGTCTTTCACTTGCTCTAAGTGTGGAAAGAGTTTTACACAGAAAAGAAGCCTTGAAGAACACACAATGTTTGTTCATGCTGGAAAAAAGCCTTTCACCTGCTCTGAGTGTGGAAAGTGTTTCACACAAAAAAGCAACTTAATATGCATGTGCGTATTCATACTTCAGAGTAGACTTTCACCTGTCCTTAGTGTGGAAATGCTGTCACATGTAAAGGAAACCTTGAGAATCACATGCTAATTCTTGCTGGGGAAAAAGCTTTTTACTTGCTCTCGGTGTAGAAAGGGATTCACCTATAAACAAGGATTGCATACAGACATGAGAATTTACATTGAAGCAGGCATGTCATCTTTGTGAAAAGAGCTTTAAATGGAAAACAAGACTCAAAGCATATCTGCTTATCTGCATTCAGGTTTGAAGATGAAATAGATTTGACATGTAATATATTTATCGATCTTGATAAATAATAAATAAAACCACTTCTCAAAGAAACAAGAACATGATCTTCTTTTCAATTAATGATATGTGCGTTCTTTATGACAACATGCACACAATATTCTCTTTTTTAAAGCAGAAAAAAAATCATTTAAAAAGCTACTGAAGTTATTCAGTCAAGAGCATTAAGTGACTTTCTCTTTTTCTTTTGTTATATGATTAATGGCGGACAGCAGGAGGTATATTAGACTGCTGTGACTTAGTGTTGTCAAAAGCATTGACTTTGGTACCAGTCGGTACTGACATTTAAAAAAATTCCATTTTCCGCTAGCATTTGGGGTCTGTTGAGTGGTTAAACACCGCTGATTGGCCATTGTTCATACTGTCTGGTTTGGCTCAGCTACAAAATCAGACATCAGAAGATTACAGAGAATTACAGAGGGACTGCCGAGAGGATTATTGGTGCTTCCCTGCCCACCCTTCAAGAACTGTATACATCCAGAGTGAGGAAAAGAGCTCAGAAAATCACTCTGGATTTATCACTTCCAATCCCCATCCCCTTTTTGAACTTTTGCCATCTGGCTGGCATTACAGAGCCCCAAATACAGGACAACCAGGCACAAGAACAGTTTCTTCCCCCCAGGCAATCTAGCTTATGAACCGTTAAATGTTCCCTCCACTGTGCAATAAAAACATGTGCATATTTATTTCTCAATTTATTTTTCTATTTTTTGTTTATCTATATTTGCATGTGTGTATTTTTTTATTCTCATCTTATTTTATTGTCTGTGTGTTGTTGTCTCGGTGTACTGGAAGCTAATGACACTAAAACAAATTCCTTGTATGCGCAAGCAGAATATTGACCTTAAGATGTGTTCAGGCCAGGACTCTTATTGAACGAGTGAAGTTTGGGGAAGATCAGACATTGTACGACAATGCATTACAACACTTCATGTTCCTATGGCAAAACACTGAACCCTCCAACGAAAACTTGCAATTTATGCAATTTAAAATGCAATTTAACCAAAAACAATGTTGATGTCATTAAATCTCTAGGAGGAGTTTGTTACAGCATAAAACACATCACTTCCTGTTGCGAGCAGGTGGCGCTATGACTGTAAGTGAATATGGTCACAGCCCGAAAAACATTGTATGGGTCAAACTTACCGATTTTTCTTTTATGCCAAAAATAATTGGGATATTAAGACCAAGTAAAGATGTTCCATGAAGATATTTATATTTATTTTTATATTTGTACATTTTTTACTGTAAATATATAAAAACTTAATTTCTGATTAGTAAGAAGCATGGCTAAGAACTTCATTTGGACAACTTTAAAGTCAATTTTTCTCAATATTTTTTTTTCACCCTCAGATTACACCATTTCAAACAGTTCTATCTCAGCCAAATATTGTCCTATCGAAACAATATTTTCCATACATCAATGAACAGCTTATTTATTCAAAAACGACCCTTATGACTATTTTTTTTGGGTCCAGGGTCACATAAGATTTTACTCAAGTGTGAATCCTCTCATGTCTTTTCAGGTTTCCTGACTGTCTGAATCTCTTGTCACAGTGTGAACACTTGTAAGGTTGCTCTCCAGTGTGAGTCCTCTCATGTGCTTTCAGATGTGCTGATTGAATGAATCTCTTATCACAGCGTGAACACTTATAAGGTTTTTCGCCAGTGTGAATCCTCTGGTGCCGTTTTAAAATTTTAGCTAAAGTAAAAGTCTTTTCACATCCAAAGCATGTGTACTTTCTCACAGCAGTATGTATTTTCTGATGTTCTTTCAAACTATGTAGAGATGAAAAATTCTTTCCACGCAAATAACATGGATGTAGCTTTTCGTTTGTATGAACTTTCAGGTGATTCTTCAGGACTGAAAGCCACAAAAATGTTTTTCCACATTGATCACATTTGTGCCGTTTTCCTCCAGTGTGAATGTTCATGTGATCCTTAAGGTTTGCTGGTTGTGTGAAACTCTTCCCACATTTATCACATGTGAATGGTTTCTCTCCAGTATGAATGTACATGTGCTTCTTAAGGTTTGATGAGTGTGTGAAACTCTTCCCGCATTGATCACAAGTGAATGGTTTCTCTCCAGTATGAACATTCATGTGAAGCTCCAGGTTACATTTGCCTGTGAAAGTTTTTCCACACTGAGTGCAGGTGAAACATTTATTGGCTCTTTGTTTCTTTGAACCTTTCTGTTTGGGGTTTTTTCCTCTTTTGACATGATTTTTCTCCTTACTCAATTCTTCTTTCTCCTCTTTAACTTCAATCAACTCTGAAACAAGAAGGAAAAAAACAGTACATTTGTCAGTAAGTAAAAAAAAAAAATGCAGAAAAGTGAAAGGACATAAATGAACCCTGATATAACAGCGGAAAGTAGTTGCATTAAAAATTGTAATCATTTTGATGTAATTTTATAAATTATTTGCCAGTTGAAACTTTCCATGAATGAGGTACACTGCTTTTTAAATTATTAGTTTTCAATCAACACAAACTCAGCACACCTGAAAAAATGATAGGTACTTAGGAAAAGTAGTCCAACAATTTTTAATTTTTCACTAACCACGCATAAACGTTTTCTCAAAAACACAAACATGTAGGCAGAGCTGGGTAGATTACTTACGAATTGTAATCAGTTACTGATTCCAGATTCCATGGCAAAAATTGTAGTGTAATCAGTTACATTACATATTTTAGGTCATAATTTAGGTATCTAATCAGATTACTTTTAGATTACTTTTAAAAACTTATCACATTGATTTAAATAGAATTATCTTGTAACATAATGATGTAAAAAAATGCAAAGTGTAAGAAAATATTTTCCATTCTTTGTCATTTACAACATGAAGTGCATTAAACACTACATTACATCAAGGTTTCCCAAACTACGGTTCATAAAGGAACTGCAGAAGGTTTGCGAGTTTAATGAAAGCTAACAATTAATTACATCATAAAAAAAATTGATTAAAATAAATCATTTCAAAACAAAGTCCTTTTCAAAGACAGTCTGTACACTTGCCGGCCATATTTCCAACGCTTATGCACGACCAAGCTTTAATGAATGGATGAATATCTGATATCTCAAAGCCTGCTTGCTGAACTTATAATTACATTACATATGTCAAATCAGCAACCATTGAAATTAATTGCCCTATGAGTGTAGTTTCTTATGCTCAAATAGCCATTAAAAAGCATGCATCTCAATAAATTAGAATGCCATGGAAAAGTTCATTTATTTTAGTAATTTGTTAAATGTGAGCCAAAATTTGAGTTGAATTACTGAAATAAATGTTGAAAAGAGTTGAGAAGCCTTCCAAAGACATAATATGGTTTAAAAAAAACTATTTAAAAAATATGTGTTCACCAGTATTGCTGCAATGTTGAAATCCTTCTTAAACCTGAAAAGATTTTTTGTAAATCCTCAGTGGTCAAATGCAGTGTCACCATTATGAATTGATGATTATAGTACTTTAAAATGTAACTTACTCTGATTACAAGTACTTCATTTTTGGAATCTGATTACGTAATCCAGATTACATGTAATCAGTTACTACCCAGCTCTGCATGAAGGATACATTCATGCTGCTCATGTGTTATTGTAGCCCAGTTTGTGCAGATTACAATGTAATCATACTTTCGTCATTTAAATGTTTCAGGATACTGAAAAAGCACAGATGTCAGGGCATGTCAAAACTCCAGGGCTCCAAAACCCACTCAGACCCCAGAGGGTTAATGCTTTGTTAGCCTAATGTACCACAAACAGTCATTAACGATGAATGAAGAATAAACACCAACCTCCATGTTCCTCCTGTTTTATTTTCCAAGTTTCTGGTTCTTGTTTTATTCTCCTGGTTTCTGGTTCTTCTTGTTTTATTCTCCAGGTTTCTGGTTCATTCGTGTCCTCCTCACTCTCCTCTTTAACAAACACCATCTTCACAGCAGCAGATATCAGTTCAGCTGATTCTCCTCCAGATATTCCTGCTTGCTTCAAAACTTTGTCACGACTATGAGGATGAGAATATAGCGGGTATTTACTGAGGTGATTCAAAAACTGTGTTTTTCTGTTTACAGAAACAACATTTATAACAGTTTGTATTAAAACAGGGCACAGTGAAAATAATTCTTCCTCTTCTTCTTCTTTTGGTTTTATGGCGGATTGCGAACCAACGTTATAGGTGCATACCGCCACCTACTGCGATGGAGTGTGAAGACAATGCACTACATCCCTTATATTTTGTTGTATAAATTGCAATTTTTTATAAATCTCATGACTGCATGTATTCGTTTACCTGTATTTGGACCATCACTTAATAAGCTGCTTAATGTGAAGGCTTGATATCCTGCTGCTTTTAATTCTTCCTTTAGTTTCCTCCTTTCTTTTACATATGCCTTACACTTCTTCAAAACATGTTCTACGGTCTCTTCTACTAGACAAAAATTACATAAACCAGTGTTGTGCTTTCCTATAATGCGTAATGTATAATTTAAATTTGAATAGTGAAAATAATTTTCTTCCGCTGAGGTTTAATGGAGTTTGATGAACAAGCACCCGTGTTTTAGCGCCACCCGCTGAACTGGAGTCCAGAGGAGGGAAAATAATTCGGGGAAAATTACTTGGTGCGCCTGTCTCATTTTCACACAGTTTAAAATAACTAATTGAACAATTCAGCTTTAAATGATTCAAGATAGTATTTCACTAGTTGTTTCTGGTTCTGGTTTGTGCACAGGTGCGTTGGACAGGGGGCAATAGTGGCAGGGAGGCCCACAAATATTGATAATCCATAATATTATCATGATGAAATGACAATTAAATTAAACAATTACATGCTGTCAGTAGGAATAACATTTTGTAAGAAGAATTTTGTAATGCGACTTTTACCAGAGGAACCCCGCCAAAAAAAAAAAAAAAAAAAAAAAGGTTACCCCCTGACTTGATTTTTACCCAGAATCCCCCTGAAAGCCATTGGGCTAGTTTTGGGCTAATTTTGAGTAGCAATTGGGCCGGTTTTGCTGTTAAAAACCAGCTAAAGCTGCAGGAGCCAGGAAAACTTCCAGTTATTTTTTTTTTCAAGAACTGTAGCATAAGTGTTCTTGCCCGTTTGCCAGTAGTGTCAAAAATACTTGTACTAAGTGGATACTTATGGTCCACATCTTATTAGCCAGAACTGAACCAAAGCAGTGCTATAACCCAATCTAAAATGAGCCAAACCATAAAAAACAGATGTGGCTGATATGTGGACGGACCTCATATGGCTGAGTTCTGTAAAGTGCTGATGGCCCTTACGTGGCCCACATGTGGCTGACACACCAAAGGCATTATTTAACCATATTTACACCACACCTATTTTTTATTTAAAATACCAAATACCACAGTAAATCCTAAACAGATCTTAAACACAAACATTGAATCACAGTCATTTCTATGCATTTTATGATTAAATTGATACTTTCAGTAAGTTCTCTCACTCGCAGTCTGTCAAGAAAAAGGAGAGAAAAAATAACATGCATATCATATATCATTATTGTAATTGCAATCTGTGATCGCGTTTAGTTGCTGAAGCTCGGGAAAGCGTGCACTATGGCTTTCGTATGCGCGCTATTTTTCCGATTTTACTTTCACTTTCGAAAATGTTCAGCAAGGAGGAGAGAGGATGGAAAGGGGGCACGGGTATATTAAAGCACGGGATGAAATACAGTAAGTGAGTCTGGTTGTCATTGTGAATTAGTTGTCATCGTCAAAGCTCGTACAGCCAGCCGCGCTGGAAAAATTGCGATGACCGTAACTCGCGTCTGCTCGCAAATCGCTCTTGCATTAGTCTACTTAGATGGCATATTGATTTGCGCAAATCGAACACAGCTTAATGCGCTTTGCAGACGGTGCGGCAATGCTCCTCCAATTAATTATTTATTAATGGTTTAAATAAACCAGTTTGTTAAGAGAACTAAGGGGGCAATGCCCACTTCTGCCCCCCAGCGCAGGGCATGTTTATGTCATACACGCACCAAGTACAATTCCTGCTAATTATTTCCCTCCTCTCGACGCTGGCTCCTCCAGTCCAGCGGGTGGCACTAAGACACAAACGTTTGTTTGCAAAACACCATTAAACCTCAAAGGAAGAACATTACTGCCCGTGCAGTCTATGCCCGTGCCCTCTGTTCTGTTGTTTTGCCGTGATGCTGTTTCTGCAAACAGTAAAATACAGTTTTTAAATAAAGTAAATAAATCTCTGTAGGAATATCTGGAGGAGTATCAGCTGAACGGAGATCTGCTGCTGTGAAGATGGTGTTTGTTAAAGTGGAGAGTGAGGAGGACATGAGTGAACCAGAAACCTGGGGAATAAAAAAGGAGGAACAAGGAGGTTGGTGATTTAATGTAATTACAAGTACATAATTTTTGGAATCTGATTACGGAATGCAAATTACGTGTAATACTACCCAGCTCTGATGCCACTTTTATTATTATATATTATTGTTGTTATTTATATTGTTATATTACTGTTTGTACCCCCAAATAAACATATAAACGCACACATACAGTTCCTGGCCAAAAAAAATAAAGTGCAGTTTGGTTTTTTAAGCAAATACTTAATCATTCAAAACTGTAAATGGTTGACATTTATTTGCATACCCTTAACATAAAAAAACAAAACAAGCTTTTGAAAAATAAAGAAAACAACAGGCATTGCAGAAGATTAATGAACCGAAAGTCATCGCAGTTTTTTCTTTCGTTTTGTGAATTTGTTTATATTTCACATATAGGCTTATTTAATTTTTCTATATATTTGTGAGTTTATTGTTTTCAGAAGTACTGTGATGTGCATGATGTGAAGATGTATGAATCCTGATGTTCTGTTGTTTATGCTGCTGTTTGCAAAGTGTAACTAAATGTAATTAAATGTACAACTAAATATTAATTATAATAATAACTAAGGGTGTAATGAAACACGTATTCGTATTGAACCGTTTGGATTACAAACCGAACGATTCAATTCGTTGGACTATTACATTTGGGAAATCAAACAGCTGCCAGTGTGTGAAATATAATGAAAAACCAAAGAATAACACAATACTCCAGGAGGGTTGTGACGGTTAGGCAGTTCATTAGAATTTTCCTTCTTTTCCTCGCTTTTAAATACCTTATACTTTCACTTTTGAATTAGCGCCAATTGGACGTCAATTGAATTTACATTTACATTTACATTTAGGCATTTGGCAGACGCTTTTGTCCAAAGCGACATACAGTTGGGAGAACATAGAGCGATTCTTCTTAAGGAGACAAACAGACACAGGCAGTGCTACAATACCAGATTTCAAGTGGTGCTTCAGACCTAGACAAGCTAGAAAGGGAAGGAATAAAGAGATTAATAATTTTTTTTTTTTTTTTATGGTAACAGCAAATAGAGTTGAAAGAGATGAGTTTTAAGCTGTCGCTTGAAGCTTGTCAGGGAATCAGCATTCCGGATAGGGGTAGGAAGATCGTTCCACCAGCCAATTGAATTGACAACAACAAAACAGTACGGCAAACTCACTTATATTAAACATAGAATGATTCATGTATTAACAAAACGAATACAGATATAGGCTATTTGCCTAATGTAAAATAACAAATAACTTACGCAAAGTTTAAATATAAAACGATCAGCAAACGGTGGAAGCTTCTAAAATCATCTTAGATAAACAGCAAAAGTCTAAAATATTTTTGAAGCAGGAGCTTTATATTTCGCCAACTACTTGTTTTTCTCACCTGTCAGCTCCACTCACTCTCCTCAGGTGATAAATGAAATCCGACGCCTGCCACTGATCTAGGATGCATACTTTATGATGTTAGTTTTAATAATTAAAAAATGTGTAAAAATCAAGGACATTTCTCTGGGCTTTCTTTCTTTTTTTTCTTTTTCACACTGCACTGTATTACATGCAATTTATTTTCACTTAGACGTAAAATTAAAATATAAATGGAACAATAAAATAATGTTACTATTTACATGTAAGCACATGCTAATTTATTATTTTCTCATTTTAATGTTTTAATTTCAGGCCTGATGAAAGTGAAAGAGGAAATAGAAGATCTGAATGAAGTGGAGGAGACGCATCAGGATCAGAATGATGCTGGAGAACAATCAATGAGTTGCTCTAAAACTGAAAACGGTTGCTCACAAATCAACACTGACATAACAGAAGTTGAAAGGCCCTACACCTGCTCTCAGTGTGGAAACATTTTCAAACATAAAAGAAGCCTTATGTACCACATGTTAAATCATGCTGGAATAAAGCCTTTCACCTGCTCTGAGTGTGGAAAGAGTTTTACACAGAAAAAACAACTCAATAATCATGTGCTTGTTCACTCTTCAGAAAAGCCTTTCAGCTGCTCTCAGTGTGGAAGCGCTTTCACGCGTAAAGCAAACCTTAAAAATCACATGATAATTCATAGTGGGATGAAGCCTTTCAGCTGCTCTGAATGTGGAAACACTTTCAAACATAAAAGAAGCCTTATGTACCACACGTTAGTTCATGCTGGAATAAAGCCTTTCACCTGCTCTGAGTGTGGAAAGTGTTTCACACAGAAAAAGCAACTCGATGATCATGCGCTCGTTCACTCTTCAGAAAAGCCTTTCACCTGTGTTCAGTGTGGAAGCACTTTTACACGCAAAGCAAACCTTAAAAACCACATGAAAATCCATAGTGGGGAAAAGCCTTTCAGCTGCTCTCAGTGTGGAAACACTTTCACGTGTAAAGGAAGCCTGAAGCATCACATGTTAATTCATGCTGGAATAAAGCCTTTCGTCTGCTCGCAATGTGGAAAGAGTTTTACACAGAAAGGGCACCTTACGATTCATTTGGTAACTCACTCTTCGGAAAAGCCTTTCAGCTGCTCTCTCTGTGAAAGGAGTTTTACACACAAAAAGCAACTCGACGAGCATGTGCACAATCACTCTTCAGAAAAGCCTTTCACCTGCTCTGAGTGTGGAAAAGGATTTACACTTAAAAAAAAGCTTGACGAGCATGTGCGTGTTCACTCCTCGGAAAAGCCTTTCACCTGCTCTCAGTGTGGAAGCACTTTCACACGTAAAGCAAGCCTCAACAATCACATGATAATTCATACTGGGAAAAAGCCTTTCAGCTGCTCTCAGTGTGGAAACGCGTTCAAACGTAAAGGATGCCTTAAGAATCACATGTTGATTCACAATAGAATAAAGTCTTTCAGCTGCTCTCAGTGTGGAAGGAGTTTTACACAGAAAGGACACCTTAAGGTTCATTTGATAACACACTCTTCAGAAAAGCCGTTCACCTGCTCTCAGTGTGGGAACACTTTCAAACGTAAAGAATGCCTTAAGAATCATATGTTAATTCATACTGAGAAAAAGCCTTTTACTTGCTCTGTGTGAAAACAAGGATTTAAGTCACTTGAGATTTCACACTGAAAAGTTGGAAAGCTGGACTTAGAGCTCCTCTTCATCGCTCTCACTCTGCTTTGAGGAAATTTAACTGATCTGGACAGAGATTTCCAAGGGTTGACTCTTTAAGAAGGCTCCAGAAAATAACGCTTGAGAGAGCAAAAACTGTGCTGTGAGTGTGGGAAGAATGTTAACACAGGCGATTCCTCGATACAGAAAATATGACAGCGATTGTGACTGAAATACAGTGATCCATATTTAAAATTACAATATTTTTTCTCAGAGTATTGACAGACATTAAGTTGATTCTGACTCATTTTTAGACCTTACACAAAAAAAAGCACAATTTGTTGAGTCAACTTAAAATAATTAGTTACCCTGCTGCCTTAAAATTTTAAGTTCAGTCAACTCAAATAAGTTTATTCAAATTAAAATGTTAAGTTGTACTAAGTGACAACTTAGATATTCAAGTTGACTAAACTAAAAGTTTGTTACTCAGCTGCCTTAAAATTGTTAGTTGAATCAACTCAAATATCTAAGTTGTCACATTTCAAGTTCAACTTTTTTAGAGTTGACTGAACTTAAAATTTAAAAGGCAGCCAGGTAACAAATTATTTTAAGATGACTCAACAAATTGTTTTTTTACAGTGTAATTTCAAGGTGGAGAAAGTGGAAAATCACAAGTCTATTTCAGTCGTAATTTAATTAATATTTAGATTTGACGTTTTTTATCCTTCATAATTGTGTTTTTCACAGGATTTTGTCCACTTGTGGGTGTTTAAGGCATTCATTTGTTTTGGGGGCATTTACATGGCACCATTTTCAGTGAAAACGTTTTATGCATTTTGATAAACATATACAGTTCACTTTTGATTTTTCTTGATTGTCTGTCACTTTGACCCAGTTCTAAAAATGATAATTTTTATAATTCAGCTCTCTCTGAACAGTTTTGTTGTTCACACTAAAAAAAACAAAACATTAGTTTAAGCAAACTGTATCCCTATATATGACTTTACATGAAATAAATATGTACAAGTTGATATGCAAATGTGAATTTTCTTCTTGCATGTAACGCATTTCTGCACAAATAAATGTGTTTTGTTCATCCGACATTTTCTTTTTTATCTTCTATTTCTCTGTTTCTGTTTGATGGTTGTGTAAATATGTGAAATAATGTGAACTGCTTGCCTCTCCTCAGACAGGAAGTGACATAATTTGGGCTCTTTCTGCAGCATGATGGGAGGACAAGAAAATGACCTCAATCCACTGATGTCAAACTACAATCTCCTTCATCAACCCTGTTATCAAAGATATTCCATGAAGAAAAATCTCTTTCATTGTTTTTACATTTATACTTTACATTGTAAACATTTATACTTATAACTGTAATTTAGGAGAAATACAACTTTATCAGTAACTATAAATCAGATGTTTAAATTATGCTTAAGTTAATACTTTCAGACATTTGGAAACTTAATTTACTTTATTCAGATTGGTGTTTTATTATTGAAAAAAGAGAAATAAACATGCATACAGTACATACATATAATGAATAGTTTTCTGAACTACATTGAAAAATGTCCAACACTTTTGGTGAAACATTTGTAAACCCAGATATAAAATAAATGTAAAATAAAACAGTTCAAGTAAACCTCCCTTTACATTTAGAAGATTTTTATGAATCAAAATTTGAATTAATAAGGTATAATTGTATGTAAATATAGCCACGTTTGCAATCTACTATTATGATCATGTGTTTCCTGTATGTAAGGAGGCCTGCAGGAGAGTAATCAAGTCATTCTTCTATTATGATCATGTGTTTCTCATGTGTATGGAGGACTACAAAAGAGTACAATGTGTACATTGTATTGGGGAAGAAGGACTGTGTATGAAATGTATTGAATGC
This sequence comes from Cirrhinus molitorella, assembly GCA_033026305.1. NCBI lineage: Eukaryota > Metazoa > Chordata > Actinopteri > Cypriniformes > Cyprinidae > Cirrhinus > Cirrhinus molitorella. The sequence goes on from CM065117.1 coordinate 56,052,812, forward strand.
CCCTCTAGGACATCAAACTTTGACTTTTGACTTGACATTCAGTAACAGTTCTCACTCCAGACATCGAAATAAACACAAAAAAGCATTTAAAATAGTTCAGGTCTGAATGAATTCTTCATATTTTCCTCACATGAGCAATGCTGCACTCAATGTTTATTTCAGTAGGAAGATGCCAGAAAAGACAAACAAGTAGCGCTGAAAAAAAAAAAAAGTCAACTGACTAACAAACCTTTTGAAATGTAAATTCAATAGTGGATATCAACTGTGACACTCTTAATAATGTCAAACAGACAATTAGACAAAATGTACAAGCTCTACTGAGAAAATGACAACAAAAAGCAAACATAAAACGTTTTCATTTTTTAAAACTAACTTTATGCATTTATTATTCTGCTGATTCTCCACAGAAAAAAGAAAATAACAATAAGCTTTTAATAGTTATAGACTATTAAAATAGACTATTAAAATAGTCTATTTTAATAGAGTAATATGTTAAATGAATCATTACTTGAAGCAAATGCAAAAAAGTAAACATGATCTCTCTCTTTACTGACTTATAAGAGAACAAGAGAAGCAAAGTAGCCAGAACTACATGAGTAAGTGTATGAAGAGTTCAGATGCAAAAGCCTCTAAATCCATCTGACATCTTTCCTTAAAAAATGCATTTTTATCAGGCTCCGATGTATAGGTTTCTATGTAAGCAGTGGTACTTGTGATTGGGCTGAGGGTGGGATTTTAGCAAGTTTGAAGTAAAAGTATGTATGTATGTTTTTGTTTTTTTCCCCAGTGTGCTCTTTCAGTTCATCATGTATATAGTCAAGGACTTCTTGCACTTAAGTCTTTTGAGCATTAATCAACCTGTCGCTCATCAAAACTGTTATTAAATTAACTGGTGGTTTCCACACTGCATGGATCCTCAAGTGTGTCTTCAGGTGAGCTTTAAAAGCAAAACTCATTCAGTGTGTGGCTCCTTTGTGCTGTGAGTCCTCTCGTGTGCTTTCAGATATTTCGACTGACTGAATCTCTTGTCACAGTGTGAACACTTGTACGGTTTTTCTCCAGTGTGAATTCTCTGGTGCTGTTTTAAATTTCTCGATGAAATAAAGGTCTTGTCACACTCGAAGCACATATAATCTCTCACACCGGTATGTATTTTCTCATGTCTTTGTAAACTTTGCAGCATTGAAAAACTCTTTCCACATTCAGAACACGAATGTGGCTTCTCCTTCGTATGAACTGTCAGGTGTTTCTTCAGGTTTCCTGCCCAGAGAAATGTTTTCCCACAGTGATCACATGTGAACGGCTTCTCTCCGGTGTGGATTCTCATGTGATATTTAAGATTTTTTTTAATTGAGAATCTCTTTTCACAGTGTTCACACATGAAAGGCTTCTCTCCAGTGTGGATCCTCATGTGACGCACAAAACATGATTTGTTTGTGAATCTCTTTCCACATTGATCACATGCATATGGCTTCTCTCCGGTGTGGATTCTCATATGAATCCTAAGTCTATCTTTAACTGAGAATCTCTTTCCACACTGATCACACTCAAACGGCTTCTCTCCGGTGTGGATCCTCATGTGAATCTTAAGGTACGCTGCAGATGTGAAACTCTTCCCACACTGATCACATGGATAAGGCCTCTCTCCAGTGTGGATCCTCATGTGTCTATTAAAGTCTATTTTTTCTTTAAAGCTATTCCCGCATTGATCGCATGTGAACGGCTTCTCTCCAGTGTGGATTTTCATGTGTCTTTTATGTTTTGAAGAGACCATGAAACACTTTCCACACTGATCGCACTTGAATGGCTTCACTCCTGTATGAACTGCCATGTGAAGCTCAAGACTATGTTTGTTTGAGTATGTCTTTTCACACTGATCACACATGAACGGCTTCTCTCCAGTGTGGATCATCATGTGACTCTTAAGGTGTGATGAATTCGTGAAACTCTTCTCACATTTATCACATGGGTATGGTTTCTCTCCAGTGTGGATCCTCATGTGCTGCATAAGATGTGCTTTCTGTGTGAAATTCTTCTTGCACTTTTCACAGGTGAACGGCTTCTCTCCAGTGTGGATTTTCATGTGAATATCAAGACTTGTTTTGGCTGAGAAACTCTTGCCACATTGATCACATGCATACGGCTTCTCTCCAGTGTGGATTCTCATGTGTCCTTTAAGGTGTATCTTTTCTGTGAAGCTCTTCCCACATTGATCGCATGTGTGCGGCTTCTCTCCGTTGTGAATTCGCATGTGTTTTCTAAGGTTTGCTGATTGTGTGAAGCTCTTCCCGCACTGATCACATGTGAATGGCTTCTCTCCGGTGTGAACTCTCATGTGAAGGTCAAAATTATATTTCCTTGAGAAAATCTTTTCACACTGAGTGCACGGGATAGATTTCTTGGCTCTTCTTTTCTTTAAACATGTCTTTTTGGTCTTTGAGCGACTCAAAGGTTTTTCTCCAGGTTCGTCATGATCTTCCTCCTCCACTTCTTCACTCTCCTCGTTCTCTTCCATCAGCTCTGAAATGAAAGAAAAAAACAATTTATTATTTTCAGGACAGCTCAGAGAGAAATATGAGGTAAGAAGACATAAAAAGTAAGTTCTGATGTCATAGACAACTGCTATGTTGATAATTTTGATAAAATAAGTATGTCCTTGAAACTTTCCATGAGTGAGATATATTACGCTTTTAAATTAATCATTACTAGCATTTATTTTTCTTGCACAATGCTTTTGAAAAATAAATGTTCTCAACCTTTTGTGTCTGAATCATATCCGAGTAAGACAAAGAGTGAAATTTAAGCTGTCTAAATATATAATCTCATAGCCTTCAGTAACAAGCTGAAGCAATTAAGAAATTCAGATTTTTTGCTTTTAGTAATGTTGTAGAATTTTCTTTGCTTAAAATAAATTGCTCTGAAGAGGTTTTGAAGCCAGGTAGACTTTATTGACCAGGCAACTCATTAATGCAAGAGGCAGATCATCAATCCAGTTAAGTTTAGTACTTGCACATATCTTGTTAATTTTTGCTTTAAGGGTACCATTAATCCGTTCAACGATCTCTTGCGATTGTGGATGATAATTGTTGCAGTATTTGCTTTACCGTTTTCTGAATAAATTATGATCCATTATCTGAACTTATTTTGGATGGTAATCCAAATCTAGAAAATCTGTCCTTCATGTGAACGCCAAACATTCTGAGTGTCTTTTATAGCTCCTCTTTGTTGCCACATGGCTTGTTCATAAGACGTTGCTTGTTTTTGTATACAAACAATATAATCTAATTGAGGTTATGGTTCTATTAAAACTACTGGAGCTAATATTGCTGTTTCACAACCGGAGGCTTTTTTAGCTTCTGAATCTGCCACATTGGTACCTTCACTGCAAAAAATGCTTTTCTAGCTTAGATTTTTTGTGTTGTTTCCAGTTGAAATATCTAAAAATTCTTAAATCAATAATTATTTTCTAGACAAGTACCCGGTAATGTCTTGTTTTCAGAAAAAAAAAATTCAAATTAAGCGAGTTTTTGCTTGAAACAAGCAAAATAATCCAGTCTTCTGCTTGAAATGAGATTATTTTGCTTACCCCATTGGCAGATTATTTTGCTTGTTTCAAGCAAAACCTCACTTAATTTTGACTTCTTTTTTCTGAAAACAATAATTTTTACTTGTCTAGAAAATCCTTCTTGATTTAAGAATTTTTAGATATTTTGTCTAGAAACAAGACAAAAAATAGCTAGAAAAGCATTTTTTGCAGTGTTTGTTTACATACTCATTTCCTTTCTTGTGAGCCTGACATTTAATGACTGCTAGACGTTTAGGTAACATCATTGCAGAAATTAACTGAACTATTTGATCAGCATGTTGTTTCCATCTTTTTAGTTGTCTTTGTATGTAGATAATAGGACTTTCTACTTCTCCCAACTGATCTCCCTTTAAGGCTTTAGGGTCCACTCTGGTTGGTTATTCTGCTTGTAAGGCTTGCCACACTGCTGGGCGATATGTATCGAAAACAGTCCCATCCATATAACAGGAATTCACTAACTCGACATGTCCTTCCATTTGCACTTCTCCAATTACTTCTACAGTTCCTTTTAGCATGGGGAACTGACCTTCAGTAGACCTATATGGTGGTGGTGGCATTTTAACTACCATTTCTTCTTTTTTCTTTGTTTCTTTATCTGCCTCTTTCAGTGTCTTCCTTGCTTCTTTAAGATTTTTTAGAATATTTTCTCCTTCCTTTTTAAACAGTGCCAGCACTTTTATTTCTCTCTTCTTACGTTTAGTGCTTAATCCTTTTATGTTATGATTTTTTATCAGCGTTTCCATTTCCTCACACAATGCCACATCAAACGCTCCCTCTTTTGGCCATTTTGTCATTAATTCTTTAGTTCTCTTTTTCCATTTATTTGAAATTTCTTTTATCAATTCTTTGCACAACGGATATTTTAACCATAATTGATCTAACCTTTTATTTATTTACTTACTTATTTATCTAATTATTTATTTACTTACTAAAGCACAAGCTTTGAATTTTTAAAGTTATAATTAATTATTTCATACACCTTTTCAACGGAATATACTTTTTCCCTTTTTATTTAAATATCATTTTAATTTTGATTATTATTTTTCAATAAATAAATTTTACTTGGTTTTAATTATATATTACTATCTATCAGCTTTTATATATATATATATATATATATATATATCAGTTAATATATGAAGAGTTCAGATGCAAAACCCTCTAAAAGTCATCTCGGTCAAAAATGAGATAATGAAACTGAGTGAATGCTCTTGACACATATTATACATCCATCATATACTTTTACTTCAAACTCGCCAAAATCCCACCCTCAGCTCAATCAGAAATACCAGTAATTACATAGAAACCTAGACATCTGAGCCTGATAAAAATGCATTTTTTTGAAGAAACGTGTCAGATGGATTTAGAGGCTTTTGCATCTGAACTCTTCATATATTATCAGTTCATATATATCATTACTATTTTTTTTGTTTCTTCTGCTCTAATAATCTTTAACTAAATAAACCATGGACTTTCTCTCAAGTGTGCCAGCCATGTGTCCCTCGTAGTAAGACCTATTTTTGTAAAGATTTTATGGTAAACCACTTTGGCACCCGAGACAGAAATAGTGTTTACGATCTCACGCTGCTTCAGCTACTGTTTTACTTACACCAGTGCGCACACACAGACAGCATGAATCTCCCTCTTCCTTCCTACTCCCTAGAGTGAGCTTACAACCTCTACCACTCTTCTATTTCAGTTTTGTGAAGTTTTTTTTCTTAAAGCATATAATAAAACCATTACAGGATTTTGCTAAACTATCCACCTTTTTTCAGGATTTTTTTTAAAAACTACTTTACTAAGACTATCCACCTGTAATATCCGGTACCATAACCTATTTTCCAAGCACTTTAATACCTTGCTGTCATATTTTACCACAAAACACAACTATTTCTACCCAACTGTACTGCAACAATCTTAATTTCAGATACAGTTAAACCTTTACATGCACCATGACAGCCTACAGTTAATTCCCCTATTATATTCTGGATTCTTACATTTGGAAGAGCTGATCGAGTACTTTTACCACACAAGCAAATCTGGACAACAACAAACCAAATTTCTAAGCAAAATTGCTAAATTTTCTCCAAGTCCTGCCGGGGTCGCCAATTATGTTGTAGAATTTTCTTTGCTCTAAATAAATTGCTCTGAAGAGGTTTTGAAGCCAGGTAGACTTTATTGACCAGGCAACAAGTCGAGTTACATTTGCAACGGTAACTCCTGAACATGTGTTTTACATTCATATATATATATATATATATATATACACACACAGCTGTGTACAGCATACCATATATGTTTTGTTATATTTTAGGACCAGGCATTTTTTTTTTTTAACCATATACAGTATGAGTTCTAGGACAACGCAGTTCCTGAAGGTTGATCAATTGCTGTCATGTATTTCTAGCTCCTGAACAGCTTTTTACATGTCTATGTGTTTTTCAAGTTTTAAATAGTTTCTTCACTGCAACTCTTTGCACGCAATCACTACACACAGTTGGAGTAGATAATAGTAGAATAGTTTTCTCTTAGGTATAGGCATAAGTCTTTATATTATGTTGAATCAGGATCAATAAAAATATTCCACAGTAACAGAAGGGTTTGATGATTATACATATTGAGAAACAATCATATTGGATAAAAATGTCTCAGACTTGTCCAGTGTTAATAAGGGGCTTTCCAAGCTTTAATGGCATGAGCATGAGATGTTAAGGGAGTTTTTGCTACATTGACGTGTTTCCATTAGGCATATTTTCAACGCCATTCAACTCAGCCAACGCCAATTTGAAGATGTGCTAGAGGATAAATTAAACGCAATTTTTTTTTTTTTTAAATTGTAAACATAATGGCATTAGATTCAGTATAGTTTCCAGTGAGTGTGTTCTTTTGGTCTCTGATTTTCCCACTGAAAGTTAACGACGTGAATTTTTACACGTCTTTAATCCCCTGGTCTTCGCTTCTGAGTTTCCAATCATTTCTACCACAATCTTCAGATTGTTTTTGAATAATAGTATAATAGTGATAGTGAAATTTTAAAAAATATAATATAAAAATATAATTTCTTTAACAATGTGACATCATCTGGGTCTTTCTGCAGCATGATGAGAGGAAATGAAAATAAACTCAATCAGTTTTTTGTACTGTCTGAGAGTCTGAGACAATGTTGATCTCAATCATCAACCCTGTTACAAAGTTATTGCAAGAAGAATATTCACTATAACTATGATATTAATTCATGAGAAATACAACCTTATCAGTAACTATAAATCTGGGCACTGACACTGAAAGTTTTGTCTTATCTAAACCTGATGAAGTTCTTGAATCTTTATAGCATCTTTAGCGTTATGAATGAACAAGAAATCAGAAATAAACACCAACCTGTTTGTTCTTCAGTGTGTTTCATTCTGCAGCGTCTTTGCATATTTTCAGCTCTTCCTGGTGCTTTGAGGCTCGTTTTCACTTGTTAAACTGATGGGAATATTCCAGCCTTTACTGCTGAACTGCAGTGGGAAGGGCTTCGCTGATGATGTCACTGAAATGGGAGGAGCTTCACTGATGATGTGACTACAGTGGGAGGGGCTGATCTGCCAAAATAAAAAAAAAATGTATCAGCTACCCAGTTTTTTATAATTATGGACAACAGAACATAATGTCAATTCTTGCAGATATATCATCTGACGATTCAGTCTCTCTAAATCCAGATTAGGCACTGTGTGTTTTGTTTGGTCTACTGCTTATAACTGAATTTCCACTCCAGACACTCCCTAAAGCTCAGCTCAATTACATACACTGTGTAACAGACTTTAATGAGAGTTATTTCTCTATTTTGTCATATTTTCAATTTTGTATGTTAAAGATTGTCTAAAGATCAGCTTTATTTTTGTTTATATTTCCGTTATTTTGAAACGGAATCTGCTTTTCATGTCTAAAAAGGAGTAATGAAGAAAACACATGGAGTGCTAACACTTCATGGCGGTTTAACAGACCTCACACACAAAAGAATGGTTTATAGGTTTATTCAGCACCCCCCAAAAAGGCAAAGTTTTGAGTAGTTGTACACTGTTAGACAAAAACAAGTATTTGTGAAAAATCGCTGAATATGTCAAATGTTAATGTCCATTTTTGTTCTGCTTCATTCTTCTGCATTCACTATTACGGTCATTTCAGAAGTAAAAGAACACTAATAAAGCTTCAAGAAACATCAGTAAAGTTTCAGCCATCATTCAAATGAATTTATTTAAATTTTACTTTGCATGGAAACTTGCCAAATAAAAATTAAGCATGGAATTAAGTAATTATAAACATGTATTGTCTTTGTGTAAAAGGCCTAAGTAAGCATGGTAAAGATGCCAGGAATGTGCAGACATACATTGTATGCTGAAGCAGCACATCCTGTTTTGACACAAGACCATGAACCAGATGGGGCCTCTTCCTTAACATAAGGAAGGCTTTCAGGATGCTGACTGGAGGCGCAGCCAATTAAGGAAAACAATAGTTTCTCTATAGGAAATGTATAGAAAACGCCTTGAGGAAAACTGTATAAAGATAATGCAAATTTGGATTTGAGAGAGATACTCAGGGAGAGTTTACTCTGATGGAGATTTCTCTGATGGAGGATGCTTGGACCTGAGTTCTCTCGGCTTTTTGTGTCAGCAATAAAGTCTAGCTTTTGAAATCAAAACCCGAAACTCAAGAATGTTTCTTCCAACGATGAAGAGGGGAAACCACAACAGTATGAATGGGTCATTCTGAGTAATAAATTAACTCTAGACGTTACAAAACAGCAAGTTGTTTAACCTAACAACAAAGACAACCATTAAACAGTGTAAATACATCTCAAAAACAGCAAATAATAATAATAAATAACCTTATTAATTATTTGTGCCCAAGTGCATGATGGGAACAATGGGATCATGACTTTGATATTTACTTAAACAATCTTTGTAAAAATAATAAACAGTTCCAAGTAAAATATACTTATAGGTTCAAATGTGTTCAAATGTGCAGCTTCAGTGTAAAATGTATATCTGCACATTCCAGGTGTCTATTCTTATGCAGGCCTCTTTTCACACAGGCAATACATGATTATAATAGTATAATTTGATAGATAAAGGTTTATAGTCACATGGTTTTTACTTGATAAATTCACATCTCCAGGAACGTAGTTGAGAACCACTGCCTTAAGGCGAGAGACTGAAGGTGAATAGGGTTTAAAAAACAACAACAAAAAACTAATAGTTATTACCTTAGTTACCCAGTTGATTACATTGATAATTGCAAACTTTTTTGCATTACAAGTTTTCTAAAATGTTAGGTTTAAATATGCAATATGTAATATATATATTATTTTATTTTTATTTTTTTCTACATCTTCAGGATGTAGACAGGAATAAAAATGCAAAGTGGGGTGTGTGTAAATGCTACTGAAGCGGAGATTTATGGCTCAGTGTATGAGAAAAAACTCATTTTGAGAAAACTGCCTTTAAAAATACGTATCGTAATTGAAATCGATTGACACAAATAGGGCATAGATAAAAGTGCTATAAAAGAAACACTTAACGGTGTCTTTTAGATGGTTTCCACCAGTCTGAAAACAGACTTTATGAAAAAGCAAAAAGCCCAAAATCTCAAATTTGACAGGCGACTGAAAAAAAGTTTTTTTCTGCCTGCAGCGTCTCGCCTTAAACAACATGCGATCCAGTGAATATCGAACCAAGCCACTAGCTATAACAAATGTGATCTGCCAAAAATAAATCTCAAAAGAGAAATAACGTTAGAAATAAAACCAGAGCAGCTTAGGTTCGCATCAATACCACTCACAGATCACGAGACATTCAGTAACAGCGAAAACTTTAAACAACCAAACACACGAACATACAAAAACTCAGCTCAGGTTTTGAACTTTTCCTCACATGCTTGTTGCCTGCTGTTCTATTTTTGTAAGTCAGCAAACACACAATCAGCGCTGTACTGGATGAACACAACCTCGTTTATCGTGGCATAAACAAACTATGTAAAGTGTATTTTCAATTGTTCTAAATATGCGGGGAAAAAACGTGAACTGCTCACCTCTTCTTTAGAAGACGCGCTCCGGCTGCGTCCGAAAGTTGTGATGACTAGATTTCAGACAGACCTTTAAGGCAGCATAACTTTTTAATGATCGAGAACAAGAGCGCTTTGCTGCTACGAATTTAACTGTAAATCAACTACTGATAAAGTCTGTCCAACCTTCAACAGACTGCTAACCGGTCATAGCCATTCTCTTCATATCCTCCCTTATTTGCATCTGACCAATAAACCGTGAAAGCGATGTGAAGCAGAACACTGTGCGTCTTGTTCTTCTCACGTTGGTTTGCAATAAGAGGATCTGAAACAGAACAGAATGAAAAGCAGAGCGAAGTTTGTGGTAAAAGATTAACTTTTTTTTTTCTTAAACTAGTCTTAGCCCATATATCACAGACAGTTTTTGTTTAAATGTGTTTGTTGTAGCAAAGAAAATCATCAAATAGCATTTTCATTAAAAAATAAACATTCCCTTAAATGTCATTACGCAGCTTTTGATCCAAGCTTCACAATCGCTGCTTTGGTTCGTCATTTAAATGAAAGATGTTTTGTATTTAGTTCAGTGGTGAATTGTGTTTCTGTCTCTGCTGTTTCCAAAATTTCCAGCAAGAAATAAATCATGTAGCCTACCTTTTGTGGCCTTCACTGTTTCCTCGTTTCAGCACAACCGTTGATTTTTAAATGTTTGGGATCAGTAAGATTTAGTTTTACCGTTTTTTTTTTTTTTCTTTTTCGTGTTTAATTATTGAAGAAGATTTTATTAACTATAAAAAGAAGGAATCATGTATTAATTATTTTACCATTATAAATATAAAGGAATTTTGTATCGTTTGGCCATTATAAGTTCTATTCCTCAGTTACTGTGTGTGTGTGGGCATGATATTGTATGTTTTTGTAAAGGGTCTGGCTAGCTCGTCTCTAGAGACCCACTAGCCAGGACAGGTCTCTTGTTTTGATAAAAGCCCACCAACATATGGTTCAAATTATAAGTGTAACTTCGAGGGTCCCCCTATAACTCGAGTTGACAGGTATGCGTGAGAAGACCCCTATATAAACCCCTTGCAGACTGAACAGAAATCAGTTCTCTATAGACAACTCGGCTTATTGTACCAACAATAAAGTCTATTTTTGGCATCAAAACCTGAGCGTATCGAGTGATTCTTCAAAGCGGGAAAAAGAGAAATCTTCAACATTATCAGGGGGTCCTTGGATTTACTATCATGGTTTAAAACAGATGTTTTAAAACATGAGACCTAGCTTAGCCAGTGGGCCTCGAGACGAGCTAGCCGGGCCCCTTACAAATACATACAATATCAGGTGACTTGCCGCACACACAATAAAAGAAGAATATAACGGTAAAACGATACATGATTTCTTTATATTTATAATGGTAAAATGAGTAGTAGTACATGACTTAATTTTATGGTTAATAAAATCTTCTTCACTGTTGAAATGCTCATGAGAGAGTCACTCCTGGCCCAAGCTGCAGCTGCTGCTGGAAGTGATTTAAAATAAAACGAAATATTACACTCAAAGCTAATTTCAGATCCACATGTTCACATTATCTGTAGGGAAATAGCTGATATACTGTGACCCTACACCACAAAACCAGTCAAATAAAGTTCAAAATTAACATTTATACATCATCTGAAAGCTGAATAAATAAGCTTTCCATTGATGCATGGTTTGTTTGGACAGGACAATATTTGGCCAAGAGACAACTATGTGACAATCTGGAATCTGAGGGTGCAAACAAATCTAAATATTGAGAAAATCACCTTTGAAGTTCTTAGCAATGCATATTACTAATCAAAAGTTGTGTTTTGATATATTTACTGTAAGAAATTTACAAAATATATTCATGAAACATGATCTAATATCCTAATGATTTTGGCATAAAATAAAAATCTTTAATTAGCATTTTTTTGGCTATTGCTACAAATATCCCCATGCTACTTAAGACTGGTTTTGTGGTCCAGGGTGTTGCATTCATCTGCTGTCATTCATCAGTGGTGGGTTGAAAACCAGAGCAGAAAATCAGATTTAAAAACAAATTTAGTAAAACAAACATTTATTTAATGCACCATTTGCTCAGATTTACTTTGAAGTAACTTCAGACATTTTTTTATAATCTTATGACATACCTATTCAATAGATTTTAGCCTAATTTCAAAGGGTGTTTGCTTATTTTTCAGTACAACAGTACAACTGAAAATAATAATTTATTATGTGCAAATATAAATATGAAATTGTGTACCATCTAGTGTCTTTAGTTTAGTCAGTTGCTCAGTTTCCCCAATAGATGTCAGTAAAGTAGCACTGAAGTCTCGCTGACTGACTGAAGAAATTACATACATCTGAGCTTCATTAGGAACTCTTTGAATTGAGCTCAACAATGACATTATTGTCTTTCGAATTGAAATTAAAGCAAATATAAGATGAAACATATGAGCAATTATCTGTTTCCTGTCTATTGTTGTGACACTGCTTTGGCATCGGTGTTAAAGACACTTGATCACTTCCGTTCCTCTAATTTGATGTTGTAGTTACTCCAAGGCACCAGCGTTGCCTCTGTTTAACCTTCACATCCCAGCAGTGTGTTCCTGAGTAAAACCCTCTGAACTCAGAACACAGTGATAGAAGTCAGATCTCTCTGGATTATCTGTAAAAGGTTGTTTGTTCCTGATGTTTCTCACACTGGTCAGATCTTCAAACAGGATGAGACATGGATAGAGGGAACAGATCTTCTGCAGACTCACTGTTCTGGATGCCCAAGGTTGCCCAAGTAACATGGCACATGAATGAAAGGCGTCTGTGGATCCGGCTGTGAGATCTGGACTCTGGAAGAACATTCAGGAGTCAGAACTGCAGTGGCTTTGGATCAGAAGCAGAGAGACCAGAGACACCAGCAGATCACTCACCTTTCCATTGAGACTGGAAACTCCTGCAGAACAAACACACCATTGATCATCAACAACTCAATCAATCATCAATCAATCACTGATCTGAAATCAGACCTTTAGAAAGCAGACATCACTGGCTTTCATCATCTCCATGTCTTTGATTGTGTGTGAAAGAGCTGAGATGTGTCTGTTCATGTCCTCCAGCTTCTGCTTCATCATCTGCTACTTCTGCTCCTCTTCCTCCCTCAGTGCTCCAATTGTAGCTTCTTCTTCTTCTTAACCAGCTAATCAAGCTCTTATTAGAGAGAGAAGATTAGACAGAAGATTCCAGGGAAGCTGGTTGGAGATAAACCCTGCAGGACAGTGGCCCTCTAAGACAGAGTTTGGACACCCCTGCTCTACATGATTGCACTGCACACTCCAAGATGAATAATTATCACTGTCATCCTGTGCTTTTTTTTAAAATTCATAACATCTGGGTTTTTAAAATGTCTTGGCACACATGAAAAGAAACAGCATCCATAAGAGTTCTGATAACAGACACTTTGACACAGAAGTGTGTGCTTATGAAATCATCCAGTATTAGTCAACTTTTGCAATTTTTTGTGAGGCAGTCAAGGCCTCATAGTTAGAGAGTCAGACTTCTAACCCAAAGGCCATGGATTCGAGTCTCAGTACTGTCAGGGTTGTACACTCTTGAAAATAAAGGTGCTTTAAAGGGGTTCTTCACAGTGATTTCATAGAAGAACCATTCAGTCAAAGGTTCTTCAAAGACTCATCTCTTTCTTAGTTTTTTATTATCTGAAGAATCTTTTTTCACCACAAAGAACCTTTTGTGAAACAGAAAAGTTCTTCAGATGTCAAAGGTTCTTCATGGAACCATTTAAACAAAAAAGGTTCTTCTATGGGATCGTGAAGCACCTTTATTTTTAAGAGTGTAGGTGCGGGGAAAAAAATGTTGCACTTGAAACTGCATCTGAACAAGTACTATTCTTAGTGATACCTATCTCATGTGTTTTTATGTGTCCTGACAGACTGAACTTCTTGTCATTGTGTCAGCACTTGAAATGCTTTCCTCCCGTGCGAATTCTCTGTAGACATTTCAATTTGCTTTCACACTGGTATGTGTCTTCTGGTGTACTTTTAAAGTGTGCAGCCACGTGAAACGTTTCCCACATAAACAACACTTGTGTCTCTTCTCTCCAGCGTGGATTTTCATGTGCTCCTTAAGGTTTCCTTTTAACGTGAAACTCTTGCCGCACTGATCACACGTGTGCGGCCTCTCGCCAGTGTGGATCTTCTCGTGCGTCTTCAGATTTGACGACTGGCTGAAGCTCTTGTCGCACTGCGAGCACTTGTAGGGTTTTTCTCCAGTGTGAATTCGCCGGTGCAGCTTCAGCTGCCCATCTGTAAAAAAGCACTTCCCACACTCAAAGCACACGTGATCCTTCACACTGCTGTGTCGTTTCTGGTGTATTTGAAAACTATCCAGGAGCGGAAAGCTCTTTCCACACAAGGAACACACATAAGGCTTCTCCTGCGTGTGAACTTTCAGGTGCTTCCTCAGCGATTCTGCCCAAAAAAAACTTTTACCGCACTGTTCGCAGTTAAATGGCCTTTCTTCAGAATGAGAGCGCAAATGTGATTTAAGGCTGACTGCCTGTACAAAACTCTTCCCGCAATGACCACATGTGTGCAGCTGCTCTCCATTGTGGATCTTCATGTGATCCGTAAGATGAATTTGTTGTGTGAAACTCTTCCCGCACTGAGCGCATGTGTGCGGCTTCTCTCCACTATGAACTGCCATGTGGTCTTTAAGACTTTGTTTGTACAGGAAAAACTTCCCGCACTGATCGCACGTGTGCGGCTTCTCTCCAGTGTGGATTTTCATGTGATCATTAAGGGTTCCTTTTCGTGTGAAACTCTTCCCGCATTGATCACACGTGTGCGGCTTCTGTCCAGTGTGGATTTTCATGTGTTCGTTAAGGTTGCTTTTTAGCGCGAAACTCTTTCCACATTGATCACACATGTGTGGCTTCTCTCCAGTGTGAGTTTTCATGTGTTCATTGAGGTTTCTTTTTAGCGTGAATCTCTTCTCACACTGATCACATGCAAAAGGCTTCTCTCCAGTATGAATTCTCATGTGATCTGTAAGACTTTTCTTGTATGGGAATGTTTTTCCACACTGAGGGCACGTTAAGCTTGTGTTGGCTCCGCTTAGAAGTACAAATTCTCTTTCCATTTGTGAGCAACTCTGAGAGTCTTCCCCAGGTTTGGCATGATGTTTCTCCTCCCCTTCATTCCGTTCTTCACTCTCTTCCATCAGGTCTAAAACGAAAGCAAAATATATGCATTTTAAACAAATCACAAAAAAAAGCCATTTAATTCACAGTACTACAAATGTTAAATGTTACTGTACTTAAGGCGAGACACTGCAGGTGAATAGGGTAAAAAAAATAACTAATAGTTATCTTACTTGCCCATTTGATTGATTACATTGATAATTGCAAACATTTTTGTATTACAAGTTTTCTAAAAGTTTGTTTAAATATGGCATTATTTAATGAAATATGCACTAATTTGCATACATTTCTAGAACAAAAATCTAAACACTGGATGAAGTCCTTTTCAAAATTCTTGTTTAATTTTTTTGCCATATTATACATCATTTTGTCACTCCACAATTCAGAAATTCAAATCTCTCTGTAAAAACCTTCAGGATATAGACAGGAAAAAATGTAAAGTTTGGTGTGTGTAAGTGCTACTGAAGTGGAGATTTATGGCTCAGTGTAAAGAAAAACTCATTTTGAGAAAACGTCCTTTAAAAATACATACGGTAATTGAAATGTATTGACACAAATAGATAAAGTACGGTAAAAGAAACACTTAACAGTGTCTTTTAGATGTTTTCTTTCCACTAGTCTGAAAAAACACTATATGAAAAACCAAAAAGCCCAAAATCTTAATTTGAGAGGTGCATGAAAAAAATTGCGTTTTTGCCTGCAGTGTCTCCCCTTAAGTACAGACTAAAGGATATTTTCCCTTTTTCTTCAAGTAATAATAATTTTGTAGACTTTTACTTTACTACTATGATGCATGAGCGTGGTGCTAGTGACATAGCATTGTGGTATTCTCAAATAACTCTTGGACTTCATCAAAAAAAATGCTTAATTTGTTTTCTGAAGACAGGTTTAAAACGACATGAGGGTGAGTAATTAATGACATAATTTACATTTTTGGGTATACTATCCCTTTAACTCACAATTTTCCCATTAAATCTAAATGTAAATGGTTGCTAGGGTAAGTCAAAAGTCAAAAGAGCCCACCACCAAACCTTTACGTTTCCTGATGCTTTGTTATAATGTGCACCATATTGACAGTATGACATTCAACCATTGAATTAAAGCTGTTCAGAGAAAATTCTGTCATTATTTATACAGCCTCATGTTGTTCAAAACAGTATGCATTTAATTTTTAAAACTCAATTCATACGATCTATAATTACGTGTTAGTAAATAATGTGAGAATTCGCTGGTTTGTGTACAATTGCTTTAACTTCTACATAGCATCACACACTTCAGCAAGTCACCACTCAGATCCAATCATCTGTGCCATTATTTATACAATTTACTAGTAGCCTACTTCTGATACTAAAGTAGTTTTAATATCAGTTAGCACTTTAACATTTAACTTACGTACATTTTCATAAGAAGTTATCTTTACATTTACATCAGTGTAATGATTGATAGGCTTCGTTATACTGGCTGCCTATAAAATCTGATTAAATTCTTTCAAGTTTCATAACCTTAATGTTTCACAGTATCGTTAATGAAAAATAATGAAACACCAACCTCTTTCTTCTTCAGTATCTTCATGCTTCACTCTGAAGGGTTCTGGATCACTCGTGTTCTCACTGTAATCTTCAATAAACTCTATCTTTATAGGTTTCTGTTCCTCCTCCTGCTCTGATTCCATGTTTTCACTTGTGAATGATTCGTGATGCTCTGAAAACGTCGCAAATCTTTTGTTTTGAAACAGCAGTTCGGGGCGAATCGCTTTCTTTTCCTCCTTCTCGTGTTTTTGACAGTTTGGGGAAGAAAATTAAAGGCACCTTTCTGCCAACTACTGGTCTGGAGTGTGAAACGCACAGTTTAGCACTCGACAAAGGATGATATTTTGAAGAACACGGGAAACACAACTTCTGTGGTACTACTGACTTCTATAGTATTTTTTTTTATCCTTCTATGAAAGTCAATTATGCCCCAAAACTTTCTTCAAAATATCGCTTGTGGAAGTGATTCTTCTGAGGCATTTATTTGTACTAAAAAAAATCTGATGGGCAATGAAACTACTCATAAAAGCTTAAGGTGAATCAATGTATTTGAATATAAATTGGAATTAAAGTCAACGTATTTGTCAGATATACTGTTCGAATAATAAAGTAAAAGAGGTTACATTAAAAAATTATAATTTTGATTATTCCTGTGATTTTTGTTCAATAGAAAGGAAGTCTATTGACCCTCTGTTTTGTAAATGTGTACACAAGGATTTATTGGGTGGATATGGAAAATTTTATTAGGAAAACAAATAATATATTCAAGTTAAATAATGTTGAAATATGGATATGTTATTAAAACAAAAGGTAATAACTTTTTCTTGCTCACTTTTCTATTACTCCACATACATAGGAAATTTTACTAATTTTCTTCAGAAGGCTAAGAATTATTGCACCAATTTAGAGAACATAAAGCAACAACAACAAAAAAAGACTTGCAATATTTTTCATTAATATACAGTTTAAAAACTTGTAGCACAACTTGAGTGAGAGAATAGAAAACAAGGTCATAACAACTGAAAGATGCTTGGACATTTCATTATATCATGTTAAACATGTTAATCATTTTACCAGTGACTGGATGCTTTGATGATTATTGTGTTCAGCAAAATATGACTCTCCTAATGCAGATGATGCTACTTCAGCGCCATCTTGTGACTGAATATTATAATTCTGTTTTAACCTTACCTTTTAATCTTTTACTGGCTTTAGAGCAGGCCATATGGTATTGTAGTGTGCTAATATTGTGTTGGAGTCCCCTACAACAGGTTTAAAAGCATCTAAGATCAGAAAACATTTGAGAATACACGTCTAAATAATTTCGAAACTATTTGTTTGATCAGTTCTGAGTGCAATGTTTGTAAACCCCTCTCTTCCATAAGCATACTCCGCTCTGATTGGTCAGCTGGCCAAGTCTGTTTTGACTGGTGTAGAGAAGAGTACTTGAGCAAGTTAGCGAAAGCTACTATGTGTGTTGCCAAGTCCTCGTTTTTTTTGTTTTTTTTTTTATGCCCATGGGTTATAGCAACCCCAATAACGTCATATTTAGCCACATTTTACACCCTGGAACACGATTTTGTAATGAGAGAGCCCCTATTAAAAAAAAATGCCATTGGGCTAGTTTTGAGTAACAATTGGGCAGGTTTTGTTGTGAAAACCTGGCAACCCTGGCTACCACTGACAAAGCATGCACCTTTACATCAAACAATTTGTTCTTAAAATAATGACAAAAAGCATTTTCTTAAATCATGCCCACAGCTAAAGTTTACGTGCTAAGCTGTAAACACAATAATGGTGGATATGTTAGCCGAGACTAACCGACTAACTGGTGACAGTTTGTAAATCAAAATATGTCTCAGCTATATTCTTTATAATTAAAGTAATTAGAACAACAACAGTCTACATTAATCAATAGTGGGTTCACAGCAAATTATCAGAAATTTTTCACAATTACACAATAATATTGTGGTTTATCTGGAAACCATTTATTCTCAGGTTATTGTTATAATCGTGTAAAACTATCTTTTAAATCAAACTGTTGCATATATTTGTGTGTAATTACTAATATAGAGCCCTGAAATTCATTTAATGCAGCATTTATTAAAACACAGAAATTAGATTAATCAAAACACGTTTTAAACTATAATATTAAGACAGGGTTAAGCACAGAATGACAACAGAAATCATAAATTTGTGGGTTTGTTTCACCTTGTTTTTTTATTTCACCTGTATTCTACATTGAGTGTATTGATATCACACTTTTTTCAAGTAAGTTTTATTCCTTTTTCTTCAAGATCTGTGAATAAATATCATATTTTATAAACCATACATTGTGTCATTTTTATTTGCTGAAAAAATGTAAAATCTACCATAATCTTACATTAATGGACATTTAATCTTATTTAATCTTATGTGATGGTTGATGTGCTCAGATCATGCTTTATTTATTAAACAATAGATAAAAAAAATGTATAATACTGAATGCATTATTGTGTCTCATCTGACATCAGATCTGAAAGTGCTGGATCTGAAGATGATCTACTTACTGTGATTGTTTTTTGTATGACTGTATAGAGAAGATAAATGATTGAAACGCTTCCCACATTCAGTGCAGTGATACGGTTTCTCTCCAGTGTGGATCCTCTCATGTGTTTTCAGATTTGCTGACACACTGAATCTTTTGTCGCAGTGTGAACACTTGTAAGGTCTTTCTCCAGTGTGCATCCTCTCATGCCTTTTCCGGCTTGATGAATCACTAAATCTCTTGTCACAGTGTGAACACTTGTACGGTTTTTCTCCAGTGTGAACCCTCTGGTGCACTTTCAAATGCGCAGCTGAAATAAAAGTCTTTTCACACTCATAGCAAATGTGCTCTCTCACACCACTATGTATTTTCTGATGTTGTATTAAACTTTCTGGACGCGAAAAACTCTTTCCACACAAATGACATGAATGTGGCTTCTCCTTGGTATGAACTTTCAGGTGTTTCTTCAGGAATGAAACCCACAAAAACGTTTTGCTGCACTGATTACATGCGTGCTTCTTCTCTCCGGTGTGGATGTTCATATGATCCTTAAGTTTTGCTGAGTGTGCAAAACTCTTCCCACACTGATCACATGTGTAAGGTTTCTCTCCAGTGTGGATTCCTATGTGAACATCAAGACCATATTTGCATGTGAAACTCTTTCCACACTGAGTGCAGGCGAAAGTTTTCTTGGCTCTTCTTTTCTTTAAATCTTTCTGTTTGGTTTGAGAGCAGCTCCGAAGTGTTTCTCCAGGTTTAACATGATTTTTCCCCTCAGCTTCACTCAGTTCTTCATTATTTTCTTCAATCAACTCTGAAATAAAAATAAAAGTAGTTAATTTTCAGTAAATTGTAAAAAGCTGAGAAATGTGGACATGAAAGTGAAAAATTATATAATTTAGGTCATTTTTAAGCATTTTTATGAAGTATATGTCCCTGAAACATTCCAAAAATGAGGTACAATGATCATAATGTTTCATTTTTTATAACATTACAGGCACAAATCCCATGTTTCTATAGAGATAACTTATTACGTGTAACTACACAATTATTACTACTATTATTATTATTATTACTACAGCAAATCTAAATCTAAACCTGCTTAAAGCTTCATAATCGTCAGCATTATTACTTAAGAATGAATAATGAACACCAACCTGTTTGATCTTCAGTATCTTCAGTGTGTTTCATTCTGCAGGGATCTGGATCTCTCATCTCTCTGAACTGAAAAAAAAAAGAACTTTGTGGTGTTATAAAACCTATTAAATTACCCATCATAAGCTTTACTTGTAATATTAAAAATCAAGGACATTTAGATTAAAAACATTTAGATTAAAATTTACTCAAACTGTAGTGTGCTTGAATACATATGTGCATGTTTGAATCAGAGAGGGACAGTTGGGCTTGTCATGGAGGTGATGCATAGCTGGATTTTCCTGCGTATAAGATAAGTTTGCTGTTCCGTTTCAGATTTCTAATTTGTAATACATTGGTCCGTGTGCATTTCGATAGTTTGATTGTTGTTTACTTGCCTCATCATACTTTAACGTTCATCTTAATCACATAACCTCATTAAAGATCGCCATGCTGCTTATCTGTGTTTGACTTGTTTACATCAGGTTGCCCATCTTCACGTGAGACTGCTGTCAACTGCTACTTTATGGCATAAAACAAATGAAAACGTAGATATTTGAGTTGAGTAAACTTAAAAAGTTGTTTCAACTTAAACTTTTAAGGCAGCATGAACACTTTTTTTTGGTCCTCTAAATATAGGATCTTAACAAGTCCTTTGCATACAGCTTTACACAGCATTATTAGCGCTTATTCACCAACTCTGACTATCACAGCTGAAACAAAGGACAAGTTCTACATTTATCCCAACATTTCCATCAATGGTGTCTCACCAAACAAGTCACTGTTCATTCTCTGGGATTTCAACGCTAGAGTGGGCACGGACCACAACTCCTGTCCAACTTGCAAGGTTCAGTTTGGTGTTGGCAAGAAGTTGAGAAGGGCAGTGCTTAATCGGGTTCTGCTGCCACCAACACTTGGACATCAAAAATAAGTCACAGCACAGAGTTTCCTGGAGACACCCAAGGTCCAAGCACTGGCTTCAGTTAGATCTGATTCTGACCAGGCATTCAGTGCTATCTAGTGTCAAGCTGCCATGCAACTACCAGAGTGATGCTTGTGATACAGATCACTCTCTAGACTGCAGTAAGATCAAGCTTCTGCCAAATAGGAAGGTAGGCCTCAGACTGACACCAGCAAGCCACATGACCAGAACAAAGTGGAAAACTTTGCATGAGCAAACATTTGCCTGCAAGACATTCATTCAGGCAAATTAAACAGCAATTCCAGTGAGAGATGCTGAGTCAGAGATGCTGTGCATGATACTGCCATTTCCATCATTGGCAAGAAGACAATAAAGTCTTCAGACTGGTTAGAAGCCAATTCCAAGGTGATGCGTCCAGTTATTGAAGGAAAGAGGCATGCGCTGTTTGTAAGACCTGCCTAAGACAACAAAACTTGCAGGCCCTTCAGGCCACTAGAAGTAAGGTCCGGCAGACAGCTCACTGATGATTATTGATTATAGGCTACAGATTTGCCCCTAGATATAGTGTGTGCAGATTCTGGAAACATCAAGGGGACGAATTACAGCATCAAGGAGGCATTTGGCTCTATACAAAAAAAACTGAACATCAGAAGTCTATCGAAGGGAGGATAATGGTCAAGGCTGAGCAATTGAGAGATGGGTGGACCACTACTCCAAGTTGGTCTTTGAGTGGCACTGGATGCCCTTGCCCAGCTAGGATGGCATTTCTGCAGAAGTCCTGAAGTGCTGTAAAGAAACAGTGTTCAGTAAGATGCATGATGTCTTTGCCTCTGTTGAAAGGAAGATGCTGTACCACAAGCAAGCAGTCACACTCTATATGAAGAAGGACATCAGAAGTGATGTTTGCCATTATCAGAAACTGCTTGAATTGTCCTTAAGCACCTTCAGGCTTTTGCTGAGAGAGTTTATCCAGATTCACAGAGTGGGTTCTGAATCAACAGATCCACTGTCAACATGATCTTCTCACTCCAACAGTTACGGCAAAAGTTAAGGGAGCAGCAGCAGCCTCTTTATGCCTTCGCTGATCTCACCAAGGCCTTGTATCTTGTTATTGGAGATGACCTCTTCAAGATCTTGGTCAAGATATGTTGTCCACTAACTTTTATTAGCATCAACAAGTCCTTCCACGATGACTCAATGTCTTTGATTGCTTAACCTCAGAGGCCTTTGACATACGAAGTGGAGTGAAAAAGGGCTGTGTTTAGCTCCCACACTCCTCAGCATTTTCTTTGCCATCCTACTGAAGCTCATCCTTGGGTCTGCTACCAAAGGGATCTACCTTCGTACTAGATCTGATAGAAAGCTTTTCAACTTTTCTAGATTAAAAGCAAAGACCTTCTGTTTTCTGATCATGCTGCTTTTACCACACATTCCACTGAGGATCTGCAACAGCTAAAGAATCACTTCAGCAAGGCATGGCAAGAGTTTGGGCTCAGCAACAGCCTAAAGAAGACGCAAGTCTCCCTCTCTCTCTGGAGGGCTATTACAACCATGTCCAGACTGACAAAGACAGTGTACACCAGGGATAGGCAACGTGGGTCCTGCAGTGCCAATGACCTGCAGAGTTTAGTTCCAGCTCTAATCAACCACACCTGAACAAGCTAATCAAGGTCTTCTGGATTACTAGGGCTACAGGCAAGTGAGGGTTTTTTTTTTAGGGTTGGAGCTAAACTCTGCTGGATATCGGCACTCCAGGACCGTCGTTGTCTATCCCTGGTGTAGACCAATGACAAGCTGTCAGAGTATACCAAGATTCAGGTTGACAAGGCTGACAGTCTATGGCAGTGAGTTGTGGACTCTGCAATGCTTTACAAGAAACCCAGAGTACCAAATTCAGCTCTCTTTCACGTCTTTTTGCACCTGAATTGTCAAAAACACACAATTATGTGAAAATGTCAGATTTGGTGAGTTTTCAAGTTACAATCTTATATCTTAAGTGAACGTAAACAGTTGGGAGAATATCAGAAGTGTATCAGCGCATCTGTGCATTAATCTTAAAGTCACAACAGTATACCTCCTGCTGTCAATCACTAATCAAATAAGAAAATCTAAAAATCACTTAATGTCCTTTACTGAATAACTTCAGCAGCTGATTGAAGGATTAATCTGCATTTAATTTATACAATTTCTGCTTGAAAGAATGAAGACTATTGTGTGTTGCATATATCATTAATTGAAAAGAAGATCATGTTCTTGTTTATTTGAGAAGTGGTTTAATTAAATTACATGTCACAGCAGTTAAGTCTGTCCATATTGCATGTTCAAACTTCAATATCATTCCTATTCATATTAACAGATGTTTTCTCCAGAAGTAAATATTTTTTTTATTATTTTTGTGAAATGCACATTACATTACAATCTAACTAAACCCATTAGATTTAAGTTGACTAAATTTACTGTGACTTTAGTGAACTAAAATCATACATGTAGTATGTAGTACTACTACAAGTAGACTAAAACAAATAAGGGGACTAAAATACGACTAAAACTATGGCGATTTGTGACTGAAACAAAGTTTGCTGTCAAAATGAACACTGCATATTTCAAGTACATTAAAGACAGTAAAATCAATTGCTTTAGTGTGAATTCTCATGTGACTAAAATCCTTGTTTACAGGTGAATCACTTTCCAAACCGAGAGCAAGTAAAAGGCTTTTTCCTCCAGCACGAATTAACATGCGACTCTCAAGGTGTCTTTTACGCATGACAGCGTTTCTAAACTAAGAAGAGGACTTTTCTGAAGTGTGAATACGCACATGCACATTAAGTTGTCTTCTCTGAGTAAAACTGGCTCCACACTGAGAGCAACTGAAAGGTTTTATTCCAGCATGAATTTTCACATGATTCTTAAGGTATTTTTCACATGGGAATCTCTTTCCACACTGAGCGCAGACGAAAGGCTTTACTCCAGCATGAATTAACATGTGATTCTTGAGGCTTGCTTTAAATGTAAAAGTCTTTCCACACTGAGGACAGGTTAATTGTTTTGATGTGTGAATTAGCATATGCTCATTAAGATTCCTTTCCTGCATGAAACTCTTTCCACACTGAGAGCAGCTGACAGGTTTTATTCCAGAATGAATTTTCATGTGACTCCAAAGGTTTCCTCTTTGGCGGAAACTCTTTCCACACTGAGAGCAGGTAAAAGGCTTTTTCCCCGTATGAATTAACATATGACTTTTAAGGCTTGACTTGCGTTTGAAAGCATTTCCACACTCAGAGCAGGTGAAAGGCCTTTTTCCAGTGTGAACAATCGTCATGTGTTCCTCAAGGCTTCTTTTCTGCTTGAAAGTTTTTCCACACTCAGAGCAAATGAAAGCCTTTATTCCAGTATGAATTTTCATGTGATACCAAAGGTTTCCCTTTTGGCGGAAACTCTTTCCACACTGAGAGCAGGTCAAAGGCTTTATTCCAGCATGAATTAACATGTGAGTCTCTAAGTATCCTTTACGTGTGAAAGACTTTCCACACTCAGAGCAGATGAAAGGCTTTTCTGAAGAGTGTGTTACCAAATGATCCTTAAGGTGTCCTTTCTGTGTAAAACCCTTTCCACACTCAGAGCAGGTGAAAGGCTTTATCCCCGTATGAATTAGCATGTGACTCTCAAGGTATTTTTTACGAGTGAATGTGTTTCCACACTCAGAGCAGCAGAAGGGCTTTTTGGATTTTGTTATCTGAATGTTGCTTTGCGAGCAACCGTTTTCAGTTTTAGAGCAACTCACAGATTTTTCTCCGGTGGTGACATCATGAGCTTTCTGATCCTGACGCTTCTCCTCCACTTCTTCTTCTTCTACTTTCACTTTCATCAGGCCTAAAATGAAAACATTAAAGTGATGAAAATAAATTTGGGAAAAGACGACATACAGACGACAACATTGTCAAAACGATCCCTGTTCACACAGATCCATAAAAACTCAAAATGCTGCATTATATTGACAGGCCAGTAGATGGCTACGTCACTGTAAAGAAACACTGAAAATGTAATACAGATGTGCATGACACAAATCTGTATTTTTGTAGTGTGTAAACTTTTACATTTGCACTTTGATACTCATTTTCAAAAGTTTGCATTTTCAGGCCCCCAAATTTCCGTCGTTGTGTAAATGAACAGCCAAAATGCATACTAGGGATGCTCATTTTAACTGGTTAACCGACAAAAAATGTCTGACTGAATAATAATTAAATGGTTTAAAAGGTCATTTATTTTATTATTTTTTTCAGTAACTCATCAAAATGTTTTAAAACTTTTGCTGCATGGTTAAAATAAAATAGATTTTAAAATCGCATAGGGCTATAAGTTGGATTATTTTTTTTTATTAGGCTACATTCAGAAATTGGCTTGATGCAGACACAAAATGTTTACAAACACTATGAACATAGTTAAGCTAGGCTTCTTTAGTTCCCCACACTCCACAAAAAAATCCTTCCAATTTAAAAATATAAGAAGCATGGCTATATAAACGACAAGCCAAAATGATTTAATTTAGCCTAAAGCGAAACTGAAACTAACCTTGGGACTCACATACCAAACAAATCCAAATGTTTCCAGATTCGAGATGTATTTGAATGTATTTGAAAATAAAATATTATTTATTTGTTTGGCATAATATCATGCCAGTACAATGATAATGATTAACGGCACAGAAACTGATCAGTGTATTTTTTTCCATATGTTTGGCTGATTGTATTTTATTATGATAATGGAAAGGCTGCATTGTCAAGTTAGCAATGCTAGTCATACTGATAATTGAAATTGTAAATGATTTGCTTTTATTTGAGTACATTCACAATGCAAACAAATCTTTGTGCTTTTGAAAAATAAACAGAAATAGGATGCCACTTTCAGCTGTCTTGTTCCTTTCACACAGCACAAAAATTAACCAAAACTCTGCATACTAGCTACTTGCTGCAGTTTTTTCTTTTGTTAATTAAGTAAAAATATTTACTATATAGGCCTATTTATTTATTATATATATAGCCTAGCTTTATGATGTTTTACTCCGCTTGCAGAACCGCTGCAGGTGCATGATGTGACCATGTGAATCCTCATTTTCATTTGTTTGCTGCTTTTTGCACATGAAAATGAATGTTAGTATTTTTAACGGGTCACAGACATTTTTCCTTTCTAATTTAATTCAATTCTATTCAATTCAAATAATCTTGTCGCGTAACAATGAATAATCAGATAACGAGCGTCAGCTGTCGGTTAGGAAAAATAACAAATGTTTTTTGTTTTTATTAGAAAACTGTGTCTTGTAAACACCTCCTTAAACTGAACCCCAGTAGAACTTAGGACCATTATTGAGGAATTTACACCATTTTCAACAACAAAAGGAAAAAAAAAAGAAAATGTATTCACATTTGGAACAATTCGAGGGTGAGTAAAAGACAGATTTTTCATTTTTGAGTGAATTATCTCTTTAAAGTTTTGAAAACTGGGTTCGAAGTGAATGTTATTGAAAAGGATACTGACTGTAAACTACAAAAACTATTTTGTGAAGTGGCAACATCATGTGCATATGTATTACTTGTTAAGTCTATGGGCATGCATTGTTTATTTACAAAGTGAAGATTCATAGATCTGTGTGAACAGGATTGTTTGACAACGTTGTCATCTGTATGTGTAACTTCAGAAAAAAACAGTTTTGACCCTCAGAAGCATTCTGAAGTTTTATGTTCATCTGTTTATTTATTCATCTAATCAACATTATTTCACAGATTTTATAACTACAGCCACTGAATCTGATGAGCTGTCTACAAGGTATCTGCAAGTATCAGAACACCACATTTAATATTTAATATAATTTTCAAAACCTCCACTAATTATTTTTAGGCAGAAAACAGCAGAAAAACAGGTAAAATGTTTGAGATTGCACTACTATAATCAATGTAATTTAATAGTAATTAAGCTCTTATTTTTACATTAAGAAATTTAGAACCTTTTAATGATCCATAGGCACCCTGTTAAATCTCTGGTAGATTAATGTACCACAAACTCATTAAAGATGAATGAATCAGCACCAACCTCCTTGTTTTATTCTCCAGGTTTCTGGTTCCTCTTCTTTAATCCTCCAGGTTTCTGGTTCCTCCTGTTTAACTCTCCAGGTTTCAGATTCACTCGCGTCCTCCTCACTCTCCTTTTTAACAAACACCATCTTCACAGCAGCAGATCTCAGTTCAGCTGATACTCCTCAAAATATTCCTGCTTGCTTGGAAATGTACGACAATAAGGATGAGAACATTACAGAGATTCAGTGACCTGATTCAAGAACTGTATTTTTCTATTTACAGAAGGTGCATTTCTCACAATTTGTATTAAAACAGCATCACGACAAAACAAGAGCGCGATGAAACTAATCTTTTTCCTCTGAGGTTAAATGGCGTTTGGCAAACAAACGTATGAGTTTTAGCGCCACCCGCGGGATTGGAGTGTGAAGCGTCGAGAGGAGGAAAAATACGGGGGAAATGATTTAAATATTACATAAATGATTACATAAAATACAGTGCAATCTGATGTTCATCTGATGTTTGCTACTGTAATGAATATGATACTTAATTATTTAATAGGCAGGGGAAATTCCCAACATTAAACGCTAAAAAAACTGACTCGTAATGTATGATATACTCTTGATTCAACAGAATGCATGGTAATACTAGGGAATAGCAATATTGTATCATATTGCACGAGCGACTTCCTTTCTATGACATTATAAGCAGTTTTCTATTAGAGATCAATGGTGTAAACTTGTAATAACGGTTAACACACACACACAAACAGGCGATAAAGTCCTCAAGACACATCCGATTTTTTGTAATATTTTGCTTTACCTCAAACATTTTGTTTTCATAATCCACTGAAGTCAAACTCAATCGAAAATTAAATTAGACTAATCAGACCTAAAGTACAAGAGAGACCTCGCTTCCAGATTGCAAATAACTAAAAAACATCACAGACCAATGTTTTGATATTATCGCATATAAAACAATATTTAAATATTCTTAAACAAGATTTAAAACACATGGCAAGATTTAAATAGCTTGTTAACATTTATTTAGTAATTTTAAGTAAGCAGGCTATAGGTGACACATTTGCATTTATAAGACAATTGAACAATATGAAACTCATTAGAAAGCACAATAATAAAACATTTTGACATTGATCTTCGGGGAGGAACTCCCTCTTTGAGTTGATCTGAATCTCTCATGGAGGTGAAATTTATTCACTGTGGATACTTCAGATAATATTTCTTTGTCATGTCGCTTGTAATGACTGGTTAGGACAGATGTATCCAGATGATATTTTATTGCTTGATCTATTATTGTTTCACATTTGATGAGGAAGCGGCATCAGAACTGAAAGTGCTGGATCTGAAGATGATTCACTTACTGTGCTTGTTTTTTGTATGACTGTGTAGAGAAGATAAATGATTGAAATGCTTCCCACATTCAGCGCAGTGATATGGTTTTCCTCCAGTGTGGATCCTCTCATGTGTTTTCAGACTTGATAGCTGACTGAACTTCTTTTTACAGTGTGAACACTTGTAAGGTTTTTCTCCAGTGTGGATCCTCTCATGTGTTTTCAGGATTCCTAACTGTCTGAATCTCTTGTCGCAGTGTGAACACTTGTAAGGTTTTTCTCCAGTGTGGATCCTCTCATGCTGTTTTAAACAGTATGCAGAAGTAAAAGTCTTTTCACACTCAAAGCACATATAATCTCTCACACCAGTATGTATTTTCTGATGTTCTTTTAAATGCTGTAGAAGTGAAAAACTCCTTCCACACAAAGTACACGAATACGGTTTCTCCTTTGTATGAACTCTCAGGTGTTTTGTCAGGATCGAAGCCCACAAAAATATTTTTCCGCATTGATCACATGCATACAGCTTCTCTCTAGTGTGGATGTTCATGTGCTCCTTAAGTTTTGCTAATTGACTAAAACCCTTTCCACATTGATCACAAGTGAACGGTTTCTCCCCTGTATGAACTCTCATGTGTGTCGTAAGGTGTCCTTTTAGTGTAAAACTCTTTCCGCACTGCTTGCATGTGTGCGGTTTCTCTCCAGTGTGGATCATCTCATGTCTTTTCAGGTGTCCTGACCGTCTGAATCTCTTGGCACAGTGTAAGCACTTGTATGGTTTCTCTCCAGAGTGAATCCTCTCATGCTGTTTTAAACACTTTGCTGAAGTAAACGTCTTCTCACACGCAAAGCACATGTACTCTCTCACACCAGTATGTATTTTGTGATCTAAATTTTGTAGAGAAGATTTTCGTTTTTCTTTCTCGTTCTCATTTTCTTCAATCAACTCTGAAAAGTACAAACATATACAAGATTTTGGTCATTTTGATGCGTTTTTATAAATTGTACATCAACTAAACTTTCCACGACTGAGGTGCATTGATCTTCAAATTGCTATTAATATTTTTAACATTCTAGGCACAAATCCTATGTTTCTATAGAGCGAACAATTCAATATTTTTGATCAACTACACAATTGCTGGTCATACCGTCCAGCACTAGTTGAAAGTCTCTTCACTTACCGATAGCAATCAATAAGTTAAATGGTCTAAATGTATTTATATAATCTCTGGAAGATTGTTCTGTCTGAATATTATGATACCCACCTGTCAACGCAAGTATATTTGCGCAGACATGATACATCATTATAGTTCATTGCTTCATTAGTTAGTCTTTTTTCACTAGTAAACACCAACCTGTTTGTTCTTCATTATCTTCAGTGTGTTTGATTCTGCAGGGTTTTGTATCTCTCATCTTCTCTTTGTCCTCTTTAATAAACTCAGTCTTTGCAGATTTCATCTCCTCCTGATGATTTGAGGCTCGTCTTCAGTTGTAAACTGATAGGAAAATTCCAGCATTTGTTGCTGAATCGCTGATTGTGTGATTATTGTGGGAAGAGCTTCATTGAACATCAATTTCTGTGAGGAAAAACAGATTTGAGAAAATCAACAAATATATATATAGTCATTAAACTAATTTACACATTTAAGCATTTATGTAAGAATAACATTTGTAAATTTAATATGTCTGGCTTCCAGTGTCATTCACTTCCAGTTCATTGTAGCTGGAGAAAACAACTCGTTACACTTGAAAATGCTGAGGTGTTTCAACCCAACTTTGGGACAAATATGGACTAACTAGAAAGATAATAGGATAAATATTTGAATTTAATTTTTAACCCAAAAGTTGGGTTCGTTCATATTTGACCCAAAGCATTTTTAGAGTGTATGTTGCTTGAAACTGCAAACTGGTATGTAATTTTTTTTTTTTTTTATTATTATGTTATATTAATCCCTTTTACTTGTTAAATTCATATATTTTATTAGTTACATTTGACAGGAATGCTATGGGTTTAATGTATTGAATTAATTTTAAACACTCCACAATGGACCTGAGTGAAATGAAAGTAAAAGTAAAATATAATCTCTGTAATTAGCCTAATGACTAAACGTATTCAAATAACAAAAATTATTTTATAACGGTTACAATAATGTAACATTCATTTGCATATATATATCTTCAAGAATATTTACAATTTGCATTGAAAAAGCTTAAGACAACATGCTATGTAAATTACAACAACTGTAAAATCCCACTACAACTAAGATTTTAGTTGTCTGAGGCAGCCAAATATGGATGGGATCAGAGAATCAGTGATTGGAGAAAAGATTCTTTGGAAAGGAGGATTTATTTAACAACCTTTCTGTCATCTGCACCATAATTAGTTACTAGCTAGTTTATGGTCTAAAGAACAAAAAAGAAATATAATTACAAACAATATTCTATGGAGACATATGTTATAATAATATGACTTTCAATAATAATAATAATATCAACAATATGTGCACAGTGTATAAAGATTAGACTATCAGATCTCCATTCTCAAATTAAAAAAAAAAACTACATTTATACATAATCTGAAAGCTGAATTAATAAGTTAAGACAGGACAACATTTGACCGAGATACAGCTATATGCAAATCTAGAATCTCGAGGATTCTACAAAAAAACCTAAATATGCTAAGAAAACTTTGCATATTAATAATAAAAAAATTACATTGATATATTTACGGTAGGAAAGGTCAAGTATCTTCGTGGAACATGATATGTACTTAATATCATAATGACTTTTGTCATAAAAGAAAAATCGATAATTTTGACCCAGTGTATTTTTGGCTATTGCTACAAATGCTATTTAAGACTGGTTTTGTGGTCCAGGGTCACAAATCTAAATATACAAGGTCCAACAATACAGTAATGCAGTGAAACTAACATAAAACACACTTAGTATAATAATACTCGCATGGTTACCGTTAATTATCGTATATAGCGGCAAATTACGGCCGCGATAAAACGCCATAGAACTCTCCAAAGTAAACAAGAAGCATTAATAGAACATCAACAACATATGCCACATGAATATATACTTACGTCGTTGCATAAAACGCATTACACAGAGCATTAATCCAGCTGCATAGATGGACATTTGCGGTCCTGTTTTCCAGCACAAAAATCGGAACGTATGGAAACAATTATTAAACTTAAGTTCCTAGAACGGGCTAGAAGGCTTACTAACAGACAGGCCGTCTTGTAAGGCGTGAAATTGAAATGATCTCCCCATTAAGTCAAAGTCTAGAAATTCTCACAAAAACAAACGCCATGCAATAAAGTAATAAAACAAATCTGGAGAAGAACTCTTCAAAGAGAGCAAAGAACACCACCCCCTCGCTATGTACGACCGCCTATCTCCCTCTCCTCTCCCCTCCCTGCCTTTCACTCTTCTGCCCCGAAAGCAAGAATATTCCCGACCCGTGTGTTATATCTTGTGAATATGTTGTTTTCCCCTTCATGCTGGGTGTCGTTCTAAAGGTCTCCATGCGATTGGTAAAAAGATCTACATTTTACAGCAGTCATTTATATTATGAGAAAGATTGGAAACCTTTGTAGAATTATGTTTTGCATGTGAGGGGCGTGTTTCCCCCTTAGGGTCAGGTGAGAATCTCCAGCCAGGTGTGACCCTGAGGCACGAGAACCTAACCGACCAAAAGGTCTTTCATTCTCTTTATAAAAAAATGCTTTACATGCCATAGAAGAACCTTTTTGTCTAAATGGTTCCATAAAGAACCTTAAACATCTGAAGAATCTTTCTGTTTCACAAAAGGTTCTTCGTTGCGAAAGAAGATTATAAACAGGTAAGAAAGAGATGGTTCTTTAAAGAACCTTTGACTAAATGGTTCTTTGTGGAACCAAAAATGGTTCTTCTATGGCATTGCAGTGAAGAACCTTTTAAAGCACCTTTATTTTTAAGAGTGTATGCATTTCTTACTCTTAGATTCATCTTTGAGCAGTTGACGTTATGCATTTATATACTTTGGAACTGCAATTGGATTCTCACTGTTTAATTGTGTAATTGGCGTGACACATTTTTACCTGGCAAATAAATAGTGACATTTGATTTATTCTGATCTCTCTTGAAGTCATTGTTTCTAATAGAATAAATTGCAGCATGGCATTTCCGCAAATCTGTGTCCAGGACAGCTCACACTGAAGTACCAATGAATGTGGCGGGGGCTCATCATTAGGGACCTTCTGATTCCTGACTGTCACTGATTGACAAGTTGTAGTTTTCGTTGTTACAAAAAAAAAAAAAAAACTTTTCGTTATGTGTGAGCAGAGTTCATGACCTGAGTGAATTTCTAAGCGATGCCAGGTCAGGCCAAAAAATGGGATTTCCAGAATAATCAGATGTCTAAATGAATTCATAATCGATATTTGTGATCAGTTTAAATTTAGAGAAACTAAATGTAATTAGCACTTGAAATTGGAGTCAGATTAAACACAGAGCTAGTTTAAAATTTAAACTAAATCCTGATAAATTATGTGAACTTTGCAGAAGTGCAAGTAAAAGACTGAACACGCATTAAACCTTCAACCAGGCCACTAGACTCCACATTTGGCCCCGTGGGAGGATCCTTACGTCCCATTCAGGTTCTGTCACAGTTAATTAGGGAATTAAAAGCTTTATTGAGAAATTTAAAACAGAACATGCTCTCAGTAATGGGTAACGGCACAAGAACGGTTTGTAAAAAGCTTCTACTTCCCTTCATGACAGTTGACACATGCAACAACTGAACATAATATAAAACTCATAAGAAAGAACAATGGACTCTGCTAGTTTTGAAGATTAACTTTATTCACTGTAAAACATGTAGATAATGTTTCTTCATTGTGTCACTTATGACTAGTTAGGAAAGATGCATCCAAATTATATTTTAACGCTTGGTTCATCATTGTTTCACATTTGTTGAGGACCTGAAAGTGCTGGATCTGAAGATGATCTACTTACTGTGAATGCTTTTTGTATGCTTGTGTAGAGCAGATGAATTATTGAATCGCTTCCCACATGCAGTGCAGTGATACGGTTTCTCTCCAGTGTGGATCCTCTCGTGTATTTTCAGGATTCCTGACTGATTGAATCTCTTGTCGCAGTGGGAACACACATAAGGTTTTTCTCCAGAGTGTATCCTCTCATGCCGTTTTAAACACTTTGCGGAAGTAAAAGTCTTTTCACACTCAAAGCACATGTGCTCTCTCACACCAGTATGTATTTTCTGATGTTCTTTCAAATTTTGTAGACGTGAATAACTCCTTCCACACAAATTACAAGAATGTGGCTTCTCTTTTGTATGAACCGTCAGGTGCTTCTTCAGGTCTGAGGATGACAGAAATGTTTTGCTGCACTGATCACATGTGTACAGCTTCTCTCTAGTGTGGATGTTCATGTGTCCTTTAAGGCTTGATGAATTTGTGAAACTCTTTCCACATTGGTCACAAGTGAACGGTTTCTCCCCTGTATGAATTCTCATATGCCCCATAAGTTGTCCTTTTAGTACGAAACTCTTCCCGCACTGATCACACGAGTGAGGTTTCTCTCCCGTGTGCATCCTCTCGTGTGTTTTCAGTTGTGTTGACTGATTGAATCTCTTGTTGCAGTGTGAACACTTGTATGGTTTTTCTCCAGTGTGAATCCTCTGGTGCTGTTTTAAACTGCTGGCTGACGTAAAAGCCTTTTCACACTCGAAGCACATGTGCTCTCTCACACCGGCATGTATTTTCTGATGTACTTTCAAATTTTGTAGACATGAAAAACTCTTTCCACACAAATAACATGAATGTGGCTTCTCCGTTGTATGAACTCTCAGGTGTTTCTTCAGGTCTGAAGGCCACAAAAACATTTCACCGCATTGATCACATGCATGCTGCTTCTCTCTAGTGTGGATGTTCATGTAATCATTGAGGTTTGCTGAGTGTGAGAAACTCTTTCCAAATTGACCACAAGTGAGCAGCTTCTCTCGATGTTTCTCCTCAACTTCACTCGACTCTTCATTCTCATCTTTTTCTTCAATTACCTCTGAAATAAAAATATAAAATTAGTCCATTTTATTAACTCATAAAAACATAGAAATGCGATAGGCCATTAAAATAACCCTGTTGTAAAAATATTATGACAAAGAGAAAAATGTCAAGAGAAGTAGGTTACTTCTGGTCTAAAACAAAGTTTCAGCTTTCAAGTTCTATCACTTTGTAAGAAATTCAAACAATACTTTATTAAGTCGTGACAGATCACTGTTTAAGCAGTACATAAACCAATCGTCTTTTCATATTTACTTCAAGCATGAAATAATAAACATTAGAACATATTTTATTTTAACCGCGGAAAGACGTCAGTACACAGTTTTTCAGGTTTAAGTCCACCAAAGTTAATCTACTCTCCTGTCTGGTTTGTTTATCAGGCAAGATGATGGATTCAGCATTACGATTGCTATCAGTCAAGCTTTCTGCAATCGGTCAATTATCTAACATAAATGAAATTGAAAACAAAAGTAGCCAGTTCAAAGAAAGTGTCCCTTATCATTTGATGCTTTGTCTAGATAATTCAACAGCTTTAAAGTTTTTTCCTTTTACAACAAAAATATAAACCAGCTTAAAGTGAAACAACCTTAGCCTCATTAATGAAGAATGAAGAATAAACCCCAACCTGTTTGTTCTTCAGTATCTTCAGTGGGTTTCATTCTGCTGGGTTTGTGGGAGGAGCTTCACTGGCCATGTGTTGTTGTGGGAGGAGCTTCATTGAAGGTGTTATTGTCCTGGTAGGAGCTTAATTGAACATGAATTTCTGTGTATGAAAGCAGATTTTAGAACATCAACAAGAAATCAGTAAGTTTTGTTATATAATTATGTTTATTTATTTTTTCAACTAATTTACAGCTTTAAGTATTTTTATGTAAGTGAAGTAGATGTCCTCCAAACTCTATCTTTGAAGGGACCAGATCCTGACAAATGCAAAGTGTTGTGTCTTTGTAAATCATTAAATTACTATTTTAATTATACTGTTAACATTTCTATCGATATTTGTTTTCATTCTGCCTCCCTGTATACAATAATATATCTGTCTAGAAAAATAAAAAAATAATGTAAATTCTTCCAAATATAAATAACATTAAGAATGAAAAATTAAAGCATAAACACTGATTTGATGACACCCATCTCCATTAACATCTACAGATAAATAACTACACTAGAGCACATAAATATAGTTTACTTTTCTAATAACTAACGTTACATTCAGTGCATTAAAGTAATTAATGAACACTTTAATTTTATGTTCAGTAACTGACAGCGATCACAAAACAAATCTTTAAAAGTAATTATACCACAAAGCAAAATTTCCAGTTTATTATAGGCTAAGGCTCAATATAAAGTATGTGTTCTTAATTTTAACCACGTAAAGTAATTATAACACATTGCCAACGTCAAATACAGCAGCAAAATTTGATATCCGTTCATAAAGGCCTACCAGCAACATTAGCAGTCCAAACATAGAAACAACAAATCACAGGAACATACAAAAATACAAAATCTCAGGGGGAATTGAACACGTTTTCCTCACATGCTGTAGCGTTAAAGTCAGCAACACAAAACGTTTTATTCAATGAAAACAATGCAGAAACGACCTCGTATATTGTTGCATAATCATGCTGTGTAAATTAGATTTAATAATTGTTTAAAATATGCGAAAAATTGTGATTTGCTCACCTCTCCTCAGAAGACTGGACGCTGACTGAATGAACGCGCGCAAGTGACGAGATCAAAAGTGCCAAATTATTTAAAACGACAAAAATCTGTAAAACGACATATTAAACTAAGATTAGGGCTACTAACATATACATTCAGTCGTGTGATACGACACTGCTGCTGTGTCCGAAAACTGCCTAGTAAAATCCTGGTTTAGCGGCAGCAAAAATGACGTCATCGCGGAGTGGGCGGTCCTGCGCGTTAAAGGCTTGTTGAATCATTTCATGCAGCTCCTCAACCGAAGATGCACATCTTCAACAAGGCACTGTATACGCATCTGAATCAGAAAAATCGTTGATGTCAACTTAAATGTCCACCAGCTGCTTTTTGAGGTTTTGAGGGACAACAATTTATTTATTTATTCATTCCTTCGTAACATAAGACTTTCTTTGTGATCTCGAATGTAATCAGCCTGTTTTATTTACAGTAGTGCTGTTTTGGGCTGATTGTTTTAATGCTCTGGCTTGACTGAAAACTTCCCCAGTTTAGCAGGTTAAAATGATCTGATTGCAAACAGAGAAGAGAAACCGGGTAAGTTCAGAATAGAAATTGTGTTAATTGTAATTTTGTGTTAACTGCATTGAAATGTTTTTATGCGTTGAGGATTTTTAATTTTTAATTGAATTAATAAACAAACTTGTAATAACGGTTTAATGCAGTCGTGTGGTCTTAACAGACACACAGCGGCGATAAAGTCCTCAAAACACACCCAATTTTCTGTAATGCTTTACCTCAAACATTTTGTTTTCATAATCCACTTAAGTCCATCTCAATCGAAAATTAAAATAGATTAATCAGACACAAAAACATTGATATTATTCAATATAAAAACAGTTGTCAAGATTTAATTAGCTTGTTAACATTTATGTAGCCACAATAAATTGTAAGTGTATTTCCTTTATTTTCCCAGAACCACAAGAACAGTTAACATTAGAGCTTATCGATACTATGGTCTTTTGTAATTTAGGCACAGGGCTTGTTCAGGTAGGCTATTCATTCCTGCTTGCAGGAGAAGCACAGAAGAATCAGTAGCAAAGCTGACAGTGTATCTTGCTTCTGCATTTCCTAAATACATCTTAAGTGGAATAACTTGGTCATTTAAAAACAACAACTACAATGAAGAACAAATTAAAATGAAATCTCAGTCTCTCTTAGTGTTGCAGTCTCTTCTTCAGCTTCCTGTACAAGAATGCTTTGTAAAAACTTTTTATTTTCCTTCATAAAAAAGTAAGCAAATTATGCATTAAGACAATTGAATATAATAGGAAACTCATTAGAAAGCACAATAATAAAACGTTGTGACATTGTTCTTTGGAGAGGAACTCCATCTTTGAGTTGATCTGAATCTCTCAGATGAATCTGCTGGTTTTGAAGATTAACTTTATTCACTGTGGATATTTTAGATACAATTTGTCATGTCGGTTGTAATCACTGGTTAGGACAGACTTATCTAGACGATGTTTTATTGCATAATCTATTATTGCTTCACATTTGGTTGATGATCTAAGTACCGTGCTTGTTTTTTGCATGACTGTGTAGAGAAGATGAGTGATTGAAACACTTCTCGCAATCAGTGCAGTAATATGTTTGACCTCCAGTGTGAGTCCTCTCATGTGTTTTCCAACCTGTTCGCTGACTGAATCTCTTGTCACAGTGTGAACACTTTTAAGGTTTCTCTCCAGTGTGGATCTTCTCATGTGTTTTCAGATTTCCTAGCTGGCTGAATCTCTTGTTGCAGTGTGAACACTCATATGGTTTTTCTCCCGTATGGATCCTCTCATGCTGGTTTAAACAGTATGCTGAAGTAAAAGTCTTTTCACACTCAAAGCACATATAATCTCTCACACCAGTATGTATTTTCTGATGTTCTTTTAAATGTTGTAGAAGTGAAAAATTCCTTCCACACATATTACACGAATACAGCTTCTCCTTTGTATGAACTCTCAGGTGTTTTGTCAGGATCGAAGCCTTGAAGTGAAGATAAGGTTTTGGTGTGTCTTTGTGTGTGTGTGTGTGTGTGTGTGTGTGTGTGTCTTCGTGTCAGCATGAGGACTGCCCTGGGCAAGTCCATCTGTCGCCATCGTGGAGAAACCTGTTGTTCTGACCTCTGATCTTTTGTCGCTTGCCTAACCATTTGAAGATATGCTTTAGTGTGACGTCCATATGTGGAGTTTTTCTTAGATTATCTAGGCTTAGACCAATCAAGATCTTTTCTTCAGTAAACTTGACTTCGATTGACTGAACCTCTGACTCCTGTTTCTTCGTTCTATTTTTATTTTACTATTTTGGTGACTAGGAGTAACTGTCCTCTAAAACTATCAGGCTTCAGTAGTAGTAATTTCTTGCCATCACATGTAGAGTTGCTGAATTAATGAATTTCTTGTGAATCTGATTTGGTTGTCTTGGTGAAAAAGTCACCAAATAATAATAGAAAACACAAAGGCAGCACTGAAAAGGCCAGAATGAAAAAACAATCTATTACAAGGCTATATAGAACAGTGCACTATTGCAGAGTTATGTACTGAGGTTTTAATTAGGCCTAGTGTAATAGCTATAGTCAGCCATGAACTAAAGTAGGAGGTCTAATGCATGAAACAGCAGGGCTGAAAATGGCCCTGTCCCAACTCTTCACACATTGACACTCAGTCAGGACCCCTTTAGTGTCACTTTTTGACATGCAGGGTCCTCCTGTGTTTTTAGTTGTTTGTCTTTTGTTTGTTGTTTGCATGCATTTATATATATATATATATATATATATATATATATATATATATATATATAATTGGAGCACCTAACCCACTTCTGAACAATATAAAACATGTAACATGCAAATATAAGTGCAGTCACAGGTATTTATTGCAAAACTGACAGTAGTATAAAAGCATTACAAACAAGTCTTCAGGGTTCCCACTCTAAGCCAAACATCAAATTTCCTGACTTTCCCCTGACTTTCACTGGCTAAAAAGCTGAATTTCCATGACCTATAATGAACAGATCCATCCATTTGCAAGCTTTATTTACTTCACAGATGTTTTTAGTACAAAACACTACTTTACCCATTAAATGCACTTTGATATTTTTCTGTACTATTTCCACAGAAATTAATTTATAGTTTTTATGCTTTCATAACCATAACAATAGGCAAAACGTGTGAAACAACGAAATAAAACAAACTACGGTATAGAAAATTTACATTCTGATAAATGGAAACAAAAAACATTGATAGCAACAAACAAAAATCCCTGATGTTCCATGACTTAGACAAAATAAATATAAAATTCCCTGACTTTCAATGTCTGGAATAGACCTTTGAAAATTCCATGATATTCCAGAAATTCCATGACCCGTGGGAACCCTGAGTCTTGTTGCATTCCAAGTCTTCTGAAGACAGTTTTCTTCAGAAGTTAATAAATTTAGATTTTTTTGAGAAATGCTTAATACATTACAATTCAACTAAACATATTAGACTTTAGTTGATTAAATGTACTGTTATGCATACTCTTACATAGTAGATTAAAACAATTCAGATCACTACAATGTGACAAACTAAATAGCATTTCACACAAAAGTCTATGACTAAAACTAACAAAATTTGCTGTCAAAATTAAAAAAACCTTTAAATCACCTTACTGCAGATTTGAGCTTTGAGACTTTTCTCACACAGTTGACATGCTTCAGTGTGGATTCTCATGTGATCAGTAAATTTTTGTTTGCAGGTGAAACGCTTTCCACATTGAGAGCAGATAAAGGGCATGAATTAAGACTAGTGCGGATTTTCATGTGATTCCAAAGGCTTCCTTTATGGCTGAAACTCTTTCCACACTGCGAGCAGCTGAAAGGCTTTATTCCAATATGAATTAACATGTGATTTGTAAGGTATATTTTACGTGTAAAAGACTTTCCACACTCAGAGCAGGTAAAAGGCTTTATTCCAGCATGGATTAACATGTGAGGCTTAAGGTCTCCTTTACGCGTGAAAGACTTTCCACACTCAGAGCAGGTAAAAGGCTTTTCTGAAGTGTGCGTTATCAAATGTTCATTAAGCCTTATTTTACGTGTAAAACCCTGCCCACACTGAGAGCAGACAAAAGGTTTTATCCGAGCATGAATTAACATGTGTTTCATCAGGCTTGCTTTAAACGTAAAAGTTCTTCCACACTGAGGACAGGTTAATTGCTTTTCTGAAGTGTGAATTAGCATATGCTCATTAAGAGTTCGTTCATGTGAAAAACTCTTTCCACACTGAGAGCAGGTGAAAGGCCTTATTCCAGCATGAATTAACATGTGACTCTCAAGGGCTTCTTTACACGTGAAACCCTTTTCACACTGAGAGCAGCTGAAAGACTTTGTTTGAGCATGAACTTTCATGTGATTGCAAAGGTTTCCTTTTTGGCGGAAAGTTTTTCCACACTGAGAGCAGGTGAAAGGCTTTTTCCCCGTATGAATTAACATGTGATTCTTAAGGCTTTCTTTGCGCGTGAAAGTATTTCCACACTCAGAGCAGGCAAAAGGCCTTTTCCCAGTGTGAACAATCATCATGTGTTTGTCAAGGCTTCTTTTCTGTTTGAAAGTTTTTCCACAGAGAAAGCAGGTAAAAGGCTTTACTCCCGTATGAATTAACATGTGATTATTGAGGCTTCCTTTACGTGTGAAAGTCTTTCCACACTGAGAGCAGCTGAAAGGCCTTTTGGCTTCTTTTCTTTGAACGTTGCTTGGTGTGCAACTGTTTTCAGTTTTGGAGCAGCTCGCTGATTTTTCTCCAGTGGGGACATCATGAGCTTTCTGATTCTGATGGCTCTCCACTTCATTTAGATCTTGCTCTTCTTTCACTTTCCTCAGGCCTAAAACGAAAACATTACAGTGATGAAAAATCAATTGGGAAGTAAACTACTTCAATCAATGAAGTAAACTAAAGCAGGGTAAATGTATAGATGTATATGGGAGCAAATATAATTTTTTCATGTGAATTTGGTCCAACAGTGAAGATATTTGTGCCAGGGTAATAACACACTAAATGCAGTGTCATAAATAAAAAATACATTAAGGAATGTAAAACTGTTTAAGGATCCACAGGCACAGTACTACATCTTTCTTAACCTAATACCATAAACTGTAAATAATGATAGTGATTAATGATAGTTAAGATCTTTTTCACATAAAGGATCTTTGGATGTCCCAAAAATATTAAAGATTAATGAAGAATAAACACCAACCTCCTTGTTCTTCTTGTTTTATTCTCCATGATTCTGGTTTCTCATGTTTTATTTTCCAGGTTTCTGGTTCCTCTTGTTTTATTCCCCAGGTTTCTGGTTCCTCCTGTTTTATTTTCCAGGTTTCTGGTTCCTCGAGTTTTATTCTCCAGGTTTCTGGTTCCTCGAGTTTTATTTTCCATGGTTCTGGTTCCTCCTGTTTTATTCTCCAGGGTTCTGGTTCATTCATGTGCTCCTCACTCTCCTCTTTAACAAACACCATCTTCACAGCAGCAGATCTCAGTTCAGCTGATACTCCTCCAGATATCCCTGCTTGCTTCAAAACTCAGTCATGCTTTACTGATCTGATTCAAATGTGTATCTTTCTATTTAAAAATACAATACATTTTAACAAACAGTTTGTAGCATTACGACAAAATAACCGACCATGGTGAAACTAATGTTCTTCCTTTGAGGTTTAATGGTGCAAACAAACATATGTGTGTTAGCGCCACCCGCTGGACTGGAGTGTGAAGCGTCGAGAGGAGGGAAATTATATGAGAGAAATACTTTGCGAATGTACATATTTAAAATTGCCAAAGTCAGCTTAACCTCAACACTATTAGAAAAACAGCAAATAATGTGCTACATACCCTGAGATATTCATAGAATAATAGTAGTAAAAACATGAACATAAGCCTGTGAACCAGGGCTTTCAAAATCGCCTCAGAATTGTAATTATTATTATTATTAGGCTATTATTATTATTATTATTAAAGAACATGTAAACTACATTACTAAAATAAGCACCAAAGACAGTCGCTAAATACAGACTCATATAACTTACAATATATGAAGAGAAACCCCCCTAAAAGCCATCTCGATCAAAAATGAGATAATGATACTGACGCTCTCAACACATATTATACGTCTCCTTCTTCTCTGCATTTTTTTTTAAAGAAAAACAATAGATGGATTTAGAGGCTTTGCATCTGAACTCTTCATATGTACCTTTCACAACTTTTAGAGATTTCATTAAAAAGGTAAATTCCTTACAGAAAAACTTGACAATCATCATTTATGAATAAATACTTTTCCATTCAGGGTGGGAAGCTTACAAAATTGTCAATACTTCTATTTCATACTCATGATAACAAATAAACTTTCACTTTCAATGTTATTATTAAACAGATTTTAGCAGAAAAGTAGAAAAACAGTCTTTCCAAAAAGAAAAACAAAACAAACAAAAAAAACAAACAAAAAAAAAAAAAAAACAAAGATAAACAGATGAAATAGATTTAAAAAAAAAAAAAATCACAATAATTGATAACCCCTTTTTAAAATCAGTGTATTTAAACAGCCTCTCTCTTTATTATACACCATGTAAAAGTGGATTTTGCATAATAGGCGCACTTAAAAAAAATAAAAATTAAAAAATTAAAAACGAAAAGATTCTATTTGGTGGATCCTTGTGTGATTTTCACTGAAGGATTTGACTTCTCTCATTTTTTTCTAATCCTCACTCACGAAGACTGTTAGTGTTGATCAAAATACCATGTGAGCCAATAATTCATTTATTTGTGCAGATTGGCTTTTTCAAAGGATAACAAATCAGCGCACCTTATAGACGCACTAAGTAGCCTAATATTCCCGTATTATTTCCCTCCTCTCGACATTTCACACTCCAGTCCAGCGGGTGGCGCTAAAACACCTACGTTTGTTTGCCAGACACCATAAAACCTCAAGAAGTAGTTTCACCTAACTGTCTGTTGTTTTGTCTCGATGCTGGCTTAAACTGTTATAAATGTAGATTGTGTAAGTAGAAAAACAGTTTTTGAATCAGGTCAGTAAATATCTGTAATAGGCTATTCACATCCAGGAATATCTGGAGGAGAATCAGCTGAACTGAGATCTGCTGCTGTGAAGATGGTGTTTATTAAAGAGGAGAATGAGGAGGACATGAGTGAACCAGAAACCTGGAGAATAAAACACGAGGAACAAGAAACCTGGGAAATAAAACAGGAGGGACCAGAAACTTTGAGAATAAAACATGAGGAACACGGAGGTTGGTGTTTATTCTTCATTCA
The DNA here is from genome assembly GCA_033026305.1 of Cirrhinus molitorella. Classification (NCBI taxonomy): domain Eukaryota; kingdom Metazoa; phylum Chordata; class Actinopteri; order Cypriniformes; family Cyprinidae; genus Cirrhinus; species Cirrhinus molitorella. The sequence goes on from CM065117.1 coordinate 56,096,264, forward strand.
TCTTTAATGACTGTTTATGGTATATACACAGATTTGTTTTTTGAAATAAGACCTTAACTGTCATTAAAATGTCTTAAATCCAGTTTTGAGAGTGTTTTCATCAGTACACAAATATTTTATCCTTTAATTTTACAAATGCTCCAATTGATTTTTATCTTGTTAATGATTTCATTTTAGGTCCGGTGAAAGAAGAAAGACAAGATGAGGTGGAGGAGAAACATCAGGATCAGAAAGATCATAGTGTCAATGGTGAAAAATCAGCGAGTTGCAGCAATCAAAAAACACAAATCGAAAGGCCTTTCAGCTGCTCTCTGTGTGGAAAGAGCTTCACACAAAAAGGACACCTTAAGACTCACATGTTAATTCATGCTGACATAAAGCCTTTCACCTGCTCCCAGTGTGGAAAGAGCTTCATGCGTAAAGGAGTCCTGAAGGATCACATGTTAATTCATACTGGGGAAAAGGCTTTCACCTGCTCTCAGTGTGGAAAGGCGTTTACACTTAAATCAGCCCTTAATAGGCACATGACAATTCACACTGGGAAAAAGCCTTTCGCTTGCTCTCAGTGTGGAAAGGCTTTTACAGATGAATCAAAAATAAAGAATCACATGTTAATTCACACTGGGGAAAAGCCTTTCAGCTGCTCTCAGTGTGGAAAGACTTTTACACAGAAAGCAACCCTTAATACTCACATGTTTATTCATACCGGGGAAAAGCCTTTCACCTGCTCTCAGTGTGGAAAGAGCTTTTCACTTAAATCAACCCTTAATAAGCACATAGCAATTCATACTGGACAAAAGCCTTTCACCTGCTCTCAGTGTGGAAAGAGTTTTACACTTAAATCGACCCTTAATAAGCACATGGCTATTCATACTGGAAAAAGGCCTTTCGCCTGCTCTTGGTGTGAAAAGACTTTCACACGGAAAGCAACCCTTGATACTCACATGTTAATTCACACTGGGGAAAAGCCGTTCACCTGCTCTCAGTGTGGAAATTCTTTTACGCAGAAAGCAACCCTTAATAAGCACATGCTAATTCACACTGGGGAAAAGCCTTTCAGCTGCTCTCAGTGTGGAAAGTCTTTTGCACGTAAAGAATGCCTTAACTCACATGTTAAAAGCTCCAATGGATGTCAATTTTCCACAAGTTGATGTGATTCTGCTGTGTTCACAAGTTTATTTGTATAGTGCTTTTCATGACAGCAATCATTGCAAAGCAGCTTTACAGAAAAGAAAAGTTTCCACATTACATTTACGAGTATTAGTGATGACTATGGCAGAAGAATGTACAGTACAGTAAGAATCATGCATTTAGTTATGATTATGATTATATGTTGCAATTAAGCTTTCTGATTAAGCAAAATTTGGTAATTGTAAGTTGTTCCAGGGTTAGCATCATCTGAGCTCTTGGGGGGGTTGGCATCATCTCTTCTCAGGTGTTCAGTCATCTCATATTTTCGTAGAGGTTGGATCCAGACTGAGGCTTCTGTAATTCCTAGTTGCCTCTGGATGTAACTGTTAAGATATAGCTAAAGTACCAAGTTGAGAGATGTGTCTTTGTTCTAGATTTATACAGAGAAAGTGTGTCTGAACCCAGAACGCTATTGGATTTATTATTACATACAGCAACTGTTGTACAACTATTCATGTTCGGTATCTTTGTGTTTGAGAACTCTGTCAGGAGATGATGATCAGTCAAATCTTTGTAAAACGTATAAATAAAACCAAGCATAAATGTTGCTATTTGTATTTTGATTTTAGACATTCAGAAGTATCACAAAATAACTAAATCTGTTTTCTTCTTCTTTTTTTTTAAATGGTTGTAGTTCTTGTATTTCCTCATTTTTCTCCTCTTCATTTTTTATTTTCCAAGTTTATCCAGTGCTTTATGTTGTTTTTGAAGCTCTTTAAGCATTTCTGTGAGCTCCAGAACATGCTGCAGTTTTCTTTCTGTCGACTTATGAAATTCCTCTGCTTGTTTTCTGGCTTCGTCTTCATGTTTCTTCATCATGTCTTTTATTTCCTTCTCATGTTTCTGTTTCTCTCTTCTTTTCATCTCTTCTATTATTCGAAGACATTCAGCTCTTTGCTGTTTTTTCTCTTCTAAATGTTTCAGCTTTTCACTCTCTCGTTTGTTCTGTTGTGTTTTCTCCTTTTCTTCAAACTCTTTTCTGAGTTTTTTCTCACTTTCTCTCAGCTGCATCTGCATTTTCATTATCTCCTTGTCTGCTTTTTGTTTCTTTTCCTCGAATCTCCTCGTCATGTTTTTCTTTTCCATCTCATATTTGGCTTGTAACTCATCTTTCTGAACCTGAAATTCTTTTTCTTTCTTTTTTATTATTTCCTCCATTTTCTTTTTAATGGACATCTCTGCCTCCTCAAAAATGCTGTTAGTGAAGTGTTGACCCTCAAAGAGTCCTGGAGTATCAACAACAGCTACTGATTGACCATCAACTTCAGTTCTCTTTTCACATGCAGTTGTCACTGAATCTGTGCTCATTCGATTGTAAAACTCATTTCTTCCCAGAAAAGTGTTTCCTGTTGCAGTTGAGAAAAAAATGCCTTGAAATGTATAATATGATCAATGTCTTGAGGTGTGGTAACCGTAGTATAAGCAGAATAATTGACATTGGGCCATTGAATTCCTAGAAAATTATGCACACCCGAGTTTGTGCATCATTTTCTAGGAATTCAATGGCCCAAAACCAATTATTCCTTACTTAATGCACACATAGTTCCAAGTCAGTTTGATCAGTTTTATATTAATGCACTGGTTTAAATGATGCACACAAATGCACACACAGAGAGGAGATTGCATTGCGCTGCTCACATACATATAAACTGTTGTCAGCGCTCAAATGACAGCAACTAGCCTATTTCATAAAAATGTCTCACACACAACACAAAAATAAATGCACTCACCTTCTGACTGCTCTTTGACTTTATTTTCAATTTCTTTTATATGTTGTTCCTCCAGTTCATGTCTGACTCTGTTCTCTTGGGCTTTCACATACATTTGAAGCGAATAGGGTTCAGTTTTCATGTTCTCTATATAATCCAGTAGATCTGGGATCTGTCTTGAGTTTTCAGGTTCATTGAAGCCCATCACTCTGTACTGATGTCCACAACGACTGATTAACCGCTTAAGTTCTGGGATGGATTCAACAAAATGAGTCCCTTTTTTAATAATTAGCTCTGTTGTAAAAAGCACCATGAAATGGTCTCTGGAATAAAATATCTTCTGGATCTTCTCTATTTCTGCTCTCTCATCATTATTAAGTGGACCAGCAGGAACAATGAGGAGGAAAACGTGAACTCCAGGATCACATAGAGATACACAGTTGAGAGTCTGACACATCACTTCCTCTTCTGAGAGCCTAGTGAGAGCTGGAAGCACCAGCAGACTAATCAGATGTCCATGTATCCTCTCCTCTCTCTTCACAAACTCTTGACTGATTGCTCTCTGATGTGAACGATTTATCTTTTTCCCTCTTAAAAGTTTGGACACAGAGACCTTAAGTGTGCTATCATACCCACACAGCACAAGATTCAGCTTCTGGTTTCCTGTGAAATTCAGTGACACTTAACACATTTAGATACATTAGATGCGGTTTACGATTTAGGTAATGATCACTATATAAAGATCACTATAAAAATCACTGTTATAAAGTATGAATACACCATTCATCTTTAAGGTTCTCTGTAATTTTGAATAGTATTTGTAAGGGATGTAGGCAATCAGAAATCAGCACAAAAACAAAGTGAAATAATAATAATAATTTGCATCGCTGTAATTTATACTTACTTTGTGATAGGTTTATCCTACGAAACAATTTACGAAAACTGGAACGTAGACCTTGAGAGGAATAATTGATATTATCCAGTTACATTATAGAGTTGGAAAATTGTACAAATCTTTATTAATTATTTATAATTGTTCAGTCAATTGTTGAAATCAGTGTTTACCCAGAGATGGACTGTTTGTTGTTTGGGAAACAGGCCTTAATTCTTTAGGAGTCCTCAAGTTAAGGTTTCTGTTTTTCTCCTCCATCTTCTCATTGTTTTCCAGTAGTGGTCTCCTTTTCTATCTAGATGATGGTGTTGTCTTCTGCAGTTCTGCAGTGGATGCTCCATTGAGCCTACATCAGTTATCTGTTTTAGTTTTGGGTTTAGTTTTGGGTTCAATTTCCAATCTTTTTTAGTATAGATTGGAAATTGATGGAATTGTTTTCTAAGTCTTATATTGAGTTGGTGTTGTCCTTTTCCATTAGCTGTTGGTTTGGTAATCTCAGTGTGAAATACAAAAATGCATTAAATAGAATAGTTACCCTTAGTGGAAAGATCATTGGTAAAGAACAAATTAATCTGTATAATAGAAATGTTCTGAGTGGGGTTCAATATGTCCTTTCAGATAGTGTCAATTTCCAATATCCAGAGTGCACTATGCTCCCTTCAGGTTCCCAATACAGACTTCCAAAGATGAAAAGTAACCGATATAAAAATTGCCTGTAAGGGATTTTAATAAAGTTTGACTTGACTTGACTAAAAAAAAACAATACATTTAAAAAATGAAACCAAATAATACAAATAAAATAAAAATGAAACGCAATCTACTTTGCTTGGTCAACTGTCTCCATTGTCACATGATTGGTCTACCATGAGAATGTGTCAGGAATTGATGCACGCCTTACTATATTTGCTGTGTATGCTTCCTGTTTTTGGCCTCAAATGAAAGAGAAACTCTAAATGCAATATTTCAAACAAATAACCATAATCAGGAATTCAGAATTTCCAGAGAGCCACGTCATGTTCATATGGCAATTTATTCATTTATGAAGTAATAAATAACAAGTAATCATTGTACTCTGCCTATCTTAAAAAAAAAAAAAAGCAGTTTGAAATTAAACTTAAGACTCTATGAATAAATCATTATTGCAGTGATTGCCATGTTGCTACCTGTTCTTCATGTGAACCACTCTTTCACAATTGAACCCTGTTTAATCTTGGCATTGTCATCCTGTAATCTGGACAAGATATGTCTTCCTACACGGTCATTTAAACAATTAAAACTACAAACCACGTGTTATGGTTTAAAGTACTGTAACCAAACATTTGACAAGCTAGAAAAACTCTTGTAGTATTTGCCTATATGAATTAAAACAGTTACAAACCAGCTAAAGTATTATCAAGGCTTTTAAATGAGAAACATAATTTCTTATAATATCTTAGATCTCGTACAGCAAATATAACTCACCGTTTAGAGGCTGACATGTGTTTCCTCTTTTGTGGAGTCCTGCTGAAGTTTCCTGACTGTCATCTATGAGGGAAAACGAAATCAAAATATTGCTATATTAACCCTTTAAATGTCACTCCCCTTTTTTTTACATAAACGTGAAAATGCACTATCCATCCAAACTGATTTCAATGTGGTTTTCAGAAGATGAATTTTGAGATTTAAAGTTTTCTACTGATATATAATTTCTTATGATTTCTAAAGCAACAAAGAAAGTCTTATTGTTATAAAGGTCAGAATTCCTGTTATGTTGTTTGTTTGAGGCACACTCTGATCATAAATTAATCTATTACTTTCCCTACATAATTTGTAACACAAAACAGTGGTTCAATGGTATATAGTTTGTTATGATTAAATTAGGATTTTTTTGTAATATGGTGAAGTAAACTTCCCGCTGACGGGACGGTGACAGTTAAAGGGTTAATAAGAGCCAAAAGTAGGTAAAGTGAACGTAATACAGCACATTATTTCCTCTCTTTGATATACTATTTTAATGAATGAATCCACAGTCCATGTGTTTGCAAGCTTTGAACAATTACTGCAGTAGCATACTCACCAGGTTGTCTTGATGGTTGACCCAAATTATCCATCTTCAACCAATTCACCCTCAGCAAATCACTTCAAGTAGCAAGAAACAATGTGAGCTCATTATACAAGAAAAACTCAGAAACTGGTTGGACTTTAAGTGGCATACATTCCATTCCTGAATTATGATCACCAGAGCTGTGTGATTTGTTAAAGCAGTGCTTCGCACATTTTGTATGTCTCCCTTATTTAATGCACCTGTCCCCGTGGCCTGGTCCACACAGAGACGCATTTAGCTCTTTGTGCAAAAAATTGTATATGGGCGTTTCATCCAGACAGATTCTGCGTTTTGGGAGAGTAAAACCATTATTTTTTGAAACCGGGTCCCAGAGTGGATAAATCTGAAAACGACAGCCTTTGCATTTTTGTGTGTACAGCCAATCCGCATATAGTCAGACTGCGCTACGTCATATAACATGGAACAAATGCTGAACAATTGTTTTTTTATTAACTAACAAAGATTAATATACCTATAGTTCCATGTTCATTTGTATACCGTGCGTAGGTTTTATGCACATGGTATAAGTCTTCCTCTTCATTTTTAGTGTATCTCTGATGTGTACTACATCATTTTGTGTTGGTTTTGTGGTTTAGTGTGGACGCAGACATTACTTGAGACGAGGGGAAAAAAAAGATTGGATAGGGAAATCTCTGGCTTTGTGTGGATGTAGCCTAAGTCTGTCAGATTCAGAAACATACAAATAAATTGTGTTCCTTATGGTCCAGTAGTGTTAAAAAAAAGCCTGTATTTGATGGTAGACCAGCAAATGCACATGTGCAGTACTGAGCATTCTTGTATTTCACCTTAATTGGGGTTCGCCATATACACCGAACAAAATTATAAACGCAACACTTTTGTTTTTGTCCCCATTTTTCATGAGCTAAACTCAAAGATCTAAGACTTTTTCTATGTACACAAAAGGCCCATTTCTCTCAAATATTGTTCAGAAATCTGTATAAATCGGTGTTAGTGAGCACTTCGTCCTTTGCCGAGATAATCCATCCACCTCACAGGTGTGGCATATCAAGATGCTGATTAGACAGCATGATTATTGCACATTTTAGAGTGGCCTTTTATTGGCACAATAAATATAGCTTCCCTGAGGGTTTCTGATGGTTTGTGCAGAAATTCTTTGGTTAAGCAAACCGATTGTTGCAGTAGCTGTCCGGGTGGCTGGTCTCAGATGATCTTGGAGAAGATACTGGATGTGGAGGTCCTGGGCTGGTGTGGTTGCACGTGGTCTGCGGTTGTGAGGCCGGTTGCATGTACTGCCAAATTCTCTGAAACGCCTTTGGAGATGGCTTATGATAGAGAAATTAACATTCAATTAACAGGCAACAGCTCTGGTGGACACTCCTGCAGTCAGCATGACAATTGCATGCTTCCTCAAAACTTGCGACATCTGTGGCATTGTGCTGTGTAATAAAACTGCACATTTTAATCTAATCTACATCTTGATATGCCACACCTGTGAGGTGGATGGATTATCTCAGCAAATGAGAAGTGCTCACCAACAGATTTGTGAACAATATTTGAGAGAAATATGCCTTTTGTGTACATAGAAAAAAGTCTTAGATCTTTGAGTGCAGCTCATGAAAAATGGGGGCAAAAACAAAAGTGTTGTGTTTATAATTTTGTTCAGTGTAATTATTCTAACACTTACGATGAATTTAGAAAACACAGATGCAAGATATACTGTCATGTAGCTTTGTAACTGATTCTTCTGTGTTTCTCTTGTAAGCAGGGATGGTACCTGAACCCGGTATTAAACAAGACCTGGGTCTAAATTATGAAAGACAGTATTATCAATAAGCTTAGATGTGATTGGTTCTGCAATCAGTACTGGATAAATTAAGAAAATAAACACACATTTGTTTTTGCTAAACATTATTAAGCTTCTTGTACTTCGGCACTGCATTTTGCTCATTCAATCTCATGTGCGGAATAAAATATGGTTCATTAAGCAAATATTAAGGCCATAAAGCAAACAAAATAAATTTCTTTCAGATATTAAAATTGAAATTATAAAATTACTTTTTTCGGAATGAAATGGATCTTTCTTTAAAAAAAAAAAAAAGTGCAATGGCTTGTAAAAACCTATACCACAAAAAAAAAATGTTTATATATACATTTTATACTAAATAAAACACTATACTAGGCTAATTTAAGTCTAACATTAGTATTTAGACAAAAAACTTAAAAGGAGGTTGAATAAAATAACCAACATTGTCTCCACTCTATAAACTGGTAGATTAATGCTTATTGAACTACTAAAACCATTCAGATAAGATCAGAGAGAGAAGTTTCTTGTTTTTGTTTACCGTTTAATTATCAGTAATGGCAAATAAACATTATATAAACATTACATGAAACTCATAAGTAAGCACAATGATGATACTTATATAAAGATGCAAAATAATACACCACAAAAAACTAACTTTTTGACATTGTTCTTTGGGGGGGAACTTCATCTTTGAGTTGATCTGAATCTCACAGGTTGAATCTGCTGGTTTTGAAGATGAACTTTATTCATGGTGAAATCTTCAGATAATGTTTCTTTGTCATGTCATTTGTAATGACTGATTAGGACAGATTTATCCAGATGATATTTAATTGCTTGATGCATTATTGTGTCTAATTTGGCGAGGACGCGCCATCAGACCTGAAAGTGCTGGATCTGAAGATGATCTACTTACTGTGATTGCTTTTTGTATGTCTGTGTAGAGCAGATAATTGATTGAAAAGCTTTCCGCATTCAGTGCAGTGATACGGTTTCTCTCCAGTGTGGATCCTCTCATGTGTTTTCAGATTTGTTGACAGACTGAATCTCCTGTCACAGTGTGAACACTTGTAGGGTTTTTCTCCAGTGTGAGTCCTCTCATGTCTTCTCAAATTAGTCGAATCACTAAATCTCTTGTCACAGTGTGAACACGTATAAGGTTTTTCTCCAGTGTGAATCCTCTGATGCAGTTTTAAACACTTTGCTGAAGTAAAAGTCTTTTCACACTCAAAGCACACATACTCTCTCGCACCAGTGTGTATTTTCTGATGTTGTTTTAAATCATGTAGAAGTAAAAAACTCTTTCCACACAAATAGCATGAATGTGGCTTCTCCTTCGTATGAACTTTCAAGTGAATCTTCAGGTCTGAATCCCTCAAAAATATTTTGCCGCATTGATCACATGCATACGGTTCCTCTCCAGTGTGGATCCTCTCATGTGTTTTTAGGTCTCTTGGCCGATTGAATCTCTTGTCACAGTGTGAACACTTGTACGGTTTCTCTCCAGTGTGGAGGTTCATGTGATCCTTAAGGCTTGCTGATCGTGTGAAACTCTTTCCACATTGATCACAAGTGAACGGTTTTTCTCCAGTATGAACTCTCATATGCCCCTTAAGGTTTCCTTTTAATGTAAAACTCTTCTCGCACTGATCACATCTGAATGCTTTTTCTCCAGTGTGGATTCTCTCGTGTGTTTTTAGGTCTCCTGACCGACTGAATCTCTTGTTGCATTGTGAACACTTGTACGGTTTCTCTCCGGTGTGGATGTTCATGTGTCTTTTAAGGATTGCCGATTGTGTGAAACTCATCTCACACTGATCACAAGCGAACGGTCTCTCTCCCGTATGAACTCTCATATGAACATTAAGATGACATTTGTATGTGAAACTCTTTCCACACTGAGTGCAGGTGAAAGATTTGGCTCTTCTTTTCTTTAAAGCTTTCTTTTTGGTTTGAGAGCAGCTCAAAGGTTTTCCTCCAGTTTCCACATGATTCTTCTCCTCAACTTCACTCAGTTCTTCATTCTCCTTGTTTTCTTCAATCAGTGCTAAACATAAAAGTGAAAATGGTTCTCAGTAACTCGTAAAAATGTGAACATAAAAATGAACCCTGATAAAACAGTGTAAAGTAGATAACGCTTCTCACTTAATCTCGCAACAGTGTTCAGTTACAGAGTTGCGAGATTAGCAGTTTGCTCAATTATTGGTCTGAGCTGATTTAAACCATCCAGCTTCACAGCTGCACAGCTTCATCAAGTAGCATGCTATTGTTTTGCTTGACATCTGATGTTTCTCAAATGCAACAGAAATGACAGCGTTTATGAGTTGGGCAATTATTGTTTTTAAAATATTATATACACTAACCACATGTTTCTATGAAGAAAGAACTATTAAATACATTTGTATGTTTGATCAACTACACAATTATCTAACATTTCGTTGAAAAAAGTGTCTTCTTTTAATTACTGCTCCATCTATATTACTCAACAGATTGTTTTGCTCTAAATATTATTTATATTACAACAAACTAAATCCAAAACTGCTTGAAATTTTGTAACTGTCAGTGTTATTAAAGCTTTGTAAGCCTAATGTACCACAAACAGTCATTAAAGATGATGAAAGAATAAACACCAACCTCCTGAATCCTCCTGTTTTATACTCCAGGTTTCTGGTTCCTCATGTTTTATTCTGCTGATTTCTGGTTCCTCCTGTTTTATTCTCCAGGTTTCTGATTCACTGGTGTTTTCCTCACTCTCTTCTTTAATAAACACCATCTTCACAGCAGCAGATCTCAGTTCAGCTGATACTCTTCCAGATATTCCTGCTTGCTTTAAACTTAGTCACTACTGTGAGGATGGGAATGTTACAGAGGTATTCTAAAACTTTTTTTTTTTTTTTTTTTTACAGAAACAACATTTCTATTTCTTCGTCTTAAGCCAAAAATCACAAAAGATCACGGAGAAAGCATCTTCTTTCCCTGAGGTTTAATGGTGTTTGGCAAACAAACGTCTCTTAGCGCCACCCGCTGGACTGGAGTGTGACGCGTCGAGAGGACGAAAATAACACAGGTGCGCTGTTTATTAAGATTATGATTATTATTGTCCCCTTAAAACCCCTGTGTCTCCTCCCGCATCGGCCAATCAACTCCTGGTACGCACTTTCTTACAAGAGCTCTCCCTGATGGGCTGATGCTCATTGTCTCATAAATTATAGAAGATAATTCAGTTATTCTTATACAGGAGCTTTGTTAACAGGGTTGACGAATGCAGTCAATGGAATCAGGCAAAGTGTTCGACCAGCCATCTTATTGTTCTCTACCAAAACATCTGGTATTAGTTTTAGAAATTGATTTGAATGTGCAATAAATATTATAATACAAGCCTCTGTTACTAGGCTGCTTTGTATTGTGTTAAATTTCAAAACTTACCATGCATCATCTTGAAAAGAAAGCTTCATGTCTAAGTCTACATTGTATGTTGTCAGCATTATTTCTCTGAATGATGTGCATGTTTTGTCCTAATTGAGTAACATCTATTTCAGATGTGCAAATTCTAGCATTACAGTTTCCGGAGGAGTGAAATGTTACATATATATTAATTTAATCCAACATAACTGCTTCAAAATGCAGGCTGTTAATGAAATCATTGTTGAAACATTTGCGGTTACAAATAGAAACAATATAAAAACATAACTGCATAAACAGCAAGTAATTGTAAGGTGAATTAAGGTTTGTGTGCATACAAAGCGTAATATTTTATTCAGACTTCAGAATTTGGACTTTGTATTTGTAATACATTTGTTGAGGATCTCGTCCATCTGAAGTTCATCAGAAGTCAAACTCGATCGAAAATAACATTTTATCAATCGCACACCGCTAAATTACAAGAGAGATCTCACTTCTGGATTGCAAAATAACGAAAATGTGTCACAAATGTCTTGATATTATCGCATGTAGAAACGGTTGGCGAGATACAGTTAGCTTGATCATATTTGTGTGCAGTAGCAATAATAAACTGTAAGTGTATTATTTTTAATTTCCCCAGCACTAAAAGAAAAAGAGTTAACTTTCGCTTTTCAATACTTCTGTAATTTAGCCCCAGAGCTCGTTTAATACCGGGTTTCATCACTTTCACTTCCAAGAGAAGCACAGAAAAATCAGCTGTGAAGCTACATGACAGTATATCTTGCATCTGCATTTCCTAAATACATTTTACGTGGAAGAATTGTTGTCAGCATAATTTCTCTGAATGTGATGATACGTGTATTTCTCAGTCATTTTACAAACAACAATGAAGAACAAATTAAAAATAAATCTCAGTCTCAAAAGTGTTGAACAAGAACAGTTTATAAGTAAGCAAACTACAAGTTACACATATGAATTATAAGACAACTAAACATTATATGAATCTCCTAACAAAACACAATGTATACAATGCAAACACAAAATATATCATTTATATCATTAAGTAAAATGGTATACAGAAATAAAACTTCTTGCCATTGTTCTTTGGGGAGGAACTCCATCTTTGAGTTTATTCACTGTGAGACAGTGTTTCTTTGTCATGCTACTTGTGATGACTGATTAGGACAGATTTATCTAGATTTTATTTTAGTAATTGATGCATTATTGATTCACATTTGATGAGGAGGCAGCATCAGATTTGAAAATGCTGGATCTGAAGATGGTCTACTCAGGGCTCATCCACACAGAGCCAGAGCTTTTCCTATCAAATCTTTTGATTTCTTGTTCTTCTATAAACACAGTGTCATCTCAAGAAAGATCTGCACACACAGAACAGCTGAAAATGATGTAGTATTCATGTCAGATCAGTATGTGGGCTGTAATTCTGCCACAGAGATGAAGACTTGAAGACATGCAAAGGTGTCGTTTTCAGATTGATCTACTCTGGGACCTGGTTTAAAAAAAAAAAAAGCGTTTTCAGGCTTCAGATTCTTCTAGTATATCTATCAGGGCCTTAGTGTGATATTTTTTTGTATGACACTGTAGAACAGATGAACGATTGAAACCCTTCCCACAATCAGTACAGTAATACGGTTTCTCTCCAGTGTGGATCCTCTCATGTGTTTTCAGACATGATGGATGACTGAATCTCTTGTTGCAGTGTGAACACTTATAAGGTTTCTCTCCAGTGTGGATCCTCTCATGTGTTTTCATATGTGATGGATGACTGAATCTCTTGTCACAGTGTGAACACTCATAAGGTCTCTCTCCAGTGTGGATCCTCTCATGTATTTTCAGGTCTCCTGATTTATTGAATCTCTTGTGGCAGTGTGAACACTCATAAGGTCTTTCTCCAGTGTGGATCCTCTCATGTGTTTTCAGATGCGATGACTGGCTGAATCTCTTGTCACAGTGTGAACACTTATACGGTTTTTCTCCAGTGTGGATCCTCTCATGTGTTTTCAGGTCTGATTGCCTATTGCATGTCTTGTCACAGTGTGAACACTTAAAAAGGTTTTCTCCAGTGTGAATCCTCACATGTGTTTTCAGGTCTCCTGACTGGCTGAATCTCTTGTCACAGTGTGAACACCTATAAGGTCTTTCTCCAGTGTGAATCATCTCATGTTTTTTCAGATTTGCTACCTGATTGAATCTCTTGTGACAGTATGAACACTTATAAGGTTTCACTCCGGTGTGGATCCTCACATGTGTTTTTAGGTATCCTGAATCATTGAATCTCTTGTTGCAGTGTGGACACTTAAAAGGTTTCTCTCCAGTGTGGATCCTCTCGTGTGTTTTCAGATGTGTTGAATGGCTGAATCTCTTGTCACAGTGTGAACACTTATAAGGTTTTTCTCCAGTATGGGTCCTCTCATGCACTTTTAAATTGCCCGCTGTAGTAAAAGTCCTGTCACACTTAAAGCACATGTACACAAGCGCAACACTATGTTTTTTTAAAGATTGCTTGGCACTTCTTTTCTTTTTGGTTTTAGAGTAAGTCCAAAGATTGTCTCTAGTTCTGACATGGTTTTTCTTCTCAAATTCACTTGATTCTTCCTTCTCCTCATTTTCTTCAATCAACTCTGAAATAAAAGTACAAAATGGCTCATTTTCAGTTTGTAAAAAGCAGAGAAATGTGAACATAAATGTGAATCCTGATGTAACATTGCAGGGTTCCAGACTAACTTTTGAGAGCAGCACCGGATTGTATAAAAAATAAAGACAATTTATTATAAAACATTATACAATTAATTATACAATATACTATTGTTTTGCATTAATACTTGCAGTTACAAATACTATTACATGTTTTTTTGTTGTTGTTTTTTTTCTTGGTCATACACATTTGACAGAAAAGCATTGAGCCTGAGTTACTAGTCTTATGATACCGCACAATAGGTTTGGTTTATATTCTTTTTTTTTTTTTTTTTTTTAACAAAAAAGGGTCCATTAAATATTGTGTTCATCCCTTCTGACAAGAAAAGCAAATAAGGATCAGTTGCAAAGCTACATGATAGTATATCTTGCATCTTCATTTACTAAATACATCTTATGTGGAAGAAAAAATTGTAATCTTAAAAACACCAGTGAAGAAAAAGCACAATAATAAAATGTTTTGATATAGTTTTTTGGGGGAGGAGCTCCATCTTTGATTTGATCAGAATCTCAGTTGAATCTTAATTACTTACTGTGATTGAATTTTGTATGAAACTGTAGAGCAGATGAACGATTGAAACACTTCCCACATGCAGTGCACTGATACGGTCTCTCTCCAGTGTGGATGCTGTTTGTATGAACTGTCAGGTGTTTCTTCAAGGGTGAAGCTCTTGCAAATGTGCCTTCACATCGATCACATGAGTACCTTCCATTGTGGATGTTCATATGTTCTTTCAGATGTTCAGATTGTGAGAAACTCTTCCCACATTGATCACATGTGAACGGTTTCTCTCCAGTATGGAGTCTCATGTGAGCACCAAGATTATATTTTGTTGTCAAACTTATTCCACACTGAGTGCAGGTGAAAGGTTTCTTGCCTCTTCTTTTACTTAAATCATTCTGTTTGGTTGGAGAGCAACTCAAAGGTTTTTCTTCAGTTTTGACATGATCTTTCTCCTCATCTTCACTCAGTTCTTCATTCTCCTTGTTTTCTTCAATCAGTGCTAAACATAAAAGTGAAAATGGTTCTCAGTAACTCGTAAAAATGTGAACATAAAAATGAACCCTGATAAAACAGTGTAAAGTAGATAACGCTTCTCACTTAATCTCGCAACAGTGTTCAGTTACAGAGTTGCGAGATTAGCAGTTTGCTCAATTATTGGTCTGAGCTGATTTAAACCATCCAGCTTCACAGCTGCACAGCTTCATCAAGTAGCATGCTATTGTTTTGCTTGACATCTGATGTTTCTCAAATGCAACAGAAATGACAGCGTTTATGAGTTGGGCAATTATTGTTTTTAAAATATTATATACACTAACCCCATGTTTCTATAGACAGAACTATTAAATATATTTGTATGTCTGATCAACTACACAATAATCTATTTTTCGTTGAAAGAAAAAAAAGTGTCTTCTTTTAATTACTGCTCCATTACTCAACAGATTTTGCTCTAAATATTATTTATATTACAACAAACTAAATCCAAAACTGCTTGAAATTGTGTAACTGTCATTGTTATTAAAGCTTTGTAAGCATAATGTACCACAAACAGTGATTAAAGATGAATGAAGAGTTAACATCAACCTGCTGGTTCCTCCTGTTTTATACTCCAGAGTTCTGGTTCCTCATGTTTTATTCTGCAGATTTCTGGTTCCTCCTGTTTTATTCTCCAGGTTTCTGATTCACTGGTGTTTTCCTCACTCTCTTCTTTAATAAACACCATCTTCACAGCAGCAGACCTCAGTTCAGCTGATACTCTTCCAGATATTCCTGCTTGCTTTAAAACTTAGTCACTACTGTGAGGATGAGAATGTTACAGAGGGACTCTCAAACTTTTTTTTTTTTTTTTACAGAAACAACATTTCTATTTCTTCGTCTTAAGCCAAAAATCACAAAAGATCACGGAGAAAGCATCTTCTTTCCCTGAGGTTTAATGGTGTTTGGCAAACAAACGTCTCTTAGCGCCACCCGCTGGACTGGAGTGTGACGCGTCGAGAGGACGAAAATAATACAGGTGCGCTGTTTATTAAGATTATGATTATTATTGTCCCCTTAAAACCCCTGTGTCTCCTCCCGCATCGGCCAATCAGCTCCTGGTACGCACTTTCTTACAAGAGCTCTCCCTGATGAGCTGATGCTCATTGTCTCATAAATTATAGAAGATAATTCACAGTTATTCTTATACAGGAGCTTTGTTAACAGGGTTGACGAATGCAGTCAATGGAATCAGGCAAAGTGTTCGATCAGCCATCTTATTGTTCCCTACCAAAACATCTGGTATTAGTTTTAGAAATTGATTTGAATGCGCAATAAATATTACAGTACAAGCCTTAGCTGTTACTATGTTGCTCTGTATTGTGTTAAAATTCAAAACTTACATTTATCATATGTTGCCAGCATTATTTCTCTGATTGTTACAGTGCATGAATTTCTTTTTTTCCTGATTGAGTAACATCTATTTCAGACGTGCAAATTCTAGCATTACAGTTTCCACAGGAGTAAAATGTTACATATTAATTTAATCCAACATTTAAATCATTAACTGCTTCAGAATAGAGTCTGTTAATGAAATCATTGTTGAAACATTTGCGGTTACAAATAGAAACAATATAAAAACATAACTGCATAAACAGCAAATAATTGTAAGGTGAATTAAGGTTTGTGTGCATACAAAGCGTAATATTTTATTCAGACTTCAGAATTTGGACTTTGTATTTGTAATACATTTGTTGAGGATCTCGTCCATCTGAAGTTCATCAGAAGTCAAACTTGATCAAAAATAACATTTTATTAATCGCACACCGCTAAATTACAAAAGAGATCTCACTTCTGGATTGCAAAATAACGAAAATGTGTCACACATGTCTTGATATTATCGCATGTAGCAACGGTTTGTAAGATACAGTTAGCTTGGTCATATTTGTGTGCAGTAGCAATAATAAACTGTAAGTGTATTATTCTTAATTTCCCCAGCACTAAAAGAAAAACAGTTAACTTTCGCTTTTCAATACTTCAGTCTTCTGTAATTTAGCCCCAGAGCTCGTTTAATACCGGGTTCATCACTTTCACTTCCAAGAGAAGCACAGAAAATCAGTTGTGAAGCTACATGACAGTATATCTTGCATCTGCATTTCCTAAATACATTTTACGTGGAAGAATTGTTGTCAGCATCATTTCTCTGAATGTGATGATATGTGTATTTCTCAAGTCATTTTACAAACAACAATGAAGAACAAATTAAAAATAAATCTCAGTCTCTCTTAAAAGTGTTGAACAAGAAGAGTTTATAAGTAAGCAAACTACAATCTACACATATGCATTATAAGACAACTGAACATTATATGAAACTCGTAACAAAACACAATAATATTATTTATATCATGAAGCAAATGGCACACAAGAATAAAACTTTTTGCCATTGTTCTTTGGCGAGGAACTCCATCTTTGAGTTGATTTTGAAGATGAACTTTATTCACTATGAAAAAATGTTTCTTTGTCATGCTACTTGTGATGACTGATTAGGACAGATTTATCTAGATTTTATTTTAGTAATTGATGCATTATTGATTCACATTTGATGAGGAGGCAGCATCAGATTTGAAAATGCTGGATCTGAAGATGGTCTACTCAGGGATCATCCACACAGAGCCAGAGCTTTTCCTATCAAATCTTTTGATTTCTTGTTCTTCTATAAAAACAGTGTCATCTCAAGAAAGATCTGCACACACAGAACAGCTGAAAATGATGTAGTATTCATGTCAGATCAGTATGTGGGCTGTAATTCTGCCACAGAGATGAAGACTTGAAAACATGCAAAGGTGTCGTTTTCAGATTGATCCACTCTGGGACCTGGTTTAAAAAAAAAATGCGTTTTCAGGCTTCAGATTCATCTAGTATATCTATCAGGGCCTTAGTGTGATATTTTTTTGTATGACACTGTAGAACAGATGAACGATTGAAACCCTTCCCACAATCAGTACAGTAATACGGTTTCTCTCCAGTGTGGATCCTCTCATGTGTTTTCAGACATGATGGATGACCGAATCTTTTGTTGCAGTGTGAACACTTATAAGGTTTCTCTCCAGTGTGGATCCTCTCATGTGTTTTCATATGTGATGGATGACTGAATCTCTTGTCACAGTGTGAACACTCATAAGGTCTCTCTCCAGTGTGGATCCTCTCATGTATTTTCAGGTCTCCTGATTTATTGAATCTCTTGTGGCAGTGTGAACACTCATAAGGTCTTTCTCCAGTGTGGATCCTCTCATGTGTTTTCAGATTTGATGACTGGCTGAATCTCTTGTCACAGTGTGAACACTTATACGGTTTTTCTCCATTGTGGATCCTCTCATGTTTTTTCAGGTCTGATTGCCTATTGCATGTCTTGTCACAGTATGAACACTTAAAAAGGTTTTCTCCAGTGTGAATCCTCACATGTGTTTTCAGGTCTCCTGACTGAGTGAATCTCTTGTCACAGTGTGAACACCTATAAGGTCTTTCTCCAGTGTGAATCATCTCATGTTTTTTCAGATGTGCTACCTGACTGAATCTCTTGTGACAGTATGAACACTTATAAGGTTTCACACCGGTGTGGATCCTCACATGTCTTTTTAGGTATCCTGAATCATTGAATCTCTTGTTGCAGTGTGGACACTTAAAAGGTTTCTCTCCAGTGTGGATCCTCTCATGTCTTTTTAGGTATCCTGAATCATTGAATCTCTTGTTGCAGTGTGGACACTTAAAAGGTTTCTCTCCAGTGTGGATCCTCTCGTGTGTTTTCAGATGTGTTGAATGGCTGAATCTCTTGGCACAGTGTGAACACTTATAAGGTTTCTCTCCAGTGTGGGTCCTCTCATGCACTTTTAAATTGGCCGCTGTAGTAAAAGTCCTGTCACACTTAAAGCACATGTACACAAACGCAGCACTATGTTTTTTGAAAGATTGTTTGGCACTTCTTTTCTTTTTGGTTTTAGAGTAATTCCAAAGATGATCTCTAGTTCTGACATGGTTTTTCTTCTCAAATTCACTTAATTCTTCATTCTCCTCATTTTCTTCAATCAACTCTGAAATAAAAGTACAAAATGGCTCATTTTCAGTTTGTAAAAAGCAGAGAAATGTGAACATAAATGTGAATCCTGATGTAACATTGCAGGGTTCCAGACTAACTTTTGAGAGCAGCACTGGATTGCAAAAAAAAATAAAGACAATTTATTATAAAATATAATACAATTAATTATACAATATACTATTGTTTGCATTAATACTTGCAGTTACAAATACTATTGCATGTTTTTTTTTTTCTTGGTAATACACATTTGACAGAAAAGCACTGAGCCTGAGTTGGGAAGCATACAAAATTTACTTTTGTTAATATCAGGAAAGTGCAAAATTACATTTTCATATAGAAAAACGTATATATAGTACTCTTACATACCATTAATCTTGTTTCTATATACAGAACTATTAAATATATTTGTACGTCTGATCAACTACACAATTATCTATTTTTCGTTGAAAGAAAAAAAAAAGTGTCTTCTTTTAATTACTGCTCCATCTATATTACTCAACAGATTGTTTTGCTCTAAATATTATTTATATTACAACAAACTAAATCCAAAACTGCTTGAAATTGTGTAACTGTCATTGTTATTAAAGCTTTGTAAGCATAATGTACCACAAACAGTGATTAAAGATGAATGAAGAGTAAACATCAACCTGCTGGTTCCTCCTGTTTTATACTCCAGGTTTCTGGTTCCTCTTGTTTTATTCTGCAGATTTCTGGTTCCTCCTGTTTTATTCTCCAGGTTTCTGATTCACTGGTGTTTTCCTCACTCTCTTCTTTAATAAACACCATCTTCACAGCAGCAGATCTCAGTTCAGCTGATACTCTTCCAGATATTCCTGCTTGCTTTAAACTTAGTCACTACTGTGAGGATGGGAATGTTACAGAGGTACTCTAAAACTTTTTTTTTCTACAGAAACAACATTTCTATCTGTTCGTCTTAAGCCAAAAATCACAAAAGATCACGGAGAAAGCATCTTCTTTCCCTGAGGTTTAATGGTGTTTGGCAAACAAACGTCTCTTAGCGCCACCCGCTGGACTGGAGTGTGACGCGTCGAGAGGACGAAAATAACACAGGTGCGCTGTTTATTAAGATTATGATTATTATTATCCCCTTAAAACCCCTGTGTCTCCTCCCGCATCGGCCAATCAACTCCTGGTACGCACTTTCTTACAAGAGCTCTCCCTGATGAGCTGATGCTCATTGTCTCATAAATTATAGAAGATAATTCACAGTTATTCTTATACAAGAGCTTTGTTAACAGGGTTGACGAATGCAGTCAATGGAATCAGGCAAAGTGTTCGACCAGCCATCTTATTGTTCCCTACCAAAACATCTGGTATTAGTTTTAGAAATTGATTTGAATGTGCAATAAATATTATAATACAAGCCTCTGTTACTAGGTTGCTTTGTATTGTGTTAAAATTCAAAACTTACCATGCATCATCTTGAAAATGAAGCTTCATGTCTAAGTCTACATTGTATGTTGTCAGCATTATTTCTCTGAATGATGTGCATGTTTTGTCCTAATTGAGTAACATCTATTTCAGATGTGCAAATTCTAGCATTACAGTTTCCGCAGGAGTAAAACGTTACATATTAATTTAATCCAACATTTAAATAATTAACTGCTTCAAAATGCAAGCTGTTAATGAAATCATTGTTGAAACATTTGCAGTTACAAATAGAAACAAAATAAAAACATAACTGCATAAACAGCAAATAATTGTAAGGTGAATTAAGGTTTGTGTGCATACAAAGCATAATATTCTATTCAGACTTCAGAATTTGGACTTTGTATTTGTAATACCTTTGTTAAGGATCTCGTCCATCTGAAGTTCATCAGAAGTCAAACTCAATCGAAACATTTTATTCTTTGCACAGCGCTAAATTACAACAGAGATCTCACTTCTGGATTGCAAAATAACGAAAATGTGTCACAAATGTCTTGATATTATCGCATGTAGAAACGGTTGGCGAGATACAGTTAGCTTGGTCATATTTGTGTGCAGTAGCAATAATAAACTGCAAGTGTATTATTCTTAATTTCCCCAGCACTAAAAGAAAAACAGTTAACTTTCACTTTTCAATACTTCAGTCTTCTGTAATTTAGCCCCAGAGCTCGTTTATACCGGGTTCATCACTTTCACTTCCAAGAGAAGCACAGAAAATCAGTTGTGAAGCTACATGACAGTATATCTTGCATCTGCATTTCCTAAATACATTTTACGTGGAAGAATTGTTGTCAGCATCATTTCTCTGAATGTGATGATACGTGTATTTCTCAGTCATTTTACAAACAACAATGAAGAACAAATTAAAAATAAATCACAGTCTCTCTTAAAAGTGTTGAACAAGAACAGTTTATAAGTAAGCAAACTACAAGCTACACATATGCATTATAAGACAACTGAACATTATATGAAACTCATAATAAAACACAATGATATCATTTATATCGTGAAGCAAAATGGCACACAATAATACAACTTTTTGCCATTGTTCTTTGGGGAGGAACTCCATCTTTGAGTTGATTTTGAAGATGAACTTTATTCACTATGAGAAAATGTTTCTTTGTCATGCTACTTGTGATGACTGATTAGGACAGATTTATCTAGATTTTATTTTAGTAATTGATGCATTATTGATTCACATTTGATGAGGAGGCAGCATCAGATTTGAAAATGCTGGATCTGAAGATGGTCTACTCAGGGCTCATCCACACAGAGCCAGAGCTTTTCCTATCAAATCTTTTGATTTCTTGTTCTTCTATAAACACAGTGTCATCTCAAGAAAGATCTGCACACACAGAACAGCTGAAAATGATGCAGTATTCATGTCAGATCAGTATGTGGGCTGTAATTCTGCCACAGAGATGAAGACTTGAAAACATGCAAAGGTGTCGTTTTCAGATTGATCCACTCTGGGACCTGGTTTAAAAAAAAATGCGTTTTCAGGCTTCAGATTCATCTAGTATATCTATCAGGGCCTTAGTGTGATATTTTTTTGTATGACACTGTAGAGCAGATGAACGATTGAAACCCTTCCCACAATCAGTACAGTAATACGGTTTCTCTCCAGTGTGGTTTCTCTCATGTGTTTTCAGATGTGATGGATGACTGAATCTCGCATCACAGTGTGAACACTTATAAGGTTTCTCTCCAGTGTGGATCCTCTCATGTTTTTTCAGGTCTCCTGATCTATTGAATCTCTTGTCACAGTGTGAACACTTATAAGGGTTTTCTCCAGTGTGGATCCTCTCATGTGTTTTCAGATGCGATGACTGGCTGAATCTCGCGTCACAGTGTGAACACTTATAAGGTTTCTCTCCAGTGTGGATCCTCTCATGTTTTTTCAGGTCTGATTGCCTATTGCATGTCTTGTCACAGTGTGAACACTTAAAAAGGTTTTCTCCAATGTGGATCCCCAAATGTGTTTTCAGGTCTCCTGACTGAGTGAATGTCTTGTCACAGTGTAAACAATTATAAGGTCTTTCTCCAGTGTGAATCATCTCATGTTTTTTCAGATTTGCTACCTGATTGAATCTCGTGTGACAGTTTGAACACTTAGAAGGTATGTGAACACCAAGATTATATTTTGTTGTCAAACTTATTCCACACTGAGTGCAGGTGAAAGATTTCTTGCCTCTTCTTTTCTTTAAATCATTCTGTTTGGTTGGAGAGCAACTCAAAGTTTTTTCTTCAGTTTTGGCATGATCTTTCTCCTCATCTTCACTCAATTCTTTGTTCTCCCCACTTTCTTCAATAAATTCTGAAATGAAAGCAAAAACAGTTTATTTGTCAGTATCTTGAAAAAAAAAAAAAAAACATTACGTAAGTGAACCCTGGTGTAAAAGTGTAGACAATTTCTATACAAAATTTTGTTCATTTTTATGCAGTTTAATCATTTTAATTCACGAAACCTTTCATGAATTAGGTACATTCATTTTCAAAATATAATATTTAATGTTTCACAAACAGTCATTAAAGAAGAATGAAGAATAAACACCAACCTCCTTGTTCCTCCTGTTTTATTCCCCAGGTTCCTGGTTCCTCGCGTTTTATTCTCCAGGTTTCTGGTTCCTCGTCTTTCATTCTCCAGGTTTCTAGATCTTCGAGTTTTATTCTCCAGGTTTCTGGTTCACTCATGTGCTCCTCACTCTCCTCTTTAACAAACACCATCTTCACAGCAGCAACTCTCAGTTCAGCTGATACTCCTCCAGATATTCCTGCTTGCTTCAAAACTTAGTCAGCACTGCAGTGATGAGAATATTACAGGTAACTGACCTGATTCAAAAGCGTTTTTTTCTATCTACAGAAAGTACATTCCTAACAGCTTATGTAAGCCCAAGTAATGCAAAGACCGCGGTAAAACTAATCTTCTTCCTCTGAGGTTTATTGGTGTTCAGCAAACAAACGAATTTGTTTTAGCACCACCCGCTGGACTGGAGTGTGAAGCGTGACGTTTTTCTGTGGGTGGAGCTTAGGTAGAGGTAAAAAGACTCACCTGGCCGCTTCTCTGAAACAAGCTATTATGTTTTGTTAGCTTGTTTTATAACAATAAATGGAAAAAATCCGATTGTACCGGCATATGAGGTCACTCACTGTCCGGGACCGCGATTGCTATCTGAATAATTTAACTTTAATGAACAAAACCAGATTGGTGACCCATACACGCGCTTACTCAAAGGATTTGACAGGATTACCTCGGCTGAGTCGTTCACATCTATAGAGAAACCTCACGTGCATATTAAAGAGAAACTCACCTTTATCTAGTCATGGAAAAGTATATATATAATTTCAATTTCAGCAGGCAATCTTTACAGCTAACATGCAAAAAAATCTAGGTTAATATAATAATAATAATAGAATAAAATAAAATAAATCCAAGCACCAAATTTCGGGCAGATTGCTTAGCCTACTTGTTAAAACTGCCTATAGCATTTCTAAACACTTTGTCCCTTTAATGAAGGAACGTGTTATATATTTTCATAAATGTATTTATAGATAAATAATGAACAGTGTTATGATCAGCCAGTTTCTGTACAAGAAGAACTGTAAAATGTTAATGATCTGATTACTCCATTGCAATTGGCTAGTTATTATAAAATCAAACTATATTAAAATTCATATGGACGTGTTGAACTATAATTCATTTGTTGAGGATCTCGTCCATCTGATGTTCATCAGAAAACTCAGAAACTCAATTGAAAATAAATTTTATGAATCGCACAGTGCTAAATTACAAGAGATCTCACTTCTGGATTGCAAAATAACGAAAATGCGTCAGTGACAAATGTCTTGATTTGCACAGAAAAATCAGTTGTGAAGCTACATGATAGTATATCTAGCATCTGTATTTTCTAAATACATCTTACGTAGGAGAATAAAGCTAAGTCTGTACCCTTGTCAGCATCATTTCTCTGAATGTGATGATACATGTATTTCTCAGTCATTTTAGAAACAACAATGAAGAACAAATTAAAAATAAATCTCAGTCTCTCTTAAAAGTGTTGAACAAGAACAGTTTATAAGTAAACAAGTGACACATATGCTTTAAACTCATAACAAAACACAATGATATTTATATCATGAAGCAAAATGGCATACAAGAGTAAAACTTTTTGACATTGTTCTTTGGGGAGGAACTCCAACTTTGAGTTGATTTTAAAGATGAAGATGAACTTTATTCACTGTGAGACAATGTTTCTTTGTCATGTCGCTTGTAATGACTGGTTAGGACAGATTTATCCATATTTTATTGTCATTGCCGATTCCTTCTTCACTGATTCTTGAACTTTGTTACATACATATATGCACTTTCT
Organism: Cirrhinus molitorella; assembly: GCA_033026305.1. NCBI lineage: Eukaryota > Metazoa > Chordata > Actinopteri > Cypriniformes > Cyprinidae > Cirrhinus > Cirrhinus molitorella. Next base: position 56,120,927 of record CM065117.1, read on the forward strand.
TAAAATCTTCTGGCGACCCACTTTTTAAGACTCGTCACCCAGGGTTTGAAAACCACTGCACTAGATACAAAATATTTATGTATACAGCTAAATGCGTCTTCATGTGGACATTGCCTTGCTGTGATATTTTTTTGTATGCTTCTGTAGAGCAGATGAACGACTGAAACTGTTCCCACATTCAGTGCAGTAATACAGTTTCTCTCCAGTGTGGATCCTCTCATGATCTTTCAGATGCGATGACTGGCTGAATCTCTTGTCACAGTGTGAACACTCATAAGGTTTTTCTCCAGTGTGGATCCTCTCATGTGTTTTCAGGTCTGATTGCCTATTGCATGTCTTGTCACAGTGTGCACACTTAAAAGGGCTTTCTCCAGTGTGGATCATCTCATGTGTTTTCAGGTCTCCTGGCTGACGGAATCTCTTGTCACAATGTGAACACTTATAAGGTCTCTCTCCAGTGTGAATCATCTCATGTTTTTTCAGATGTGCTACCTGATTGAATCTCTTGTGGCAGAGTGAACACTTATAAGGTCTCACTCCAGTGTGGATCCTCATATGTTTTCTTAAGTATCCTGGATCACTGAATCTCTTGTCGCAGTGTGAACACTTATAGGGTTTCTCTCCAGTGTGGATCCTCTCGTGTGTTCTCAGGTCTGATGGCCTATTGCACATCTTGTCACAGTATGAACACTTATAAGGGTTTTCTCCAGTGTGGATCTTCTCATGTGTTTTCAGGTCTCCTGACTTACTGAATCTCCTGTCACACTGTGAACACTTATAAGGTTTCATTGCAGTGTGGATCTTCACATGTTCTTTTAGGTGTTCTGAATCACTGAAACTCTCGTCGCAATGTGAACACTTAAAAAGGTTTTCTCCAGTGTGGATCATCTCATGTGTTTTCAGGTCTCCTGACTGACTGAATCTCTTGTCACACTGTGAACACTCATAAGGTTTCACTCCAGTGTGGATCCTCATATGTGTATTTCGGTATTCTGAATCCTTGAATCTCTTGCTGCAGTATGGACATTTGTAAGGTCTCTCTCCATTGTGAACCCTCCCGTGTGTTTTTAGATGTGTTAACTGACCGAATCTCTTGTCACAGTGTGAACACTTATAAGGTTTTTCTCCAGTGTGGATCCTCTCATGGACTTTTAAATGGGCCACTGAAGTAAAAGTCTTTTCACACTTAAAGCACACCGCCACAGCAGTATGTATTTTCTGATGTACTTTCAAATTTTGTAGACACAAAAAACTCTTCCCACACTGATCACAAGTGGATGGTTTCTCTCCAACATAAACTCTCATGTGATGCTGAAAACTTGTTTTGTGCATAAAGCTCTTTCCACAATGAGTGCAGGCGAAAGATTCCTTGAAACTTCTTTTCTGTTTGGTTTTAGAGTAAGTCCAAAGATTGTCTCTAGTTTTGACATGGTTTTTCTCCTCAAATTCACTTGATTCTTCCTTCTCCTCATTTTCTTCAATCAACTCTGAAATAAAAGTAAAACATGGCTCATTTACAGTTTGTAAAAAGCAGAGAAATGTGAACATAAAAGTGAATCTTGATGTAACATTGCAGGGCTCCAGACTAACTTTTGTTTACAGATTTCTACATAAAATTACTATTATTTTGCATTAATACTTGCAGTTACAAATCCTATTACATGTTTTTTTCCCTTGGTAATACACATTTGACAGAAAAGCATTGAGCCTGAGTTGGGAAGCATACAAAATTTACTTTTGTTAATATCAGGAAAGTGCAAAATATAATTTTCATATAGAAAATCGTATATATTGTACTCTTACATACCATTATTCTTTTGTAGTATTATACAGAACTGACCAACAACTTCAGTAATTATGATTGATGTGCGATTGTCACAAAGAGAAGAAAAGTTTGGTTTTGTGACTTTTTTTACTACATACACAAAAAAGTGATGATTTGATATTCTATAATAGTACGTTTTAAATTATAAAGCAAAAAGTAGAAATTAATGACTAATAAGGCAATAAGTGTTCCTCTGCTGCCATCTACTGGTTATTACGGTGACCGCAATGTGAAGTTGTGGCCTCGAGATACTTTTGAGGGAACATATGTTGAAGTACATATGACATGGGTGTTGCTTTAACTGAGGCACTGGAGCGATCTGCCATGACAAATTAAAGAGCCAAAAAAATGCTATTTATTGTATTAATTTCTTTAAAAATGAGAGTCCTGAATCCTTGTTTCATAGCAGAAGTAACCTGTCTGTCTTATCTGTCTGCATGTTTTCAGTTTCCTCTTTTCTTTGCTATGTATTTTTAACTAAAGGTGTGAACGGTCAATTACTCAAAGAAAAAGTGATCAGTAATTAATGAAAGTATAAGTATATCTTGCATCTGCATTTACTAAATACATCTTACATGGAAGAATAATTAGTCATCTTAAAAACAACAGTGAAGAAAAATAAGAAAGCACAATAATAAAATGTTTTGATATAGTTTTTTGGGGAGGAGCTCCATCTTTGATTTGATCAGAATCTTCAATACTTACCGTGATTGAATTTTGTATGAAACTGTAGAGCAGATGAACGATTGAAACACTTCCCACATGCAGTGCACTGATACAGTTTCTCTCCAGTGTGGATGCTGTTTGTATGAACTGTCAAGTGTTTCTTCAAGGCTGAAGCCCTTGCAAATGTGCTTTCACATTGATCACATGAGTACTCTCCATGGTGGAAGTTCATGTGTCCTTTCAGATGTCCGGATTGTGAGAAACTCTTTCCACATTTATCACACGTGAAGGGTTTCTCTAAAATATGAATTCTCATATGAATAACAAGACTAGATTTCTTTGTAAACTTCTTTCCACACTGAGTGCAGATGAAAGGTTTTTTGCCTCTTCTTTTCTTTAAATCATTCTGTTTGGTTTGAGAGCAACTCAAAGGTTTTTCTTCAGTTTTGACATGGTTTTTCTCCTCACTTTCTTCAATAAACTCTGAAATGAAAGCAAAAACAAGTTTATTTGTCAGAGTAGCTTGAAAAACAAAAGAAAACTGAAATTACATGAAAGGGAACCCTGGTGTAACAGTGTTAAGACAATTTCTTTACAAAATTTTGTTCCTTTTGATGCAGTTTTATACATTTATTCACTGAAACCTTTCATGAATGAGGTACATTTATTTTCAAAATATCATTTTTTAAAATTATAGACAAATCCCACATTTCTATAAAGAAAACAAAATGAAAATCAAATATGTGTGATGAACTACACAATTATCAACTTACATTTTGTTTGAAAACAAGTGCCTCTTACTATTTGCTGCTCCATCTATATTATGTAACAGCTCTAGAGATTGAGTTAGTTGTAACAGAAAACAATCTAAAACTGCAACGGATGTGTTCTTGCGTCACTCCTTTTATTATCAAAAGGTGACTTGTGCAATATTGAGTTATTGGGTATCCTAGAATGCATTTTGCATTAACCAGCGAGCGTTAGTGACGGAATAGAAAACCCACATAATTTTCAAATTATTAACATTATTGTGACATGAAATACAGTTTTAGGGGCATTTCAAGTGAAAATGTAGTTGCTTGAAACTCAAATCTGTGGTTTATTTATAAATATAGAGCCTATTTGGTTTTAGTGTAACGTGCACACGTTGCATGGACCACGTTTGTGGCTATCAATATGTTAAAATTAAAATAAAAAGAGGCAATGCTATTTGATGTCACATTTCATATCATTGTAATGTATGTACATTCCCTGAACTACATTTGTGTGACTATTAATATTTTAAATGAAAAATAAAAAAGGCAGTGGTGGTTAATACCATATTTCTTCTTACTGTAAATATATATACAGTGCCAGGCTTGCGTCTTCCTGTCCTCAGGAGGCAATAACAGCTGAGTGCAAGAATGTATGCCACAATTCATAACAAAGAGATTTCTAGGCATTCCTTTTCTTTCGTTCGACATGTATAGTTTATTTTCTTTAAAAAAGTTCTCTTCTTCAGCAACGTTTTTTGCTTGTTTTTAGTTAGTTTTCTAAGGATTTGCTTCTCAGTTCCGTTCAATTGTAAGCGTTTCTTTGTTCATTCTATGTTTTATAGGCAACCTCTGCCATGCTTATTCAGATTAGCACAGTTGGTTTTAAATTAATCCAGTTTATTTTAGTTAAGGACTACATAGTCGATGAGTTAGTAATATGTACTTAATGTGTTTCAGAAAAAAAGAAAAAAAAAAAAAAACTTTAGACACCCAAGGGTTAAAGTGTTGTATGGCTAATGTTCCACAAACTGTCATTAAAGATGAATGAGGAATAAACACCAACCTTCTGGTTCCTCTACTTTTATTCTGCAGGTTTCTGGTTCCTCGTCTTTTATTCTGCAGGTTTCTGGTTCCTCCTGATTTATTCTCCATGTTTCTGGTTCCTCAAATTTTATTATCCAGGTTTCTAGTTCACTCGTGTTCTCCTCACTCTCCTCTTTAACAAACACCATCTTCACAGCAGCAGATCTCACTTCAGCTGATACTCCTCCAGATATTCCTGCTTGCTTCAAAACTTAGTCACGACTATGAGAATGAGAATACTACAGGTAAGGTGATTCAAAAACGGTATTTTTCTATTTACAGAAAGTACATTTCTAACCGTTTGTTTACTCTTGGGTATGCAGAGAGCGCGATGAAACAAATTTTCTTCCTCTGAGGTTTAATGGTGTTTAGAAAACAAACGAATGTGTTTTAGCGCCTCCCGCTGGACTGGAGTGTGAGGCGTGACGTATTTCTGTGGGCGGAGCTTAGGTGGAGGCAAAAATACTCCCTTGACCGCTTTACTAACGCAAGCTATTACGTTTTGTTAGCTGTTTTCTGTTATATCATATTTTCAAATATGTTTGTTCCTATGTTAAAGCAGCCATTACTCCAGTCTTCAGTGTATACAAGTACACTTATGTGGTGGTCAAGAAACCATGATACATTTTTTCAGGATCATCCTGAAAATAATCCTGAAAAAGAGCAGCATTTATTTGAAATATGATTTTTGTGCAACAGTGTTATACTTTTGTTTTGTTTTTTTTTAAATCAATGCATCCTTGCTGAATAAAAATAATAACTAAAAAAAAAACACTAATTACAGACTTGAAGCTAAACGCAGACGTTTAAACGAACATACTATCAATGATACTTACTTTTAAAGCATACATTTGTATTAAACAATAGGTTGTCTACATACTTCTCACATTTGCTGATCATAGGGGAAGTGTTTTATTTTAATTGTTATTTTAAAACAAAGACTAATGAAACACAATGACGGTTCACTCCTATACTTATAAATGGGAGAAATTGCAACATGCAATATGGAGGAATAGTCCCACCTTCTAAATGAAAGAGACAAATTTCCCATTGAAACCTGAGGCTAGACCAGCCAATGCGCATGCACAGTCATAAGTGCGTTATGACTGTGCATGCACATTTTCTGTTATAGCCTGAAAAATAAGCCTTTTAAACACTATTTGATCAAAAGAAACTACATTCATGGGGTAATTAATTTAAGATTGTTGTTGCTGATTTGATATGTAATTTTATTGTGAGTTCAGCAAGCAGTTTTGAGATTTCAGGATTCCCCCATTCATTAAGATAGGACTGCCGCTCATACAAGACCAAGGCAAATATGGCCACCAAGTAAAGAAACATTCCTTAAAAAGGACTGTGTTTTAAAATTATTTATTTTAATATATATTTTTTATTATTATAGTTCCTGTTCGAACCCTAGTTTGAGAAACCTTGATGTAATAAAAATGTTTAATGCACTTCATGTTGTAAATTACAGTGAATGGGACATATTTTCTTACTCTTCACATTTTTTTTTACAACATGCTACAAGATAATCCTATTTAAATCAATGTGATAAACAAGTTAAATCAAAGTAATCTAAAAGTAATCAGATTAGATTACCTAAAATATGTAATGTAAATACTGACTACAATTTTTGTCAATGTAATCTGAAATCAGTAACTGATTACAATTTGCAAGTACTCTTCCCAGCTCTGTCCACTTGTTACCAGTGTTTTTTCTGCAACCACTATGTGCGTCTACTGAAAATTGGTCTAAAAGCATGGTGTGTTTTATGTGAAGGTATGTGTATGAGTTAATCTATGCATTATATTCCCTTTTAGTAGATAAAGCTACAAAATGCATTGACGTGTTTGCGAGATATCTGACGTTTGGTGTTGATTGGAAGCATGTGTTATTTCCAACATGTTGATATGAATGAAAAGTTGGGTACAGTTCTGGCTTTACAACAGTTTATTGAAGTTATTAACAAAACTTGCAGAGATACCAAATGATGAACATATGTTAATTTATGTAAAGAGGAACGACATGAAGCAAGGCTCCACCCTGCAGCAAGATTTGATTGGACCATAGCCTCATGGGACGGACCAAATCGCTTTGCTTAAAACCCAAACAGTCCATTAAAAATGCAAAGTCACCCTAGATACAAAATATTTACACATATAGGCTAAACATGTCTCTATGTGGATGGGGCCTTACTGTGATATTTCTTTGTATGACTCTGTAGAGCAGATAAACCAGTGAAACGGTTCCCACATTCAGTGCAGTGATACGGTTTCTCTCCAGTGTGGTTTCTCTCATGTGTTTTCAGATATGATGGATGACTGAATCTCTTGTCACAGTGTGAACACTTATAAGGTTTCTCCCCAGTGTGAATCCTCTTGTGTATTTTCAGGTCTCCTGAATTATAAAATCTCTTGTGGCAGTGTGAACACGCATAAGGTCTTTCTCCAGTGTGGATCCTCTCATGTGCTTTCAGATGCGATGACTGGCTGAATCTCTTCTCACAGTGTGAACACTTATAGGGTTTCTCTCCAGTGTGGATCCTCTCATGTGTTTTCAGGTCTGATGGCCTATTGCATGTCTTGTCACAGTGTGAACACTTAAAAGGGGTTTCTCCAGTGTGGATCATCTCATGTGTTTTCAGGTCTCCTGATCTACTGAATCTCTTGTCACAGTGTGAACACTTACAAGGTTTCTCTCCAGTGTGGATCATCTCATGTTCTTTAATATGCGATGACCGTCTGAATCTCTTGTCACAGTATGAACACTTATAAGGTTTCTCTTCATTCTCCCCGATTTCTTCAGTTAATTCTGAAATGAAAGTAAATTCAGTTTCTTGTAAAAAAGCAGATAAATGTGAACACAAGCAAATCCTGATGTAACATTGCAGGGCAAAATCAAATTTTCATATGGAAAAATGTATATATTGTACTCTTACGTACCAATATTCCTCTAGAGTTTTATACAAAACTGACCAACAACTTCTGTGATTGTTATTAATGATGTGTGATTCAGTCACAAAGAGAAGAAAAGTTTAGTTTTGTGACTTTTTTTTACTACGTGCACCAAAAAAAAAAAAAGTGCAAAACTTGGACAAAATATAATGATTTGATATTCCATCATAGTAATTTCAAAATATAAAGCAAAAAGTAGAAATTAATGACTAATAAGGCAATAAGTGTTCCTCTGCTGCCATCTACTGGTTATTACGGTCACCGTATATATAATCAATTAAATTTGGGACAATTAAATTTGTTATTAATTTGGAATTATTGATTAATTTCCTTCAACTAAAGTTATTTACGGTTTCTTTTTGCATTAATAATATATTACCTTTAATTAATAATATATTTGATAATATAAAGTTGCTTTGGCACAATCTGTATTGTAAAAAGCGCTGTATAAATAAAGGTGACTTGACTGTATATATATATATATATATATATATAGTAAATATCAGAGACTGGAAATATGATGCACCACTCCAGGCAAGACTTCTTCATTTAGAAAAACACTAATGCAAAAACAGTATTTACTGTTGTCCAGTGTGACAAAAAAATACACTATATTGATGTGTGCCTTTCTAGCTTTAACCACAATTCAGACAGGAGTGTACATTAACTTTGGTGTACTTAAACCTGAGAAAAAGTGTGTTCCACGGTCTAAATAAAATCCAATTTATTTTGTACTTTAAGTACATACACTGCAAATAACTTCTTTTCTTAATTTCTTTATTTCAGACAAAATATCTTAAATCAAGAAAGATTTTCTAGACACGTAAAAACTATTGTCTTGTTTTCAGAAAAAGTAACTCAAAATTACGTTTTTCCTTTAAACAAGCTAAATATTTTTATTATTTATTTCAAGCAGAAAACTAGATAATTTTGCTTGTTTCAAGGGAAACTCATTTTTAGTTCTTTTTTCTGAAAACAAGACAATCATTTTTACTTGTCTAGAAACAACTTCTTGATTTAAGAATTTGTAGATATTTTAGCTGGAAACAAGACAAAAAAAATCTAAGTAAGAAAAGCATTTTTTTTTTTTGGCAGTGTATGAAAAGACAAACAGTTCATGTGTGCTGCTTTAACCGAGGCACTACAGTGCTCTGTCATGACAAATGAAAGAGCAGCAAAATGGTTTTGTATTAATTTTTCTTTAAAACGAAATTGAAAGCTGAGTCCTGAGTCCTTGTTTCATATCGTCGCTGTCGGGCGGAAACCTCGTATCTCCAAATTTTGTAAATTTCATATTTTTTCACAAATCGATGCCATTGGTCAGTGCCCACGTGGATCTGTAATTTTTACAAATTATTAACCAATCTAAAGTGTTGAAAATAGCTTGAGAGCAAATCTCTTAACTCATTTGAACACTTCAACTGTCTGAGAAGAGCTCGTATCTCCACCTTTTCTTCACTCCGCTGGAGCGTCGGGGCATATGTCTCCTTCCATCTTCTTGTCACAAAGCACCGGCAAAAATAATTAGCATTGAATGTGTCGGTGGAAACAGTAAGGAGATATTTGAATGATCCATTAATAAACTAGTGTATTCTGAGATAATGTCGCAAAGACCCTGACTCGCAATCTGTTCTTTGGACGCAACTTTTGAAGGAAAGCATCTTTCCGGATTACATAATGAAAGCGTTTTTTTCTGATTTGTTTTATTTCGTTAAGTAATAATTTAAAGCTTTCTATTTATTTATTTATTTATTTGTCATGTTTGTGAGGCATGTAGCCTATTCGCTGAAAAATGTGATCGCGCTGACTCCTCATGTCCTGCAAAGCGATTTCAACTTCTCCTCTTCAAAAACAATATTCACATAATAGCGCACATTTATCTAGGTTTAATGTTTAAACTAAAATTGTTCTATAGCTACTTTAACTGTTTTAGATCTATAGATTTTATTTTATGCAAGTCGTAATGATTTAAAAGGCAAAAGTCTTCCGCTGGCCGCTGTTCGTAAAAAAAAACAAACAAACAAACAAACTGATATTTAACGAAACAAAAAAATGCTCCAAAAGTTTTTCTAAATTAACTTAATAAGAAAACGAAACGAAATATAACCACTTTGGCATTACATACAAAACGTAACTATGTTAATAGCTGAAACAGTAGTATAAACTGTTCTGGAAGAATTAAGGGGAAAAAAGACGGACTCGGTTTTTTTGTATTGCATCATAGCTCTTAAACCTTTAAAATAGAGTTTAGGAAGATGTATGTAACCACAGTCGTTAGCTTTGGTTAACTATTGAAGCCTTTTCTCTTGTCAAAAGGCTCAACGCGACCGCAGACTTTGATGAACACTGCTGGCAGCAGCGAAGTCTGTGTCTGTACCATTCTTATCAATGACGGCGTAATCTCGTATCTCCCTGCTCCCAAGTCATAAAACCTCGTATCTCCGATAAAACATGATTTTGGGGAAATGTTGTCTTAATGTTGGTACACAACAGTGTATGATAGCAATATATGGTATAATACCAACTTTAACGATAAAATATTGAATAACTCAAAAAATATGCAGTTTTTTTCATTTCCTGAAAAATGACGGTTTTGGAGATACGAGGATTCCGCCCGACAGCGACGATATCAGAAGTAACCTGCTCTTTGATTTGGTCAGAATCTCAGTTGAATCTTGAATACTTACCGTGATTGAATTTTGTATGAAACTGTAGAGCAGATAAACGATTGAAACACTTCCCACATGCAGTGCACTGATACGGTTTCTCTCCAGTGTGGATAGTGTTTGTATGAACTGTCAGGTGTTTCCTCAAGGCTGAAGCCCTTGTAAATTTGCTTTCACATTGATCACATGAGTACTCTCCATGGTGGATGTTCATGTGTGCATTAAGATGTCCTGATTGTGAGAAACTCTTCCCACATTGATCACATGTGAATGGTTTCTCTCCAGTATGAAGTCTCATGTGAGTAGCAAGACTAGATTTCTTTGTTAAACTCTTTCCACACTGAGTGCAGGTGAAAGATTTCTTGGCGCTTCTTTTCTTTTTATATTTCAATTTGGTTTGAGAGCAGCTCCAGTTCTCTTCAGTTTTCTCCTCAGCTTCACTTGATTTTTCATTCTCCCCATTTTCTTCAGTTAACTCTGAAATAAGAGTAAACAAAGGCTAATTCAGTTTCATTCACTTTTTTGGAAAAAGCAGAGAAATGTACAATTATAGTGACCAAAGTTTTATATTTAAAATCAACAAACATATAAAATGACTTTTTGTTTGCACAAACACTAAAACAATAACATTTCCAATGAGATTTTAAATTACAACATGACTGACAACTGTTTTCTTTTCAACAGTTATCTAATAACATGTTCGAAATGTTCAAATAAAGCTTTGAAAAGGTTTTATAAAATGGTAAACCTCAGCCTTTAAATAAAGAAAATGGTTAAGTCAGATCAATAAATGATCATATGTGTTTTATCTAATTCTAGATGTATTATCTAAATTGCTGGAATGTGTAGGATCCACATATGCTTGTTTTTCATCAAACGGTCAAATGACAGCAGGGCATGCAAATTACTCCCAGCTTTCCATCACATTTTCACACAAAACGAAACTACTCTGCATGCTCTGCACACATGAGACTGTTATTTAAACTGCTTTATGTTGGACAGCATTTATTTATCATGAGTTGTTCAAATTATGGTAATCAAATATGGTTTTAATGATAATTAAAATATGAAATGGCAATACTAACCATGGAGAATTTTATCATGATTTATCGTCAAACCAGTTATCGTTACGTTTCTCACGGCCACGACTTTTCTTGTGTTGAGAGAACAAAATATTTTTCTTGTGACCACGAGTTTAATGCGTAAACAAACCTACGTGACTATAGTAACCCAGGATTATCAGAGAAGGATTTATTAATATTTTATTATTAATCTCTTAAGCTCTTTGGCATATTTGACCAATTTTGGCATACCTGAATTTAAAATAGTGCCCTACTCACATACATTGGAGTAAATAAAAAACAAAACAAAACAAAACAGAAAACACCCTAAATTTTAACACACGGGTGGAATCATTCAAATTTTTTTCATAATTTTATGATAAACAAATAAAAAAAAATCTAATTTTGAATGTTTTTATTTGAAAGTCTGTTATTCAAGATCTATTTGGTACAGCGCCCTGCAGAAAGTTTATTTTTTCATTTCACTAGATGCCAGTAAATAGGTGAAAAAATAATTTTCTTCATATCATTTTAAAAAAATCAGAACGTGGATATTATGTGGTGCCGTTGTTATCTGCCATTTTGCCCAACAGCAATGGCCAGCCTCCATAGAAATCTATGTTAAAACAGGGATTTAGAAGGATTTTCTAGACAAGTAAAAGCTACTGTCTTGTTTTCCAAAAAAAAAAAAAAAAAAATCTAAATTAGTTTTAGATTACATTTTTGCTTAGAACAAGCAAAATAATCTGACAATGGGGTAAAAAAAAAATCTTATTTCAAACAGAAAACTAGATAATTTATATTACCACACTGGCATATTATTTTGCTTAATTCAAGGGAAAAAAATTACTTATTTTTTTCTGAAAAAAAGATAGTTTTTACTTCTAGTTGTCTACAAACAACTTCTTGGTATGAAAAGCATGATAATAAAATGTTTTGATGTAGTTTTTTTAGGGAGGAGCTCCATCTTTGATTTGCTCAGAATCTCAGTTGAATCTTAAATACTTACTGTGATTGAATTTTGTATGAAACTGTAGAGCAGATGAACGATTGAAACACTTTCCACATGCAGTGCACTGATACGGTTTCTCTCTGGTGTGGATTCTCTTTGTATGAACTGTCAGGTGTTTCTTCAAGGCTGAAGCCCTTGCAAATGTGCTTTCACATTGATCACATGAGTACTCTCCATTGTGGATGTTCATGTGTGCTTTAACGTGTCCTGATTGCGAGAAACTCTTCCCACACTGATCACATGTGAACGGTTTCTCTCCAGTATGAACTCTCATGTGAATAACAAGACTAGATTTATTTGTTAAACTCTTTCCACACTGAGTGCAGGTGAAAGATTTCTTGGCTCCTCTTTTCTTTAAATCATTCGGTTTGGTTTGAGAGCAACTCAAAGGTTTTTCTTCAGTTTTGACATGGTTTTTCTCCTCATCTTCACTCAATTCTTTGTTCTCCTCACTTTCTTCAATAAACTCTAAAATAAAAGCAAAAACAGTTCATTTGTCAGTAGCTTGAAAAGCAAAACAACAGCGACATAAAAGTGAACCCCGGTGTAAATACAGTGCACAATTTTGTTCCTTCTGATTCAGTTTTTAAAACTTTTTATTCACTGAAAACTTTCATGAATAAGATACAGTTGCCTTCAAACTATCATTTTTAAAACATTATAGAGAAATCCCACCTTTCTATAAGAAGAACTATTTAATATGTGTAACTATTGAATATAGTTTAGAAATGTAATTTATTCCTATGGTTTCAAAGCTTAATTTTTAGCTTTTGCTGTATTTTGTATCAAATAAATGCAAGCTTGGTGAGCACAAGATAAACATTAAAAGTCTTACTGTTCAAAAACATTTGACTAGCACTGCAAGTAAAAACAACAAGCACAAATTATAGTGGCATTTACTATGAAAATTTATTATAAATGGCCCGCGTCAATTATTTAAAGCGAAACTGAAACTAGCAACGTGGTTGCTGGAAAATGCACAATACGCTGTTACAAAACACAGTACAACTCACTTGCCTTTCTTATTCGTCACCAATACAAATGAGCGCATTTTGCGCTTGACCTTAATCGCTTTATTTAAATCGCCTTAGAATCAGAGTATGTTTAATATGATAAAGAACGTTTTGTAATTAAAACAAACAAGTACTCTATCAATTATTATAAAAATATGCGAGACCTGTTTTCCGGGCTTGGTCAGATGACGCTCGACATATACTCTATTGACTAGGCACTTATTTTTAACAAAGCGGAAAAAGGTGTAAGCCGTTATATACCACACTACATGCTACAGCTATTGGATTTTACTGATATTGCTTCAAATAAGCCATTTTATTCCAATTTCCTCACGGGCCGGATAAAAACGCCTGGCGGCCATGATTTGCCTACCTCTGGCCTTGAGTAGCCTCAACTTGGCGAGTCCTTCTGACATTTGCCACTGGCTCTGATGTCTCTGTCATGCTTAAACATGAAATAAAATTTGTGTTTGGTCTATCTAACTGGTAATCTTTGTTCTCATGAATCTATTATTTGTTCCAGGTCCAACAAATTTGTTCCAATATCATTTTGGCTGATCACAGAGTTATGTTTCATATTTATACATTAATTTAATTTAATCAGGTAACACTTTATATCAATGGTCCCTTTTGACCATTCTGTTGACACTAAGTAGTGTTGTATCGACATGTCAACCAACTCTCATTATAGTATTAGTAGACTGTCTGCTTAATATCTGCTAACTCTTTATTGTGATGGTCTCTCAGCAAACTTTCTGCTGACTAGAAGTAACTTTGCAAGCACATGTCAACTTAGTCTTACCCTAAACCTACTAGTCTACCAATACTCTACTAACACACTAATAAGAGTTAGTAGATATAGGTGCAACTCTACTTATAGTCAATCATTTGCTTTTGTCATTATTTCCTATTACATAAGTATCTTATATGTTACACTTAAACTTTTAGAATAGCTATTATTGTTCATTAAAACTGAAACAAAAAAGGCAGAGTTGTGCTTTATATAATATTTCATTTAGTTATTCATACAGTGAAGACATTCAGAGTATATGTGGACAAATTGCCTATAACACATGCTAATGTTTTATTATTTTTTTTCGATATAAAAGAGATTTCTAGGCATTCCTGTTCTTTTATTCGACACCTGATGTGTGCATTTTACTTCGCTTGTTTTAAAAGTTGTCTTTTTCAGTAACATTTTCTGTTTGTTTTTTGACTGCAGTCTTATTTTCCACTGCGATTGTTTTCTAAGGATTTGCTTCTCAGTTCTATTCAATTTTAGTTTATTTGTACATTTCATGTTTTATAAGCAGCCTCAGTCATGCTAACTCAGATTAGTTGGTTTTAAGCTAATATAGTTTATTTTAGTTCAGGACTCCATAATCAAGGATTAAGTCACCTGTATTTAATGTGTTTTTAAGGAAAAAAAAAACAAAAAAACTTCAGACACCAAACTGTGTCTGTGTCACCAAAGCCTAATGTTCCACAAACAGTCATTAAAGATGAATGAAGAATAAACACCAACCTCCTGGTTCCTCGTCTTTTATTCTGCAAGGTTCTGGTTCCTCCTGTTTTATTTTCCAGGTTTCTGGTTCCTCTTGATTTATTCTCCAAGGTTCTGGTTCATTTGTGTTCTCCTCTCTCTCCTCTTTAACAAACACCATCTTCACAGCAGCAGATCTCAGTTCAGCTGATACTCTTCCAGATAATCCTGCTTTCTTCAAAAATTAGTCACGACTATGAGGACGAGAATATTACAAGTATTTACTGATCTGATTCAAAAACGTTCTTTTCCCATTTACAGAAAGTATGTTTCTAACAGTTTGTTTAAACTTGCGCATTCAGAGAGCGCGGTGAAACTAATCTTCTTCCTCTGAGGTTTACTGGTGTTTGTCAAACAGACGTATGTGTTTTAGCCACCCGCTGGACTGGAGTGTGAAGCGGGGAAAAAGTACGGGCTTGCTGTTTTTTCCCTTTAGTAAAAAAGCGCATGGTGTTTGATCAGCATCAACCGTCTTCGTGAGTGAGAATTAGATGAGAAAGAGCTAGTCAAATATTGAATATTGAAAATGACACAACGTTGCAGCATGTAAATATGGAAATTAAGATAAATTAATAATAATAATAATAATAATAATAATAATAATAATAATAACACAATAAAATAAAATCTCTGGCAGATTCTGTTTGTTTTTTGACTGCAGTCTTATTTTCCACTGCGATTGTTTTCCAAGGATTTGCTTCTCAGTTCTATTCAATTTTAGTTTATTTGTACATTTCATGTTTTATAGGCAACCTCTGTCAAAAATTTAATTGGCCTATAGCATTTTTTTTTTCTAAATGCTCTGTCCCTGTAGTGAATGAACGTGGGAAGTGTTAAATCTTTTCATAAATGTGTATAGAAAGAAATAATTAAGTCTGTCAGTGTTATGATCAGTCAGTTTCTGCACATGAAAAGCTGTAAAATGTTAATGATCTAATTACTCCAATTGCAATTAATGTAGGCTAGTTTTAAAAAAATCAAGAAGGATTTTCTAGAAAAGTAATTGTCTTGATTTTTTTTTTATGAAAACAAGTCAAAATTAAGCGTTTTTGCTTGAAACAAGCAAAACAATCTCCCAATGGGGTAAGCAAAATAATCTTGTTTTCTGTTTGAAATAAGATTTCTTTTTGCTTACCCTACTGGCGGATTTTTTTGCTTGTTTGAAGCAAAAACTCACTTAATTTTGACATGTTTTTTCTGAAAACAAGAAAATAATTATTTACTTGTCTAGAAAATCCTTCTTGATTCAAGAATTTATATATATATATATATATATATATTGGCAGGAAACAAGACAAGCAAATTTTAAAAAAGTTAAAAAAATAAAAAAATATTTTTGCAGTGTACAGATGAATTGGATCAACAAAGGTCAGCAGCAAAATCATTGGTTAATAAAACAGGATTAAATACATTAAGGAAACAAAAAGTAACTGCCGTTACTTTTATGAAAAAGTAACTCTTCAAAATGACAATGCATGTATTGTCTTTGATTTAAATGCTATGAAAATTAAATTTTTTGAAAAAGTAACTTCTGAAACTTTTTTTTAAAAAGTATTTTCTTGGAGATTAAAAAGTAACACATTTTCCTGTGTTGGGGTAAAAGGGGGCATTGCTCCCTCAGAAAGAATTTGTGCCACTTCAGTTTTCTTAACAAACATATTTATTTAAACCGTTAATAGATAATTAATTGGAGCGTGGCTGGCTGCACAAGCTTAGATTTAGATGATGACAGCTAATTCACGATTTACCAGCAACTGAACACTGAACTGAACACGTTTAGTATAAGAGTAATGCTTTTTTGTAAACAAATGTAACACTAGCACACCAGTCTTTTTTCTCCAGAAATTAGCTCCTGCTTCGGCTCCTGAGACAAAAACAATGTTCTCCTTTAACAGCTTTACACACTGTGCTCAGATTTTTCTCCTAATCTAAAGACTCTAGTGGTTTCATATGTGTCTCCTCCAACGTTTCAAACAAGATCTCAACATCACACTCTGTTCTCAGATTTTTCTCCAAAGCTAGAGATTATGGATCTCCACAATTGTCTCCTCAAAAGTTTAGAAAAGATCTCAATAACATCACAATCTGTGCTGAGATATTTCACCAGCTAGAGACTATGGATCTCCACATTTGTCTTCTCAAAGTTCAGGAAAGATCCCAATAACATCACAATCTGTTCTCCGATTTTTTTCTTTTGCTAGAGACTCGGGAGCTCTCATATTTGTCTCCTCTAAATTCCAGAAGTGATCTCAATAACTTTAAGTGTGCACCAAGTCAAATGCCTCAATATGAGCTCAAACATTTCTACCATATAATATGTATGAATTATCAAATTAGTCAATTAATAATCAAGACTGAACCAGAAGCAGTTTAAATGCCTTTCAGCAAAGAATGCTCCAGGGTTACATTTTCTGTAAATCAGTTTTGATTAAGGCATCTTCCAACAACAATTGATGTGCCTAAGTACATAAATATTTTCCTATAGAAAGAAACATTATCCTTATTTTTGTCTCAACTTCTCTATCAATATAGCCTTTAACTCTAAATATGTTTTTGTCCCCATTTATTTAGTGACTTTCTAGTACTTGACTTTGCCCACATTTTGCAAAGTTGTTGAGAAGTTTAATCTAAATTGAGGAGAAATATGTGAGAGATCCAGAGTCTCTAGCTAAGGAGAAAAAGCACAGTGTGTAATGTTGAAATCTCTTCTAAAGCTTTAAAGAAGACAAATGTGAGACCACCAGAGTCTTTAACTAAGAAGAAACATCTAAGCACAGTGTGTGATGTTGTTGAGATCTTGTTTGAAACATTGAAGGAGACAAATGTGAGACCACCTGAGACACACCTTTTTTTCTTTCCTATGGGAAGATCTCCAGTGTGGAGCAGCATCTCTTTCACATGATGGATGCTCTGCCGCAGCACACCTGATGAAGAATGAATGCTCTGGAGAGACAATCAGAGACGAAGGTGAGCGGCGCTTCCTCTTGATCCCAGTTCATGAATTGTATGAAATACAGTGGTCCTTAAGTGTTCTCCATTAGAGTCATGAGAAACTCTAGCTCACTGATCTGCTCAGAGGTTTTCAGTTCAACGCTCTTCTCTAAGATCAGGGACCAAATGGATGACATGAGTAATGGGTGTCTACCCAGAATCTATAATGGAGATGAGTGGAGTATATTTATCAATGTCTCCACCTTCAAATCCCTAAACCATGACCAAAATAACAGAAATCAAAGCTTCTCCACTCCTGCACACACTAGTGCTCTACAGAAAGCAGAAGTTACAGTGGAAAGCCATGGTTTTTCTCTAGCTTAAAGGGAACTATTTATTACAGAGGATTTGGACAGAATCACTGTTTTATGGCTGATCCCCGAGTCAGCCAGCGATTCATTGAACAAGACGAGACATAATATCAATTCTGAAATGGATATTAATATTCGAAATATAGTAAAAACACTTTATTAGCATGGCAACATGACCAGCAGTTTAAGACATTAACTTGTAAGCACAAAGCACAATATACTTCTCTTTTCAACACAAATAAGACTTTATTGAATAGATCTAAGACATACAAACTAATCTAACAAAAAAGAAGTGGGGAAAATGCACAAAGCCAAAAAGCGGTGGGAAAAAGCCCAAAAGGTAAACATTTGTTGATGTCCTGAGTTTTTAAACTGGGCTGTTGGACACATCCAAAATGGTGTCACATTATCTTGGTCAGGGTGTTATGTTATTACTCCCAATACATGATTCAACGTGATATCTGCAGTCACATAGTCTGAATTTTCTTACAAAGAATTGACTGATTGAAACATTTAAAGTAAATATTTTCAAACACACACATACTAAACATATATTTCAACCTATAAACTATCCAATAGTTATTAAAAATGACTTACACAATGAGTGATTAGAACATGACAGTCAAATGTGTGGGTTACATACATGATATGGAGTTATGCAACAGAATTACTTTTGTTTATTAGTCCTTTTACCATCATTTTGGTTTGTCTGATGCATTCAGTCATGTTAAAGACAGTCTCTGTGTCATTCTGTGATTGTGAGGACGTGTTCTGTGAGGAACAAAAGGTCAAAAGGGTCTAGAAGGAATATCAGTCCAGTCCTTGTCTGCTAGGTGGCTGACATATCTTGGCCAATATGATAAAAATCCACCCAGCGTTTTCTTTTTCTTTTTTTTTTGAATTCCCATAAATCACAACCTCTTTCTCAAATCAAGCTGTATACAAGGTCTTGGCTCTGTGACATCATACAGACCCAGGCCCCTCCCATGATTGCCGAGTGACACTGGCGTTTTAGCACAGACCCGCCCTGACTGAATCCAGTTCGTATAAGGGTTTTAATGAACCTTTGCAAGTTAGCAAATGAACCTTACAGTTTCCTTTCTGAGTAAAAGTCTTTCCACACTGAGAGCAGCTGAAAGACTTCTCCCCAGTATGAATGAACATGTGAGTCCTAAGGTTTGATTTATCTGTAAAAGTCTTTCCACACTGAGAGCAGGCAAAAGGCTTTTTCCCAGTGTGAGTTATCATGTGCCTCTTAAGGCACGATTTATGTGTAAAACTCTTTTCACACTGAGAGCAATTGAAAGACTTTTTACCAGTGTGAATTAACATGTGTCTCGTAAGGTTTGATTTGTGTTTAAAAGTCTTTCCACACTCAGAGCAAGTAAATGGCCTTTTTCCAGCATGAATTACCATGTGAACATTAAGGTCTCCTCTACGTATGAAACGTTTTCCACACTGAGGGCAGCTGAAAGGCTTTTCTGAACTGTGAATTACCAAATGGCTGCCAAGTTGTCCTTTCTGTGTGAAACTCTTTCCACACTGAGCGCAGCTGAAAGGTCTTATTCCATTATGAATTAGCATGTGATTCTCAAGGTTTGCTTTACGTGTGAAACGCTTTCCACACTGACAGCAGATGAAAGGCTTTTCTGAAGTGTGCGTTTGCAAATGGCTGTTAAGTTGTCCTTTCTGTGTAAAACTCTTTCCACACTGAGAGCAGCTGAAAGGCTTTATTCCAGCATGAATTAACAGGTGATCCTGAAGGTTTTTGTTAGCCGTGAAAGTGTTTCCACACTGAAAACAGCTGAAAGACTTTTCCCCGCTATGAATTCTCATGTGTTTCATAAGGTTTCCTTTCAGTTTGAAAGCGTTTCCACACTGAGAGCAGCTAAAAGGCTTTATTCCACTATGAACTAACATGTGCTTCTTAAGGTCTTCTTTACGTGTGAAATACTTTCCACACTGAGTGCAGCTGAAAGACTTTATTCCAGTATGAACTATCATGTGCTTCTTAACGTCTGATTTACGGGGGAAAGACTTTCCACACTGAGTGCAGCTGAAAGGCCTTCTGACTTCTGTTTGTTGATTGCTGCAACTCACTGATGTTTCTCCATTGACATCATGATCTTCCTGATCCTGATGTTTCTCCTCCACTTCATTCAGATCTCGTCTTTCTTCTTTTATTGTCATTGGGCCTAAAATTAAATCATTATAAAGATGCAAATCAATTAGGACATTTGAAAAATAACAAGGATAATATATTATTTACAGATGACAAAAATGATGTAAAAACTCCCATTTCACACAGAAACAATTAAAACGCTGCATTTTGCTGACAGGCCAATTGATGGCAATGTCATTTTGTAAAGAAACACTACACATCTATAGGTTGAACATGTTACACTCATGCGCATGTTACTGTTTTTACAAATGGCGATCCGTTTCACAATGCTGTTGTCTGTATGTGAAGATGTTAAAAAAAATGCTAAGAAGCAAAATATCTTCTTGTGTAAATGTACCTTTTGAAGTTTTGTTAAAAGTATTTGTTGAATCTACATTGTTTCACAGTGTTTTCAAGGAAGCTGCAGGTTTCACCTCTCAAACTGAATACTTTTTGAAGGAATCATGTTTCCTAAGGAGCACCTATCATGTTTTTTCCATCGAAATATGTTTCTTGAGGTTAACATTTATAATGTCTTTACAAAGAAATAAATGATAATAATAGTAGGGATGCACCGATCCGATATTCATAGTGGGTATCGGCTCCAATACTGTCATTCTTTGTCGGTTCGGGTATCATCAGAGAGGGCCGATCCAAATCCGATACTGTGCAAATTATTCTGTTACCGTTAAGCCGCATAAGAGCATCATAAAGTACAATAAATTGTGCACTATATTCCAAGTCTTCTAAAGCCACAAAATAGCTTAATGTGAGGTACATATGAACATTTAAGTCCTTACAGTAAAAAGTTCACACTCCTCTGTGGCTGTCAGTCAATAATTCGCTCAGCCTTCAAACCCTGGTCGCATTCAGTTAGTCCTATGTATCTTTAACTAGGAAGTATTACATGTGGAACAGTCTCAAAATGTTTTTACTATGTTTTGTAAACAACAAACAAACAAAAGAAACAAATATTTCGATGGAAAAACATGATAGGTGCTCCTTAGGAAACATGATTCCTTCAAAAAGTATTCAGTTTGAGAGGTGAAACCTGCAGCTTCCTTGAAAACGCTGTGAAATAATGTAGATTCAGCAAATACTTTTCACAAAACTTCAAAAGGTACATTTACACAACAATATATATATATATATAATATTTACATAACAAATGTAACACAATACAAACATATAATATGTAAACATAAACTTTCATTTTAGATGCGATTAATTGACACCACTAAAAAAAAAAAAAAAAAAAAAAAAAAGAACATTATTTTTTGTTTTAAGTTTCCAGACAAATTGGTGCAATGTAATTGACCACTGTCTGTAATTTACCGATTTAAATAAAGATAATATTCAAGGTATTCGGAGAAACATTGTTTAGTTTGGTCTATGGTTTGATTCACAAACACTCAAATCAACAACAAAAACTATTAATATTAGTGAACTTGAATAATTACACATCAGAAATTGTGATTACAGATCAGGCATTAGAATAAACAAGTTTACTTCGATGCTGTCAGGTTTATATCTTAGTCTGTTTGCAAAGTCTGCTGCAAAACTCACTGATGTACATACTTTGAACACAGTTTTATGATTACAAAAAGCAAAAATACAGTCTAATAATTAAATCTTCTCTGTGTTGGTTCAGGCACATTTCCCTAAGAACTTTGAAACATGGATTTAAGACATTTTAAGGACAGTTAAGGTCTTATTTCTACATAAAGGATCTGTGGGTGTACCATGAACAGTCATTAAAGATGAATGAAGTATAAACACCAACCTCCTTCTTCCTCGTGTTTTATTCCATAGGTTTCTGATTCCCCGTTGTTTATGCCGCGGGGTTCTGGTTCCTCTTGTTTTATTTCCCAGGTTTCTGGTTCCTCCTGTTTTATTCTCCAGAGTTCAGGTTCAATCGTGAGCTCCTCACTCTCCTCTTTAACAAACACCATCTTCACAGCAGCAGATCTCAGTTCAGCGGATACTTGCTTGCTTCAAACTTAGCCACGACTTCGAGGACAAAAATATTACAGGTATTTATTGGCCTGCTGCAAAAACCGCATTTTTATTTATTTATTTATTTTATTTTTTTACTTACAGAAACAGCATTTCTAAGGGTTTATATTTAAACGGCATCACGACAAAACAACAGAGAGCTCAGTGAAACTAAACAACTTCTTCTGATGTTTTGTGTTGTTTGGCAAACAAACGTGTGAGTGTTAGCGCCACCCGCTGGACTGGAGTGTGAAGCGTCGAAGAAGGGAAATTATAGGGGGTACTTTGTGCGTCTATAAGGTCCAGTGATTTGTTTTCCTTTATATTCCTCTATAGACTTGCATGGTATTTGATTAACACCAACAGTCTTGATGAGTGAGGATTTAAACAGAAAAATGAGAGAAGTCAAATCAATGTCTCATAAGCAATACCGGTTCTCTGTGTTTGGATGTAAGACTGAACATGAGAATCTGAACAGCTGAGCAAAGGACACAGTGAATTACTTTCATTAAGGTAATGTATCAATATCTACCTAAATACCAAATGCTCTGTGAATTTTTTTTTAGACACACCCCAAAAGTTATATTTTCCAGATGTCATCATAAATCTGTGGTATATTTTGAGCTGAAACTTTACAGACACATTCTGGGGACACCCAAGACCAATATTACATCTTGTAAAAAGGGGCATAATAGGTGCCCTTTAAGACTGATTGTAGTAATACACATATTTAGCTATTAAAATCTGCATTGGTCATCTCAGGTAACTTTAACACACTTGTGATATCTGAGAAAGAGGGAAAGCATCCAGTTTTGTTCACATAAAACTGAACGTGCCAGTGCTGCTCTCTCTCACTCATATAGTGAGTTAAATCCACCAGCTGAGAGCTTAGGCTACTCATGGATTGAATATTACATATTTTTTATTCTCATCTCTATAAATATGGAGCTAATACAGTTGATGGAAATCTGTTTATCATTTGGTTCCTCACGCTTCCCCATCTTCATAGGCAAATAAACAAAATGACATAAGATATTCAGTCTTGTTTCCAGGAGGGAAAAAAAATAATTAAGTGCAATCTGCTTAAAAGAAGTAAAATGATCTGCCAGTGAGGTAAGTAAAATACTCGTTTTAGGAATAGTTTACTTACCCCACTGATAGATAATTAGATAACCTGGAAAGTTGGCACAGATATACTCCAATGTTTTTTGATACTTTGGCCAAGTTTAGCATGGAAATCCAAATCTTTAACAGTGCACATAAGTAAGCACGCATGGAATAGCATTAGACCCACAATGCATGATAAAAAGTAATAAGAACTCAATCAAATTAGGTAATGTAAACAGAGCAGAAACAAATTAGATGCAAGTAATTTTACTAAGTTAACAGTGCATCTTTCACAGTGTCATGAAAGAGTAAGCAAGACACAAGTGCCACATATAAGACAAATGAACATAATATTTTCATTTGTTCTTTAGGGAGGAACTCCATCTTTGTGTTTGTGAATCACACAGTTGAATCTGCTTGTTTTAGATGATGATGATGATTAACTTTATTCACTGTGAAAACTTGAGATAATGTGTCTTTGTCATGTCACTTATAATGACAGATTTATCCAGATCATATTTTATTGCTTGATGCATTATTGTTTCATGTTGGTTAAGGACACAGCATCAGATGTGAAAGGGCTGGATCTGAAGATGAAGCCAGAGCTTTCCCTATCCTAACTGTTCTTCGTCTTAAGAAATATCGGTGTACACTAGGGCTGAAACGATTAGTCTACATTATCGACAACGTCGACAATAAAAAACTGTTGTCGATTAGTCGTTTGATCTCATATGACATAACGTAAGAGCCTGCAATAATGCAGTTTGACCAGTGTGGCGCTGTAGCGCAAGACTATAATTCAGCCCTCCTGGATGCAATTCAAGAGAAGAAGGGTCACACAGCGCTTCAGAGCAAACGCAGCAGAATCTGAGCGGCGTTTGGATGAATATGTAAATATATATTGCGCACTTTCCTCTCAGTAATGAAATAAACACAACAAAACTGACAGCGGTGTGAAAGCAGCAGTTAAAAATACATCTGATTGTAAGGATGTGGATGTTTGCTCTGCACTTCAATAACGTTATTTACTCCAGTAATGTCCGCTCACATCATGTTTATTTATTTATATAGTAGGTTATGCAATAGATAGCCTTAAATCAAACAGCTTTTCAGTATTTAACATGAAAAACCTGTTGCTTTCAGTTATAATTACAACTTGATTTTCTGTTATAAAGCAGCTCTCCAGTGTGGAGATAGCTAATGAGAATAATATTTTTATTAGTGGGAAAAAAATATTTCATTAAACTGATAGTTTGGTTTACAGAGATCAAAATGTGATCTAGCTCAGGACTGTTTTGGTTATCATGACCCTAAAAGGATTTAATTATTTTAAGACATGTTGTGAGTAAAATTGTTTATCCAAACAATAGAGCCTCTTAGCACTTACCTTTATTTTGTAAAACTTGCAAAAGGAGATGTTAGGCAGAATGATGTGTCTAAACAGTTTCCCTGTCTGTCATCTCATTTTGAGTGCCAAATACATCGATTTGAATAATGAATTGGTATCATTTGTTAACATTAGCTAATGTATTAATTAACGTGAATGGACAATGAACAATACATTTATTTCATTTATGTATTAATCTTTGTCAATGTTAGTTAATTAAAATACAGTGGTTCATTGTTTGTTCATGTTAGTTCACAGTGCATTTACCAAATGCTAAACTTGTTATTTTTATACATGCATTGGTAAATGTTGAAATTAACATTGAGATTAATAAATGCTGTAAAAGTTGTGTTCATTCTTAGTTCATAATAACTAATGTTAAGTAATGACCCTTATTGTAAAGTATTGCCAATTAATTGTGTAATAATTGTAATTACATAATATGCTTTTCTAAAGCTGTATAGCATAATATTTTTATAAATTGCAAAAGCTGAATAATCAAAGTCTACAGATTAATCAGTGAAATAATCAACGATTAGTCGATTAATCAATCCAATACTCGTTAGAATAATCGATTATTACAATACTCGTATAAAATACAGCCCTAGTGTACACACAAAACTACAGAAACTGATTCAAAATGATGTAGTATATATGCCAAAACCAGTATGCGGCACTGTAATTCTACCACAGAGAATTACACAAAAAATGGAGAAGCACTGTTACGCTAGAAAATGTTAATGTTTAACAGCTAAATGTGTGTCTGTGTGTACGATGCCTTACTGTGATTGTATTTTGTATGACTACGTAGAGCAAATAATCGATTAAAACATTTCCCACATTCAGTGCAGTGATACGGTTTCTCTCCAGTGTGGATCCTCTCGTGTCTTTTCAGATTTGCTGACTGACTGAATCCTTTGCTGCAGTGTGAACACTTAAAACGTTTCTCTCCAGTGTGGATCCTTTCATGTGTTTTCAGGTTTGCTGACCGACTGAATCTCTTGTCACAGTGTGAACACGTATAAGGTTTCTCTCCAGTGTGGATCCTCTCATGCAGTTTTAAACAGTTTGCTGAAGTAAAAGTCTTTTTGCACTCAAAGCACATGTGCTCTCTCACACCGGTGTGTATTTTATGGTGTACTTTCAAGTTGTGTAGACGCAAAAAACACCTTCCACACAAATGACATGAATACGGCTTCTCCTCTGTATGAACTTTCAAGTGTTCCTTCAGAACTGAAGACCATAAAAACATTTTGCCACACTGGCCGCATGTGTGCAGCTTCTTTTTAGTGTGGATGTTCATGTGCTCCTTAAGGTGCGCTGACTGTGTGAAACTCCTTTGACACTGATCACAAGTGAACGGTTTCTCTCCTGTGTGAATTCTCATGTGAACATCTAGACCATATTTGCTTGTGAAACTCTTTCCACACTGAGTGCAGGTGAACGATTTCTTTGCTCTTCTTTTCTTTAAATCTTTCTGTTTGGTTTGAGAGCTTATTCCAGTTTGAACATGTTTTTTTTCCACAACTTCACTCAGTTCTTCACTCTCTTTTTCTTCAATCAACTCTGAAATAAATGTAAAAATGGTTATTTTTTTGTAGTAACTTGTAAAAAAAAAAGCTGAGAAATACACACAAAGTGCAAAACTTGGACAAAATTTGATTTCTTGATGAGCTGTCATTTTATAAATGATTTTTCACATTTTGTTGAAAAAGTGTATCCTATAATTTGCTGATATTATGATATTATTATAATATAATTAGATTATTGTAATAATATTACTATTCAGCAGCTCTAAAGATTGTTTATTTTACAACAAACTAACTCTAAAACTGCTCAACAAAAAAATTATAACTGTCAGTATTATTAAAGTTTTGTAAGCCTAATGTCAAAGACATCACACAAAGTCATTATAGATGAATGAAACATAAACACCAACCTCCTGGTTCCTCTTGTTTTATTCTCCAGGGTTCTGGTTCCTCTTGTTTAATTTTACAGGGTTCTGGTTTCTCATGTTTTATTCTTAAGGTTTCTGGTTCCTCCTGTTTTATTCTCCAAATTTCTGGTTCATTTGTGTTCTCCTCACTCTCCTCTTTAATAAACACCATCTTCACAGCAGCAGATCTCAGTTCAGCTGATACTCCGCCAGATATTCCTGCTTGCTTGAAAAAATTAGTGACGACTGTGAGGATGAAAATATTACAGGCATTTATTGACCCGTTTCAAAAACGGTATTCTTCTATTTACAGAAACAACATTTGCATTAACCAGCACCACGGCAAAACAACAGAGAGCGCAGTGAAACTAATGTTCTTCCTCTGAGGTTTAATGGTGTTTGGCAAACAAACCTATGTGTTTTAGTGTCACCCGCTGGACTGGAGTGTGAAGCGTCGAGAGGAGAGAAATACTACTGGGGAAATGAGGTGCGCTGCATTTTTTCCCCCCTCCACAAATAAAAGGAATTAAAATTATAGAATTGCATGGTCTTTAATGAGCATCAACAGTCTTACTGAGAGAGGATTAGATAAGAAAATTATTAGTCAAATATTTCATTAATATGATAATAATGAGCCTTTTACGGTAGCTATTACATCTCGCTGAAGTGTATTTTTCCTGTGTTTCCTGTGATAATTGAAGAGAAAAATCCAAATATCCGCTGACAGATCAGGGCCTTGGTGGTCAGTCAAGCACTACTCATGACTCACCTGAAGATCCTTTTACGCAGCACAAAACAGATCGAGATAATGAAAAGAGCAAACAACTACCACAACCGACCTATAAACAATACAAATAAATTAATTAATAAATAAGCTGTTCTATACAAGAAATAGACAAAAATTAAATCTAATTAACGTAATTATAAATTATTCTTGAAGTAAATTATAAATGGCCTCTCTTCCACTAAACTTAAGAGTGTTGTATTTTTTGTTGACACAGTTTCTGGAGTTCAGTTCAGATGGAGTCAGTCTCATTCCACACCAAAAAATCACATTCATAAACATCATGATTTTCACAAGTAACTAAATCTAACAACAAAAGCAATGTTAAAACTGTGTAAATACAGCTGGAAAACAAAGCTACAATTGAGCACCACTATAGAATTTACTTTTTAATTACTGCCTGAGCTAACTTTTACATGTAGAAATTACATTTGTGTTTCTCTAGTATTTACTATACCACAGAATTATTAAAGGCTTACTGGAAAAAGTCAGTGTTATAGTACACAGTACACAGAAAAAAATAATATGCACATTTAAATTCATACAGTGCCTTTATTTGTGTAGTGTGTTACATGTAAACTGGAGTATGAAGCGTCGAAAGGAGGGAAATAATTGGGGGGAAATTACTTGTGTGTGTACAAGGTGCACTAATTGTTCCTTTTAAAAAGCCGATCTGCACAAATAAATGAAAAGAACTTAAAATTATAGATTTGCATATTCAATCAACACGAACAGTCTTTAAGAGTGAGGAATAGAAGGAAAATCGAGAGTCAAATATTTCTGAGAACATCACACAAGGTTCCCTAATAGTTTAGGGCCATTCCACTGAATTGTTGTTATTTGCTTCCAAAACTCTTAAAAAAAACTCACTTTAAAGAATGTATTTGATAAATATAATTTTTAATGTTTACCCCTTCCCGAATTCCGCAAAAAAAGGCCGTTTGGAATTCCTTAGAGACTCACTAAGTAATTCCCCGCATTATTTCCATTTTCTCGACGCTTCACACTCCAGTCCAGCGGGTGGCGCTAACACTCACACGTTCGTTTGCCAAACAACATAAGACATCAGAGGAAAAGTTTAGTTTAGTCGCGCTCTCTGTTGTTTTGTTGTGATGCTGGTTTAATACAAACCGTTAAAAATGTTGTTTCTGTTTATAGAAAAATAAAGTTAAAAAAAAATCAAGTACCTTTAATATTGTCATCCTCATAGCCGTGACTAAGTTTTGAAGCAAGCAGGAATATCTGGAGGTGTATCAGTTGAACTGAGATCTGCTGCTGTGAAGATGGTGTTTGTTAAAGAGGAGTGCGAGGAGCACACGAGTGAACCAGAACCTTTGAGAATAAAACAAGAGGAACAAGAAACCTGGAGAATAAAACACGAGGAACCAGAAGAATGGAGAATAAAAGACGAGGAATCAGAAACATGCCGAATGAAAGACGAGGAACAAGGAGGTTGGTGTTCATACTTCATTCATCTTTAATGACTGTTTGTGCTACATCCGCAGATGCTTTATGTAAAAATAAGACTTTATTTTTGCGTTTTGTAATCGTACTCAAATGTAGCTTCTTTTTGCATAAAAACAAATTCAGTCTCACATGCTTTGAGTAAAGTCGCTGTAGGACTGTGGTTATATTTCAATAAAATGAATTTCGACGCAGAGCAATATTTGCTTGTTCTGTACATTTCGCTGTAAATCAGTAAGAGTTGTCTGGCAAGAGTTTGCAAACAGACGTTCACTTGTTCATTTACAATGTATTTGCTGTTATTTATGATGAAATAATTTAAAGAGAGTGCAGAAAACGAGCTGTAATGATGAGATCAAACAGACTTTAATTTGCTCACCGCTGCAACCTTTCATGTGATGAGAGTAGATCTAAATATAATGTTATATTGTTATATTATTTGTAATATAATTAAATAATTAAATAACATTTAATAATTATGTATAATTAAATGTTATATTAAACGCTATAATTAACACCTTACATGATTAGTTATTCTTGACAATGGTAAAAACATAGTAAACGTATTTGAGACTGTTCCACATTTAATACTTCATATGTAAAGATTTTAGCCAGTCACAGCATTATTATAAAATCCATTAATGAAAAACAATGTATTTATATATACTATAATATACATAGTATATACTATAAAATTAAAATACATTTATTTCAAATGTATAGCTTTTTTTTTTAATAAAGCAATATAAATAAAGGTCAAAACACAGAGGGAAGAGAAATTAATGCATAGTTTATAATATCTGCGCAACAGTTTGTTGAGCCTTTCTTTCAAAATTCCTCTGTTAAATTTCAGTGACTGTGTGCATTAAAAACAATTTATACTCTTTTCTACTCCCATTCCCATGTTGTGTTCTCACAGACACCTGGTCACAAGTGACATAATTTCAAAACAACATTAAAGTAATTTTATGCAAAATCATAGACTTATCAAATCAAGTATAAAGGTCTTGACAGAATGATTTTGGAGAGAGCTTTTCCGAGCCGAATGACGTAAAGACATTATAAATGTTCACCTCAGAAACATATTTCGATGAAAAAAACATAAATAGGTGCAGAAAACATTATAAATAACTATAAAAAATGCAGTTCATGATTCCTTTAAAAAGTATTACATTTGAGAGGAGATACCTGCAGATTCCTTGCAGACTGCTGAGAAATAATTTAGATTGGACAAATACTCTTCACAGTTCTTTAAAATGTACATTTACACAACATGTATTTTGCTTCTTAGCATTTTATTTTACATTTCTGCACACATACAACAGCATCGTGAAAGGGATCCCCATAAACAGTAACATCATGCTCATGAGTATTTAATTTTCAGCCTATAGATCAGTAGTGTTTCAAAATGACATTGCCATCTACTGGCCTGTTGCCATAATGCAGCGTTTTTAGTCATTTTCATGGATCTGTGTGAAATAGAACAGTTTTGACAATTTTCGTCTGTACACAAATAATCCTTTTTGTATTTCAAATGCCCCACTTGATTTTCATCTTTATAATGATTTACTTTTAGGTCTGATGAAAATAAAAGAAGAACAACAAGATCTGAATGAAGAGGAGAAAAACCCTTTCAGCTGTTCTCAGTGTGGAAAGTCTTTCAATCGAAAAGCATACCTTATCCAACACATGGGGATTCATAGTGGGGAAAAGTCTTTCAGCTGCTCTCAGTGTGGAAAGTCTTTCAAACGAAAAGGAACCCTTATCCAGCACATGAGAATTCATAGTGGGGAAAAGTCTTTTGGCTGCTCTCAGTGCGGAAAGAGTTTTTCCCAGAAAGCACACCTTAAGAATCATTCGCTAACTCACACTTCAGAAAAGCCGTTCATCTGCCCTCAGTGTGGAAAGTCTTTCACGCGTAACACAACCCTTAAGTATCACATGTTACATCATAATGGAGTAAAGCCTTTCAGCTGCTCTCAGTGTGGGAAGAGTTTTACACAGAAAGGACACCTTAAGAATCATTTGCTAACTCACTCTTCAGAAAAGCCTTTCGCCTGCTCTCAGTGTGGAAAGACCTTTACAGATAAATCAAACCTTAGGACTCACATGATAATTCATGCTGAGGAAAAGCCTTTCAGCTGCTCCCAGTGTGGAAAGAGTTTTACACAGAAATCAACCCTTAAGAATCACATGTTAACTCATACCGGGGAAAAGCCTTTCGCCTGCTCTCAGTGTGGAAAGACCTTTACAGATAAATCAAACCTTAAGAATCACATGTTAATTCATACTGGGGAAAAGCCTTTCAGCTGCTCTCAGTGTGGAAAGAGATTTACACGGAAAGAAAACTGCATGTCTCATTTGTTAGCTCACACTTCATAAAAGCCTTTCACCTGTTCTCAGCGTGAAAGGTCTTTTACACATTGAGACTCGCATGTTAAAGGGGTCAAGTTTATATAATTATTTAGGGTCTTAATTAAACGTCTATAATATACTTTGGTTACATTTTTTCAATGGTAGTGTAAAACACTGTTTTTACTGTTTGTCAAAAGCAGCTCTGTTCACAGCGAGCCATTTCACTGCATGTCCCTTTAAATGCTAATGAGCTCTGCTCACCCCGCCCCTCTCTTCCGTCGGGTGACGAGCCGTTCTGTTTACTTAAGTTACAAGATACATTATGTAAATGACTGACTCAAAAAGATGCATTGTTGAAACACAAAGAGCCGAATGCCACAAAGAGGCCTAAGAAAACATGGATGATCATAAATCATATCCTAGCACAGCTTGAACAGCATTCTGCGTTAAAACAAAAGAAAGCTTATTGATAATTCAACTCAGGAAGGAGATTGTCAAATTTGGGGAAAGGATCCCAGATTAATGGTCAAAGAGGCACACAGCATGACCAACACATGTAAATCCATGATGGATATCATGAGCTTAAGACTTCCTCGGATTGACTTCACCCACCTAACAGACAAGGACCAGACTCAGATTATTTCTAGATCCTTTTGTTCCTCACAGAACACAGTATGACACAGAGACTGAGATTTATATGACTGAATGCATCAAAAGTGATGCTAAAAGGACTAATAAACCAAAGTCATTTCATTGCATAACTCAATATCTTGCATGTAACCCACACATTTGACTACCATGTTCTAATTACTCTTTAAGTCATTTCTACTAACTATTAAATAGTTTATAGGTTCAATTATATCTGTAGTCTGTGTGTTTTGAAAAATATTTCCTTTAAATGTTTCTCTCAGTCAAGTCTTTGTAAAATGTTTCATATTCTTGTTATAGAAATTGTCTATATTGTATAGTGCAAGAGCGGGAAAATTCGGACTATGTAACTAATAAGATGTCATGTTGATTTATGTATTGGGAGGAATAACATAACACCCTGAGCTAAGATGATGTCTAACTGGTCAAGACAACATTTTGGATGTGTCCAACAGCCCAGATTAAAAACTCATGACATCAACAAATTTTTACCTTTTGGGCTTTTTCCCACCGCTTTATGCCACTGCATTTTGTGTTGGATTAGTTAATATGTCTTATATTGTGCTTTTTGCTTACAAGTTAATGTCTTAAACTACTGATCTTGTTGCCATGCTAATAAAGTGTGTTTTTTTTTTTGTTTGTTTTGTTTTTTTACTATATTTTGAATATTAATATCCATTGCAGAATTGATGTTATACGGCTTTTTCAATGAATTGTATGCGTGCCAGTACTGTCATTCTCAGCGATGAAGATCAACTTTTTACAGGTATACACTTGAAACTTCCAGGCAGGTGAGTTGAGGCACGTTGGAGCTAAAGATTAAAGATTAAAAATAATGTGTTTTGGAAGCAAATATGAAAATAATAGGTGGCCCTTAACCATTAGAAGAAGCTTGTGTGATTTTCACTGAAATATTTGACTTCTCTCATTTTTCTCTTCTAATCCTCACTCATGAAGACTGTTGATGCTGATCAAATACCGTGCAAGTCTATAATTTATCTTTTTTTTTTTTTTGTGCAGAAATCAGCGCACCTTAAATAATTCCCCGTATTATTTCCCTACGCTTCACACTCCAGTCCAGCGGGTGGCGCTAACACTCACGTTTGTTTGCTGAACAGCACAAAACATCAGAGAAAGAAGTTTAGTTTCATCGCGCTCTCTGTTGTTTTGTCGTGATGCCGGTTTAATACAAACCGTCAAAAATGTTGTTTCTGTTGATAGAGAAATACAGTCTTTGAATCAGGTGAAAAATACCTTTAATATTGTCATCCTCGTAGTAGTGACTAAGTTTTGAAGTAGCAGGAATATCTGGAGGAGTATCAGCTGAACTGAGACCTGCTGCTGTGAAGATGGTGTTTGTTAAAGAGGAGAATGAGGTGGACACGAGTGAACCAGAAACCTGGAGAATAAAACACGAGAAACCAGAAGAATGGAAAATAAAACTGGAAGAACCAGACACCTGCCGAATGAAAGACAAGGAAGAAGGAGGTTGGCGTTTATACTTTATTCATCTTTAATGACTGTTTGTAAAACATCCACAAATGCTTTATGTAAGTCAAATGTGCCTGAACTGACACTGAGAAGATGTCATTATTAGACTTTATTTTTGCTTTTTGTAATCATAAAACTGTTGAACTGAAAGTATGTGAGACTGAATTTGTGTTTACGCTAATAGAAGCCACATTTAAGTAAAGTTGCTATAGGACTGTGGTTATATTTCAGTACTGTGAATGTCTATGTAGAGCAACATTTGCTTGTTAGGTACATTTTGCTGTAAATCAGTAAGAGTTTTGTCGCAACATGGAAGTAAACTTGCTCATGCTAACGCCTGACTTGTAATCAGTGATTTTTGATGTTTAATTTTTCAAGTTCAGTCAGATTTTGTCTCTAATTATTCAATGTTTTGTTGTAGTTGTTTTACAACAACGTGTCTGTGTGACCAAACTTAACATTGTTTCCCCTAATAGCATGAATATAATCTGTTATTTAAATAGTTAAATTACAGAAAGTGAAAGAACAAGCTGTCAATCACACAGCACCAGATTATCACTTAAAATTTAAAACTCATGTTATAATTAATGGTTCTCTCACACAACACAATGAACATTTTACAGTATTTATATCATTTTTAGCTGTTATGAGAAAATGAGATGAGGTAATGATGAGATCAAACAGACTTTAATTTGCTCTCCGCTGCAACCTTTCATGTGATGGGAGTAGATCTAAATATAAGTTATATTAAACGCTATAATTAACGCTTTACATGATTAGTTATTCTTGACAATGGTAAAAACATAGTAAACGTATTTGAGACTGTTCCACATGTAATACTTCCTATACTTCCTTTTTTTTTTCTAATTTAAATAAAAATATTATTCTTTTTATTTTAAAAATGCCCCAATTGATTTTCATCTGTATAATGATTTAATTTTAGGTCTGATGAAAGTGAAAGAAGAAAGACAAGATCTGAATGAAGTGGAGGAGAAATATCAGAGTCAAAAAGATCATGATGTCAATGGAGAAAAATCAGAGAGTTGCAGCAATCAAAAAACAGAAGTCAAAAGACCTTTCAGCTGCTCTCAATGTGTAAAGTCTTTCGCATATAAAGGAGACCTTAAGAAGCACATGATAGTTCATAGTGGAATAAAGCCTTTCAGCTGCTCTCAGTGTGGAAACACTTTCAAGCAGAAAGGTGCCCTTATCCAACACATGAAAATTCATAGTGGGGAAAAGCCTTTCAGCTGCTGTCAGTGTGGGAACCTCTTCAAACAGAAAGGAGCCCTCATCCAACACATGAAAATTCATAGTGGGGAAAAGTCTTTCAGCTGCTCTCAATGTGGTCAATCTTTCACACGTAAAGCAAGCCTTGAGAATCACATGTTAATTCATGCTGGGATAAAGCCTTTCAGCTGCTCTCAGTGTGGAAAGAGTTTTACAAAGAAAAGCCAACTTAAGAATCATTTGGTAATTCACAGTTCAGAAAAGCCTTTCAGCTGCTGTCAGTGTAGAAAGGGTTTCACACGTAAAGGAGACCTTAAGACTCACATGTTGATTCATGCTGGAATAAAGCCTTTCGCCTGCTTTCAGTGTGGAAAGACCTTTACAGATAAATCAAACCTTAGGTCTCATGTGTTAACTCATACTGGGGAAAAGCCTTTCAGCTGCTCTCAGTGTGGAAAGAGTTTTACACAGAAATCAACCCTTACGATGCACATATTAATTCATACTGGGAAAAAGCCTTTCACCTGCTCTCAGTGTGGAAAGACCTTTACAGATAAATCAAACCTTAAGGCTCACATGTTAACTCATACTGGGAAAAGGCCTTTCAGCTGCTCTCAGTGTGGAAAGAGTTTTACAAATAAATCAAACCTTAAGAGGCACATGTTAATTCACACTGGGGAAAGGCCTTTCAGCTGCTCTCAGTGTGGAAAGTGTTTTTCACATGAATCAATCCTTAAGAGGCACATGTTAATTCATACTGGGGAAAGGCCTTTTAGCTGCTCTCAGTGTGGAAAGTGTTTTTCACGTGAATCAACCCTTAAGAGGCACATGTTAATTCATACTGGGAAAATGTTTTTTAGCAGCTCTCAGTGAGGACAGTGTCTACACAGAAAGAAAACTGTAAAGCCCTCTACCTGTTCTCAGTGTGGAAGGTCTTTTGCACATAAAGGAGGATACCTTGAGACTCACATGTTAAAGGGGTCATCAGAAGTTGATATAATTCTTTAGGGTCTTAATGAAACATCTGTAATATACTTTGGTTGTTTTTTTTCAATTGTAGTATTTTTACTGTGTGTCAAAAGCAGCTCTGTTCACAGCAAGCCATTTTACTGCTAATGAGCTCTGCTCACCCCACCCCTCTTCTCCTTGGGGTGACGAGCCATTCTGTTTACTTTAGCCTCATTTAGCTGTGAAACTTACTAACTAGCATATTATTAGGAACGGCAATTTGCAAAGATTCATATAAACAACCTTAAACTCACGTCTTCTGTCGGTGAAGCTGGATCATGAAATGATTTGCGCGAACATTGTCACATTTCGGTAGACTAGGGGAACATTCCCTTCAAAAACAAAATCAAGCCACTGATGACAGTTCAATCCAGGGCGGGTCTGCACTAAAACAAAGATTCATTGTTGAAACACAAAGGGCTGAATTCCACAAAGAGGCCTAAGACAACATGAATGATCATAAATTGGATCATAGCACCAACCTGAAGGAAGCCTAACCAATAGGGGTTTGATGAGACACTTATCCCCCAAGACACGAGACTGGGTTCACAAGAACGAGACAAGACGAGATTTTTAAAACTTTTTTTTTTTTAAAGACATCCTTAATAATGAATTATATAGGGAAAAATAGTATGTTATTCAACTGAAAAACACAAAAAATATAGGTGCATTTTGATATGAACTTGTACTTATGAAATTTAAACTTCTATTTTAATTAATTATATGCAGTAATAAATGTAAACTTATGCTACATGATTCTGGATAAATTAAAATACACATTTAAAAAAAAATAGAATCATGATTCTTTCATGATTCTGAAGAAACAGATTAGATTAGAAATCTAAACAAAATAACAATTTACTAGTGATTCTGACACAACATTCATTGCTTAAGTCTTTTTTTAAAAGTTTATTCGATCAAATTAATTAATGAAGACTTAATTTACTATTGGAATCTCCTGAATGAATGATTCATTGATAAATGCGTTTTTAAACGTGCAGTTGTCGCCACCTCCTGGTGGAAGAGGATAAACATTTCAATACACCTGTTAAGATACTTTAATTTTGATCGCTATTATAGACATTAAGTGTTTATCCCTATAAACTATAAACTTTTATTCTAGTACTTCTTTTATTTAAATGTCTGTAACACAGAAATAATGATCATTATGTGATGTGAAAGACAAGAATAAGATTGCATTGGTGTTCGAACAGAGATCGCATTCTTTTTAGGATTAATCGTGCAGCTCTAATGTAAACACTGCACGTACTATCACGTTCCACAAGATCTCCCTACCAACCAACCAACTCTTTCACAGCTTTAACAGTTTTCAGAGACTTCTCACTTCTCAGGAAGTCTCAGTTGTCAGAGACTTCCTCTGATTGACTTCACGCACCTAGCAGACAAGGACCAGACTCAGATTCCTTCTAGACCCTTTTGTTCTTCACAGAACATGTCCTCACATTCGCAGGTGATGCTAAAAGGACTAATAAACCAAAACCATTCCATTGCATAACTCTATCATGCATGTAACCCACACATTTGATTACCATGTTCTAATTACTCTTTAAGTAATTTCGAATAACTATTAAATTTGATATAAATTTACTATTTATAGTTTATAGGTTCAATTATATGTGTTGTGTGTGTGTGTGTGTGTGTGTGTGTTTTGAAAATATTTCCTTTAAAAGTTTCTATCAGTCAATTCTTTATCAGATGTTTCATATTTTTGTTACAGAAAT
Source organism: Cirrhinus molitorella (assembly GCA_033026305.1). Taxonomy (NCBI): domain Eukaryota; kingdom Metazoa; phylum Chordata; class Actinopteri; order Cypriniformes; family Cyprinidae; genus Cirrhinus; species Cirrhinus molitorella. Next base: position 56,158,118 of record CM065117.1, read on the forward strand.
TGTGTCTAAATTGTACAGTGCAAGAGCAGGAAAATTCGGACTATGTAACTAATAAGATAAGACTAATAAGAAGCATGTTGATGTATGTATTGGGAGGAATAAAATAACACCCTGAGCTAAGATAATGTCTAATTGGTGAAGACAACATTTTGGATGTGTCTAACAGCCCAGTTTAAAAACTCAGGACATAAGCACATTTTTACCTTTTGAGCTTTTTCCCACCACTTTTTGCCACTGCATTTTGTGTTGGATTAGTTAATATCTCTTATATTGTGCTTTGTGCTTACAAGTTAATGTCTTAAACTGCTGGTCTGGTTGCCATGCTAATAAAGTTTTTTTTTTTTTTTTAAACTATATTTTGAATATTAATATCCACTGCAGAATTGATGTTATACAGCTTTTTCAATGAATGGCTGACTCAGTGATCAGCCTTAACCCTTTTAGTGGTTTGTTTAAAATATTCTATCTGGCCCCCGGGAGTGAGTTTTTTTTAGGCGACCGTTATTTTAGAACGTTCACCCTTACTGTTTCCATGGCTACGCGTCATGTTTGTCACGTGACACACCGCAGCCACAATAGCGCTGTATGACATATGTATCGCTTTTATTTCGTTTTTCTGTTTTAATTCAAAATATTCACACACTTGCTCACCATGTCATCAACTATCCGATATTCCGATTCACAAATGCATGTAAGTGAGTGTGTTTTGTTGTTTAAAAAAACAGGATAAATTATCTTGATCGTGATCTATAACGTGAGATGTAACAATCCATTCAACAATTCAACAATCGCCATGTTTACTCGCGGCCGAGAGACGCGGAACATGCAGGATTCAGCACGTAAATTCGCCAGTTACTCCCGAAATACATGCAAGTAAGTAGCTGGTGAACTGGGAGAAGAATAGAGTGAACTTTATAGTTACTTTCACTATGTTTATTTGATATGAATCAAACGCATTTGATTGTTACTGCTGCTTCCATAGACTTTCGTGTATGTTTTACAAACTCTAAATGTATTGTTTTACTAGTACTTGTGTGTGTTTACCTGTCTAAAACACAAAATAAGCAGGTGGTTAAAACACTGCATAATTGTGATAATATGACAAGTCTCTCTCTGACTCAGTGCCAGCCAGCGCGCCAAAGCTCAGTTTGAATTTTTCACTTGCGTGACGTCACTGAACGTTCTAAATCCCATATCGTCGCTGTCGGGCGGAATCCTCGTATCTCCAAAACCGTCATTTTTCAGGAAATGAAAAAAAACTGCATATTTTTTGAGTTATTAAATATTTTATCGTTAAAGTTGGTATTATACCATATATTGCTATCATACACTGTTGTGAACCAACATTAAGGCAACATTTCCCCAAAATCATGTTTTATCGGAGATACGAGGTTTTATGACTTGGGAGCAGGGAGATACGAGCTTACGCTGTCATTGATAAGAAGGGTACAGATACAGACTTCGCTGCTGCCAGCAGTGTTCATCAAAGTCTGCGGTCGCGTTGAGCCTTTTGACAAGAGAAAAGGCTTCAATAGTTAACCAAAGCTAACGACTGTGGTTACATACATCTTCCTAAACTCTATTTTAAAGGTTTAAGAGCTATGATGCAATACAAAAAACGGAGTCCGTCTTTTTTCCCCTTAATTCTTCCAGAACAGCTTATACTACTGTTTCTGCTATTGACATAGTTACGTTTTGTATGTAATGCCAAAGTGGTTATATTTCGTTTCGTTTTCTTATTAAGTTAATTTAGAGAAACTTTTGGAGCATTTTTTTGTTCGTTAAATATCAGTTTGTTTGTTTGTTTTTTTTTACGAACAGCGACCAGCGGAAGACTTTTGCCAAATCATTACGACTTGCATAAAATAAAATCTATAGATCTAAAACCGTTAAAGTAGCTGTAGAACAATGTTGCTTTAAACATTAAACCTAGATAAATGTGCGCTATTATGTTAATATTGTTTTTGAAGAGGAGAAGCTGAAATCGCTTTGCAGGACAGGAGTCAGCGCGATTTTTCAGCGAATAGGCTACATGTCTCACAAACATGACAAATAAATAAATAAATAAATAGAAAGCTTTAAATTATTACTTAACGAAATAAAACAAATCAGAAAAAAACGCTTTCATTAGCCTATGTAATCCGGAAAGATGCTTTCCTTCAAAAGTTGCGTCCAAAGAAGAGATTGCGAGTCAGGGTCTTTGCGACATTATCTCAGAATACACTAGTTTATTAATGGATCATTCAAATATCTCCTTACTGTTTCCACCGACACATTCAATGCTAATTATTTTTGCCGGATGAGATTTGCTCTCAAACTATTTTCAACACTTTAGATTGGTTAATAATTTGTAAAAATGACAGATACACGTGGGCACTGACCAATAGCATCGATTTGTGAAAAAATATGAAATTGACAAAATTTGGACATACGAGGTTTCCGCCCGACAGCGACGATATGTGGGACCGTACTCACAGAAATAAGAATCCCACATGTGGGACCGTACCGCTCAAAGGGTTAAGCTAAATCGACCCGTTTTCCTTGCAACAACTTATTTTCCATTTTGAATTTCTGTTGATTCTGCTTGCATCAAAATTAATGTAATAATTTTACATTTTTAAGTTTATGCAAGAAACACCATTGTTAGTTTCTGATCACTGAGGAAAACCTGAGCTTTCCACTGCACCTTGTGTTTTCTGAAAGGGCACAAGTGTAGTGTGGAGGGCCGGTGTCCTAAAGAATTTAGCTCCAACCTTAATCATACACACCTGAACCAGCCAATCAAGGCCTTAATAGGTATTGTAATGCAGCGATGCACCCTTGCGGATCTACTGCGGGATGTTTTAGGTCCAGGGGGGAAAAATTATGCTTGACCCATAGAAGTAAAAATGTCCAGTGGTGAGAGTACAGTATTTTACAGTGCTCAATCTAAAAACAAAATAGCAATGTACAAAAAAAAATAAATAAATAAAAATAAGAAGAACAAAATAAACATAATATGTACACATGAGTATCCACAATATACAAGAGGTCTGTTTTTTCATGGCACCACAGTAACACGCTTGCTGTAAACATGCAACTTGACATGAGCCTGGCTTCCCTTCTTATAGACCAGGCTCCACCCCCTACACAGAGGGTATACCATTATCGGGTAAGCATATGATCCTATAATCTCATTTTAATTCATAAACTTCATGTAAAAAAAAACATCAATCACATTATAGCACACACAAACCAATAAACTATTGTTAAAACATATTAATGACACAAATCAGGAACATCAAAGAAAATATTATTTAAACAATGGGATAAATGATGGACCAAACATAATTTCAATGACACCTGTTATGCATAATCCATCTATATAGTATCCAGGCAGTAGAAGTAGTTTACAACTATTGTATACATGTAATAAATAAAATATAAATATCAAAAAGTTCTATGTTCAAGGCAATATAAAGAGACGGAGTACACAAATCCATTACTTGAGTGAAAGTAGATACCACTGGTCAGTGGCAAATGCAAATTTTTACTTAAGTGAAAGTATAGAAGTATTTGCTTTTAAAAGTGCTTAAGTATTATGAGTAAATTTCCAGTCAAGGCATAGTTTCATTATTGTTGCATTGTTGTAGGCTATGTTATACTTGCAATACCTTATGCCTCTGAAGCAACCTACTGAATACACTGACTAGTTTGTAATATCTGTGTAATAAAGAGCTTTTAAGAATGTAAAAAAACAACAACAGAAATTAAACAACTGAACATCTTTTGGAAGAAATGACTTTGGGACAGTCATAATCATTTTCTTTATTTAACACACTCACCCACCATCACAAAACAGCATGGCAGTGTGTACACACATCAAAGTGTATTCATTCATCCACATTTGAATCAAGTGTACAGTGTAATTTCTTTAATCAGAAAACAATGACACTGTCTCTCACAATGATGACAGAAGAGAGAAATCTTGACTATGGTCAAATCAGTCTGAAAATCAAGCTGAAAAGTCCTTATTCATCTTAAAGAGAAGCTGGTTCTCAAAGTTAACCGCTCAACAGCAACACTATATGTAAAAAAAATAAATAAATAAAATAATAATAATAATAATAATATTAATAATAATAAAAAAAGGCTAAACAGCCAACCATTTTTTTTTTTTTTGGTGATAAAATTAACAATCTTGCTCACAGACACATGCCACTTCTCCTGATGGAGATGGGAGTGTATGATATGGAAGACATCACCATAGGTTGGTTCTGATTGGTCAAACTGAGAGCGTTACAACTGACCCAGTGTTACAACACTCCCCAGTCTCCCCTACTTCACTACTGTCCACCTCTGGCAATATCAGTGTTGGTTCTGATGACGGAGAAGCTCTCTCTCTCTCTCTCTCTCTCTCTCTCTATATATATATATATAAAAGGATTAAAAATGAAGCGTTTTGGAAGCAAATACCAACTAATCGGTGGAATGGCCCTTAACTATTAGGGAACCTTGTGTGATTTTCACTGAAATATTTGACTTATCTAATTTTTTTCTTCTAATCCTCACTCATGAAGAGTGTTGATGCTGATCAAATACCATGCGAGTCTATCGTTTATTTATCATTTTTTGTGCTGATAGGCTTTTTCAAAGGAAAACAAATCAGCGCAGCTTATAGACGCATTAAATAATTCCCGTATTATTTCCCTACCCTCGACACTCCAGTCCAGCGGGTGGCGCTAACACTCACACGTTTGTTTGCTGAACAACATAAAACATCAGAGAAAGAAGTTTAATGTCACTGAGTTCTCTGTTGTTTTGTCGTGATGCCGGTTTAATACAAACCGTTAAAAATGTTGTTTCTGTTAATGGAAAAATACAGTCTTTGAATCAGGCCGATAAATACCTTTAATGTTGTCATCCTTATAGTAGTTACTTAGTTCTGAAGCAGCAGGAATATCTGGAGGGGAATCAGCTGAACTGAGATCTGCTGCTGTGAAGATGGTGTTTGTTAAAGAGGAGAGTGAGGAGGACACGAGTGAACCAGAAACCTGGAGAATAAAACACGAGAAACCAGAAGAATGGAAAATAAAACAAGAGGAACCAGAAACCTGCCGAATGAAAGATGAGGAACAAGGAGGTTGGTGTTTATACTTAATTCATCTTTAATGACTGTTTGTGGAACATCCACAAATGCTTTATGTAAGTCAAATGTGCCTGAACTGACACTGAGATGATGTCATTATTAGACTTTATTTTGCTTTTTGTAATCATAACACTATTGAACTGAAAGTATGTGAGACTGAATTTGTTTTTATGCTAGTAGAAGCCACATTTAAGTAAAGTTGCTATAGGACTGTGGTTATATTTCAATCATATGAATGTCTATGTAGAGCAACATTTGCTTGTTAGGTACATTTTGCTGTAAATCAGTAAGAGTTTTGTCACAACATGGAAGTAAACTTGCTCATTCTAACTGATTTGTAATCTCATTTCTGATGTGTAATTTTTTAAATTCAGTCAGATTTTGTCTCTAATTATTCATTGTTTTGTTGTAGTTGTTTTACAACAACATGTGTCTCTGTGTGACCAAACTTAACCAAACTTAATTGTTTCCCCTAATAACATGAATATAATCTGTTATTTAAGTTGTTAAATTTACAGAAAGTGAAAGAACAAGCTGCCAATCACACAGCACCAGATTATCACTTAAAACTTAAAACTCTTGTTATAATTAACGGTTCTCTCAGACAACACAATGAACATTTTACAGTATTTATATCATTTTTAGCTGTTAGTTATGAGAAAATGAGATGTAATGATTAGATCAAATAGACTTTAATTTGCTCAGTGCTGCAACCTTTCATGTGATGAGAGTAGATCTAAATATAAGTTATATTAAGCGCTATAATTAACACTTTACATGATTAGTTACTCTTGAAAATGGTAAAAACATAGTAAAAGTCTTTGAGACTGTTCCACATGTAATTGTGTCATGGACTGTTCCTATGTAAAGATGTTAGCCAGTCACAGCAGTGGCCGTTTACATTGAAGTCTCACAGCAGACTCACCCCTTCAAACAGAGCTCTCAAATCAGACACTATCGTCTAGGGATGCTTCTATCCACCATTTTTTCACCTCAGATTTCTGATATCTAGGGTTCATATTGGCCGATACTCATACTGATTTATTAAAAGTGCAAAAAATCATTAACAAAAATCTGAAAAAAGGCAATATTTTACTTTACCGGGCAACAGTGTGTACAGTTCTAATTTCAATTCTGATTTTCAGCATAGCATTTAAAAAAATACAATAACCGCTCTTTTTAAATTTTTTCCGTCATGGTTAAAAAACACAAAACGAATGGACGCAAAAGTACACAGACCCTTTTCCGAGCTGACTGTCATAACAAAGGCTTAGCGAATGACTGACTGACTGACAGACACAGTGGAGAGAAAAGTTTGTGTGAATTTTAGAAGCTTTAGAAGACTTGGAATATGGTGCACAAAAATGTTATTGTGCTTTATGATGCTCGTAAAGGTAATGTATTTATTTCTTTGTAACAACATTACAATGTTCAACTCAAGAAACACACTTCAATGGAAAATCATTATAGGTGCACCTAAGGAAACATTATAAATTAATAATAAAAAATGCAGGTCATGAATCCTTTAAAAATCATTACATTTGAGAGGAGATACCTGCAGATTCCTTGCAGACATCTGTGAAATAATGTAGATTAGACAAATGCTTTTCACAGTTCTTCAAAATGTACATTTATAGAACAATATATATTGCTTCTTAGCATTTTTTTACATTTCCACATACATACAAGAGAACTGTGAAAGGGATCCCATTTGTAAAATTAGTAACATCATGCGCATGAGTATTACATGTTCAGCCTATAGATGTGTCGTGTTTCTTTAAAAAATGACATTGCCATCTACTGGCCTGTCGCCATAATGCAGCATTTTTGTCATTTTCATGGATCTGTGTGAAATGGGACAGTTTTGACATCATTTTTGTTTGTTCACGAATATATTATCCTTTTTATTTTTCAAATGCCCCAATTGATTTTCATCTGTATAATGATTTCATTTTAGGCCTGATGAACGTGAAAGAAGAAAGACAAGATCTGAATGAAGAGGAGGAGAAATATCAGAGTCAGAAAGATCATGATGTCAGTGGAGAAGAATCAGCGAGTTGCAGCAATCAAAAAACAGAAGTCAAAAGACCTTTCAGCTGCTCTCAGTGTGGAAAGTCGTTCACATATAAAGGAGACCTTAAGAAGCACATGATAGTTCATAGTGGAATAAAGCCTTTCAGCTGCTCTCAGTGTGTAAACACTTTCAAGCAGAAAGGAACCCTTATCCAACACATGAAAATTCATAGTGGGGAAAAGGCTTTCAGCTGCTCTCAGTGTGGAAAATCTTTCACTCGTAAAGCAAGCCTTGAGAATCACATGTTAATTCATGCTGGGATAAAGCCTTTTATCTGCTCTCAGTGCGGAAAGAGTTTTACAAATAAACCAAACCTTAAGAGGCACATGTTAATTCATACTGGGAAAAAGCCTTTCAGCTGCTCTCAGTGTGGAAAGGGTTTCACACGTAAAGGAGACCTTAAGACTCACATGTTGATTCATGCTGGAATAAAGCCTTTCAGCTGCTCTCAGTGTGGAAAGACCTTTACAGATCAATCAAACCTTAGGACTCACATGTTAACTCATACTGGGGAAAAGCCTTTCAGCTGCTCTCAGTGTGGAAAAAGTTTTACACAGAAATCAACCCTTACGATGCACATGTTAATTCATGCTGGGAAAAGGCCTTTTGTCTGCTTTCAATGTGGAAAGACCTTTACAGATCAATCAAACCTTAGGACTCACATGTTAACTCACACTGGGGAAAAGCCTTTCAGCTGCTCGCAGTGTGGAAAGTGTTTTACAAATAAATCAAACCTTCAGAGGCACATGTTAATTCATACTGGGAAAAAGTGTTTTAGCAGCTCTCAGTGAGGAAAGAGTCTACATAGAATGAAAATGTAAAGCCCTCCACCTGTTCTCAGTGTGTAAGGTGTTTTGCACATAAAGGAGGATACCTTGAGACTCACGTTAAAGGTGTCATCAGAAGTTGATATAATTTTTTAGGGTCTTATTGAAATATCTATAATATACTTTGGTTACATTTTTTTCAATGGTAGTGTAAAACAACACTGTTTTTACTGCTTGTCAAAAGCAGCTCTGTTCACAGCGAGCCATTTCACTGCATGTCACTTTAAATGCTAATGAGCTCTGCTCACCCCGCCCCTCTTCTCCATGGGGTGACCAGTCATTCTGTTTACTTTAGCCTCAGGACTTACTAGCATATTATTAGGAACGACAATTTGCAAAGATTCATAAAAACAACCTTAAACTCACTACTTCTGTCTGTGAAGCACTAAAATAAAGATTCATTGTTGAAACACAAAGGACAGAATTCCATAAAGATGATGATCATAAATCGGATCCTAGCACCAACCTGAAGGAAGCCCAACCAACCAACTCTTTCACGGCTTGAACAGCTTTAAGCATTAAAACAAAAGAACACTTACTGATAATTCAACTCAGGACGAGATTGTAAAATTTGAGGCAAGTAACCAAAGATTAATGGTCAAAGAGGCACACAGCATGACCAACACATGAAAATCCATGATGGATATCATAAGCTAAAGACTTCCTCGGATTGACTTAGCCCACCTAGCAGACATGGACCAGTATTGAATAGTTTAAAGGCTCAGTTAAATGTGTAGTGTGTGTGTGTGTGTGTGTGTGTGTGTGTGTGTGTGTGTGTGTGTGTTTTGAAAACATTTCATTTAAATGTTTCTATCAGTCAATTCTTTGCAAAATGTATATTCTTGTTATAGAAATTGTGTTTATATTGTACAGTGCAAGAGCAGGAAAATTCGGACTATGTAGCTAATAAGATATCATGTTGATTTATGTATTGGGAGGAATAACATAACACCATGAGCTAAGATGATGTCTAATTGGTCAAGACAACATTTTGGATGTGTCTAACAGCCCAGATTAAAAACTCAGGACTTCAATAAATTTTTACATTTTGGTCTTTTTCCCACCGCTTTTTGGCTTTTTGTCACTGGTTTTTGTGTTGGATTAGTTAATATGTCTTATATTATGCTTTGTGCTTACATGCTAATGTCTTAAACTGCTGGTTTTGTTGCCATGCTAATAAAGTGTTTTTACTATGTTTTGAATATGTGACCAGATCCAGCAAAATGTCACAGTGACACAAGTTTCAAAATTGAGATTTTGATATCAATGGAAAGAGGAGAACAAAAGCTTTAAAATGATATCCTAGTCAAAGTCATACCTTGCATGGTTGCATTTGAAGATATCCATTTGAATTATGGTCGTCTGCCCTCTTTTCCCAATTGAAAACCTGAGAAAATCGCTTTTAAAGTTTTATTCCCCCGTTTTTTTGTTTATATCTTTAAAAATCCATTACATTTAAAGGGATAAACTATTTATTTTACAGCTTAATTTGAAAGGTGTGTGTAAAAATGTGTTTTGATCAGTGTTTGTCATGGTGTACATTTCTAGGCAATTTGATTGGTTTTATACAATATTTAACACCATATATGAAACAGTTGTCTGTTATCTGTTTTAACTGAAATAGTAATGATTCTCGTGCAGGTGTGTCGCTGAAATCTGAGCCGGTAATGGGCTGGGGGATCTGCGAACCTCAGACCTCTGTCTCGCGTTTCACTTGTAGCTTAAAACAGTACAGAGTTTTGAGAACATTTTAACATCCAAATTAATTAAATCAGTGTTACAACGAATAAAATAATTTTGTTTTTTACTTTTTTTCCTCAACACTATCTACTTGAGATTTTTTTTTTTTTTTTTTTTCAAAAATATTAACTGATCAACACAATCTGGCTGTAAACTACTCTGAGAAGACACTTCAGTTCTGAAAACTCGTTCTGAGGCCACACTGCTAGCAGGAATGCAAAGATAACTTCTTGTCAGATTTGCAAGGATTGGTAGTTCTGTCTCATGGCACTTCCACCGGTCCAGTGAACTTTCAGTTAGTGGTAGGGGAGCCATGGATCTGTATTCGAGTACCTCTTCTTTGCTGATCTCGCCAGCAGACCTGGATAGAGGACAGGTCTCCGGCACCTGCTGAAAGCTGTTGCCGAAGAGCAAATCCATGGCATGATGGCAGATGAAAATGCATGATGATGCAGTTTGCATTTGTTTACATAGCATTCCTTGTCCTTAAGTACATTTTGAAATGCATAAATGCATCCCAATCTTTTATACTACAGTATGCCTACCCTATTAAACAGATTAGTCTTTAACAAATTAAAATAAATACCTTCTTCAGTTGTGTCTGGTGGTTTCTGTTCAGCTGCGTCCTCCTGCTGTTCCACGTTAATCTGTAACAAAATAAAACAAAGAAAAAAAAAAATACTAGCACCGGTCAAGGCTTACTATCACACAGCAGGACTAATTTCACTAATGTATGTGTGATACAGGCGTGAGTCTTGATCAAGCTGCATCGGCGCTGTGCAGACCGATGGGTATATGACATCAAACTACAACAAGAGCCATTCAAAAGCTTAGAGTCATTGGCTCTTCAATTGCTCTTGCAGTATAAGCCTATGCCACATTTTAATGTTGCGAGATCTTGTCACACCAGTGACTATAAAAATATTTTATAATTATGTATATGATTAATTTCTGAAAATTAGAGACACACTTCACAGAAACGGTTATTAACCCCAAAAATGAAACTTTAAAATTTAGTCAGAAATATTGTGCAAATAAATCTGTAATTGGTTTGTGTAAATTAGACAAATAAATAAAATGAAAACTTAAATAAAATAAATGAAACATTCTTGTTTATTGACCTGTTGTATTAAAGAAATACAAGATCCGTACAAACATGGAATGATAATTTACAGTGCGAAATGACGGCCTATCCATTAACAAATGTTATGCGACTAAAACAGTTGTTTTCCCCCATCATTTATCCCATTGTTTAATAAACTGCATCATAGAAAATAGATCAGGATTGAGTCACCTTTAAAATGAAAAAAAAAAGGGTTGTGTACTTAATAAACACAAGGTGTTTTTCTAATTTAATTAAAATATTAATTTTGATATAAAAAATATAATATATATTTTGAAATATAAACCAACAATTTCTTTAAACAAAACACCTGCCTGTGTTAACATATTTTGAAACATGCTTTTTTTTAATAGACACAAGAGTTTCGGTAACATAACTGAGAAAAATGCATCCATCTTCCACTTAAAAATGTAAAACACTAAATAAATATATGTATATGTAAATGTGTATTACTATATTCAGTCTTCCAAATTATGAAAAATTATTATTATTTAAAGCGTTTTGGAAGCAAATAGCAAACAATTCAGTGGAATGACACTGTGTGTGATTTTCAGTGAAATACTTGACTTCTGTCCTATTTTCTCTTCTAATTCTCACTCAAAAAGACTGTTGGTGTTGATCACATATGCTCGTCTATAATTTTAAGTTCTTTTCATTTATTTGTGCAGATCGGCTTTTTCTTTTTAAAGGAAAACAAATCAGTGCACCTTGTACACGCACTAATTTCCCCCGTATTATTTCCCTCCACGCGCTGCTTCAAGCTCCAGTCCCGCGGGTGGCGCCAAGACACATACGTTTGTTTGCCAAACACCATTAAACCTCAGAGGAAGAAGATTAGTTTCACCGCTCTCTGTTGCTTTGTCCTGGTGTTGTTTTAATACAAACTGTTAGAAGTGTTGTTTCTGAAATAGAAGAGTTTTTGTATCAGGTCAGTAAATACCTGTAATATTCTCGTCCTCATAGTCGTGACTAAGTTTTAAAGCAAGCAGGAATATCTGGAGGAGTATCAGCTGAACTGAGATCTGCTGCTGTGAAGATGGTGTTTGTTAAAGAGGAGAGTGAGGAGGACATGAGTGAATCAGAAACCTTGGGAATAAAACAAGAGGAACCAGAAACCTGGAGAATAAAACACGAGGAACAAGGAGGTTGGTGTTTAGTTTTTATTCATCTTTAATGACTGTTTAGTACATTAGGCTTACAGAACTTTAAACACAGGGTGTCCACAGATCCTTTATGTAAAAATAAGACCTCAACTATTATTAAAAAGTCTTAAATCCATGTTTCAAAGTTCTGTGACTGAAATGACACTGAGAAGATTTAATTATTATTATATAATATTGAACTCAGTGCGTGTGAAACTGAAAATAAGCACAGTCCTAGCGACTTAAAATTGGGCTTCTACTTACGTAAAAACAAATTCAATCATATGAATGCCTCAGTAGAGCATTATTTGCTTGTTTGCACCATAAATTTAGAGAACTATAATTTGCCAATTTACACATTGAAGCAATTTTAAACGACAAAGAGAAGAAAGTGAAAGAGAACTTGATTTGTTATTTACACGCTGTTTTCCAAAGCATGCACATGTGCAGAGATACATTTCACACAGGATGAGAACACTGTTCATTCGTCTCTCCTTATATATATAAAAAACTTGGAGACCCCTGTTTTAACTAATTGCAAAATCTGAATAATCAATGTCTACTTAAGCAGTGAAATAATCGACGATCAGTAGATTAATCATTCTAATAATCATATGTTGCAGCCCTAGTACACAAATGTTTTTCTTTTTCCAAATGTCCCAATTGATTCTCATTTATTCATTTTAGGCCTGATGAAAGTGAAAGAAGAAAGACAAGATCTGAATGATGTGGACGAGAAACATCAGTGTCAGAAAGATCATAATATCAATGGAGAAAAATCAGAGAGTTGCAGCGATCAAATAACAGACGTCCAAAGGCCTTTTAGCTGCTCTCAGTGTGGAAAGACTTACAAACATAAAAAAAGCCTTGTGAAACACATGAGAATTCATAGTGGGGAAAAGCCTTTCAGCTGTTTTCAGTGTGGAAACACTTTCACATGTAACGAAAACCTTAAGAAGCACATGTTAAATCATACTGGGATAAAGCCTTTCAGCTGCTCTCAGTGTGGAAAGAGCTTTACACAAAAAGGACAACTTACCAATCATTTGGTAATTCACAGTTCAGAAAAGCCTTTCAGCTGCTCTCAGTGTGGAAACACTTTCACACGTAAAGGATACCTTAAGACTCACATGTTGATTCATACTGGGATAAAGCCTTTCAGCTGCTCTCAGTGTGGAAAAAGTTTTACATGCAAAGGACACCTTAATGATCATTTGGTAACTCACACCTCAGAAAAGCCTTTTAGCTGCTCTCAGTGTGGAAACACTTTCACGCGTAAAACAAACCTTAAGAAGCACATGTTAATTCATACTGGAATGAAGCCTTTCAGATGCTCTCAGTGTGAAAAGAATTTTACACAAAAAGGACACCTTAAGAATCATTTGCTAACTCACACTTTAGAAAAGCCTTTCAGCTGCTCTCAGTGTGGAAACACTTTCACACGTAAAGGACACCTTGAGACTCACATGTTGATCCATACTGGGATAAAGGCTTTCAGCTGCTCTCAGTGTGGAAAAAGTTTTACACACAAAGGACAACTTAATAATCATTTGATAACTCACTCTTTACAAAAGCCTTTCGTCTGCTCTCAGTGTGGAAAGTCTTTCACACGTAAAGGACACCTTGAGACTCACATGTTGATCCATACTGGGATAAAGGCTTTCAGCTGCTCTCAGTGTGGAAAAAGTTTTACACACAAAGGTCAACTTAATAATCATTTGATAACTCACTGTTTACAAAAGCCTTTCAGCTGCTCTCAGTGTGGAAAATCTTTCACACGTAAAGGAGGCCTTGAGACTCACATGTTAATTCATGCTGGGAAAAAGCCTTTCAGCTGATCTCAGTGTGGACAGTGTGAGTGTGAGTTTGTATTTACCATGAAGGCGAGCCAATGGATATTACACAAGCAACGTGCAAACTTTGCGCAATAGTTGCCGGTGAACATCTTAGCCTCAGTCAATTCACTATTCAGAAAGTGAAAGTAAAAAAAAAAAAAAAACTGATGGAGCTTTTTAACGCTGCACTAATGCCATATTCTCCCAGAGACAATGGGAGACAACAGCTTTTTATTTATTCTTCCTGTGGTGTAGTTTCCACACAAAAGATGTGCAGACCTCCTCAAGTGATAGCACCATCGACGGAAATGGTCGAGCGCAGATGGAAAAACATGATATTCTCTGTCAATTTTAACCAGTTGAAAAAAAAAATTGATGCAGCTGTCAGACGTGAATTTTTTCTTATTTTAATAGTATGTTTGAGACGATTTCTGTTGAGTTATTTTTATGACAAATGTCAAGAGAACATTATTAAAATGCCAGGGCACAAATCTATTCTCTCGCAGGTGGATTCCCTCCCAGCAAACACAGAATGTTCCCCAACGTTCCCATATGGTTCCCTTTTTTTTTTTTTCTCTTTTTTTTTTGGGAACCAAACGAAAACATTCTAGAAACATTCCCTGTAGGTTCTATTTTTAATAACCTATAAAGAAGTTATTTTTAATTTTATTTTATAACCTAAAAAGAAACTTCCCAGACCGTTCCTAAAACTTTGCAGATGTTTCTGGTTATTCTAATGCTGAAATGTATATTTTTATCATATACATCAAACAATTTTTGCAGAATTTCATGTCTGAAAAACGTTTTTAATAAAGTGTAGACATCAAAGTGGCCAAATCGCATTATAATGGTAATATAATTAAAATTTTATAGCTAATAATAATCCAAGGTTAGTCTGAAAAACATAACATAAACATTGGGTTTATTTCTGCACGCCTCTGATCTGCACGCGCATTCTCCTGTCTTCCACATAAAGCCGCGTGCTCGTCTAATTTGAATATTAACGGTCATTTCGTTTTACTGACTAATATTCCTTGATCGGTCTAATAAATAATTACATATATATGAGAGTTAATATTGTGATATCAGTGAGATTTGACAGGTCTAACTGAAGAGAACATGATGTTAACCGAGACGTTTTCGTTTATTGACCAAAAGAGGGAAGCACATCGTTAATTCAGTGAAACGAATGAAATGTTATCCTTATAGCCAAATAAATGTTATTCGTTTTTAATGTTTGTAAAATTAAAATTCAATATTTTGTTTAAGTCATTGTTATTTGGTGCTTTAATAAACACAGAATATGGGTTATTGTATGTTAGTTCTAATCTTACATATTAACAAATAAAAAAAAATCAGTCTAATTGAATGCTCTTTATGATGGTCTAATGTGCTTTGATTATCTGTAATGATTAAATGATAGTTTAAAACAATACATGGTTTGTAGCTAGTGATTATTGAGGTCCAAATCCGTCTATCTTCCATGCCGGGACGCGGGAGTGCTGGATGATTACTGACGTACAGCAGCGGCATAGGACTGAAGAGGTTAGGAGAACGTTCTGGGAACCTTCAGAGAACTTTCAGGGAACCTGCTAACATAAATAGAACGTTCCCTATATAGCCAGGAAATTTTTCTTCATGTAAATAGAACGTTCCCTTTAGGTTCTCTTTAGATTAGGGGAACATTCCAGGAACGTTCCCCTAACCAACAGGGAACGTTTTGCGAACCAAAAATTGGTAGCTGGGCTTCACTCTCACATAGAATGGACGAGTTTTCTGTCGCTTACGTGTGTGCGCTCAGAAACATAAATAAACGCATAAGACAACGGATGTAAATCAGTATTTACATAGCATAACAGTGGAAAATGTAGGCTATCTGTCTCACAGGTGTCCCGCAAACTCATCTATGTCCGGCAACAGGTGGTCACCCTATTCACCACCCAACCAGCTTTGAATGATAAATCCAGCGTCTGAAAAAAAAATAAAAAAAAATAATAGCCTAATAAAAATCAGTGAAGAGTAAGCTAATAGCCTAATATTTTATTATTCCTACAGCACATGCGGTGATGTGCTATGAAATTATTGCGGGGCAAATTAACTTTTATATAATAATAAAAAAAAAACTAATAATAATAGGCCTAATAATATAATAATGTAACATGCCGACATTAATTGGAAATGATACATCATCTTAATAATGCCATTACTTGATGCTTTGACAATATCTCTGGCTATCAACACTATATACAATATACAACGCAACTCAGCACAGGGAGAGCTTATCACTGTTATTGTTTTGTTGTGTTGCTGTTTTAATACAAACTAAATGGAGTTTCAGTAAATAGAAAAACAGTTTTTGAATCAGGTCAATAAATACTTGTAATATTCTCATCTCATATCTTAAAGAGTATTAGCTGAACTGAAATTTGCTGCTGTAAAGATGGTGTTTGTGCAGATTGGCTTTTTTTAAATAAAAAAAGAAAGAAAGAAAGAAAGAAAAACAAATCAGTGTACCATGTAGCCTACACACAGTAAGTAATTTTCACTGTGTTATTTCTCTCCTCTCGACGCTTCACACTCCAGTACAGCGGGTGGCGCTAAAACATATACGTTTGTTTGTTAAACACCATTAAACCTCAGAGGAAGATGATTTGTTTCACCGCGCTCTCTGTTGTTTTGTCCTGATGCTGCTTTAATACAAACTGTTAGAAATGTTCTTTCTGTAAACAGAACAGTTTTTGTATCAGGTCAGTAAATACCTGTAAAATTCTCATCCTCGTGACTAAATTTTAAAGCAAGTAGGAATATCTGGAGGGGTGTCAGCTGAACTGAGATCTGCTGCTGTGAAGATGGTGTTTGTTAAAGAGGAGAGTGAAGAGGACACGAGAGAACCAGGAACCTTGGGTATTAAAAAAGAGGAACCAGAAACCTGGGGAATAAAACACGAGGAACAAGGAGGTTGGTGTTTATACTTCATTCATCTTTAATTGTTGTTTGTAGTTCATTATGCTTACAACGCTTTAAACACAGTGTCCACAGATCATTAATGTAAAAAATAGACCTTAACTATTATTAAAATCCATGTTTCAAAGTTCTGCGAGTGAACCGACACTAATAAGATTTAATTATTAGGCTTTAATTTTGCTTTTTTTGGAATACTGTAACTGTTGAACTGATGGTGCATGTGAGACATGTGAAAATAACCAGTCCTATAGCGACGTAAAATTGGTCTTCTACTTGCGTAAAAACAAATTCAGTCCTACCAATCATTATCTGCTTGTTCACAACATAAATTTAAAGACCTATAATTTGTCAATTTACACATTCAAACAATTTAAAACCACAAGAAGAAGAAAGTGAAGGTTTTCCAAAGCGTGCACACGTGCAGAGACATATTTCACACAACATGAGAACACCGTTCATTCTTCGCTCACGTCTTCTTTATATAAAAGGTTGGAGACTCCTGTTTTAACTAATTGCAAAAGCTGAATAGTCAGCTGATTAAGCAGTGAAATAATCAGTTGATTAATTGTTCTATCATTAGATTAATCGATTATCAAACAATCACTTGTTGCAGCCTTGGTACACATGTTTTTCTTTTTCCAAATGTCCCAATTGATTCTCATTTATTCCTTTTAGGCCTGATGAAAGTGAAAGAAGAAAGACAAGATCCGAGTGAAGTGGAGGAGAAACATCAGTGTCAGAAAGATCATGATATCAATGGAGAAAAATCAGAAAGTTGCAGCGATCAAATAACAGACGTCAAAAGGCCTTTCAGCTGCTCTCAGTGCGGAAACACTTACAAACACAAAAAAAGCCTTGTGAAACACATGAGAATTCATAGTGGGGAAAAACCTTTCAGCTGCTCTCAGTGTGGAAAGAGTTTTACACAGAAAGGACAACTTGACAATCATTTGTTAACTCACTCTTCAGAAAAGCCTTTCAGCTGCTCTCAGTGTGGAAACACTTTCACACGTAAAACAAACCTTAAGAAGCACATGTTAATTCATACTGGAATAAAGCCTTTCAGCTGCTCTCAGTGTGAAAAGAGTTTTACACAAAAAGGACACCTTAAGAATCATTTGCTAACTCACAGTTCAGAAAAGCCTTTCAGCTGCTTTCAGTGTGGAAGCTCTTTTACGCGTAAAGGACGCCTTGAGACTCACATGTTAATTCATACTGGGATAAAGCCTTTCAGCTGCTCTCAGTGTGGAAAAACGTTTACAAACAAAAGACAACTTAATGATCATCTGATAACTCACTGTTTAGAAAAACCTTTCATCTGCTCTCAGTGTGGAAAATCGTTCACACGTAAAGGAGGCCTTGAAACTCACATGTTAATTCATGCTGGGATAAAGCCTTTCAGCTGCTCTCAGTGTGAAAAGAGTTTTACACAAAAACAACACCTTCAGAATCATTTGGCAACTCACTCTTCAGAAAAGCGTTTCAGCTGCTCTCAATGTGGAAACACTTTTACACGTGAACGATACCTTGAGACTCACATGTTGATCCATACTGGAGCAAAGCCTTTCAGCTGCTCTCAGTGTGGAAAAAGTTTTACGCACAAAAGAAACCTTAATAATCATTTGGCAACTCACTCTTCAGAAAAGCGTTTCAGCTGCTCTCAGTGTGGAAACACTTTCACACGCAAAACAAACCTTACGAAGCACATGTTGATCCATACTGGGATAAAGCCTTTCAGCTGCTCTCAGTGTGGAAAGAGTTTTACATGCAAAGGGCACCTTAAGGATCATTTGGCAACTCACTCTTCAGAAAAGCCTTTCGTCTGCTCTCAGTGTGGAAACACTTTCACACGTAAAGCAAACCTGAAGAAGCACATGTTGATTCATACTGGAATAAAGCCTTTCAGCTGCTCTCAGTGTGGAAAAAGTTTTACACACAAAGGACACCTTAATGATCACTTGATAACTCACTCATTAGAAAAGCCTTTCATCTGCTCTCAGTGTGGAAAATCTTTCACACGTAAAAGATACCTTGAGACTCACGTGTTAATTCATGCTGCAATAAAGCCTTTCAGCTGATATCAGTATGGACAGAGTGTGCATTTACCATGAAGGCGAGCCAACTGCAAACTTTGCGCAATAGTTGCCGGTGAATGTCTTAACATCAGTCAATTGACTTTTCAGAAAGTGAAAAAAAAAAAAAAAAACTGATGCTTTTTAACGCTGCATTAATGCCATATTCTCCCAGAGATAATGGGAGACAAATACGAATCTTCTTCAACATATTCTGATAATGGTATATAACTTTTTAAAATGATTTCCCTTAAGATTTCTCCTGTGGCATTTTAGTGAAAAACATGAAAAGTCGTCTGTAACAGATTTTAATGAGAGTTAAAAAGGAGTGATGAAGAAAAGGTATGGAGAACAAACGCTTCATGATGGCTTAACTGTGTGTGCACTGAAGGACTGTTTATAAGTTTATTCCGCACCCCCCGAAAAGGCATAAGGTTTGTGTAGTTGTATACTGTCAGTTAAACACAAGTATGTTGTGAAAAATGCTGAATATGTCTAGTAATGTTAATGTACATTTTTGTTCTGCTTCATTCAGCTCTTACTGTGATTTCTAAAGTAAAAGAACGCTAATAAAGCTTCAAACAACATCAGTAAAATTTCGGCCATCATTCGGATGGGGTCTGGTACAATGTCTTTCGCATCAAACAGGATGTTTTTGAAAATCGGTACATGAAAAAGCTGTTTTTAATTTCCATTGATGACTGCAGTGTTAATATACCATAAAGTCCATGTAAAGTGTTATTAAATGTGTGTTCTGAGTTTGTCAAACCATAAACTACGCCTTTAAAGTAATTACTCTTTTGGTGAAGAAAAAGAACACTTTTGAGTGTGCAGCAGAAGACTAGGCAAGCTTTGGGACATACGTCTCTTTAACAGACGTTCTGTCACATCAAACTGGCCTGTCAATCATCTTGTCACAGTTAACATCCTACCATATTGGAGAGAAAAGAAGTGGCACGCTGATCTGCCAGTCGAGGGTCTTTCATGCCGAAATTTTCTGCATAATAATGCAAGTTAACGCTCAAACGATGTTTATAAAAGTTCACATTGCTGTTGCAGATGAACTATAACACAGAAAACATTGTGAAAACAAATATGTTTTACCAGAGTAAATGTTGATTATTAGTAACTCAAACCCCCTTTTCTAAACATCTCCACCTAACCATGTTTATAGTGTTTTTTTTTTTTTTGAGTTTTGCACAGATCCATGCTTCAAAAAACGACCTGAAATAGTAGACCCTAGCTAACAATTTTTGGCTCCCAGAACAATCCCTGTTGGTTAGCCAGGAAAGTTTTCTTAACGTGAATACAACGTTCCCTCAGGTTAGGGGACATTTCGGGAACCTCCTGGTAAAGTTTCCAGAACGCTGCGCAGACGTTCTGGAAATAAATGAATAAGGTTACTGACCCTTATTTATTTCTCTATAACTGTTGTGAGATTGTACGAAAATATGCACATAATTGCATTAAAAAAGCAGTCAAGTATATTTCATTACAAAAGTCTTTACTGCGGACTCTTGTCGCCATCTAATGGCGGAATAATGTAACTACAATCACCATCATAAACACACACCATGTCTCAATACAATATATTTAATATATTTAATAAACAACAACACACTTCATGGAACTTACTAGGCAATTCAGTCAAACCAGAATCGGAAAGAGCTGTTGTATAAAATTTTATATATGTTTAATAGCAACAGTGAAGAACAAAATTAAAAACAAATCTCAGCTCACTTAAGTCTTATATCTTCCTGAACAAGAAGGGTTAGTCAAAAGCTTCTGCTTTCCTTCATGAAAGAGTAAGCTAACTAGTGTGACACATGAATTATAAGACAATTGACCATAATATGAAACTCATAAGAAACAAAATATCATTTATATTATGAAGCAAAATATACACAAAAATAAAAAAGTTTTGACATTGTTCTTTGGGGAGGAACTCCATCACTGAGTTGACTGAATCTTACGGTTGAATCTGCTGGTTTTGAAGATGAAGATAAACTTTATTCATTGTGAAAACTTGAGATCATGTTTCTTTATAATGTCACTTGTAATGACAGATTTATCCAGATGCTGCATTATTGTGTCACATTTGGTGAGGATGTGCAGCAGACCTGAAAGTGCTGGATCTGAAGATGATCTATTTACTGTGCTTGTTTTTTGTATGACTGTGAAGAGAAGATGAATGTTTGAAATGCTTCCCACATTCAGTGCAGTGATACGGTTTCTCTCCAGTGTGGATCCTCTCGTGCAGTTTTAAACACTTCGCTGTAGTAAAAGTCTTGTCACACTCAAAGCACATGTACTCTCTCACAGCAGTATGTGTTTTCTGATGTTCCTTCAAAACTGAAAAACGTGAAAAACTCTTTCCACACAAATGACACGAATGTGGCTTCTCCTTTGTATGAACTGTCAGGTGTTTCTTCAGGACTGAAGCCCTCAAAAATATTTGATCACATTGGTCACATGTGTACAGCTTCTCTCTAGTGTGGATGTTCATGTGCTCCTTAAGGTTTGATGAATTTGCAAAACTCCTCTCGCACCGATCACAAGGATACGGTTTCTCTCCAGTATGAATCCTCATGTGAAGCTCAAGTTTATATTTGCACTTCAAACTCTTTCCGCACTGATCACATGTGAACGGTTTCTCATCTGTATGAGCTTTCTTATGTGCAATAAGGCTTCCTATGTGTGCAAAACTCTTTCCGCATTGATCACATGTGTACGGTTTCTCTCCAGTGTGGATCCTCTCGTGTGTTTTCAGATGTGTTGACCGACTGAATCTCTTGTCACAGTATGAACACTTGTAAGGTTTCTCTCCAGTGTGGATGTTCATGTGATCCTTAAGGCTTGATGACTGTGCAAAACTCTTTCCACACTGATCACAAGTGAATGGTTTCTCTCCAGTATGAACTCTCATATGCGCAGTAATTTGCCCTTTTCTTGTGAAACGCTTCCCGCATTGATTGCACGCGTGCAGTTTCTCTCTAGTATGGATGTTCATGTGATGCTCAAGAATTGTTTTGCATATGAAACTCTCTCCACAGTGAGTGCAGGTGAAAGATTCATTGGCTGTTCTTTTCTCTAACATTTTCTGGTTGGTTTGAAAGCAGTAAGTTTTTTCTTCAGTTTTAATATGATGGTTTTCCTCAACAGTCTCCTCATTTTCTTCAATCGACTCTGAAATAAAATGAAAAATCATTTTTAGTAACTCATAAACCACAGAGAACATTTTACCTTGATTACCGAATGATTATTTTATTTACATTGTTTTACATTTATTAAGACCTTTGAAAGGTGGCGTGAAGACATTTTTATGATAATGAAGGCCTATATTTTTACATTTAAGGAATAATCCACAGGCACTCTGTTAAATCTTGGTTAGTTTAATATAGCACAAACTCATTAAAGTTGAACGAAGAATAAAAACCAACCTCTTTGTTCCTCCTGTTTTATTCTCCATGGTTCTGGCTCCTCATGTTTTATTCTCCAGGTTTCTGGCTCCTCCTGTTTTATTCTCCAGGTTTCTGGCTCCTCCTGTTTTATTCTCCAGGTTTCTGGTTCACTTGTGTCCTCCTTACTCTCCTCTTTAACAAACACCATCTTCACAGCAGCAGATCTCAGTTCAGCTGATACTCCTCCAGATATTCCTGCTTGTTTCAAAACTGAGTCACAACTGTGAGGATGAGAATATTGCAGATAATTTTATTTAGCGTTCTGATTCAATGTTGTTTCTTTCTATTTAGAAATAAAGCATTTCAACTAACAGATCGTTGCATCAGCACAAAACAACCGAGATCACGGTAATACTAATATTCTTTCTCTGAGGTTTAATGGTGTTTGGCAAACAAACGTATGTGTTTTAGCGCCACCCGCTGGACTGGAGATTGAAGCGTCGAGAGGAGGGAAACATTATGAGAGAAATATTTTGCGAGTGTACAGATTTAAATCTGGCAAAGTCAACTCTGCTTAACTTCAACACTATCAACAACAACAGAGGATATGTTGGCTACATACCCTGAGATATTCTCAGAGTAAAATAAATAAACCACACAAACATGAACATAAACATCCATTTACATTTGGGGGGGGGGGGGGGGGGGGAATGAAAGAACAAGCCTGTTCTTAAACCACACCACACAACAATTACATTATTTCTTAGTTTTTCTGATCTAAATTTTGTCTTTAACTTTCTGATGATTCAAAAAGTTATGGAGGTAAACAGAGCCTTGAAACTTGATGCAAAAAAACACATTTCTATAGGTTTCCCAGTCTGTGAACAGCTTGTACTCAACCCACACAGACATAAAAAACTTTATTTTGGACTCACTTTGAAAAACAGTCTCTTGTCGCCATCTAAGGGCGGAATAATGTAACTATCACCATCATGAACACATACCATTTCTCAATACTAAATACTATTAAGTACTAGTATGATTTACAGAAAATATTATTTATTGAATAACAGTATTTAATAAACAACAACACGGATCATAAAAGTTACTAGTGAATTAGGTCAAACCAGAACCACAAAGAGCTGTTGTATAAAATGTAATAAATGTTTTTTTTTTTAAAGCAACAATGAAGAACAAAATTTAAAATAAATCTCAGCTCTTTTGAAAGCCTTAGAGCTTCCTGGAAAAGAAGGGTTAATCAAAAAGCTTCTGCCTTCCTTCATGAAAGAGTAGCAAACTATGACACATAAATTATAAGACAGTTGAATGCATTATAATCTACTGTTTTTTATTGCATAGAGAAAATGAACGACTGAAATGCGTCCAACATGCATTGCAGTAATAGTTTCTCTTCAGTATGAACTCTCATGTGCCATAACATGCCATAAGAGGTGCAAAACTCTTGCTGCACTAATCACTTGTGAATGGTTTTTGTTCAGTGTAGATTATGTCTTTTCAGATTTGTTGACCTACTGAATCTCTTGTCACAGTGAAGCCCACAGAAATCTTTTCCCGCACTGATCACGTGTACAATTTCTCTCCAGTGTGGATGTTCATGTGATCCTTCAGGTTTGATGATCGTGTGAACGTGTGATGCTGATTTCTAAATCAAATCAAGTCAGTTTTGAATCCCCACCAGCAGAGAATATCAGAATAAAATAATATAAATATAAATAAAAAATAGGCTTACACTTAATATTTATATAAATTAAATAATTATCTAATTAAGATGACTCAAATAAAACACACACTGAATCTTTCTATACGCTTTGAAGAACGGTACCGGTCTTGTTCCAGACCGGTACCAGACATAAAAACATATAGCAGGCCTCCCTCAGTTTACAGCCTGGAGTTCAGGATCTGAAAGACGCAACACAACACCATTTTGCCACAAAGCACCGGCAAAAAATAATTAACAATGAATATGTCAGGGGAAACAGTAAGGCGATATTTGAATGATCCATTAATAAACTATTCTGAGATAGTGTCGCAAAAACCCTAACTTGGACGAACCTTTAGAAATAAATGCATCTTTACAGATTGCATAATGAAATCGATTTTTTTCTGATTTGTTTTATTTCGTTAAGTAATAATTTAAAGCTTTCTATTTAGCTATATATTTATCATGTTTGTGGGGCATGTATTTGCTGAAAAAATGCAAATGATTGCGCTGGCGCCTCAAAGTCCTGCGAAGCGGTTTCAGCTTCCCCTCTACAAAAACGTAAAACACCTAATAGCGCACATTTTTCTAGGTTTAACATTTAAAACTAACATTGTTTTACAGCTACTTTAACCGTTTTAGTTCTATAGATTTTATTTCATGCAAGTCAGAATGATTTGAGAAGGCAAACTGATCAGACTATGAAAAGTCTGGCCGCTGTTCGTTAGGCCTACTTTGAAAAACAAAAACTTCATGAAACTGCATGAAACTCTAAATTCATGCGGACGCAGATATTTCTTGAAAAGATTGAATTGGGAAAGCTCTGGCTTTGTGTGATGTAGCCTCAGATCAACAGTCTCTTACCTGTGTGAGACTCTGGACATTCACACATAGACTAGTCATTAGTCAGGTGGCGACACAGCATTTGACCACTGGATCTGCAAAAGGGTTTCAACAATGCATCAGCTTCTGATGAACACATTCATTTTTATTTGAATTATAACTCAGTAGTTTTTTTTTTTATGGGCCATTCAGTTGGATCATTTCTCCAGCAAAAGGAAGGTAAGGAAAAGCACTGACAGAGACTAAATTTTAGTTTCGCAGTATATGTCCTCACCTCAGGGTGGTGAAATAATCGTTTGACATTGTTAAAAATAATGAATGTTTACTGTCACCGATTAAGTTTCCCGCCAGTGGACGTAGTTCTCTACTAATATGACACATTGCGCTCTGCTTTTGTGTCCTTAAACGCTCGTTTTTTGGGTCGACAGCTTATGAAAACGTAGCTTGTTTACTGTACACTTTGTCACATATCAGCTTTTAGATATAGTTCTGTTTTTTTGATACAAGTCAAAAATGACAAGGAGTCAGCTTCCCACAAAAGAAAGTCAGTGGAGAGCATCGGATTGTTTTGTAGTCCTTTGTTATTTATTCTCATACAGCTCATACAGATTTGCCTTGAAACACTTTCACTGAAACATGTATAATATTCCAACAAAATAATTATTTGGACAGTGCCTCTTTTTCCTGTTTTTATACAATATGCAGAATGTCAATGTGCAATATGATCACACGGTCACTTTATTTATAAGGACTTTATTTAAAATCACTAAATGTGGCATGTCAATGTGCAGTATTGTCAATACCTTGCTCAGATTGTTCAATTTGCAATTTCATGATTCAGTCACTTGTTAAATATACTTTTATAATTGTGCTGTACAGCCTAAAGCCTTGTTTATTGTCTGTGGTTATACCAGTAAGTAACACCAGTAAGACGCAGTGCTCCTAGTTTGATTAGATGCAGAAAAATACAATGACAATAAATGCATCCAATTCAATTGAAAAGGTTTATTGAGATACTTTAAAACAAAAAGGCCAATAAGCAAACATTTTCCATGTGCAAATACAAAATATAAAAAGTAAAGATAATTTATTACAAGTATGGGTATCATTAAGGTTTAAACGCTATTACTGTTCTTATGATACTGCACATCAGTCCGGTTCTTTAAATGGTATACTTTTTAGTGAATAACAGTGAATAAAAAGGTTAAAAAAAACTCAGTTATCGTAAAGCATTACAGCCTATTCTTCAGCTTCCTAAACAAGAGCAGTTTGTAAAACACTTCTACATTATAGGAAAGCACAATTATCTCATTTACATCATGAAGCAATATTAAATACAAAAACAAAACTTTCTGACATTGTTCTTTGGGGAGGAGCTCCATCTTTGCATTGATCTGAATCTCAAAGTTGAATTTGCAGGTTTTGAAGATGAACTTTATTCACTGTGAAAACTTTAATATTTCTTTGTTACGTTGCTTGTAAAGACAGATTTATCCAGATGATATTTTATTTTTTGATGCACTGTTTTGTTGCATTTGGTGAGGATGCAGCATCAGACCTGAAAGTCCTGGATCTGAAGATGATCTACTTACTGTGAATGTGTTTTATATGACTGTGTAGAGAAGAAGAATTATTGAAACACTTCTCACATTCAGTGCAGTGATACGGTTTCTCTCCAGTGTGGATCCTCTCATGTGTTTTCAGATATTGTGACTGATTGAATCTCTTGTTACAGTGTGAACACTTATAGGGTTTCTCTCCAGTGTGAATCCTCTCATGTGCTTTCAGATTTCCTGAATTACTGAATCTCTTGTCACAGTGTGAACACTTATAAGGATTTTCTTCAGTGTGGATCCTCTCATGCAGTTTTAAACTGCTCGCTGTAGTAAAAGTCTTTTCACACTCAAAGCACATGTACTCTCTCACACCGGTATGTATTTTCTGATGTTCTTTTAAATGTTGTAGACGTGAGAAACTCTTCCCACACAAATGACATGAATGTGGCTTCTCTTTTGTATGAACTCTCATGTGCTGTTCCAGGTGTGGAGCTCTCAAAAACATTTTATCACATTGATCACATGCGTACAGTTTCTCCCTAGTGTGAACATTTATGTGTGCATTAAGATGTCCTAATTGTGTGAAACTCCTCCCACATTGATCACAAGTAAACGGTTTTTCTCCAGTATGAACTCTCACGTGTGCTTTAAGCAGTCCTTTTAGTGTGAAACTCTTCCCGCACTGATCACACTCATATGGTTTCTCTCCAGTGTGGATCCTCTCATGTGTTTTCAGATGTGTTGACCGAGTGTATCTCTTGTCACAGTGTGAACACTTGTATGGCTTCTCTCCAGTGTGGATGTTCATGTGACGCTCAAGACTTGGTTTGCTTGAGACACGCTTTCCACACTGAGTGCAGGTGAAAGATTTCTTGCCTCTTCTTTTCTTTATATCTTTCTGTTTGATTTGAGAGCAGCTCGAAGGTTTTTCTTCGGTTTTGACATGACTTTTCTCCTCAGCTTCACCCAATTCTTCTTTCTCGTTGATCAACTCTAAATAAACAAAAGTTCATTTTCAGTAATTCATAAAAAAGCAGAGAAATGTGGACATAAAAATATTTTCCATCAGGGTCTATGTAGGACTCACTTTCAGCCCTGAAGTTTCACGCCGTAGACCGGCCCACTTTAGTTCACGTCTGGCTATAGCTATTACAATAATGTCATAATGTAAATAAAACCTGTATATAAGTCTGCAATAGTGCTCTGTTCTTTACAGCCTTGTAATTCATTGTATTTTTTTCATTTGTATCTTTTTTTTTTCCTACTGGCCTTTTTTATAGGTCTGCTGCCTACTTTTGAACTTGTTTCACTTACTGGATAGTGTTTCCAATAGTTTGTCAGTTTAAAATGATCGCAAAACCCTGCTTCTTTTATTTTAAAAGGTATTTTTGTTATAACGTCTGATTCGAGAGTCTGGTCTCATGAAAATGTATTCAGCACGATTTTCTGTTTGTATTTGCTGTGCTATTCATATGCTGCATTTGACTTCGGTGTGTGTGTCTGTGCATATGGTCTACATGTTTTACAAAATATAAAGCAAAAAAGTATAAATGAATGACAAGCCAGTAAGCGCTCATCTGCTGTCATCTACTGGTTATAGTGATAATTTAATATTTCATGTAAGTGTTTGTTAAACACAAAACTATGTTTTTAAATAGGCAGTTTTACCCGATTTAAACTGGATAATTTTTAATGCTTTAAAGTGCGGGAAATACTTGTGTGAAATACTTGAAAGTCGTTGAAATGTGCTTGAATTTTCTTCTCAAATATTTTGTATAAACCATTAAATAACTATTATGATGACTATTTCTACCACAACACCATGGCTAGTTAGCGTTACTGCCTCTATGTTTACATCAGCGTTGTTTGATCTGTTCATAACAAAATATGCAGGCTTTGAATGCTTTGTAAGCCTAATGTGCCATTAAAAATGAAATAAACACCAACCTTCTTGTTCCTCGTGTTTTATTCTCCAGGTTTCTGGTTCACTCGTGTCCTCCTCTCTTTCTTCTTTAACAGACATCATCTTCACAGCAGCAAATCAGTTCAGCTGATATTCCTCCAGATATTCCTGCTTGCTTCAAAACTTAGTCACGACTGTGAGGATGAGTCTGATATATTGACCTGATTCAAAAACTGATTTAAACGATTTACAGAAACAACATTTCTAACAGTTTGTATAAAACAGCATCAAGATGACAGAACAGAGAGCGAAGTGAAATTAAACATCTTCCTCTGAGGTTTAATGGCGTTTGGCAAACAAACGTATGTGTTTTAGTGCCACCCGCTGGACTGGAGCGTGAAGCCTCGAGAGGAGGGAAAATAAGACAGGGAAACTTAGACTACGTTCAGACTGCGAGCCTTAATGCTCAATTCCGATTTGCTCAGACCTGATTTTTTTTGTTTGCCTGTTCACATTGTTTTTAAAAATGTGGCCCGTGAACCGAAACGCATGCGCACAACAACAGTAACATAAGACGTCACGCGTATGTCTTAAAAAGTACACATGAAGGCCACGGAAGTCGTTGTGTATCAGTGTTGCCAATTGGGCTACATATGTGTTATCGCAGATGTCCACGGGTCAAAGCGACCCCAATTACGTAATATTTAGACCCTGTAATGCTAATTTTACCCCCCCCCCCCCCCCCCAAAAAAAACTTGTATTTAACCCCCGGAACGCGATTTTAAATGGGGGACCCCTTTCAAAACGGATTAGGGGTTTTTGTTGTGAAAACCTGGCAACCCTGCTGTGTACGCGGTGAAAGTCGCATGAATTCCGATCAGACTGTTCAGACTGAGGTCGCATTGCGAAACATCCGACCTGTATCGGATTTAGAACCACATATTGAAGTGAATTGTAAAAGATCAGATTCCATGCGGTTTGTGCTGTTCACACTGTCATGCAAAAAACACACAAGGGTCACATTTAATGAAAAAATCAGATTTTTTTGGCAGTGTTAACACAGTCTTAGTGCCTTACACAGTGCACTGGTTTACTTATTTTTTTTTTTTTCTTTACAAAAGCTGATTTGCACAAATAAATAAAATGCAATTGAATATTATATTAAAATTATATTAAAAAACAACACCCTTGGCTTATGTTTGCATCATGCAACTGACATTATCGATTGTGTTTACAATGATATTTTGATATTGGCTATTTGTCCTTTCAAATCTGGCCCAGCTCCGGTCCACACAACCACAAAGAATGATGGCCTTGAGTGGCCTTAATCTGAATTGAAAACAAGGTCCAAACATGGGCCATAACTGGGCCAAGTCATGACCAGTTAATAACTCATAACTGGCCCTTTAAGTGCACCAGAACAGGTTTTATTATCAGTACAGATTCCTAGCCATAACCAAATCACATCAACACCAGCCTTTAACCAGAAACCCCAAAATATTTGAACACATCCTAATGCTGAAGGTAAACTAAGTAATTGACTTGCAGTGTAAAGCAAACTTGTTAAATTAAACATATCCCACAGCCTTCGTAATGAAGAATAAAGACCAACCTGTTTGTTCTTCATTATCTTCAGTGTGTTTCATTCTGGATCTTTCCTCTTCTCTCTGTCCTCTTTATTAAAAACTTGGTCTTTGTAGATTTCAGCTTTTCCTGATGGTTTGATGCACGTCTTCACTTGTGAACCGATGTGAATATCCCAGAATTTATTGGTGAACTGCTGAATGTGTGATTGTTGTGGGAGGAGCCTCACTGAACATGAATGTGTGTGGAAAAGCAGATTTGGTAAAAACAACCGCAGGTAAATAACTACACTAGAGAACACAATACATATCTACAGTTTTGATTTTCTAATAACTACATTCAGAGCAATAAAAGTAATGAACATGATTGCTGATGATTTTACAAATACCCCTTGTTTAAATACATTTTAATTCATTTAGATATGATATAACAAAATGTACTTCACTATCATTAAACAGATTAACTTCATTCCTTTGTCTCTATACCTGAGACATTTGCATAATTTGCATAGATGGACAAGCATAATCACCTGAGGTGTTAATATGGGCAATTACATTTGCATTAAGCACCCAGTTTGCACTTGTTTATAATTTAAGTGAATAGTTTACATTTACAAAATTAGCCTAAAATAAGCCTTTATGATCAAAGCAAATTCTAATTTATTAAAACTGTCAATGAAATAAAATGTTACATTCATTTAGAATAATAATAAGAGGCTGTTGTTCAATTTAGTTTAATAGGCCTACTTTTGTTATTATATATAATTTTAATGTCACAAATATTCTCAATGTTTTCTGGGTTTTACATGACTCTTTGATACTTTAGTGTGAATTTGGTGTTGCTAATTTAATAAAAACAAGCATTTTACCATGTCCTCCAAAGTGATGCACAACTTAATCCGTTTGTAGATGAGAAATGAATTGATTCAGCTGTCCACACAAGATGAGTTGAGTGTTGTAGCTTCAGGACTTTAATTATTGTATTAAGTTATTGACGTTGTATTGTTAACTGTTGCACTAATTTATGTACTGTGTCATGCCATGTTATATAAATTGAAGTTATAAAATTATAATTGTATGTAATTGTTGTGGATAACAGATTAACTGCATTGCATACAGTTTTATTTGTAAGTATTCATTGTTAAATTGCATAGAATCAGTGGTTAAAACATGTTCACTATTTGGAAGCATAACAATATACAACAAAAATATAATTTGTTTCACATAATCAGTGATCAATTTCAATGGTGTCCTGGACGAGAGCACACAATAATGATTAATACAGATGACAGCAAGGCAACCATAGTCCAAGTATGGGTTTACTTGAAACATGTATAATATTCCAATAAAATAATAATTTGGACAGGGCCATTTTCACCCACCTGCCGGGATTTTACCCCCTAAGAGTTTCTAAAATGGGCCAGATACACCTATAATAGCAGTACTGTATGCAAAATGATGCATTTCATTCTATCTACATGGACAGATTAAGTATTTATGGTCTATTATTTTAGCAACCCACCTGCCTGGATTTTACTGCTTTATTTATTACTCAAAGAGTCACTAAAATGTGTTACAGCAAAAGAAGCCTCTATCGAGTATTGAGTAGATATGAAGAGTTCAGATGCAAAACCAAATTACTAAAAATAACTAAAACTAAATTAGCTGGTTTTGAAGATGGAGTTTATACACTGTGAAAACTTCAGTTTTTTTTTGTTACCTTGCTTGTAATGCCAGATTTATCCAGATTATATTTTATTGCTCCTGGATCTGATGATCTTACTGTGAATCACAGTCTGTGATTGTTTTTTGTATGACTGTGTAGAGAAGATAATTGAATAAAACTCTTCCCACATTCAGTGCAGTGATACGGTTTCTCTCCAGTGTGGATCTTCTCATGTCTTTTCACATCTCCTGACTGTCTGAATCTCATGTCACAGTGTGAACACTTATAAGGTTTCTCTCCAGTGTGGATCCTCTCATGTGTTTTCAGATTTCCTGAACGAATGAATCTCTTGTCACATTGTGAACACTTGTACGGTTTTTCTCCAGTGTGAATCATCTGGTGCAGTTTTAAACTGCTCGATGTAGTAAACGCCTTTTCACACTCAAAGCACATGTACTCTCTCACACCAGTATGTATTTTCTGATGTTCTTTAAGACATACTAATTGTGTGAAACTTTTCCCACATTGATCACAAGTAAACGGTTTCTCTCCAGTATGAACTCTAATGTGTGCTGTAAGCAAACCTTTTAGTCTGTAACTCTTCTCGCACTGATCACACTTGTACGGTTTCTCTCCAGTGTGGATCCTCTCATGTGTTTTCAGATGTGTTGACTGACTGAATCTCTTGTCACAGTATGAACACTTGTGAGGTTTCTCTCCAGTGTGAATGTTCATGTGGTGCTTAAGATTTTGTTTGCTTGAGACACTCTTTCCACACTGAGTGCAGGTGAAAGATTTCTTGGCTCTTCTTTTCTTTACATCTTTCTGTTTCATTTGAGAGGAACTCAAAGGTTTTTCTTCAGTTTTGACATGACATTTCTTCTCAACTTCACTCAGTTCTTCATTCTCTTCGATTTCTTTAATCAACTCTTTAAAAAAAGTTATTTTCAGAAACTCATAAAAAAGCAGAGAAATGTGGACATAACCTTGACATAGCAATATAGATAATTGTTATACAATATTTTTTGTCATTGTGATTCATTCAGGCAAAATATTATCATATTTTTTCATATCAATCGATATTGATAATTATCACAATAAATGTCAAATCTTTATTTCTTTAAAGTTTAAATTCAGATTTTTGCTCCAAAGTGGAAGTTGTAGAAACCAGACAATTAATTTTCCTTAAAATAAATATCTAAACAGAATAAATGTAAGTTTCTGCATGTTCCAATAAGTTACATTGTTTCAAATCAAGAAACAGGTTTGGGTTGCCTGATAATATTAATACAAATATCACTTTTTTGTCTCTTAGAAAATCTTTGAATGCTTTGTAAGCCATACCATAAACACTGTCATTAAAGATGAAAGAAGTATTAACACCAACCTTCTTGTTTCTCCTGTTTTATTCTCCAGGTTTCCAGTTCCTCGTATTTTATTTTCCAGGTTTCTGGTTCCTCATGTTTTATTCTCCAGGTTTCTTGTTCACAGGTGTCCTCCACTCTTTCTTCTTTAACAAACAGCATCTTCACAGCAGCAAATTTCTCTCTCTCTCTGGATCTCTCCTCTTCTCTCTGTCCTCTTTATTAAACTTGGTCTTTGCTGATTTCAGCTCTTCCTGATGGTTTGATGCACGTCTTCACTTGTGAAGGATGGGAATATCCCAGCATTTATTGGTGAACTTCTGAATGTGTGACTGTTGTGGGAGGAGCCTCATTGAACATGAACGTGTGTGGAAAAGCAGATTTGGTCAAAACAACGACAGGTTGTATAATAACTACACTAAAATCCCACCCTCAGCCCAATCAGAAGTACAGTAGCCTACTTACACAGAGACATATACATCGGAGTCTGACAAATAT
The DNA here is from genome assembly GCA_033026305.1 of Cirrhinus molitorella. Classification (NCBI taxonomy): domain Eukaryota; kingdom Metazoa; phylum Chordata; class Actinopteri; order Cypriniformes; family Cyprinidae; genus Cirrhinus; species Cirrhinus molitorella. The sequence continues at coordinate 56,191,557 of CM065117.1, forward strand.
ATAGCCTATATATATATATATATATATATATATATATATATATATATATATATTAAGTTTAACTTTAAGTGCATTAAAGGATTTAAATCAACCAACCTCCGCTTCGCTTCACGGGAAACCGTTGATTATCCCGCTTATTCCATGGCCATTTGCAAATTTATAGACAACTAGTATTGCTCTTTGCAGCGCAATATTTGACCGAATGGGTAAAAATGGTGAATGGTGATAGAACACATTTATTCGAATGAATAAGCATTTATACATGAATACAGCATTTATTTCGATTCATTATCGATTGATCGAGAGAAAGACAGAGAGAGAGGGAGAAAGAGAGAGATGACAGTTGTATGTGCGTGTTGCCTGCTGCGAGTCTCTCTCTACAAACAACGAATTAATTAAAAAACAGCGGTTTTGCCACCTGGTTGTTGAGGAATATAATGTAGCAATCTATTATCTAGGTTATTGTATTAATAAGAATAGCAGGGAAGCACTGACAAGTTTAGCCGTGCGCAGCGCAACGCAATCTCTCTCCCTCTCTCTCTCTCTCTCTCTCTCTCAAATTCAAATGAGCTTTATTGGCATCTAATTTTTTCATAGTTAGGGCAGGAGGTGAGGAAGTGTTGCTCTGTCTCCAATTCTCCATCATCACAGTACGGACAGATGCGGCTCTCTTTGGGCAGCCAGTTCTGTCGATATCTGCCCCTCTCTATACTCAGTTTATGGTTGCTCACTCTGTACCTCGTCATTTTGTCGTCTTAATTTACAGTCTTTCACTGTACTCAGATACTCTGCAGTTGTGTATAGGGTCAAATAACATTCAAGTTTACTTTGTTTTTTCTGTTGTTTCATTCCAATAGGTTAAATAATTTTCTTTTTGTGCTTTCATAATTTGGTTGGGCCGAATTTTGTGGATGGATATTTCAGTGTCCTAATGCTGGATGTTGTTAGTCGTGTTAGTTTGTTTTTGCAGCTTCAGGACTGTCTGAATCAGGGGACTTTTTTCAGGGTTCACTTCATGGATTTTAAGGGCTTTAAAATGGTAAGAGTTGGGGTCGCTCATTTTTAGATGTTTCCAAAATGTGATGGCTCGTTTCTCAATGCGTATTAGCAGTATTGGCCTAATTCTGCTCTGCATGCGTTGTTCGGGGTATTCCTCTGTACTCTGAGAATACTCTTACTTTATCTCTGTGCGTTGCGTGCATCAATTAAAGCAGCGCATTAATATAGTGCATTAAAGCTGTGCATTAACCGATTTTAATGCATACCTGCCAGCCAATCAAAATACAGTATCCAGACATTCGGAATAAAGAATGATGTCAGATGGATTTAGAGGCTTTTGCATCTGAACTCTTCATATATAGTTAGATTTTCTAATAACTACATTCAGAGCAATAAAGTAATGAACATGATTCCTGATGATTTTATAGGACAAATACCCCTTGTTTAAATAAAAATTTAATTAATTTAGATATAACAAAATGTACTTAAAGTTGTTTGTGTTTGATGAGACAATCATTAAACAGATTGACAGTGATTAACCTCATTCTTTTGTCTCTATACCTAAAGAGACATTTGCATAGATGGGCGAACATAATCACCTGAGGTTGTAAATGTGGCCCACTACATTTGCATTAAGCACTCAGTTTGCACTTGTCTATAATCGAAATGAATATTTACATTTACAAAATGAGACTATAATAACAGAAATAAGCCTTTTCAGTTGGGAAAGTGATAATAATAATATTAAGATGCTGTTGTTCAATTTAGTTTAAAGCCTACTTTTATTATTATTATACTTTTTATTTTAATGTCACAAATAATCGCAATGTTTACTGGGTTTTACCTCTTTGATTCTTTAGTGTGGGTTTGGTGAAGTTACTAAAAACAAGCATTTTCATGTGTCCTCCAAAATGATGCACAACCAGATCAGCTTGTAGATGAGAAATGAACTGATTTAGCTGACCACACAAGACGAGTTGCGCTTTTTATTGTGAACTGTTGCACTAATGGATGTACTGTGTCATTCCAAGTTATATAATTGTGATATGCAGTTGTTGTGGATCACCGATTAACTGCATTGCATACCATTTTACTTGAAAGCATTCATTGTTAAATTACTTAGAATCAGTGGTTAAAACATGTTCACTGTTTGGAAGCAAAACAATATACAACAAAAATATAATCAGTGGTGGTTCTAGCTTTGATGACAGCCTGCATGGGCGAGAGTAGAAAGCGATACATCGGAGTCTGATAAAAATGCATTTTTTGAAGAAAGATGGATTTAGAGGCTTTTGCATCTGAACTCTTCATATATGAACGTGTTAATGAACATGTTTTCCAGAAGGCCAACAATTCATTAAAAATGTTCTTTATTGGTCTTACTCCGCGTCCTAACTACACAAGAAGCTACAAGATTCCAGCGACAAACAATTTGGGTGTCCACACTAGACGCGACGTGACAGAATCAATCAAATATCACAGCCAATCAGAAGCGCGTGTGGGCGGGCTCTCCCTGGAAGCGCATTTTCACTAGCAACGAAATGGATACGTTTATAACATGATTTAGTAATATTGCAACTTTTAACATTGTTAAATGTACATATTGAGTGACTAATATAGTCTTTGCTATAGAATACACTTGTTGGTTCGCATTAAGTTCACAGTTTAAACAATCTTTACTTTCATTTATTTTCCAAATCTGAGGTGAACTATCTGTAGTTTGTTTCAGTATGATTATAAAGGACACACAAAGTGATATTCAAACTCACATTAGATACATTTAACTTTTTTTTTTTTTTTTTTAAAGATTTATTATGACAGGACAGATCAATACTGACAGGAAGTGAAGTGGGAGAGAGAGAAGGGGGTAGGGTCGGGAGGGGTCCTCGAGCCGGGATTCGAACTCGGGACGCCCGTAGCGCAACAGCACTATATGTCGGCGCACTGCCCACCAGGGCCGGCGCTAGCCATTTGGGTGCCCTAAGCACAAATGCTTGGTGGTGCCCCCCGCCCCACCCCCAAACCAACCACCCAATACCACCAAAGGAATAACAACGATTCAGAATTTCTTAGTTAGGTTCTCTTTACTTCCAAAATAACTGCTGCAAATAAATAATTTTACATTGGCACCAAACATGAAAATAAATAAATAATATAAAGGTTAAAATTATAAATACCAAATACCACCACAATTACTAAAAACACAGATTTGGAACGGAACAATGTAAACACAGAAAGTTAAAAGTGCAAAAAAAAGTTTAAAGTGCAAATAACAGTATAAATATGAATTTTCTGAAGTGTGAATTTTAAAGTGTACATTTTAAACTGCAAATAACCATACAAAATATTCAGGGATTCTACTGAAATGCATTTTTGATTGAACCATCATACAAAAATATTGCACACATTAGTCTATTATATAGGCCTATGTGTCACTGGAACATTTAAAATTCAAAACTCTATTTTACCTTTAAAAGAGGTCTGATGAGGCACAATATAATAATTCTGTACATAATTTGACAACTCTGTGAGTATGAAAATATACAAACACTGAGACTGTGGTTTGTTTATCTATAAATCTATAAATTAATATGGATTCAAGTTAGAAAATACTCAAACTAATATCAGATCGTTGAGGTAAATGCATTCAGAGGTCATTTTCATCTCTCTCACGTAAAAAAAAAAGGTTTGCTGTGCCAGCATAATTAATCAAATAGACTAAAGAATATTTATTCATATTTGCAGAAAAATATTATTATTAATGATTGTTGGAAATGTGTTCCAGCAAATATGCTTTTAAAAATGATGTAGGAATTTATTCTCCAGTAAATCACTGAGTCATGTTTCGTGTTTACCTGCTATCTGACACATGTACACGCAAGGGCTACAAAACTAAAATTTTTATTTAAAACATTGTCTTACCTGCAAGCGACGCGCGAGCATCATCCCGCTGTCTTTTCTTTTTCCTTTTTTCCGCCCCCGACTCTTGGTGCCTTTTCGAGGCCATGTCGGTGTCTCGTGTCTGCCAATTTGCCAAAAGCGCCACTGCCAAATTTGACATTGATTGAGGCATAATCGAACATACCACTGGGAGGTGGGGAAGGGGGGCACCAGAGGGAGACTGGAGAGAGGGCCGCACAGGAGATTCACCTCTTCTCGGCTAATTTGGTCTAGGCCTATATTTTATATTGCTTTTGTATATCAACATGCTTTAGACATATTTTGTTTGTTATTTATACTAGTAGCTTGTTGTGATTTTTCACGACCCAGATTTTTTGGTGCCCCCCCCAGGCACTTGGTGCCCTACGCGCAGTGCGTGGTGTGCGTGTGCGGAGCGCCGGCGCTGCTGCCCACAAAGCTATCAGCGCCGACAGATACATTTAACTTTGAACAAAACACATAATCAGTGGCTGAGGTTATCACGGTCATTAGTTTGAATGCTGTTGTTCCAGCCACGACGTCTAAATGAGAAATCTTGCGTGTCGCTGTCGCGGCTAGATAGGACAAAAACTCTGATTAACATGGAAAAGAATACCCTTTTATCGCGTGTAGTTAGGACACGGTGTTATAAGGTATTCTAATCGTTGAATTGGTGGGTTTTTGCTAAATGTGAACCAAAATTATCACAATTAAAAGAATCAAAGACTTAAACTCCTTTAGTCTGTGTGCAGTGAATTTATTTAATACACAAGTTTCACAATTTGAGTTGAATTACTGAAATAAGCAAACTTTTCCACAACATTCTAATTTACAGAGATGCATTTGAAACAAGAAAGCACAATTACATCATGTATTTCATGAAGCAAAATTAAATACAAAAACAAAACTTTCTGACATTGTTCTTTGGGGAGGTACTCATCTTTGAGTTGGTCTCAGTCTATTGAATTTTCTGGTTTTGAAGATGGGCTTTATGCACTCTTTAGATAAAACTTTAGATAATGTTTCTTTGTTACTTCGCTTGTAGTGACTGAAGCTGATCTACTTACTGTGATTGTTTTTTGTATGACTTTGTAAAGAAAATGAATGTTTGAAAAGCTTCCCACATTCAGTGCAGTGATACGGTTTCTCTCCAGTGTGGACCCTCTCATGTCTTTTCAGGTCTCCTGACTGACTGAATCTCTTGTCACAGTGTAAACACTTGTAAGGTTTCTCTCCAGTGTGAATCCTCTCATGTGTTTTCAGATTTCCTGAACTAATGAATCTCTTGTCACAGTGTGAACACTTGTACATTTTTTCTCCAGTGTGAATCCTCTGGTGCAGTTTTAAACAGCCCGCTGTAGTAAACGTCTTTTCACACTCAAAGCACATGTACTCTCTCACACCGGTATGTATTTTATGATGTTCTTTAAGATGTACTAATTGTGTGAAATTCCTCCCACATTGATCGCAAGTAAACGGTTTCTCTCCAGTATGAACTCTCATGTGTGCTTTAAGTGGTCCTTTTAGCCTGAAACTCTTCCCGCACTGATCACACTTGTACGGTTTCTCTCCAGTGTGAATCTTCTCATGCATTTTCATATATGCTGACTGACTGAATCTCTTGTCACAGTGTGAACACTTGTACGGTTTCTCTCCAGTATGAACTCTCATGTGACGCTCAAGACTTATTTTGCTTGAGACAATCTTTGCACACTGAGTGCAGGTGAAAGATTTCTTGCCTCTTTTTTTCTTTACATCTTTCTGTTTGAGTTGAGAGCAACTCAAAGGTTTTTCTCCAGCTTTCCCATGACTTTTCTCCTCAACTTCACTCAATTCTTCTTTCTTGTTGATTTCTTCAATCAACTCTATAAAAAAAAAAAAATCATTTTGAGTAACTCATAAAAAAGCTGAGAAATGTGGACATAAAAATGAACCCTGATATAACAATATATATATATATATATATATATATATATATATATATATATATATATATAAAATTTATTAGTTTCTACATGTTCTAATGAGTTACATTGTTTTAAATCAAGAAACAGGCTTGGGTTGCCTGATAATATTAATAATAGTATCACTTTTTGTCTCTTAGAAATGCACATTTGATAGTAGCTTGATTTAGGATGCAGAGGTAAATCTGTACAAATTGTGGCAACCACAGATTTATATGCTTAAATATATTCAGACGTTTATTTTCTACCACAACACCAGAGGTAACGTTACTGCCTCTGGACATAATTCTGTACAGGCTTTGAATGCTTTGTAAGCCTTAATATAAACAGTCATTAAAGTCGAAAGATGTATAAACACCAACCTTCTTGTTCCTCGTGTTTTATCCTGCAAAGTTCTGGTTCCTCTTGTTTTATTTTCAATGTTTCTGGTTTCTCGTGTTTTATTCTCCAGGTTTCTGGTTCACTCGTGTCCTCTTCTCTTTCTTCTTTAACAAACACCATCTTCACAGCAGCAGATCTCATTCAACTGATACTCCTCCAGCTATTCCTGCGTGCTTCAAAACTTAGTTACGACTGTGAGAATAAAAATACTACTGGTACTGACGCGATTCAACAGTTTTTTTTTTTTTTTTTTTTTCATTTCTAACAGTTTGTATAAAACAGCATCACGATAACAACAGTGAGCGCAGTGAAATTAAACATAGTGCTTTGAGGTTTAATGGTGTTTGGCAAACAAACTTATGTGTTTTAGTGCCTCCCGCTGGACTGGAGTGTGAAGCGGCGAGAGGAGGGAAAATAATAAAGTGACGTGAGGCATGGCTGCGGGGCGGGTTTTCGAGTAACTGTTTTGGGGGGACGCAAAATAACACAGGGAAACTTAGTGCCTGTACAAGGTGCAGTGTTTTATTAATATTACTTTTTCCTTTACAAAAAAAAAAAAAAGCCAATCTCCACAAATGAAAAGCAATTAAAATGCCTCGTATTTTAGTACACTTCACCAAACTTACAAATCATGTGAAAGCTGTAAACCTTATGTGTATTATTTGTGATATTAGAATAAAATATACGGATAATAATTGAACAACAGCAAATAAAATAAAATATAATTTAACACGTTCATTTCACTGATAACTGGTCATGGTCTTTCAATAAAAAGGCTCGTTTTGCAAAAGCTATTCATTTACAATATAGCAAACTGGGCGCTTAATGCAAATGTAATTGGCCACAATTACAAAAGCAGGTGATTATGTTCGCACATCTATGCAAATGTCTCTATGTATAAAGACAAAAGAATGAGGTTAATCCGCAGTTATAGTGATCGTATAGATTTACAAAAATGCTGATAGAATGTACACAACGAATATGTCAAATAGCTTTGCACAACCAAACGGGAACTGGTACAATTATTTCATCCTCCATTACTACAGCGAACTATAGCTATTAATGCTAACATTAGTGACGAGTGCTTATTCTAGTATTTCTGTGGGGATATAAACTCAAAACGAACCCACTGCGCAATGTGACGTTGTAGTGACGTCTTTTCCATGTCATTTTTGACATATGGTCTACCAAATAAATAAATAGTCATACAGATAATAAATCTTGTTTGTTTATAAATAATCTGTATTCATATGTATAATCATGTTGATAGGCTCTATTTTGTAAAACACATTTACTGCAACTGCCATAGACGTCCAAATGACGTCCAAAAAAACCCAGATCAAATGTTGAACGTCAAAATGACGTCCAAGTTGGGTCATGGTTGGACGTCCAAATAGTAGACCTAGTTTGGACGTCGAATAGATGTCCAGAATTGGTCATGGACCGACGGACCCAATATAAACATGATCTGCACGTCTATCTGACGTCCAATGTTTAGTGGGAAACAACTGCCATGAGTCTTGTATGATTTCTTTTAATACTGATATTTTCTTATACCCCTATTTCTACCCAGACAGCATCTGACTCTGTGCCAGATTCGTTTTCAACGGGCAAATCCGCGTTACAGTCACATCCGTTTCAGTGCTGTATCACAGTCCTAGACGGATCCGGCCCGTGTCTGGTTTCAGTGGGCACGGTCTACTATCGCAGAGCGGATCCGGGCCGAGTCTGGTACGGAGCTGGCCCAGTGCTGGCCCAGATGAGCGGAAAACCAGATGCGTGCCGGTATTGGCCCGTTGTGCCAAAAGACACTGGCCCAAGTCCGTTTTGCGGATTTGCGGGAGTGTGGGCCAGAATCAGGCCGGATGAAATTTGCTGTCAGGGTAACAGCAAACACTGAGATAAAGTCATCCGCTGATGAGTCAGAGGCTCATTATTAACAGAGCTGCTGAAAAGACTCTATTACATGTCGCTCCTGATTTCACCTCATTTATTTGGAAAAACACTACATTATGTTTTTTATTCTGTTCGCCATTAGTATAAAAATGAATTCAGTTACTCAGTGATATAATTTTGGCAGATCAGCTCCTCCCACTGCAACCACATCATCAGTGAAGCTCCACCCACAGCAATTCAGCAATAAATGCTGGAATATCCCTGCAGCGGTCACAGATTTCCTCCAGGTATTAGCGACACCTTCAGGTGAAATATGTGTAACGTTAGTTGAATCTGTCACGTCATCTAGCTAGCCACGTTAGCAGCAGATCCACGGAAAAACGCACACATGCTGTAAGCTGTCTTGTATGAAGAAGGTTGTTCGAAGAAAAGCCTATACATAAATGACTTCTAATGTCTCCTGTATTTCTGATTAGAAGGCGCTTGTTGTTTATTCTTTGAATTTCATCTGTTAATCGGCAGTTATGTTCTGTGTGTATTGATAGTTCAGTAAGAAAAGACTGTTAAAAACAGAAACTCATGCACTCACAATGAAAAAAAAACCCCGTGTATTTTCACCCCTGGAAGAGTGCAAGAATTCATTGTGGAAAAAGAAAGATCGTTGCCAGCCCTTGATGTAAAGAGCATCCAGTCGACCTTGGTGGAGATAGCAGCCATTGGTGGAACTGCCCAGGTAGCCAAAATGATCTGGCCCAATAACGGCCCGAATCCGGCAAACCGGAAGAAATGACTCGGGCCAGATGCGGTTGCCGGACTCGTGTGGATCACGGGAATGAATGACGCCCCAGAATCGGCCCGAATACGCTGGCCCGAGTCCGGCTGCCGACACTGCCGGCATCGGGCCACAATCGCGCCAGCACAGATTGTACAATTCGCCGGTACTGACCAGAGTCCATTTGCCGAAATTTAGCCGACATTGCCGGCATCGGGCCACAATCACGCCAGAATAGATTATACAATTAGCCGGTACTGGCCCGAGTCTGGATTCCAAATGAAAATGTAGGCTATATGAAATACAGACATCTATTTATTTATTCAAGAACAACAAAATTTAAAAAGCATTATTAGCTTGTGTGCTAAAGTATATAGCCTACCCGTATAAGTGTAATGCAATTAAATGGTTCGTTAAAAACTACAAAAAATGCATTAAAGTTTTCCTCCATTTTTTTTTTTTTTTTTTTTAACACAAAAATCACAAACACATGCACCACCTCAGCCCCATCCCAAGTAAGAATGACACCATATAAATACTGTATAAGAAATTTTTATTTGAATTTATTATTGAAAAAAACTTCTTCAAATGCATAAAAACACTATAGAAACTCTAAGAACTCTCAGGACCTCAAGTTTATCCTAAAAGAGGGACAGAATAAATGAAAGAGAGAGATAAAGAGGGGACACATATTGACACAGAGTTAGTCAGGTCTCAGTGATCTCAATGGTAAGTGGTAACAACATTTGGAGCATACCTTACAGAAATTCATTGATGTAGGGCCTGCTCTCTTCTTCCACCATGGCATGTTTATAAACTTCTCAGTTTCTCTCCCCAGCTCACTGCAGTATTTTCAGAAAATATTTCAAAAAGAAAATTGTCAGTCTGGTATATGTGGTACTAGTTTGCCTATTTAAACTTGAAGCTTAGCACAAAGACCAGGTGATGACGAAAAAAAGTACAATTCTGTGTGATTAAACAGTCATTTTATTCACACCACATTTTCACTTTTTGCAGACTTTATTATGCTGTAGATGTACTTTTAAACTAATACAATTTTACATTTTTGAAATGACAAAAAAAAAAAAGTTTTATAAAGTTTAACCCTTATGTGTTGTTGGAGACGTTTTTGTCCACTATATATGGGGTGCTGTTGCGTCTTAATTTGGCTACAACTTTGTATGCGTTTCACCAAATGGAATGATTTTTGGTAAAAAAAAATCTTATTTTGACACATATTTTGGGACAATGCTTTGAAATTTCTCAAATACTCAACGATACACTGAGCAAATTCACTATACTGTTATGTTTTGGATGAAAACATCCACTAAATGTAACTTTTTTCTTTTTTTTTAAAGTAGTTTCTGGCTTATATATGAAGTTATATGGAGTATAACAGCATGTTATAGTGTGTGTGTGTGTGTGTGTGTGTGAGAGAGAAAAACCTTTGCACACTTCCCTGACAGCAAATTTCATCCGGCCTGATTCTGGCCCACACTCCTGCAAATCCGCAAAACGGACTTGGGCCAGTGTCTTTTGGCACAACGGGCCAATACCGGCACGCATCTGGTTTTCCGCTCATCTGGGCCAACACTGGGCCAGCTCCGTACCAGACTCGGCCCGGATCCGTCTAGGACTGTGATACAGCACTGAAACGGATGTGACTGTAACGCGGATTTGCCCGTTGAAAACGAATCTGGCACAGAGTCAGATGCTGTCTGGGTTACCTTTATGCATCTGAGAAAATCAAAATGTGCACCTCAGCTTTCACAACTACATGGAGTAAACAAAAACAAAGTCAGTGTATTTATGCACCTGCTGCCTTTTGATGGTGAGAAGTACGGATGGTCTATGGTCTAAAAAATGTCATTATAATGGAAGTCAATGGGGCGAAAACAGCCATGAACAGTAAATGAGGGAGAAAAAATTAAAAACTGATGCTGCACAAAAAAATAACAATGCATGAAAGCCAATCCTGGATTTTTTTTAAACATTTAGTAGTTTCAATCAGGAATGAGGTTGATTAACAGATTTATGCAAAAAAAAAAAAAAAAAAAACAATTTGGAAAATAAAATTTATCTGATACATTTTTACAGCAGTTCAATTTAGAGGATGTTTACATCCCAAACATAATGAAAGGGTAGTGAATTGAACAATGCACAAGGGTTAAATGGTATGGTCACTACTTGGCAATAAACTCTTTGGTGAATATCACAGCCTGTGAAACAGTGCAGTTTACAGCTAGGCCTATGTGAGTAAAAGAGTATTCAAAATGTAACAATTAATAATATTAATTTTGGCCCTACTTGACCACTCACAACACCCTGACTCAATCAGTAAAACAATATTAATATTGGGCCAATATTAATAATATGTTAATAATAATAATAATGGACCATCTGATTAAAATTTTCTAAAATAAATATATTTACACATCTATTCTATAGCAAAATATAACATTCAATACTCACATGGCACAGATGCACTTTTTTCAGATGATCTTGACAAATCTGACAAAAAAAAAAAAAAAATGAAAATGCAATCACAAAAAGATTAAAAGTAGTAAAGCAAACTACACTATTCACATAGTGAATATAATTGTGTAATTAAATTCCACTAACCACTAATGAATACATTAACAAAACAAAAAAAACTGCTGCATATTTTCAATATGTTTTACAGTCTGCTGAAAAAAAAAAAATACTTACAAAGCCAAAGACACTCAATGCTGTGGAGCCTTTGGGGTTCAGCAGCCAGTGACACAAAAACAAAGAGGAGAAAAGGCATCACTCAGTATGTGTCAGATAATGCATATATCATTTATCAGATTTTTAATCTGTGATTATTGACTAATCATTGTGTTTAGCATGGCAAGTGCAAGATACAGAATGACTGCATTGGCTTGTGAGTCTCTCGCTCGCTCGCTCTATCGCACTCACGTTGAGAGAGCGCGCGCGCGCTCCCTCAAATCTACGAGACAACACGATAACACAAGTCTTAAGTGTAAAAATATAATTGTTGATAATTGTAAAGTGAATATATTTTTAACTAACCTTACCTTGACAGAGTGGAAAGTGAGGTTTTCTCAATTCTAGCAGATCTGCGCAAATGACGTCATACAGATAACGGCATTAACGGTAATCAGAGGTCCTGAAGAGCGGGCCATAGAAAATAAAGACGGAGAAACTCGTTTAGGTGAACAATAGTTTTAGATATTGTATATTTAAATGACAGCCCGTTAAATACACACTTTTGTACATAATACTTTACCTGTGAAAAGCTCTTCCATCAAGCGATGTCCACTCATTCAAACAGATTCCAGCTATGCGCGTGACGTGAACTGACCGCGGCTTATATAGCCTCTGGTTCTTTCGCGGGCTTCGCACGTGAGGTTTAAAATAGTCAGTTATATTTATAACTGTTTTGTAGTTTTTTTTATTATTATTATCTGAGACGTATAGTTAGGTCATTATACATTGCGTTATATTTCCCTGGCACAAATAAATAAATTATTTTATTTTTATTTTTTTTGGCCAGGGAAATGACACACAGAGTTTTTTTTTTTACAATAGTAATGATAGTTTCACTCACTGATTTCAATTTTCTCAAAAGCTTACCACTTCATACTGAGGTATTAGTTTTTGCAATTATGCCACATTATGATTATCAAGCCTGAAAATGGAGTTGAAGGGGAGACCTGGTAAGAAGCATGTTATTACCTTTGTTACAGCCAGATACCATTTTATTTTTGGGGGTGTAGAGCAATCACAGTCAGAAAGTTTCATATAATTTAGATGAAGGGAACATTTTTAAATTATAAACAAAGTCCATTTAGGTCAGCCTAATGAATGATAGAATTATTTTTTCATATAGTAATACAATGAAATAAATAACATTGGCAGGGAAAATGTTTGACTTCTCTAAAGCATTTTGTTAAAAAAAATAAAAATAAAAATAAATAATATATATATAATATATATATATATATATATATATATATATAGCAATTTTGTAATTCAGCCTAGTTAATTAATTGTGTGTGTGTTGTGTGTTTGATCTCCATTGTGAGGACCAAATATTCACACAAGGAGTAAAACTTGATTTTTTAATATTTTTCTGACTTACACTTATGGACTACAGTCGGGCTGAATGTGGTTAAATATGCCGTTTCTCAGCCAGAATCGGGCCGGATCCACAGTTCCGAAGCCTAGCCAAATCCGGCAACCTTTACTGGGCCAGAGCTGGCTCACTTCTGGCTTGCCGCTGCCGGCACACAGCCGAGTGAGCCGACACTCAGCCGCAACCGGCCCGATTCTGCTGGCTACCTGGGTGAAGACGTTGCTATTAGATAGGGCTGCACGATTAATCGAAGGCGATTGTCATGCTCATGTTGTCAGTGAAGCCGGTTGTGTAATCAGCAATTTCCAGCACCTGTGTTCAGGTGGAGCGGCATGTACTACACAGAGCCGTACTCCACAGAAAAGATACGCTGAATCGCGTTCATTATCGCAAACGATTTAATCGGACGATTATGAAATCGAAAGAAATCGTTTGCGATAATGACAGCTGTTTGCGTAGCTTCTCAGTGAACTACGGCTCTGTGTAGACATGCTGCTACACCTGAAAGCATGTGAAAATATCACATTTAATAACGTTTTTACTCCAAACTCACTTCATATTATAATATTTATATCAGTCGAGTGTTTGAAATAAATCTTTCTGTGAGATAGCTATTTACACAGAATAAAGCACGAATAGTATTCTAAGCAGTGATAAAGGCATTGCATTATTATATACTGCATTATAAGGGAAATTATAATGAGAAGAAGTCAGATAAACCATATATTGTTGTAGTCGTGGGTTTATTAGTCACGTTGAATCAATGACAGCAGTTAAATCTTGTTTATTCAGCTGCAGCGATAGCAAAGATACGTTTCTATTTCTCTTCTTCTGGCGTATTTTGAGTTTCGGCGTGAGAATGAGAGCGCCCTCTGGCCTTCGGATGAAGATTTTCTAAACAGAACAGTGCTTTTCTAAAAGATACGCATGACAATTGCAGCTTTCGATTAATCCCGATTTCGATTTCACTTCGATTAATCGTGCAGCCCTACTATTAGACACTATAATAAGCACTAGATGCGAAATTGTCAGATTGAGGTATGCAAGAATGCTGAGGTAAAGACGCCCTCGCTCTTTCTCTGCTGTCTCTTTGCAATGGTTATAGAAATGGTCATTAATATGAATATACGAATTAATAAAATCAATTTTGTTTTTTAAACACCACACCCTCAGCCTCCTCATTTTTTCTTGGGCTACACGACAGCACCCCTACTTCCCGCGGTAATGCCGATGATCCTTTAACATGTAAGTCTCAAGGTATGCTTTTCATGCAAAAGACTTTCCACACGGAGAGAAGGTGAAAGAGCTTTATTAAATGTGAGTTAGCAAATGAGCCTTACAGTTTCCTTTCTGTGTAAAAGCCTTTCCACAATGAGAGCAGCTGAAAGGCTTTTGCCCAGTATGAATGAACATGTGTCTATTAAGGGTTGCTTTCTGTGCAAAAAGCTTTCCACACTGAGAGCAGCTGAAAGACCTTTTCCCAGTATGAATTAACATGTGAGTCCTGAGGTTTGAATTATCTGTAAAAGTCTTTCCACACTGAGAGCAGGTAAAAGGCTTTATTCCAGCATGAATCATCATGTGAGTCTTAAGGTTCCCTTTATGTACAAAACTCTTTCCACACTGAGAGCAGCTGAATGGCTTTTCTGAAGTGTGGGTTCGCAAATGAATTTTAAGTTGTACTTTCTGTGTAAAACTCTTTTCACACTGAGAGCAGCTGAAAGGCTTTATTCCAGTATGAATTAACATGTGAGTACCAAGATTTGATTTATCTGTAAACATCTTTCCACACTGAGAGCAGATGAAAGGCTTTTCCCCAGTATGAATTAATGTGTGCCTCTTAAGACCTGATTGATCTCTAAAACTCTTTCCACACTGGTAGCAGCTGAAAGACTTTTTCACTTCTGTTTTTTGATTGCTGCAACTCGCTGATTTTTCTCCACTGACATCATGATCTTTCTGATCCTGATGTTTTTCATCCACTTCATTCAGATCTTGTCTTTCTGCTTTCATTTTCAGTTCACCTAAAAAATAAAATCATTCTAAAGATGAAAATCAACTGGCACATTTGAAAAATAAAAAGGATAATATATTCGTGTAGAGAAAAAAATGTGTCAAAACCGTCCAATTTCACACAGATCCATAAAATGACTAAAACACTACATTATGCTAGTAGATGACAATATCATTTAGTAAAGAAACACTACACATCTATAGGCTTAACATGTAATACTCATGCACATGATGTTACTGTTTTTACAAATGGTGTGTCTGCTGTGACTGGATAACATTTTTGCATAGGAAGTATTACATGTGGAACAGCCTCAAATACTTTTACTTTGTTTTGTAAGATAAACATTATTTTTAGTTTTAAGATAAACTGGTGTGTGTGATTGACAACACCATCAAAGAGGGTTCGTTCTTTCCTCACTTTTTAGTAATTTAACTAAATGCTATTAGGAGAAACATAGTTTGATCACTGAAACAAAACAAAAAAGTAACTATTTTGAAATAAATAAAATATGACTGAACTTTACATTAGAAATCACTGATTACAGATCAGACATCAGAATAAACAAGTTATTCAAAGTTGAATCTAAATCTTTTTGGTGTCGGTTCAGTCATATCTCCCTATGAACGTTTAAACATGAATTTAAGACATTTTAATGACAGTTAAAGTCTTATTTTACATAAAGGATTTGTGGGTTTACCATAAACAGTCATTAAAGATGAATTAAGTATAAACACCAACCTCCTTGTTCCTCGTGTTTTATTCTCCAGGTTTCTGATTCTTCAATTTTTATTCTGCAGGGTTCTGGTTCCTCATGTTTTATTTTCCAAGGTTCTGGTTCACTCCTCACTCTCTTCTCCTCATTCTCTTCTTTGACAAACACCATCTTCACAGCAGCAGATCTCAGTTCAGCTGACTCTAATCCAGATATTTCTGCTTGCTTGAAAACTTAGTCACGAATATGAGGACGAGAATATTACAGGCATTTATTGACCTGATTCAAAAATGTTATCTTTCTACTAACAAAAACAACAGTTTGTACTGAAACAGCATCACGACAAAACAACAGAGAGCGCGTTGAAACTGAACAACTTTCTCTGAGGTTGTATAGCGTTGGTAAACAAACGTATGTATTTTAGCGCCACCCGCTGGACTGGAGGGTGAAACGATCGAGAGGAGGGGGAAAGTACGGGGGAAATTACTTAGTGCATGTATAAGCTGCGCTGTTTTTTACTATTAGAAAAAAAAGCCGATCAGCACAAATAAATGAAAAGGACTTGCATGGTATTTGAGCAGCACCAACAGTTTTCGTGAGTAAGAGTTAGAGAAGAAAAACGAGTCAAATATTAAAATGTTGAAAATCACACCAAGTTGCAGCATTTAAATATGGAAATTAAGATCAATGAAAACACGAGATTAATTAGAAAAATAATAAGAAAAAAATCCAAGCACCAAATCTCAGGCAAATTACGCATACTTGTTAAAATTGAAATATGCTTATAGGATTTCTAATACCTTTATTGTCTCCGTAATGAATAAATGTAGGAAGTTGTAAATCTACTCATAAATGTGTACATAAATAAATAATGAAATCCAACAAAAGAAATATTGCTGGTGTTTTTTTATTTTAAAACTTTTATGGCTGTCGGTTTCTGTCCATGAAAAACTGTAAAATGTTAATGATCTAATTACTCATCCCTCATATCCTAAAGGGGTGGAGCTAAGACACCAGGAAAGGTAGGATGCACAAATATGAAATGAGAAGCCCCCATTTGTGTTAGCTCAGGGTGTTGCTTTTCCTCCCAATACATAAATCAATGTGCAATCTCATTAGTCACATAGTCCGAATTTTCCCGCTCTTGCACTGTACAATTTAAACATGATTTCTACAAGATTATGATACATTTTTACAAAGAATTGACTGAGAAACATTTAAAGGAAATATTTTCAAACACACATACTAAACATATATTTTTTGAACCTATAAATTATCCAACTATCCAATGAGAAAATTCAACCAAAGTGCATTTTCATTATTATATCAAGAATTATATCAACTTCTGGAAAATGGGCATCTGATGACCCCTTGAACATGTAAGACTCAAGCAGAGCTGGGTAGATTACTTACAAATTGTAATCAGGTACAGATTCCAGATTCCATGACAAAAATTGTAGTCAGTAGTGTAATCAGTTACATTACATATTTTAGGTAATCTAATCAGATTACTTATAGATTACTTTTAATTTAACTTGTTTATCACACTGATTTAAATAGGATTATCTTGTACCATAATGATGTAAAAAATGCAAAGAGTAAGAAAATATGTTCCATTCTTTGTCATTTACAACATGAAGTGCATTAAACACTATATTACATCAAGGTTTCCCAAACTAGGGTTCGTAAAGGAACTGCAGGGGGTTTGTGAGTTTAATGAAAGCTAACAATTAATTGCATCTTAAAAAATGAAATTAAAATAAATCATTTTAAAACAAAGTCCCTTTCAAAGATAGTCTGTACACTACATTTGCAACGCCTCCGGGTAGCTCATACACGACCAAGTCTTAATAAATGGGTTAATCCTGAAATCTCAAAACCTGCTTGCTGAACTCACAATTAAATTATATGTCAAATCAATAGCCCCATGTGAAATTAATAGCCCCATTAATGTAGTTTCTTATGCTCAAATAACAATTAAAAAGTTTATTTTTCAGGGGTCTCAGGGGTAAAAAAAAATCAGGGGTAGTTATAATAAATACAGGTGCATCTCAATAAATTAGAATGTCATGGAAAAGTTCATTTATTTCAGTAATTTGTTAAATGTAAGCCAAAATCATCACAATTTGAGTTGAATTACTAAAATAAATTAACTTTTCCACAACATTCTAATGTATTGAGATGCACCTGTACATTTGGCATATAAGGTTTAGATGACAAACAATTTTGGAATGCCTGCATGACATGTAAATAAGAAATAATGTAAATGTAATGTAAATAAAAAAAGGGAAGACAAAAGCCTTCCAAAGACATAATAATACATAGTTAAAAACCTGTTAAAATGAATGTGTTCACCAGTATTGCTGCAATGTTGAAACCCTTCTTTAACCTGAAAAGATTTTTGTAAATCCAGTGGTCAAATGCTGTGTCACCACCTGTGGTGTGAATGTCCACAAAACTGGACTTTCTGAATGTATAAGCCTTTAATTGGTAGGCTGTTTTAGAAATAAAAATTGAAAAGATAAAAAAGAAAAATTAGGGGGAATCAATGAATTATAAATTATTTATTGCTATTGTGTGAATAATATGTAATCCATGAAAAAGTAACTGTACTCTGATTACGAGTACTTTAAAATGTAACTTACTCTGATTACAAGTACTTCATTTTTGGAATCTGATTACGTAATCCAGATTACATGTAATCAGTTACTACCCAGCTCTGGTCTCAAGGCATGCTTTTCCTGCAAAAGACTTTCCACACTGAGAGCAGGTGAGAGGGCTTCATTAAATGTGCGTTAGCATATGAACCTTACAGTTTCCTTTCTGTGTAAAAGTCATTCCACACTGAGAGCAGGCGAAAGGCTTTTTCCCAGTATGAATTAACATGTGTCTATTAAGGGTTGATTTATGTGTATAACACTTTCCACACTGAGAGCAGCTGAAAGGCTTTTCCCCAGTATGAATTAACATATGCCTCTTATGGGTTGTTTGATGGTTAAAAGTCTTTCCACATTGAGAGCAGCTGAAAGGCTTTTCCCCAGTATGAATTAACATGTGATTCTTATGGGCTGTTTGATGTGTAAAAGTCTTTCCACATTGAGAGCAGGTAAAAGGCTTTATTCCAGCATGAATCAACATGTGAGTCTTAAGATTCCCTTTATGTATGAAACCCTTTCCACACTTAGAGCAGCTGAAAGGCTTTTCTGATGTGTGAGTTAGCAAATGACTGTTAAGATGTCCTTTCTGTGTAAAACTCTTTCCACACTCAGAGCAGACAAAAGGCTTTATTCCAGTATGAATTAACATGTGAGTCCTAAGTTTTGATTTATCTGTAAAAGTCTTTCCACACTGAGAGCAGTCAAAAGGTTTTTTCCCAGTATGAGTTATCATGTGCCTCTCAAGGGTTGATTTTTGTGTAAAACTGTTTCCACACTGAGAGCAGGCAAAAGGCTTTATTCCAGTATGAATTATCATGTGCTTTTTAAGGGTTGATTTACGTGTATAACTCGTTCCACACTGAGAGCAGCTGAAAGGCTTCATTCCAGTATGAATTACCATGTGCTTCCTAAGGTTGGATCTGTCTGTGAAACACTTTCCACACTGAGAGCACCTGAAAGGCTTTTTGACTTTTGTGTTTTGACTGCTGCAACTCGCTGATTTTTCTCCATTAACATCATGATCTTTCTGAACCTGCTGTTTTTCCTCCACTTCATTCAGATCTTGTATTTCTTCTTTTATTTTAATCAGGCCTAAAAAATAAAATCAGAAAGATGAAAATCAATTGAGACATTTGAAAAATAAAAGGATAATATATTCATGTACAGACACACAGTTCACCAGCCGCATGTATTTCGGGAGAAACTGATGAATTAAGGTGCTGAATCCTGCATATTCCGCATGTCTCTGTTTTTATGAATCTCACATATGTTTCTATGTATCTCACGTTATAGATCACAATCATTTATACCGTTTTTTTAAACAACAAAATACACTCATTTACACGTATTTGTGAATCGGAATATCAGATAGTTTATGACATGGTGAGCAAGTGTGTGAATATTTTGAATTAAAACGGAAAAACTGAATAAAAGCGATACATCTGTCATACAGCGGTATTGTGGCTGAGGTGTGACAGACATGACGCGTCGCCATGGAAACAATAAGGGTGAACGTTCTAAAATAACGGTCACCTAAAAAAAAAAAAAAATCACTCCAGGGGGCCAGATAGAATATTTTAAACTCACTAGTGAAAGGGTTCAGATAAACTGGTGCGGTGTGGTTGACAGCACCAGCAAAGAGGGTTTATTTGATCAGTTTCTGTAATTTAACTAACAAATTACATTCATGCTATTAGGAGAAAATTTGAATTTTGAAATAAAATATGAGTGAACTTGAATAATTACACATTAGAAATCACTGATTACTGATCAGAACATTTTGTTTTTAGGAGAAGTTAATCAAAGTTAAGCAAAGATAGTCTAAAAAGTCTAAATCTTTCTTGATGTCAGTTCAGTTACATTTTATAAATTTTTGAAACATGGATTTAACATATTTTCATGACAGTTAAGGTCTTATTCATACATAAAGGATTTGTTGGTGTACCATAAACAGTCATTAACGATGAATGAAGTATAAACACCAACCTCCTTGTTCTTCTTCTTTCATTCTGCATATTTCTGGTTCCTCATTTTTTATTCTCCATGTTTCTGGTTCTTGTTTTATTCTCCAGGTTTCTGGTTCACTCATGTCCTCCTCACTCTCCTCTTTAACAAACACCATCTTCACAGCAGCAGATCTCAGTTCAGCTGATTGTCCTCCAGATATTCCTACTTGCTTTAAAATTTAGTCACGACTATGAGGACGAGAATATTACAGGTATTTATTAACCCAATTCAAAAACAGTTTTCCTATTAACAGAAGCAACATTTCTAAGCGTTTGTACTGAAACAGAATCACGACAAAACAACAGAGAACGCGTTGATACCGATCTTCTTCTGAGATTTAATGGTGTTTGACAAACAAACGAATGTGTTTTAGCGCCTCCAGCTGGACTGGAGTGTGAAACGTCGACAGGAGGGAAATAATACGGAGAATGTTAAAGCTGCAGTCCGTAACTTTTTTAGTTAAAAATGTATACAAAATTAATTTGATAAAGTACATAACCAACCAGTGTTCAAAACTATCGCCATAGCCTACTTAAGCCTGATTCACAATGGTTAGCTTATAATAATCTTTTTAAATTAAGTGGTAGGGGTAGGTTTTTGCGGGAAATTCAAGCATGCCACTGCGTCATTACATCACGTCTCCCACTTTTTGATTAAACAATGTTCTGTTTGAATCTTAAATTGTCTGATTTGCTCTGATATGTTTCTGTTGTTGATACAATAATACATAATTGGATGCTAAATTTATTTTTACAAGATTGTCTTGCAGTGTGTGTACACATAAATGTGGCTAAAGCAAACAATCTCATGACAACAGCTTTTTGCCCACAGAAGCAAGGGGAGGGGTGAGCAGAGCTCATTAGGATTTAAAGGGACATGCACCGAAATGGCTCGCTGAGAACAGAGATGTTTTTTTTACAAAATAAAAATAGTGGGTTTTTTTGAGAAAATTTAACCAAAGTGTGTTGTAGTCTATTTATTAAGAAAGAATTTTATCAACTTTGGCATTCAATGACTCCTTTAACATGCACGTCTCAAGGTATGCTTTTCCTGCAAAAGACTTTCCACATTGAGAGCAGGTGAAAGGACTTCATTTAATGTGAGTTAGCATATGAACCTTACAGTTTCCTTTCTGTGTAAAAGTCATTTCACCCTAAGAGCAGCTGAAAGGCTTTTCCCCAGTATGAATTAACATATGCCTCTTATGGGTTGTTTGATGGTTAAAAGTCTTTCCACATTGAGAGCAGGTGAAAGGCTTTATCCGAGTATGAATTATCATGTGCTTTTTAAGGGTTGATTTACGTGTACAACTCTTTCCACACTGAGAGCAGCTGAAAGGCTTTTCTGATGTGTGAGTTTGCAAATGACTGTTAAGATATCCTTTCTGTGTAAAACTCTTTCCACATTCAGAGCAGATGAATGGCTTTATTCCAGTATGAATTAACATGTGATTCCTAAGTTTTGATTTATCTATAAAAGTCTTTCCACACTGAAAGCAGACGAAAGGCTTTTTCCCAGTATGAGTTATCATGTGCCTCTCAAGGGCTGATTTTTGTGTAAAACTCTTTCCACACTGAGAGCAGGCGAAAGGCTTTATTCCAGTATGTATTATCATGTGCTTCTTAAGGGTTGATTTACGTGTATAACTCTTGCCACACTGAGAGCAGCTGAAAGGCTTTGTTCCAGTATGAATTATCATGTGCTTCTTAAGGATTGATTTACGTGTATAACTATTTCCACACTGAGAGCAGCTGAAAGGCTTCATTCCAGTATGAATTACCATGTGCTTTCTAAGGTTGGACCTGTCTGTGAAACTCTTTCCACACTGAGAGCAGCTGAAAGGCTTCATTCCAGTATGAATTACCATGTGCTTGCTAAGGTTGGATCTGTCGGTGAAACACTTTCCACACTGAGAGCACATGAAATGCTTTTTAACTTTTGTTTTTTGACTGCTGCAACTCACTGATTTTTCTCCATTAATATCATGATCTTTCTGAACCTGATGTTTTTCCTCCACTTCGTTCAGATCTTGTCTGTCTTCTTTCATTTTCATCAGGCCTAAAAAAATAAAATCATAAAGATGAAAATCAACTGGGACATTTCAAAAATAAAAGGATAATATATTCACGTACAGACGAAAATTATGTCAAAACTGCCCAATTTCACACAATTATGTGAAATGATCACATGTCATTTAGTAAAGAAACACTACACATCTATACATGTAATACTCATGCACATGATGTTACTGTTTTTACAAATGGTGTGTCTGCTGTGACTGGATAACATCTTTGCATAGGAACTATTACATGTGGAACAGTCTCAAATACTTTTACTATGTTTTGTAAGAGAACATTATTTTTAGTTTTAAGATAAACTGGTGCGGTGTGGTTGACAGCACCAGCAAAGAGGGTTTGTTCTTTGATCACTTTCTGTAATTTAACCATTTAAATAACAGATTATATTCATTCTATTAGGAAAAAAATTGTTTAGTTTGGTCACAGGCTTGGTTCTCTCTCTCTCTCACACACACACACACACACACACACACACACAAACAAACAACAAACAAAAAAGAAAAAAAAAAATGGAATTTTGAAATAAAGTATGACTGAACTTGAATAATTACATTAGAAATCACTGATTACGGATCAGAACTTTTTGTTTTCAGGAGAAGTTAATCAAAGTTAAGCAAAAATAAAGTCTAAATCTTCTTGATGTCGGTTCAATCACATTTTCATACGAACTTTGAAACATGAATTTAAGACATTTTAATGACAGTTAAGGTCTTATTTATACATAAAGGGTTTGTTGGTGTACCATAAACAATCATTAAAGATGAATGAAGTATAAACACCAACCTCCTTGTTCCTCATGTTTTATTCTCCAGGTTACTGGTTCCTCTTGTTTTATTTCCAAGGTTTCTGTTTCCTCTTGTTTTATTTCCAAGGTTTCTGGTTCCTCTTGTTTTATTCCCAAGATTTCTGGTTCCTCTTGTTTTATTTCCAAGGTTTTAGGTTCCTCTTGTTTTATTCCCAAGGTTTCTGGTTCCTCTTGTTTTATTCTCCAGGTTTCTGGTTCACTCGTGTTCTCCCCACTCTCCTCTTTAACGAACACCATCTTCACAGCAGCAGATCTCAGTTCATCTGATACTCCTCCAGATATTCCTGCTTGCTTTAAAATTTAGTCACGATTATGAAGACAAGATTATTACAGGTATTTATTGACCTAAAAAACATTTTTTTTCCTACTAACAGAAGCTACATTTCTAACTGTTTGTATTGAAACAGAATCACGACAAAACAACAGAGAAAGGGTTTATATTGATCTTCCTCTGAGGTTTTATGGTGTTTGACAAACAAACGTGTGTTTTAGCGCCACCCGCTGGACTGGAGTGTGAAACGTCGACATGAGGGAATTAATACGGGGATGATAATAAAACCCGTGTATCATTAGTTCTTTCGTTTTTTTTATTTAATACTGAAAGAAGAAACGTGAGAAAACGTCGTTTTAGTTTTTTTTTCTTTTCCTTTTTTTCCAGAAAAACGAAAAACAAGAATTAATTTCTCGTTTTTTCGTTCAGGGGTGGAAAAAACAATAAACAGCTTTTGATTGTTCGATTTCTACACATGGGCGGGAACCGGTAACCTACTGATTTACCCGTTATTCCGTTTTGAACACAAAAACGAGAAAACGAATATACGAAGGTACACAGACCTGAATAATCAGGGTATCTTCCGTCCATTCCATATCCATTTTCAAACAAAAAAACGGAAAACGAAAAAACGGATCATTTTTTTCATTTATCATTTCATCATAACATGAACAAAAATAAATAAGGATTTTAAAAAATAAGGAAAATACACATTTTTCTTTATTTTGTTTTTCATTCTTACTTATTAAAACTAAATTAGCAAAAATAAAATCGTAAAAAAACTACCTTTTCAACGAAGAAAAACTTTTCTCGTCAGCATTTACAATGGTCAACAGCAGGGGCAGCAAAGACACGGCAACAGATTAGAAGGTACATGACCTCCGTGAAGTTGGCCCCCCCACCCAACACAAAACGTCGGCAAAATAGTCTCATTCGTTTGTGCTCCGTTTGTGCTGCAAATTTTTTTGTTTGTGCTGCTTCGGTTTTTTTAGATATTAAAAAAAGTATGTATAGGTCATTCAGCGGTCACGCAGCCCCCCACATGCTCCAAATTTATCCAAAATGGACTCATTCGTTTGTGCTTCGTTTGTGCTGGTTTGTGCCTGTCAAAGTTTCGTTTGTGCTGTTTCTGTTATTAAAATATTACACATTGAATTCTGGGCGATGACGTCACCATGCTCCAAATTCATCCCAAATAGTCTCATTCGTTTGTGCTTCGTTTGTGCTGGTTTGTGCCGTTAAAAGTTTCGTTTGTGCTGTTTCTGTTATTAAAATATTACACATTGAATTCTGGGCGATGACGTCACCATGCTCCAAATTCATCCCAAATAGTCTCATTCGTTTGTGCTTCGTTTGTGCTGGTTTGTGCCGTTAAAAGTTTCGTTTGTGCTGCTTACTTGTTTATATATTAAAATAATATTTAATTAGCCTACTAGTTTCTGAGGTCACGCAGCCGCAAACACGCTCCAGATTCACCCCGGTTATCTCGTTCGCTTGTGCTGGATTGTGCCGGTGAAAAGTTTGTTTGTGCTGTTTGTGTTATTAAAATAATAGATACTGTTTTTTGCTGATGACGTCCCCCCATGCACGCTCCAAATCTACCCCAAATAATCTTGTTTGTTTGTACCGAAAATTTCGATTATGTTTCTGTTATTAAAATACACTGAATTATGAATGAATTATCATGTTATAAAAATATTCATTTCCATTACTACCATTTGTGTACCCACAGTTTTACAACAAATAGTGCAAACAACGCTGCCTCAGTTTGCATGACTGACTGAACGCAACTCACAAACTGCACAATCTTATTGACTTCGTGTTACATTCTCCCACATCTTGAAAAGCAAAAGCACAAACAAATGAGACTATTTTAACCCCTATTTTTAAGTTAAATTTGAAAAACGTTTGGAGCATTTATTTGTTGTTGTTGTTCGGTAAATATAAGTTTTCGTTTTTTAAAGGATCGAACAGCGGCCAGAAGAAGGCTGCTCATAGTCTGTTTGATCAATTTATACCTTCTTAAATCATCACGACTTACCTCAAATAAAATAGGCAAGTATAAAACACTAAAATCTATACATATAAAACAGGGCAATAAAGCAATGTTAGTTTAAACGTTAACCCTAGATTAATGTGTGCTGTTAGGCGCACATCCAATCGTTTTGCGGAAAGGGGATGCTGAAGCCGTTTTGCGGACATGAAGGCGCCAGCGCTATCATTTTTTTCAGTGGAAACAATCTATAATTATCCATCATTTTTAACACATCATTCGGAAATATAAAAAAGTCTACGTTTTATTTGTAATAATATCAACAAAACGTTACAAACTGGTTTTATAAAATAAAGAAAACAAACATGAGGCTTTCTGCTGTCATGTAGCCATGCTTCACAAAACGAACAGAAAATCAGCGCATACATCCTTCATAAAAATAATAAATATATAAATAGAACGCTTTCAATTATTACTTATCGAAACACATTAACAAATTAATAAAAAAAACTTTCATTATAATCTGTAAAGTGGTGTTGTGTTCTTTCAGATGTGCGGTGCCACTTTGCTCATATGCTGTTCTTGTAATGTTCTGCTTATAATGACATACAGGTTTATGCTCTGAATAAGTTGTGGTGTGTAAGCAGGTGAAGTTGCGTTGGTCAATTTTGATAACAGATGCATTTTTGGCTCGGCCCACCCAATTTTCTCTGGGACCACTCACATTGTGATTCCTGGCTATGCTACTGCTTTAAAAAGCTAAGCCGCACAAACGAAATTTTTAACGGCACATGGGTACACAAATGGTAGTAATGGAAATGAATATTTTTATAACATGATAATTCATTCATAATTCAGTGTATTTTAATAACAGAAACATAATCGAAATTTTCGGTACAAACAAACAAGATTATTTGGGGTAGATTTGGAGCGTGCATGGGGGGACGTCATCAGCAAAAAACAATATCTATTATTTTAATAACACAAACAGCAAAAACAAACTTTTCACCGGCACAATCCAGCACAAGCGAACGAGATAACCGGGGTGAATCTGGAGCGTGTTTGGGGCTGCGTGACCTCAGAAACTAGTAGGCTAATTAAATATTAGGCTATTTTAATATATCTAAACAAGTAAGCAGCACAAACGAAACTTTTAACGGCACAAACCAGCAAAAACGAAGCACAAACGAATGAGACTATTTGGGATGAATTTGGAGCATGTGGGGGGCTGCGTGACCGCTGAATGACCTTTAATATCTAAAAAAACCGAAGCAGCACAAACAAAAAAATTTGCAGCACAAACGGAGCACAAACGAATGAGACTACTTTGCCTTATTTTTAAAATCCTTATTTATTTTTGTTCATGTTATGATGAAATGATAAATGAAAAAAATGATCCGTTTTTTCGTTTTCCGTTTTTTTGTTTGAAAATGGATATGGAATGGACGGAAGATACCCTGATTGACCTGGCCCACCAGAAGCTTAGCCCATCCTGGCCCCTGGCTACATAGCCTTACAGCCAATCACAAAGTTGTAGCAATATTCAGTTGAGCTCCATATATTTTCCCTTTTTCACTATTCCCTGCACCCGCATACATTTTAATATTGTATATAATTTTCGCGCCATCAATATGTAGAATATTGAAATCGCTTTGCGCTGTTTAACGTTACTTTCACTTTCGATTTTGCGATTAACGCGCAGTCTGTGTTGCATATTTTACTCGATCAGTTTGTACATGAGCACAAGGTTGAGTAGCAAATCCTCCAGCATGGTCAGTCATCTCTCCTTACTCTCGACACGTGATTATTAGTCAAATCCATATCTGATTCCTGCAGCTATAGTGTTGGACGCAGGGTTGCCAAGCCCGCATATCTTCCATGGAATTTACTTTTTAAAGTGTTGTCATGGGTTGATTTCCCCCCGTAGTTTAAAGGTTTGAAATATTATTGAAATTAAATTTCAATCAGATACTTGTATTTAAATATTTAGCATTCTATCAATGACAAACCTGTGCTGGAGGTTAGGTTTTGTGATGGCCACTGGAAGTAAACCTTTGAGCTGTGTTTATGTACATAACTGTGTAAAATGTGTATTTTTGTTATGGATATTAATGACATATATGATTTTTGATATTTGGGGTATGGCCATTGTGCTGTTTTAGGCTGTTCTTGACTGACCATTGGGCTAGTTATGTCAGACAGACCTGATAACTCTGGGCTATAGATGAGGTGTAGAATTGTAGTGTATGTTTTGTACTAAATGGTTTTTATTTCTATAAAAATGCAAAACATTAGTGAAACAATGAGCAAACACTGTAACACCAGGGCCGGCCCGAGGCATAGGCGAAATAGGCAGTTGCCTATAGGGCGCAAAATGACAGGGGGGCGCCACACGAATTATTTGTTTGTTTTTTTTCGCAGAAGAGCGCCCTCTTGTGACCATCATGCGCTCCTACACCCACAAGCAAAATAATTACTGACCGTTAAACGATTAGTTCACTTTCATTAAAAAAACAAAACAAAAATGACAGATAATGCACTCACCTAATTGTCATCCAAGATGTTCATGTCTTTCCTTCTTCAGTCGCAAAAGAAATCATGTTTTTTTGAAGAAAACATTTCAGGATATTCCTCTATATAATGGATATGAATTGTGCCCCAAAGTTTGAACTTCCAAAATGTAGTTTAAATCCAGCTTCAAAGGGCTTTAAACGATCCCAGCCGATGAAAAAGGGTCTTATCTGAATGAATATAGAGACTGCAGTTGAATAACTTCACTGGAAATATTATTTTAAATGGACATTCATACTGTACTTGCATGAACTCAGGTATTACCTTAACCCTCGCGAATAACAGAGCTGTCTGAATAAATCAAACTAAACTTTTAATAGAATAATATGTTGCATTGAACAGTATTGCTGGTGTAGGTGTAGCCCCTAAATACTCAATCTGTCCATGTAGATAGAATGAAATGCATAATTTTACATACAGTACTGCTATTATATATCAAACCTATTGGAATTTACGCTGTAACATAATATTATATTAAGGCTTACAGTGAATAGTGTAGGCTAATGTGTATTTTTTTCATTATTACAAAAGAAGGTTTGTATTGATATACTAAAATTCTTTTGGAAACATAACACCTTAGTGTAAAATTCAACCAGTACATAGCGGGTTTATGACCAGTACATAGTAACTTTCTCTAAGGAGACAAAGGCAAAAAATACAATATAGCTGCAAGCAGCAATTACGGGCCAAGCAGTAGGCAAGGGAAACATCAGACCAACTGCATGAGTAATTAAAGCCATTTTAAGGTGAGCTTGGTCAAAATGGGTGAAAAATCATGGAAACAACCACTAGTAATAGGATTTAATCAGTTATTACTTTTGACCACAGGTTTTGTAATGGTACACCAATGCATTGGTAAAAATGTAGCATTTTATATCATAATACTCTATTGCTCTCAATGGCATCCATGTTTTATTCAATTATAGTGCCGCCAAGAGGCACAACCCCACCAAATGCTTTGTGTGTCCTTAGAGTGTGCCCATACATATGTGTGTCAAATTTGGTGAAAATATCCTATTTTATTTTTATATATGAGAAGAGAAACAATGACAGATGGCTTACTTTGTTTGCATTTTGCCATTTACTATCAAAATTTTGGCATTTGGGCATTCATGTTTAGCCAGCACATGATGTTTCAGAATTTCCTATGGTGGAGTAGCGGTTTCCAAGATATTGGCAAATGTATTTTAAGTGCTAAAATGCAACATTGCACAAACCATAAGGCAACACCTGGCATGTTTGGTATCGATGGACTCGGCAAGGATTCAGGAGTCTAAAATGGTGACTACAGTGACAACTCATATT
Source organism: Cirrhinus molitorella (assembly GCA_033026305.1). NCBI lineage: Eukaryota > Metazoa > Chordata > Actinopteri > Cypriniformes > Cyprinidae > Cirrhinus > Cirrhinus molitorella. The sequence continues at coordinate 56,221,021 of CM065117.1, forward strand.
TTCAGGTCTCCTGATTTATTGAATCTCTTGTCGCAGTGTTAACACTTATTAGGTTTCTCTCCAGTGTAGATTGCACTCAGTGTGGAAAGAGTGTCTCAAGCAAACCAAGTCTTGAGCGTCACATGAGGATCCACACTGGAGAGAAACCTCACGAGTGTTCACACTGTGACAAGAGATTCAGTCGGTCAACACATCTGAAAACACATGATTACTATCTAGCTGTACTAACTATAAGTGGGTATACTACTTTACAATGTGTGTCTTATTTTGTAATTTGTCTGTTTCTTTCCTATTATAATTTGCGTTTTATTTTATAATTGGTCAGTTTCTTAAATTAGTTTTGGTTAGACTAATGTTGTTTATAACGAATGCCATTATAATTTGTGTTTTATTTTATCATTTATATATAAAAATATGTACTACAATTTTATAACTGCTCATAATTGTGCTCCCCTATGAAAACGAAATGCCCCCCATTGAAGATTTTCGGCCCTGCTTTGACAGAAAAGTTTACAGGGGTTTATCGGTTTTCTAATTGTAAAACCTTGCTTCTTTTATTTGTAAGGTATTGTTTTCGTTATTATAAACTGATTCAAATCAGTAATAAATAATAATTTGTACTTAATTAGTGCGCCTCCCTTAACGTGCTCTGGCGTATGAACAGGCAGCATCTGGGGAGCGGGAGACAGAGCGGGCGCATCAGGCGCAATCACCAAACACATTTCAAAGCAAGCCGGCGCCACGTTTCTGGCCGCATCATCACTGTCTTTACTGGGTGTTTTTAGTGAATATTTGCATTTATTATTTTATGTCTGAATGTGGTGGACAGTCATGGTTTTGGCTAATGCAGGACACTACTGAATGATGGGCATCGGAGGGTCTTAAAAGTGGGTATAAGCCAAGCTGCCTGATAAAGAATTGGATATACGCCGTATACCTGCGCATACCCTCCACTACACCACTGGGCAAGATGGTCCACAATTGTTGCAGGCAAACCTGATGATCCTGAAATATGATTTCTTGAGTATTTTGTATGCAAGTCCTGCTGTTTCGTGTTTTCTAGCCAAGATTGCTGCCCTGTCTTAATCATTTTCATAAATCGTAACTTTTATTTTTGGACAGTTCTGGAGAAAATGGAGCTGCTGGGAAACCTAGTAAATAAATGAAGTTGTTCTGTACATTACTTTTGTAATTGAAGGTATTTGTAAATTAAGCAAAGTCATTTCTCTGCATTATTTTATTTTTGCATTGTAAAAAACTACTTGTAAAAAAAAAAAAAAATAGACAAGAAGTAGTTCTGTAAATTATTTTTTTGCAAAGCAAGTTATAATTTGTAAATGACAGAAATTCTTCTATACATTTTAGTTTGCCTCTAAATGACATTTGAACATGAAAAGAAGCTGTTATATGTATACTAAACATACTTTTGTTCCATTAATTACAAAATAACTAAAATAATTACAAAGCATACAAATTTAATGAACTATATAGCCATGTATTCTGTAGTGTTGCTGTCCTGTGATATTTTTTGTTCATCATGGTCCATAATAATTAATAATAGAACAAACAACAATCACATTTTGGTTATTTAGCCACTTTATATTTTGTATTTTCATATCATTACAATATTCAAGTAAGTCTAAACCTAATTTGTTCATTAAAAGTCAAAAATGAACAATTCAGGCTCCAGTTATTTTCATTTTCGTAAATATCATCTATGGCAGCTCTCTTCTTGCACTATCGAGAACACCTGGTGGCACAATTAGGAAATTAGGAAAGACTAGACTCTGATTTTCCTTCAGAGGCCAAGACCCATCCTGCAGTTTTTGAATTGGGATGCAGCTGTAGTCTGACAATATCTGGATTGGCTGTACACGCAAAGGTGTCTTTTTTCCGATTTATCCTCACTGGGAGTCAGTTTCAGAAAATATCGATTTCAGGCTGGCAAAATGCTGGATCTGTCTGGAGAAAATGCCAACATGATACAAAATGTTTACATATAAATGCATCTCCATGTGTACGAGCTTTATGGTATGATTGTGTGGAACAGATGAACAGCTGAAATGCTTCCCACATGCAGTGCAGTGATACGGTTATTATCCACTGTGGATCCCCTTGTGTCTTTTCAAATTTGATACACGACTGAATCTCTTCTCACAGTGTGAACACTTGTAAGGCTTCTCTCCAGTGTGGATCCTTTCATGTGTTTTCAGGTCTCTTGATTTAATGAATCTCTTGTCGCAGTGTGAACACTCATAAGGTCTCTCTCCAGTGTGGATCCTCTCATGTGTTTTCAGATGTACTGACCGACTGAATCTCATTTCACAGTGTGAACACTTAAAAGGTTTCACTCTAAAATGGATCCTCTCGTCGGCGCCGATAGCCTTGTGGGCAGTGCGCCGACATACAGCGCCGTTGCGCAACGGGCGTCCCGAGTTCGATTCCCGGCTCGAGGACCTTTCCCGACCCTACCCCCTTCTCTCTCTCCACTTCGCTTCCTGTCCTTCCTGATCTGTCCTAAAAATAATAAAAAGCCAAAAATAAATCTTAAAAAAAAAAAAAAAAAAAAAAAAAAAAAATGGATCCTCTCATGTGTTTTCAGCTGTGATAAATGAACAAATCTCTTGTCACAGTGTAAAGATTTGTAAGGTTTCACTCTTAAATGGATCCTCTCATGAATTTTCAGATGTGCTAAATGGATGAATCTCTTGTCGCAGTGTGAACACTTTTTGTCTCTAGTGTGAATCTTCTCATGCAGTTCTAAAGAGGTTGCCGAAGTAAACGTCTTGTCACACTCAAAGTACACACGCTCTCTCACAGCAGGATGTATTTTCTGATGTTCCTTCAAAATTGAAAAACGTGAAAAACTCTTTCCACACCAAGTACATGTATGTGGCTTCTCTCTTGCAGGAACTGTCAGGTGTTTCTTCAGGACTGAAGGAAATGTTTTATTATATTGATCACATGTGTACGGTTTCTCTCCAGTGTGGATCCTCTTGTGTAATTCTTAAGTCTAGGAATAAGAGTAAAATGATGTCATTCTTAGAATTTTGACACAATTAAGACCACAATTTAATGGTTGAAAAATATAAAATTTAAATTTAATTCTAACGGAGAGAAACAAAAATCACTTTAAGTTTTGCATTAACTTCACATGGTAACAGTGATTAAAGTTCACCCAAACATACACTATACACTCAGCCATTATTTACTCAGCTTTATGGTGTTCGATGCCTAGTTTTATTTCTGTACACAGTGGGTAAAAGTAGTACTGAACACCATTTTTCTCAGTAAATATATTTCCAAAGCTGCTGTTGACTTGACATTTTCACCAGATGTTGGTAACAACACAGGTAATCCATACATATAAAGAAAACAAAACAAATACGTTCGTAACTCAAGTTATGTGTAATAAAATCGAATGATACAGGGAAAATGTATTATTAAATACCAAATTCTCCTTCTGAATTTTGTTGACCTATTGAATCTCTTGTCACAGTGTGAACACTCGTACAGTTTCTCTGGATCCTCTTGTGTTTTTTTAATGTACTCTTTCACACCAGTGTTTATTTTCTGATGCATTCTCAAAATTTTTAGTAATAAAAAAACTCTTTCCACACACACAACATGAATGTGGCTTCTCCTTTATATGAACTTTAATGTGTTTGCTCAGGTATGAAGCCCACAGAAGTGTTTTCCTGCACTGAACACATGCATACAATTTCTCTCCATTGTGGATGTTCATGTGATCCATCAGGTTTGATGATCGTGTGAACTTCCACACTGATCACATGATTGTATCTGTAATATTCCTCCTATTATTTCCCTTCTCTCGACGCTTTCACACTCCAGTCCAGCGGGTGGCGCTAAAACAAATACGTTTGTTTTCCAAATTTCATTAAACTTCAGAGGAAGAAGTTTAGTTTCATCGCACTCTCCATTGTTTTATTGTGATGCTGATTTTTGAATCAAGTCAGTAAATAACTGCAATATTCTAATCCTCATAGTCGTGACGAAGCAAGCAGGAATATTCGGAGGATTATCAGCTGAACCGAGATCTGCTGCTGTGGAAATGTTGTTTGTTAAAGAAGAGAGTGAGGAGGACACGAGTGAACCACAACCCTGCAGAATAAAACATGAGAAACCAGAACCGATGAGAATAAAACAGGAGGAAACAGAAACCTGCAGAACAAAACAGGAGGAACCTCTGAGAATAAAACAGGAGGAAACAGAAACCTGGAGTATAAAACACGAGGAACCAGAAACCTGGAGTATAAAACACGAGGAACCAGGAGGTTGGTGTTTATTCTTCATTCAACTTTAATGACTATTTGTGGCACATTAGGCTTACAAAGCTTTAGCCCTCTGGGTTCTAAAGTTTAGTTTTTTTTGCCTGGAGTAGGCATAATCTAAAATAGTTAATCAAGGATTTAAAAGTAACTTTCTGAAACACAGATTAAATACAGATTACTGTCTCCTGGACTATGGGTTCCTGAACTAAAATAAAGTAGATTAATTTAAAACTGTGCTCATCTGAATTAGCATGACAGAGGTTGCCTATAAAACATGGAATGAACGTAAGACTCATAAGACTGCAATCAACAAACACGCACACACAAACAAATATAAAATGTTATACATGTTATATATTTTTCCATTAAAAAAAAAAAAAAAAAAAAATATATATATATATATATATATATATATATATATATATATATATATATATGTATATATATGTGTATGTATATGTGTGTTTATATATATATGTGTGTGTGTGTGTGTATCTGACCTAAATGTTTGATCATGCACTGTATTTTTTTTTTTTTTGACAATCATGCAATTGTTGCAGAATAGCTTCAGACAGCACAAGCCTCATTTTGTGAGCTGTTTTGGTTTATAAAGGTATTAAGTCTTTATTACAATCAATCCTGCGTTTCATAAAGAACTTGTTTCCCTCCCGCCAGAGTGCCATCTATTTTTGCATTGTATATCTAAAAGCACTCTTTTCCTTTAAACCTAGCCAAAAAGCCATACCTAGAATACTTCGGTAGCCGATCAATCGGAGCACCACTTGTTTAAACACTACACTGACATCAGAGTCAGCAGCAAATGTCAGGACGACAAACCGAGTTGAGGCTGCTCTCTGCGGGATACGTGAACATTGATTGCCCGCTGGTCGCCTGGAGCTCACACCTCCAAAATCAGCAAAGCAAATTAAAACACACTTTACAATTAAAACACATTTTAAAACGACTACATTCTCACCTGAATCACTCTTAAAACTAAATTTCATGACACAGTAACGGTAATATATCGAAACATTTCTCAGTTTTAGATTTAGTTTGTTGTAACAGAAACAATCTTTAGAGCTGTTGAATAATATAGATGGAGCAGAAAATAATAAGGGACATTTTTTTCAAGAAAATGTCTGTTGTGATAATTGTGTAGTTTATCAAACATATTTGATATTTTTCCTTATAGAAACTATATATATATATATATATATATATATATATATATATATACATATACATGAATTAAAATAATTCAAATATATAAAATTGCATCAAAAGGAACCTATTTTGTATAGAAAATGTCACATTTCACATTTCTCTGCTTTTTTTTTATTTTTTTGGTTTTGTTCTGTTTTTCAAGCTACTAACAAATAAACTTTTTTTGCTTTTATTTTAGAGTTTATTGAAGAAAATGAGGAGAACGAAGAATTGAGAGATGAGGAGAAAAATCATGTCAAAACTGGAGAAAACCCTTGCTCTCAAACCAAACAGAAAGATTTCAAGAAAAGAGGAGCCAAGAAATCTTTCACCTGCACTCAGTGTGGAAGGAGTTTGACAAGCAAATATAATCTTGAGCGTCACATGAAAGTTCATATTGGAGAGAAACCGTTCACTTGTGATCAGTGTGGGAAGAGTTTCACAAAACCGTCATGCCTTAAGGAACACATGAACATCCACACCGGAGAGAAACCTTACCAGTGTTCACAATGTGACAAGAGATTCAGGCGGTCAGGACAGCTGAAGAAACACAATGTAGTCCACACTGGAGAGAAACTGTACACGTGTGATCAGTGCGGGAAGAGTTTCACACAAAAAGTAACCCTTTTGTCACATATAAGAGTTCATACAGGAGAGAAGCCATTCAAATGTGATCAGTGTGGAAAGAGTTTTGCACACTTGGCAAACCTGAAAGTACACATGAACATCCACATGGGAGAGAAACCTTATAAGTGTTCATATTGTGACAAGAGATTCAGTCAGTCAACACATCTGAAAACACACGAGAGGATGCACACTGGAGAGAAACCGTACAAGTGTGATCAATGTGGAAAGAGTTTTGCACAAAAAGGAATCCTTATGACACATAGGAAAGTTCATACTGGAGAGAAACCGTATGCTTGTGATTACTGTGGGAAGAGTTTCACACAATCAGGATATCTTAAACGACACCTGAATATCCACACTGGAGAGAAACTGCACTCATGTGATCAGTGTGATAAAACGCTTCCAGGCGCTTCAGTCCTGAAGAAACAACTGACAGTTCAAACAAGAGAGAAGCTGCATTCATGTAATTTGTGTGGAAAGAGTTTTTCACGTTTTTCAATTTTGAAGGAACATCAGAAAATACACACTGGTGTGGAAGAGTACATGTGCTTTGAGTGTGACGAGACGTTTACTTCAGCGACCTCTTTAGAACAGCATGAGAAGATTCACACTAGAGACAAAAAGTGTTCACACTGCGACAAGAGATTCATCCATTCAGCACATCTGAAAACACATGAGAGGATCCATTTTAGAGTGAAACCTTATGAGTCTTCATACTGTGAAAAGAGATTCAGTCAGTCAGCACATCTGAAAACGCATCAGAGGATCCACACTGGAGAGAAACCTAATAAGTGTTCACAGTGTGATAAGAGATTCATCCATTTAGCACATCTGAAAATGCATGAGAGGATCCATTTTGGAGTGAAACCTTATGAGTGTTCACACTGTGAAAAGAGATTCAGTCACTCAACACATTTGAAAACACATGAGATGATCCACACTGGAGAGAGACCTTATGAGTGTTCACACTGCAACAAGGGATTCATTAAATCAGGAGACCTGAAAATGCATGAGAGAATCCACACCGGGGAGAAACCTTATAAGTGTTCACACTGTGACAAGAGATTCAGTCGTTCATTAAATCTGAGAAGACATGTGACAGTCCACACTGGAGAGAAACCTTACAAGTGTTCACACTGCATCAAGACATTCAATAAATCAGGAGACCTGAAAACACATGTGAGGATCCACACTGGAGAAAAACCTTATAATTGTTCACACTGTGACAAGGGATTTAGAAAGTCATCGCATCTGCAAATGCATGTGAGGATCCACACTGGAGATAAACCTTATAAGTGTTCACACTGTGAAAAGAGATTCAGTCGTGCATCAAATCTGAAAAGACACAAAAGGATTCACACTGGATAATAACCGTATCACTGCACTGCATGTGGGAAAAGTTTCAATTGCTTATCTGTTCCACACAATCATACACGTAACAATCACCATAAGGCCTGTATACATGGAGACGCATTTATCTTTATATGTAAACTTTTTGTATCGTGTTGACATTTTTTACAGACAGATCCAACGTTTTGGGAGCCTGAATTTGAAATTTTCGATTTCGATTCGAAATATCACAGGACAGCAACACTACAAAATGTGTATGTTTTGTAATTATTTTAGTTATTTTGTAATTATTGGTAAAAAAGTACTTTTAGTATACAACAATTTCTTTTCATTTTCACATTTTATGTAGAGGCAAACAAAAATATATAGAAGAATTTCTGTCATGTACAAATTATAACTTGCTTTGCAAAAAATAAACAATTTATAGAACAACTACTTGTCTATTTTTTTGCAAGTTTGGATTTATAAAGCAAAAATAAAACAATGCACAGAAATTACTTTGCTTAATTTATAAATAACGTCACAACAACTACATTCATTTAATTTATGTTTCCCAGCAGCTCCATTTTCTCCAGAAAAAGAAGAGATCAAAGTAAAGATTTATGAAAATGGTTAAGACAGGGCAGCAGTCTTGGTTAGAAAACACGACACAGCAGGACTTGCATACAAAATACTCAAGAAGTCATATTTCTGGATCATCAAGTTTGCCTACAACTGTGGTCTTGCATGATAGCACTACAAAAAAATAAAGAAAGAAAAGAAAAGAAAAAGTTGTAAAAGTTGAATCAACTTAAATATCTTGACAAATAAGTTGTCACTTAGTAAAATGTAACATTTTAAGTTAACTAAACTTTTTCAGATTTCGCTGATCTTTTTTGAAAATTTTAAGGCAGCCAGGTACCATTTTATTTATTTATTTATTTAATTTTACAGTGTAGAGACACTTCAGTTAACTTTTAAAACCTTTAAAAACAATTTAAAACTTCTTGTTTTTTGACCTGTTATATTAAAGAAATATGAGAGTGTGAGTGTAGCTCTAATGCTGGATATCAGTCATGTGATTACCATGGCCCAATCACAGCCTGATATTCTCTTTATTGTGTGATCTGGATTAAACATTAAAATATGATGAAAAATAAAAGCTATAGCTGTTCGATTTATTTTTATACATACGTTAGTATATCCAATATTTCCAATAGTATAGAAAATATTTTTATTTTATTCTAATATCACAAATAACAATCTTAAGGGTTACAGATTTTACATGCTTCTGTGATTCTTTTCTAATGTGGGTTTAGTGAAGTGTCCTTCAAACTGACCTACTACCTAATCAAGTTGTTCATAAAAACTGACACACGTGAGACTTGAGTGTTGCAAATTACTTCTCACTGCTGATTGTGAACTCATTAATTTGTAGACATTTGTTGAAAACGAAACAATTGGGTGAGTGTGTTTGTCTAATTAAAATAGGTTGTGTATTAAAATGAAAATGGATGATACGCCTTTCGTATGGAATTAAATAGCAAGCACTTTGAGTGTCTTGTTCATCATATTTATTTTAATATAAAAACAACTGAGATTATATCATGTTTATTAGCACAACAGCGTGTGAGTGTTATAACGTGACATCCGTCTTTTATCTCGTAGGTATCTGTTCCACTTCGAAAGGTCAGAACTCTCCTTCTTGACACTTATTTTACTCCTCTACTTGCTGCAGCTGCCTACTCCTGCCTTCATTTCAGGCGAGGCACATCTCAAACAAGCCTAACATTCCCCTTATTATTTCCCTCCTCTTGACGCTTCACACTCCAGTCCAGCAGGTGGCGCTAAAACAAATACGTTTGTTTACAAAACACCATTAAGCCACAGAGGAAGAAAATCAGTTTCACCACACTCTCTGTTGTGTTGTTGTTAATACAAACTGATAGAAATGTAGTTTTCTGTAAATAGAAAAATACAGTTTATGAATTAAGTCAGTAAATACCTGTAATACTCTCATCCTCACAGCCGTTTTGAAGCAAGCATGAAAATCCAGAGGAGAATCAGCTGAGCTGACACCTGCTGCTGTGAAGATGGTGTTTGTTAAAGAGGAGATTGAGGAGGACATGAGTGAACCAGAAACCTGGAGAATAAAACACGAGGAACCAGAAACCTGTGGAATAAAACAGGAAGAACCAGAAACCGGGAGAATAAAACATGAGGAACCAGGAGGTTGGTGTTTATTCTTCATTCATCTTTAATGATTATTTGTGGCACATTTGGCTTACAAAGCTTTAACCCTCTGGGGTCTAAAGGTTTTTTTTTTTTTTTTCCCCCGGACAGAGTAGTTTCCCTGGAGTAGGCATAATCTAGAATATTTAATCCTTTTCAGAAAGCCACTTTTAAAACCTTGATTAAGTACAGATTACTAGCTGTTCTAATCTGAATTAGCATGGCAGAGGTTGCCTATAAAACATGGAATGAACAAAGAAAAGCTTAAAATTGTATGGAACTGAGAGGTGAATCCAAAGAAAACAATAGCAGAGGAAAATAAGACTGCAATCAAAACACAAACATAAAAAAAAAAAAAAGAAAATAGTTTTTTTTTTTTTTTTAAAGCAAGCTAAGTAAATTGCACACATCAGGTGTCAAATAAAAGAAAATGAATGCCTAGAAATCTTTTTGTAATGAATTATTGCATAAATTCTTCAACTCAGCTGTTGTTGCCTCCCATGGATGGGAAGACGGAAGTCTGGTAATTCTGCAAATGGAACAGCAGCGTATTTAATAATGTCAGTCAGCTCGCCTTAGCTACTCCAGTTATCCTCACTGTATGTATATTTACAATATGACTAAATATAATATTAAACACCACTGCCTCTTTTTCTGTTCATTGTGACATATCAATAGCCACAAATATGTGGTTCATGCAATTTAGTCAAACGTATGCTACAAAGTCAGTACTCTACTACGATTACATAAATATATAAATATGAAACACTTTGCAATCGGCTGAAACGATATGACCTGGAACGAATAATAGGCTCATGAGACCAAAGATTACCTGTTAAGACCAAAAATGAATGATCCGCGGCTGTTCACAAACACAACATCCATTATTTTGATTTCAATCATGTTTCTGATAAGACTGGGGGTTGCGGTCAGGGCCCTTGGCCAGTGGATCTGCCAGAAATGCTTTCCGATCCATATCTGCAAAAATGTTCTGCTAGAATTTTCACTGAAGCCCCCAATGCTGTGTGACCCTAAATTGTCACATGATATGGCATAAAGGGTTCCTTTGCAGAGCTGGTCATTTGGCAAAGTAACTCCATTCAGCTCAAGATCCTTAAAATCTTTCACTAGAGAGCCAAACAATAGATTCTGTCCAAAATGCTTATTTTTTTTTTTTTCTTGACATAGCAGCACAAGTTGTATCTCATCAGTACTCCGTTTATTGTGTGGCAAAATATTTGCAAGGGTCAGGTACATGGCTAAAATCTTATGCTTTTTTATCCTTGACCCTAGGGGGTTTACTACTTCAATAGGTATCTTATAAAGGATTATGCGTATTGAAGCATATCACCTGAAATACTCTTAAAACGACATTTCATGACACAGTAACAGTAATATTTAGAAAATGTTCATTCTGGGATACCTGGCTGCCTCAAGTTCGCACAAGTCATCTCTTCATGTATTTTTGATAAAAGGGGTGAAGCAAGAACATATCCACTGCAGTTTTAGATTTAGTTTGTTGTAATAAAAACAATCTTTACACCTGCTGCATAATATAGATGGAGCAGGAAACAAGAAGATAATTGTGTAGTTGACCAAACATATTTGATATTTCTCCTTATAGAAACATGGGATTTGTCTGTAAAGTTTTAAAAATATTTTGAAGATCAATGTACCTCATTCATGAAACGTTTCAGTGAATTTAAATATATAAAATTGCATTAAAAGGAGCAATTTTGTATAGAAATAGTCTTTACACTTACACAATAGTTCACTTTTATGTACTTTCACATTTCTCTGTTTTTTGGGGGGTTTTGTTCCGTTTTCAAGCTACTAACAAATGAACTGTTTTTGCTTTTTTTTTAGAGTTTATTGAAGAAATTGCGGAGAAAGAAGAATTGAGAGATGAGAAGAAAAATCATGTCAAAACTGGAGAAAAACCTTGCTCTCAAACCAAACAGAAAGATTTAAAGAAAAGAGGAGCCAAGAAATCTTTCCCCTGCACTCAGTGTGGAAGGAGTTTAACAAGCAAATATAATTTTGAGCGTCACAAGAAAGTTCATTTTAGAGAGAAACCGTTCACATGTGATCAATGTGGGAAGAGTTTCACAAAATCGTTAAGCTTTACGAATCACATGAACATCCACACTGGAGAGAAAACTTATCAGTGTTCACACTGCGACAAGAGATTCAGTCAGTCAACACAACTGAAAACACATGAGAAGATCCACACTGGAGAAAAACCTTATCAGTGTTCACACTGTGACAAGAGATTCAGTCAGTCCAGACAGCTGAAGAAACACAATGTAATCCACACTGGAGAGAAACTGCACACGTGTGATCAGTGCGGGAAGAGTTTCACACAAAAAGTAACCCTTATGTCACATATAAGAGTTCACACAGGAGAGAAGCCATTCACATGTAATCAATGTGGAAAAAGTTTTGCACACTCAGCAAACCATAAGAAACACATGAACATCCACATGGATGAGAAACCGTATAAGTGTTCACACTGTGACAAGAGATTCAGTCAGTCAACATATCTAAAAATACATGAGAGTATCCACGCAGGAGAGAAACCGTATCAGTGTGATCAGTGTGGAAAGAGTTTTTCATGTTTGTCCATTTTGAAGAAACATCAGAAAATACATACTGGTGTGAGAGAGTACATGTGCTTTGAGTGTGACAAGATGTTTACTTCAGCGAGCAATTTAAAACTGCATGAGAGGACTCACACTGGAGAAAAACCTTATGAGTGTTCACAGTGCAACAAGAGATTCAATAAATCAGGAGACCTGAAAACCCATGAGAGGATCCACACTGGAGAGAAACCTTACAAGTGTTCACAGTGTGACAAGAGATTCATTCATTCAGTACATCTGAAAAAACATGAGAGGATCCATTTTGGAGTGAAACCTTATCAGTGTTCACACTGCGACAAGAGATTCAGTCAGTCAGCATATGTGAAAATACATCAGAGGATCCACACTGGCGAGAAACCTTACAAGTGTTCACACTGCAAAAAGAGATTCAGTAATTCAGGAGACCTGAAAATACACGAGAGGATTCACACTGGAGAGAAACCTTATAAGTGTTCACACTGTGACAAGAGATTCAGTCGTTCATCAAGTCTCAGAAGACACGAGAGGATCCACACAGGATAATAACCGTATCACTGCAAAGCATAACGGGAAACTGGATCCAAGTGTGGATAAAATCTGAAAACGACACCTTTGCGTTTTCATTTGTACAGCTAATCCATATATTTTGTGAAATGATGATGTCATCACCCCATGTCTCAACCCTAGTCAGACTATGTCACGTAACAATAACAATGGTGGACTACTAATGGCTTGCGTTCATGCTGTAGATTATTATTAGCTTTACTAACTTTACTAGCTTTTCTAGTTGTTTTGTTGGGTTTGTATACAGTGCCTAAGGTTTATGCACCAAGTCATCTTCTCCATTTTTAGTGCACCTTTGTGGCAAAATTGCAGCGCCACATACTGATCTGGCATGTATACTACATGGTTTTGAGTCAGTTTCTTGTGTACACAGATATTTCTTGAGACAACGGCATGCTTATGGAAGAACAATAAAATAAGAGATTGGACAGGAAAAGCTCTGGCTTTGTGTGGATGAGCCCTAAGTAAATCATCTTCAGATCCAGCACTTTCAAAACTGATGCTGCATCCTTAAGTTGGACAAAATTTCTAACCGGCATGCACTGCTTCAAGTCAGCCGCAGATTGGTCTGCACAGCACTGCATGAAGTCAGACACAACTTTACACGTCTTGTTCCAGATGCATTGGTGCTGCACAGACTGATGGGTATATGACATCAAAGTACTGCAAGAGCAATTCAAAAGCTTTAAGAGTCGTCTGCTCTCCAATCGCTCTTGCAGTACCGTATCGTATCGTATGTCATGGCATCTAATGTCACTTTAATGTTGCGAGATCTTGTCACACCAGAGACTACAAAACACAGCTTGAGTCAGCTTAAAATAATTTGTTACCCTGCTGCATTAACATTTTAAGTTCAGTCAACTCAAATAAGTTTATTAAAGTTGAAATGTTAAGTTTTGACTAAGTTAAGTGACAACTTAGCTTTTCAAGTTGACTAAACTAAAAAAAAAGTTTGTTAAACTTGTAAAACAGCTCAAATATCTAAATTGTCACTTAGTCAAATCTCTCAGGGTTATCAGAAAAAGGGCGATAGCTGCTCCTCCTCACACTGGTCAGATCATCAAACACAGCAGTATGGACTTGTTTGGGTCCAGAATCACAGGAGCTGATGAGACACAATCAACAGATGCTGTTATTCTGATGTTCATATAATGATCAAGAGTGAACCAAATACAGATGAATATGAATTATGACAGTCATTCTCTGTGTGATTTATCAATACTGAAAGTTAAATGTCACATATTTTACACCTTTCTGGAGGTTTATTTTAGTTGTTGATGTCCTTAAGAATATATATTTCTGGAATAAGCAGTGGCAGCTCGTTTAATTAGCTTAAATGACAGACTTTTAAGAAGGAATGGATGTTTGCTTCAAGAGGCCAGATAAGTGAAATTATATTATCTTGCTGACTAATTTTAAAGTGGTTAAGCAAATAATAATAATTAATAATAATAAACAGCAGACATCCCCAGATTAATACAATTAGTGTGTCTCCTCTATTTTATAAGTCCAAAAAAACAACTCAATATATTTGTACAGCTCCTCTCTTGGGAGCTCTGTCAAGAACAGGTTGGTTCTGTCTAATTAATATTCATGAGCCTCTCTTCTGATTGGCCTGTTGTTTTCTGAAGGATGCACGGCCAGGCCAACCACAGGTAACTAGAGTTATTTATGGTGTAGCCTGCTACAGGTAACTTCTTGAAATAAAATAAATTAACCTGAAGTATTAAAATTCAATATTTTCTTCTTCTTCTTCTTCTTCTTGTTTTACTATTAAGTTTACCAAAGTTTGTTGCTTTACCATATCACAATTGGTAGAAAAAAATATTTCATTGTTAGTTTCCATTCAGAGCTATATCCCTTCTAGCCACAACCTACCTGTAGTGTTTCGGTGCAGTGCCACCTAGTAGTCAGGAGATATGAAAAACGGCCATTTTAGCTTATAACTTCTGAATGGTTTGGCCAAATATCACACAATTGGTCTCTTTAGATTCAGTGTCTCATGCAGAGTCGAACAATATCCAATTTTCCGATGTGAGCCATTTTGGTTATCAGCTATTTTGAATTTTGAAGTAAAATGCTATATTTTACAAACGGGTTGATGTATCGTTACAAAACTTGGTATGGGTCATCAGCACGATGCTCTGAAGTTTCGAGCCACCTAGTGGTAAAATCAAATATTTGGCCGACTTCACAGGAGTCACCTTAAACTTCTGAATCTTTGCCGAGTCCAGCGATGCCAAACATCACAGGTTTTGCCTTAAGGTTTGTGCAATTTTACATTTTAACACTGAAAAAACATTTGCCAATATCTTAGAAACCGCTACTCCTATCGACACGAAACCACTGTAGGAAATTCTGAAACATAATGTGCCGGCTAAACGTGAATGTCCAATTGGCAAAATTTTGATATTTAAGTGGCAAATTTTTCAGCCATTTTTTCTCTTCTCATACATAAACATGTCTATAACTCCAAAACAAAATTATATATTTTTTACCAAACTTGACACACATATGTATGGGCGCACTCTAAGGACACATAAATAATTGTCCTTGGAGGCACTATAATTGAACAAAATATAAAATTGCCATTGACAGCAATAGAGTATTATGATATAATATGCTACATTTTTACCAATGCTTTGGTGTACCATTAAAAAAACTTTGTATGTACCATCGAAACTATGAAACCTGAAAATACACAAAACGTTTTGAGACAGTGCCACCTTGTGGTCAAAAGTGCTAACTGATTAAATCATATTACTAGTGGTTGTTTTCATGATTTTTCACCCATTTTGACTAAAATCACCTTAAAATGGCTTTAATTACTCATTGCAGCAGTTGGTCTGATGCTTCCCTTCCCTAGTGCTTGTCCCTGTAATTGCTGCTTGCAGCTATATTTTATTTTTGCCTTTGTCTTCTTAGACAAAGTCACCATGTACTGGTCATAAACACGCTATGTACTGGCTGAATTTTACACTAAGGTGTTATGCTTTACGAAGGAATTTTAGTTTATCAATACAAACCTTCTTTTGTAATGATGAAAAAATTACACATTAGCCTACTGATGTTAGCCTTAATATAATATTATGTACAATTATGCATTTCATTCTATCTGCATGGACAGATTGAGTATTTAGGGGCTGTTATTTACTGTACTTTCTGTCTGATTACTCAAAGAGTCACTAAAATGGGTCTGATACACCTACACCAGCAATACTGGTCAATGCAACATTTTATTCTATTAAAATTTAGTTTGATTTATATTATTGATTTCTGTTATTCAGGAGGGTTAGGGTAACACCTGAGCTCATGCAAGTACAGTATGAACTTCCATTTAAAATTCCAGTCATGTTATTCAACTGCAGTCTCTTTATTTATTATCTTTTTTTCTGTCTATACTGCTGTTTTTATACAATTTGCAGAATGTCAATGTGCAATATGATCAAATGGTCACTTTATTTATTAGGACTTTATTAAGTTCACTAAATGTGGCATGTCAATGTGCAGTAGTCAATACTCACTTTACTCAGATTGCTCAATGTGCAATTTTATGATTCAGTCACTTGTTGAATATACTTTTATAATTGTACTGTACAACCTAAAGCCTTGTTTATTGTCTGTGGTTATATTGCATGTCTGTTTTCTAACACCAGTAAGAAGCAGTTATCCTAGATGATTAGATGCAGAAAAATACAATGACAAAAGGCATTCAATTCAATTCAGTTGCTTTATTGAGATAGTTTAAAACAGAAAGTCCAATATACAAACATTTTCCATATGCAAATAAAATGAAAAGACAATAAAAGTTGTCGATAAAATCTAAAAAGTAAAGATAATTTATTACAGTTATGGGTATCGGTACTACTACTCTTACGATACTGCATGTTTTCTTTTTCTTCTGCTTTTTTCTTTAATGAAAAAAGAGCCCATTTAATACCAGGTTCCGGTAGCATCAATTTTTACAAGAGAAGCAAAACGGATCAATGAAAAAGCTACATGACAGTATATCCTGAGTCTGTGTTCCTAAATACATCATGAGTGGAATAATATTCATTTTGGGGAGGAATTTGCTGCTTTTGAAGATGAACTTTATACACTGAAAACTTTAGATAATGTTGTTACATTGCTTGTAATGACAGATTTATCCAGATGATATTTTACTGCTTGATACATTATTGTGTCGCATTTGATGAGGAAGCGGCATCAGACCTGAAATTTCTGGAACTGAAGATGATCTACTTACTGTGAATGTGTTTTATATGACTCTTTAGAGAAGATGAATTATTGAAACACTTCCCACATTCAGTGCAGTGATACGGTTTCTCTCCAGTGTGGATCCTCTCATGTGTTTTCAGATATTGTGACTGATTGAATCTCTTGTTGCAGTGTGAACACTTATAGGGTTTCTCTCCAGTGTGAATCCTCTCATGTGCTTTCAGATTTCCTGAAGTACGGAATCTCTTGTCGCAGTGTGAACACTTGTAAGGATTTTCTTTGGATTCTTTGGAGTGGATTCTCTCATGCAGTTTTAAATTGGTCGCTGTAGTAAAAGTCTTTTCACACTCAAAGCACATGTACTCTCTCACACCGGTATGTATTTTCTGATGTCCTTTCAAATGTTGTAAACGTGAGAAACTCTTTCCACACAAATGACACGGATATGGCTTTTCTTTTGTATGAACTCTCATGTGCTGTTCCAGGTGTGGAGCTCTCAAAAACACTTTGCCACATTGATCACATGCATACAGTTTCTCTCTAGTGTGAATATTTATGTGTGTTTTAAGATGAGATAATTGTGCAAAACTCCTCCCACATTGATCACAAGCAAACGGTTTCTCTCCAGTATGAACTCTCATGTGTGCTGCAAGTGGTCCTTTTAGTGTGAAACTCTTCCCGCACTGATCACACTCATATGGTTTGTCTCCAGTGTGGATCCTCTCATGTGTTTTTAGATAAGCTGACTGACTGAATCTCATGTCACAGTGTGTACGCTTGTGAGGTTTCTCTCCAGTGTGGATCATCTCATGTGTCTTCAGATATGATGACCGATTGAATCTCTTATCACAGTGTGTACACTTGTACGGCTTCTCTCCAGTGTGGATCATCTCGTGTGTTTTCAGATATGATGACCGATTGAATCTCTTGTCACAGTGTGAACACTTGTACGGCTTCTCTCCAGTGTGGATGTTCATGTGACGCTGAAGACTTGGTTTGCTTGAGACACTCTTTCCGCACTGAGTGCAGGTGAAAGATCTCTTGCCTCTTATTTTGTTTAAATCTTTCTGCTTGATTTGAGAGCATCTCACAGGTTTTTCTCCCAAATTGACATGACCTTTCTCCTCAACTTCACTCAATTCTTCATTTTCATCAATTTCTTCAACCAACTCTAAAAAAAAAAAAAAAAAAAAAAGTTACAAGACTCATAAAAAAAGCAGACATAAATATGATCCCTGATATAACAATATAAAGTATCGTCCCAAGACAATATTTTTGTCACATACTAATAACAGCCTAGATATGTCATGTAGCCTAATTTGCGTGCATTGGGGAGTCTTTCTCTAAAGGCTGGGTATTAAAATTGCTTTTCAGTGCTCGTGTGCGTTTTACCTTTGGTTTCATTTTAACTGTCAGTGCGTTATGGAGTCTGTGATTTTTTTTTATGTCTATACAAAGACTTACAATATGGCGTGAGGCTACACATCTGTATTTAGGGCTGTGCCGATAATCGGACGAGATATCATGCGTATCTCGTCAGTAATGCCGGTTCTGTGATTAGTGGTAAATCTCATTCAGGTGTTCATTCATACAGCCGCGTTTACTACACAGAGCCGTAGTTCACTGACAAGCTACGCAGTTTCGTGTGCATTATCGATATGTATCGCCTGCGATATTTGCGTAGTGAACTACGGCTCTGTGTAGTAAACGCGGCGGCATGAATGAACACGTGAATGAGATTTACGACTAATCACAGAACCGGCATTACTGACGAGATACGCATGATAATTCCCGTCCAAATATCGCACAGCCCTACTGTATATATGCTTTGTTTTGTTTTGATATAAATTTGTTGTATTGCCACGTCATGTAGCAACTTTAATTTTGCAAATCTTGCACAATACATCTCTCTGCTCAGTGTCAGTATCTCCAAAACATCGTCATATAACAGAGTTTTATTATTTTTTTTTTATATCATATAAATGTTTGACAAAATATAAAGCAAAAAGTATAAACTAATGACTTATAAGCCAATAAGCTCTCCTCTGCTGTCATCTACTGGTTGCAGTGGTAATTTGATGTAATAACTATTATGATGACTATTTCTACCACAATGGCTATAGTTAGCGCTACTGCCTCTGAGTTTCTGCATCAGCGTTGTTTGATCTGTTCATAGCAGAATTCTATGCAGAACTTGAATGCTTTGTATGCCTAATGTACCATAAACAGCCATTAAAGCTAAAAGATACATAAACACCAACCTTCTTGTTCCTCGTGTTTTATTCTCCAGGTTTCTGGTTCCTCGTGTTTTATTCTCCAGGTTTCTGGTTCCTCGTGTTTTATTCTCCAGGTTTCTGGTTCACTCGTGTCCTCCTCTTTTTCTTCTTTAACAAACATCATCTTCACAGCAGCAGATCTCAGTTCAGCTGATACTCCTCCAGATATTCCTGCTAGCTTCAAAACTAGTTACGACTACGGGAATGAGAATATTACAGGTATTTATTGACCTAATTCAAAAACTGTATTTTTCGATTTACTGAAAGAACATTTATAAAAGTTTGTATAAAACACCATCACGTCAAAAGAACAGAGAGCGCGGTGAAATTAAACACCTTCCTTGGAGGTTTAATGGCGTCAGGCAAACAAACGTGTGTGTTTGAATGCCACCCACTGGACTGGAGTGTGAAGCGTTAAATTAAATTAATAGATTTCTATGATATTTGATCAGCATCAACAGTCTTCGTGAGTTTGGATTAGAAGAGATGAAAACAAGAAAAGTGTTGGTCAAATATTTCAGTGAAAATGTTGCAGCATGTAAAAATGGAAATTAAAATAAATGGAAACACATGACAATAATAAGATGTAGATTCATTAAAAGGGTAATAATTCATAATAATAACTAAATCCACCCAAAAATTTAAATGGTTTAGCGTGAAAAACAAAACCCTTGGTTTACTATGTGTCCATCAAATTATCTGGGCCTGATATAATTGTCAGTGTTTACAAGGGTATTTTGATAGGCTATTTGTCTTTTCAAATCTGGCCCAGCTCCGGTCCCCACAACCACTTTTCCCCCAGGCCAAATACCACAAAGAATGATGGCCCTGAGTGGCCCTAATCTGTATTAACAGGTTTTATTATCAGTACAGTTACTTAGCCATAACCAAACGCATCAACACCAGCCTTTAACCAGAATCCCCAAAACTGAGCCATACCCTGCCTAATCCTGTCCAAATCATGTGTATAAATAAGTCACTAAATTCTGAAAATGACTTTAAATCATGCACAAATTCACAATTGTTTAGATTAGAACAAAAGTAAAGCGTTTATACACATCCTAACATTGAAATTAAACTTAAAGTAACTGACTCGAAGTGTAAAGTAAACGTATTAAATTAAAACTTATCCAATGAAAAATAAAGACCAACCTGTTTGTTCTTCAGTATCTTCGGTGTTTCATTCTGGATCTCTCTTCTGCTCTCTGTCCTCTTTATTAAACGTGGTCTTTGCAGATTTTAGCTCTTCCTGATGGTTTAATGCCCGTCTTCACTTGTGAACTGTTGGGAATATCCCAGCATTTATAGGTGAGCTGCTGAATGTGTGATTGTTGTGGGAGGAGCTTCACTGATCATGAATTTCTGTGTGGAAAAGCAGATTTGGTAAAAATAACTACAGGTAAATAACTACACTAGAGAACACAATACCTATCTAAATATAGTTTGCTTTTCTAATAACTACATTCAGAGCAATAAAGTAATGAACATGTTATATATTTATATGTGCAGAAAATGACTGTGATTATAAAATCTTTAAACAGACAGCGTACCACAAAGAAGAACTGTAATGTTTTCATTTTATAAATCCCTTCATATTTATTTAAACTCTCCCATGTGGCTCAGTTTCTATGAAGTATTTAGAAGCATGTTCTTAATTTTAACCATGTAAAGTAACTATAGCAAATGAAATTTGATCTACCAAAGATAAATGTCAGGGAGAAAAAAGTGTTACAAATACATACAAAATACAACATACAAAAACACTCAGGTCTTAATGAATTAAATTTCTCAATGAGTCCTAAGACACTGAGCTTTGAACTTCCTCAAATGCTATAGTGCCTGCTGTTCTAAGTTTTAAGACAGAAAACACACAAACAGAGCTGTACTCGATGAAAACAAGGCAGACATGACCATGTACAGGTCCTTCTCAAAAAATTAGCATATTGTGATAAAGTTCATTATTTTCTGTAATGTACTGATAAACATTAGACTTTCATATATTTTAGATTCATTACACACAACTCGAAGTAGTTCAAGCCTTTTATTGTTTTAATATTGATGATTTTGGCATACAGCTCATGAAAACCCAAAATTCCTATCTCAAAAAATTAGCATATTTCATCCGACCAATAAAAGAAAAGTGTTTTTAATACAAAAAAAGTCAACCTTCAAATAATTATGTTCAGGTATGCACTCAATACTTGGTCGGGAATCCTTTTGCAGAAATGACTGCTTCAATGCGGCGTGGCATGGAGGCAATCAGCCTGTGGCACTGCTGAGGTGTTATGGAGGCCCAGGATGCTTCGATAGCGGCCTTAAGCTCATCCAGAGTGTTGGGTCTTGCGCCTCTCAACTTTCTCTTCACAATATCCCACAGATTCTCTATGGGGTTCAGGTCAGGAGAGTTGGCAGGCCAATTGAGCACAGTAATACCATGGTCAGTAAACCATTTACCAGTGGTTTTGGCACTGTGAGCAGGTGCCAGGTCGTGCTGAAAAATGAAATCTTCATCTCCATAAAGCTTTTCAGCAGATGGAAGCATGAAGTGCTCCAAAATCTCCTGATAGCTAGCTGCATTGACCCTGCCCTTGATAAAACACAGTGGACCAACACCAGCAGCTGACATGGCACCCCAGACCATCACTGACTGTGGGTACTTGACACTGGACTTCAGGCATTTTGGCATTTCCCTCTCCCCAGTCTTCCTCCAGACTCTGGCACCTTGATTTCCGAATGACATGCAAAATTTGCTTTCATCCGAAAAAAGTACTTTGGACCACTGAGCAACAGTCCAGTGCTGCTTCTCTGTAGCCCAGGTCAGGCGCTTCTGCCGCTGTTTCTGGTTCAAAAGTGGCTTGACCTGGGGAATGCGGCACCTGTAGCCCATTTCCTGCACACGCCTGTACACGGTGGCTCTGGATGTTTCTACTCCAGACTCAGTCCACTGCTTCCGCAGGTCCCCCAAGGTCTGGAATCGGTCCTTCTCCACAATCTTCCTCAGGGTCCGGTCACCTCTTCTCGTTGTGCAGCGTTTTCTGCCACACTTTTTCCTTCCCACAGACCTCTTGCTTGAGGGTGTCAATGATGGCCTTCTGGACAGCAGTCAGGTCGGCAGTCTTACCCATGATTGCGGTTTTGAGTAATGAACCAGGCTGGGAGTTTTTAAAAGCCTCAGGAATCTTTTGCAGGTGTTTAGAGTTAATTAGTTGATTCAGATGATTAGGTTAATAGCTCGTTTATAGAACCTTTTCATGATATGCTAATTTTTTGAGATAGGAATTTTGGGTTTTCATGAGCTGTATGCCAAAATCATCAATATTAAAACAATAAAAGGCTTGAACTACTTCGAGTTGTGTGTAATGAATCTAAAATATATGAAAGTCTAATGTTTATCAGTACATTACAGAAAATAATGAACTTTATCACAATATGCTAATTTTTTGAGAAGGACCTGTATATTGTTGCATAAGCATAATAGTGTAAAGTGCATGCAACAATTTAAGTGCCGTTCGACATTTTCTTCTAAAATTAGCATTTTTATTAGGCTCCATGTGTAGGTTCAGTTATTTCACTTTAATGGTAATGGAAAGAACCTATTAAGTCTCATTAAAGTAAAATTATTGAACTTACACCTGATAAAAAAATGCTTGTTCTAAAAGAAAATTTCAAACATGGCAACAATATACATATAATAATAGCCTATTATTTGAGTGTTGTACCAGCAAATTACATATTTTTTCTCAACTGATCCCTGATTATTTTAGAGGGCAATAACCCATTGTTTATATAAAATTTGAATTCATTTAGATATGATATAACACAATTTACTTAAAGTTGTCTTGTGCTTGATGAGACAATCATTAAACAGAGAGCAATTAACCTCATTCTTTTGTCTCTATACCTAAAGAGACATTTGCATAGATGGGCGAACATAATCACCTGAGGAGGTTGTAAATATGGCCAATAACATTTGCATTAAGCACCCAGTTTGCACCTGTTTATAATTTAAATGAACAGCTTAGATTTACAAAATGAGCCTACAATAACAGAAATAAGCCTTTATGACCAAAGCAAACTCCATGTTGAAGGATCTAAGGATCCTCAAATGCAAATTGTGTTTTGCTTCAAGAGAGCAACCATACATTTGTGTTGTGTTTTACTTTAGTAATTTATTCTTCATTCATTTATCATTTTATTATTCCATTTAGTCATTACAGTCATTTATATATCCATGATTCATTAATTGATTAGTCATTTATATTATGTTATATTATTGTGTTTTATATGTTCTTCCATTGCTGTTTAGTCGTATGACTGTGTGGTTTCAAGGGCTGTTTGTCTTCATGAATAAGAGATATGAGGGAATGTTTATGAACCTCAAGGTTTATGGGATGTTGTTGTGAAGACATTTTGTCGCCTTAGAATTATAAGGTTCTATCTGACATTTTTGTCAAAATTGAGTTATTCACATATTCTTATTCTGTGACAACATATTTGCATTATGTGATGTTTCTTTTGTAAGCTGTGTACAGTTTGGGCCTTTTTTTCACAAAAAAAGGGTGGTTATATCTACAGATGTCTATGGAATGCAACAACTTTGAAGCTCAATATCTCAAAAGTGCTCAGAATGCAGATAGAACCTTATAATTCTAAGGCGACGATTTGCTATAACAATACTTGTTGGGTTTTTGTTCTTCAGACAAAGTCTGAGCATTGAGACATACGCAGCTTAGAATATTCAATAGACCCTGCTCCTTTTTATCATCATTAGTTTGTCTCCTGCTTCTGCTCTTCACTTTCACTGTTTTTTTCCTCAGTCAACTTGTTGGCTGACAAAAGACTGTTAATAGTGTTTTGGGTATTTTGGGTACCAGACAAGACCTCCTGTTGACAGGCTTTGAGTATGAGACGACTCTGCTGACGAGTTGTTTTGTGACCGGACAAACTGATATTTTCTGACAGGATCTGGCGTCCGGGGCTGGATCTTAATTGTCTAGACATGGGGACAGCGATCTAACAATGTCAATGAAATGAAAATGTTACATTCAGTTAGAAAAAAAATAAAAATAAATAAGAGGCTGTTGTTCAATTTAGTTTAATAGGCCAATTTTTGTTATTAATACGTATATACAACAAAAATATTATATAATATAGTATGAACTCATGTGCGCTGCAAGTGGTCCTTTTAGTCTGAAACTCTTCCTGCACTGATCACACTCATACAGTTTGTCTCCAGTGTGGATCCTCTCATGTGTTTTCAGATGTGTTGACCGACTGAATCTCGTCACAGTGTGAACAATATATATATATATATATATATATATATATATATTAGGGGTGTCCCCGACTAAGGATTCACATAGTCGAATCTGAATTGTCACGGCTTGCCTATAGTCGACTGACTCGAATCATGTGTTTGTGCGTGTGTATTGTGGCAAACTGAATATATTTCGTTTACGTCTTTTATTAAGTTAATTTAGAAAAACGTTTGTAGTATTTTTTATTCGTTAGATGTTTTTTGTTTGTTTGTTTGTTTGTGACGACGACCTAAAGCTCACACGGACGGCCGTCAGTTTATACCACGTTTGATTTAGCCTCTTAAATTAACACTTGATTTGACTAAAATTCATAGAAATAAAACACATGCATATCACAATGTTAGTTTAAACATTTATCACCACCATCTCAGAACAATGGCATTTTTGACAAGATGAGCAGATGCTGGCAACGGCATGGAAAAGCTACAAAAAAGTATAAAGTATAAAACAATATTAGTTAAACAATGCGCGCTTCGTTTGTGTGGAAAGTGGAAGCTAAAGCCACTTCACAGGACATAGAGGCGCCAGCGCCGTCACTTGCGGCTTACAGACATGATAAATACATATATTGAAAGCTTTAATTTTTTGCTTAACGAAATAAAACAAATAAAACACAAAAACTTTTTCATTATGTAGCTAATCCGTAAACATGCATTTCTCAAGCCGCATCAAATATGAGATTTCGTGACGCGTGTAGGCTACCTGCGTGAGTAGACTGTGTAAGGGGTTATGAAATATAGGCTATTTGTTTAGTTTACCGTCATCATCTTCTCTTAGTTTCTTTTAATTTATGGATGTCTAAAATGAAAAAGGAGAGGCCTAAAACAAGCCCGATCCAATGCCCGGCCAGCGTCTGAGCTATGACGTGAAATTTTGCCCAAAGCCCGACCCCAGCGCCGTAAATAAGTAGAGGCCCGTCAGGCTAGGACTGAAATGCAGGGCTCTAGTCAACAAGGCGTAAAATAACTTTTTATTTTCTTTCACAGACAGCACATAGAAAATAAAGTGACCAAACCTGCCTGTAAAAGTGATTGACAAAACTGAAAATGCCATTCCTTTAAACATAAATGAAAGGCAATGAAATGCAATGCGGATAAATGCAATGCAGATAAACATTCGTTAAACGATCATAACATTTTAAAGCTGCGATGCATAAAACAACACCAAACAAGTCAAAGATATAGGCTAGAACTTAGGTTGTTGATCCAAAAAATAACAAATATCAAAATTTATAAATGAATTAAGGCACCACGCACGTTAAAAAATATTTATTAATATTTATTAGCCTTTTTTCACATTTTATTACATTTACATTTACATTTAGGCATTTGGCAGACGCTTTTGTCCAAAGCGACATACAGTTGGGAGAACATAGAGCGATTCTTCTTAAGGAGACAAACAGACACAGGCAGTGCTATAATACCAGATTTCAAGTGGTGCTTCAGACAAGTACAAGCTAGAAAGGGAAGGAATAAAGAGATTAATTATTTTTTTTTTTTTTTTTTTTTATGGTAACAGCAAATAGAGTTGAAAGAGATGAGTTTTAAGCTGTCGCTTGAAGCTTGTCAGGGAATCAGCATTCCGGATAGGGGTAGGAAGATCGTTCCACCAGCCAGGAACAGTAAAAGAGAATGTTCTGGATAGTGATTTAGCACCTCTCTGTGATGGTACCACAAGGCGTCGCTCACTAGCAGATCTCAGAGTTCTGGAGGGGGTGTAGATTTGCAATAGCGAGTGCAGATAAGCAGGTGCAGTAGCTGTGGTTGTCCTATATGCAAGCATCAGAGTCTTGAACTTGATACGAGCCGCAATTGGGAGCCAGTGCAAGGAGATAAAGAGAGGTGTAACATGGGCTCTTTTGGGCTCGTTGAAGACCAGCCGTGCTGCTGCATTCTGAATCATTTGTAGAGGTTTGATTGTGCATGATGGAAGACCAGTCAAAAGAGCATTGCAGTAGTCCAGTCTGGAGATGACAAGGGCCTGGACAAGAAGTTGTGTAGCCTGCACTGTTAGAAAGGGCCTGATCTTTCTGATGTTGTGCAAAGCAAACCTGCAAGATCGAGTAGTCTTTGCAATATGATCTTTGAAAGACAGCTGGTCATCAAAGATGACACCCAGATTCCTGATTGAGTTTGACATTTACATTACATTTACATTTAGTTTGAAGAAGTGATTGTGGAAGAGCCCAGCTGGATGGTGAACCCATGCTGTAAGTTTGGAGTGCAAGGAAAAACAAGAAGCTCAGTTTTTGCCAAGTTAAGCTGGAGGTGATGTTCTTTCATCCACGTTGAGATGTCCGCCAAGCAGCCTGAGATCCGTGCAGGTACTGTTGGATCATCTGGTTGAAATGAAAGATGGAGTTGTGTGTCGTCAGCATAGCAATGGTAGGAGAAGCCATGTGACTCTATGATGGGACCCAGTGATGTTGTGTATATGGAGAAGGACCAAGAACTGATCCCTGAGGAACCTCAGTGATCAGTTGATGTGTTTTAGATACCTCTCCTCCCCAGGTTAACGTGAATGACCTACCGGTGAGATAGGATTCAAACCAGCGAAGCGGAGTTCCTGTGATGCCCAGCGATGAGAGGGTGGACAGGAGGATCTGATGGTTGACGGTGTCAAAAGCAGCAGATAAATCAAGCAGAATTAGAACTGATGATTTAGAATCAGCTTTTGCTGTCCGAAAGGCTTCAGTAACTGACAGTAGCGCAGTCTCAGTTGAGTGGCCCCTCTTGAAACCTGACTGGTTAGGATCCAGTAAGTTGTTCTGTGAAAAGAACAATGATACCTGGTTGAAAACAACTCGTTCGAGGGTTTTTGCAATGAATGGAAGCAGAGAGACCGGTCTGTAGCTGTCAAGAAGTGAGGTGTTCAGTGTTGGTTTCTTAAGCAGTGGGGTTACCCGAGCCTGCTTAAAAGAAGTTGGAAAAGTGCCTGTGAGGAGTGATGTATTTATGATGTGTGTGAGTGCTGGTAAGACAGTAGGAGAGATTGCTTGAAGAATGTGTGAGGGGATGGGATCAAGTGGGCATGTTGTAGGGTGGCTGGAGAGGAGAAGTTTTGATATTTCTGTCTCAGTGAGGGGACAGAAGGAGAAAGTGAGAGTGTTTGAAGTGGGTGTGGTGGGTTGCAAGTCATGTGTATGAGGGGCTAAGAATTGTTTGCTGATTGTTCGAGTTTTGTCTGTGAAGAATTGTGCGAAATCATTAGCTGTTAGTGTAGTGGTGGGTGGTGGTGGAGGGGGACAGAGGAGAGAGTTAAATGTTTTGAAGAGATTGCACATGTCAGAAGCACTATTGATCTTGTTATGATAATATGAGGATTTGGCAGTGTGGAGTTGAGTAGAAAAAGCAGAAAGCAACGATTGGTACATACTCAGGTCAGACGGGTGTTTAGATTTGCGCCATTTTCTTTCTGCTTGCCTGAGTTTGGACCGATGTTCACGAAGAACATCAGTCAGCCAGGGGTTAGAGGGGGTAGCCTGTGCTGGCCTGGTGGAAAGAGGACAGATATCGTCGAGACAAGACTTTAAGGTGTTGCATAAGGTGTCAGTGGCTGCATCCACATCCAGAGATGAGAAATGGATAGGTGAGGGAAGAGAGGAGGAAAGTACAGAGGAAGTGTGAGGGTGAGAGGGAGCGTAGGTTTCGTCTGAAAGTAATCGGTAGAGGGGTTGGTGATGCATAGGTTGAAAGATGAATATTAAATGTAATAAGGAAATGGTCAGAGACGTGTAGGGGTTTGACCAGGATGTTGTCAGCGATACAATTGCGAGTGTAAATTAAGTCAAGTTGGTTGCCAGATTTGAGAGTGCTCGTAGTGGTAAGGCGTTTGAGATCAAATGAGGCAAGAAGTGAATGGAAATCTGTAGCATAAGGCTTGTTAAGATGAATGTTAAAATCACCAAAGACCAAAAGTGGACTGCCATCTTCTGGAAAAGAGGATAGCAGTCCATCCAATTCTTCTAGAAAGGTGTTTAGAATTTGGCCTGGAGGGCGGTAAATGACCACAACCTGGAGTTTTACAGGAGCTGTGAGTGTTATTGCATGACATTCAAATGAGCTATGATTGCATATGGGTGAATGTGTTGTGTATTTCCACTTGTCAGAAATGAGCAGACCAGTTCCCCCACCCCGCCCAGTCTGACGTGGAGTGTGAGAAAAAGTAAAATTCTTAGAGAGAGCAGCGGGGGTTGCTGAGTCTTCTGGACGAATCCAGGTCTCAGTCAAGCCCAAGATGCTAAGATCAGATTGTATGGAATAAGCAGAAATGAAGTCTGCTTTGTTAACTGCGGACTGACAGTTCCAGAGGCCAACAGAAAAAGCAAGAGGTGGAGTAGAGGATGTAGCGATAGGACGTATAGGTTAGCAAGATTGCGATGCCGTTTGCGTGAGGAGTTAGTGCGTGGTTGAGTGACAACCGGAATATATTGAAAACACATGATAGAATTGGAAGGCAAAAGAGAGGAGAGAGAAAATGAAAGAAGTACCTGTGTGCGTTGTCGGTTTCGTTGCTCGGTTAAGTCGCGCAGGAAAAGTCGCAGGTCTTTACTTTCGTCGGTCTTCACGCGAGGGCTGAACGCTCTCTCTAAGAATTTTACATCTTTCAGATGTCAAATAAATACTCAATCGAACGATAATTAGGGGGGAAAAGCCGTTACGCCTACTGCTTAATTCACCCGAAAGCAAGGCAAATGGCTCAAATAGAAACTAAACCGAGACACTTAAGTGCTTGCAGGAAGGCAGCAATAACAATAACAACAGCTTGGTTTCGCCGATGGCTTACTAGTCTAATTTTAATAAGTGCTATCAAAACTACAATTTCAAATTACACCACGATAATAGTTACTAAAATGTACGAAACGAAAAAGAAAAGTTCTAGCAGCAACTTGCAAAGTACACAACTCTAAATGAAATAAAGTATTACGCAGACACTTACGTTTAGCGCGCTGTGCTTGTTTCCTTCTCGGTGAAAAAGTCGCTTCTCCACGAATGACACTGAGTAAACGGCTTAAATAATACTCAGTCGTCGTCACGCCTACTGCTTAATTCACCCGAAAGCAAGGCAAATGGCTCAAATAGAAACTAAACCGAGACACTTAAGTGCTTGCAGGAAGGCAGCAATAACAATAACAACAGCTTGGTTTCGCCGACGGCTTACTAGTCTAATTTTAATAAGTGCTATCAAAACTACAATTTCAAATTACACCACGATAATAGTTACTAAAATGTACGAAACGAAAAAGAAAAGTTCTAGCAGCAACTTGCAAAGTACACAACTCTAAATGAAATGAAGTATTACGCAGACACTTACGTTTAGCGCGCTGTGCTTGTTTCCTTCTCGGTGAAAAAGTCGCTTCTCTTAACTGCATTTATCATAGGCTGTTCCCTTATTAAGGGAAATCAGTTGGTAGCCTAGACACTGCGAACCCCTATATAACCAAAATGGCATGATCCTCATTTCCTAACACATCTGCGGAGATTCGTCGACAATTCGGAGTCACCCCTATATATATATATATATATATTATGTCACAAATAATCTCAATGTTTACTGGGTTGTACATGACTCTTTGATTCTTTAGTGTGGGTTTGGTGAAGTTACTAAAAACAATACACAACCAAATCAGTTTGTAGTTGAGAAATGAAGCTGTCCACACTATAAGTTGAGCGTCGTAGCGATGAACAGCCACTGCCACACACACACACACACACACACACACACACACACACACACACACACACACAAAACGTTAATGATTGCAGAGCACAAGAGTTCCTAATTGGGTCAGATATAATAGCAGCACTGTATGAAAAATTATGCATTTCATTCTATCTACATTGACAGATTGAGTATTTAGGGGCTATTATTTTAGCAGGCCCATTTGACCTACCTGACTGGATTTTACCCCCTTATTTCTTCTGTCTGATTACTCACAGTCACTAAAATTGGTCTGATACACCTACACCAGCAATACTGTTCAATGCAACATTTTATTCTATTAAAGTTTAGTTTGATTTATACAGACAGCTCTGTTATTCATGCAATACAGTATGAACTTCCATTTAAAATAATATTGTTATATGTTGTATATTGTTATTCAGCTGCACTTTCTTTATTCATTCAAATCTCTTTTTTTCTGCCTTGTTTATTGTGTTTATTGTATGTTTGTTTCTTAACACCAGTAAGAAGCAGTGCTTAGTTGGATTAGATGCAAAAAAAATACAACGAAAAAAGGCATTCAATTCAACTGCTTTATTGAGATATTTTAAAACAGGAAGCCCATTAAGCAAACATTTTCCAAAATTAGAAGACAATAAAAGCTGTCGATAAAATCTAAAAAGTAAAGATAATTTATTACAAGAATGGGTATCATCAGTGGTGTAGTGGTGCCTGGAGAAGTATACGCTTCATCCCCGGCATGACTCTTAGCAAAAAACAAACAAACAAACAAACAAAAAAAAAACGACATGACTCTCAGCAATCTCTGATAAAATCGGTCCAGTTTCTCTGTGTTAGCGCCGTTTTAAACTTCATATTTGAACTCATTCGTTTACTGGATCGTCTGGCAGAAAAGTTTACAGGGGTTTATCAGTTTAAGAAATTTCATTTCTGATTGTAAAAGCCTGCTTATTTTTTATTTGTAAGGTATTGTTTTCGTTATTATAAACTGATTAAAAACAAAGCAAAACAAAAATCTTTTGACTGAAAATTTTTCCATAGGCAAACCCCAATGTATTTCCATATGCATTTATGGTGCAAATGTTTCTGTAATCCTTTTATTTCTTTTTCTCCGTTCATCTTCAGAACACAAATTAAGATATTTTGGATGCAATCCGAGATCTTTCTGATCCTCCCATAGATCATTCCTATTTCGTTTAGTTTTTTTAATTGGGTTAAACGTTTTGGGCATTTTTTTTTTTTTTTTGTTCGTTAAATGTAAGTTTTTGATTTTTAAAACGACCAAAAGGCGAGCTGCAGACAGCGAGTAGATCATACCCTATATGATTGATCAATTTATCCTTCTCAGATCATCAGGACTTACCTAAAATAAAATCTCTATATATTAAACAAGCATATCACAATGTTAGTTTAAAAGTTTACCATATATAAATGTGCGGAAGGAAGCTAAAGCTCCCTTGCAGGACTTGGAGGCGCCAGCGCGATCACTTGCACTGAAAACATCTTAAAATACGCCGCGATTTTTGCACATAATGGTAAGAGTAATATGTTATCCGGAACTGCCAAAGGTCTTCGTTTATTTGTGTGCACTCAAAATATCAACAAAACACAGATGATGATGCGCTTCACATGGATGGACCAAAACTCCAATAGCGTACTTTGCTTTACAGACAAGATAAACATAGCTATAAAAAGTTTTCAATTACTGCTTTACAATGAAATAATGTAAAACAAAAACAAAAACATTTTTATTAGGCTATGTAGTCCGTAAAAATGCAATTTTCTCTAAAGGCGCGCCCCTGCGTGCCAGGATCGTCAGCTTTATTTATTTAGTTTCACATTTCCTTACTATTTCCCCCAACACATTCATGGTAATTACTTTTACCGGTAGGCTACTTTGTGGCAAGCTACAGCATCTTGCCTGCAATTGATCGCGAAATCTTCAAACTGTGCTTGTATTAAGCTTGTGTTGATTTCGACGAATGTGCCTATTAAACGTCAATGCTTTCTGTTTACCTTTACTCTCATTTGAAATGAATTTACACTCAAAATAAATATAAAACAAAGCCGAAAATTATTGTCTGCCATTAGATGTAGGCATGCAACAGTTTTTGTACTGTGCCACCCTAACATTTTTACTGAACCCTTTCGGAACACCCTATAAAAAATCCTGGAGGCGCCACTGCATCCAAAATGTCCTAATTTGTGTTCCGAAGATGAATGGAGGTCTTGCGGGTTTGGAACGACATGAGGGAGTGAGAAATTAATGACAGAATTTTAATTTTTGGGTGAAATAACCCTTTAATATTAGGCACCTTTCATATTGCATTACTTGTGCACAGTCCAGAGCGAACTTATATTTACTTCATTAAGACACCGATGTGTTCCAAATTTGCACTAAATGAACCTAGCTATACAATTTTCATTTATTTATATTCGTTGGTAATTTATATTTAGCTTAAGATTATTAATATTGCACAAATCATTAAAACAGTATACATTATTTTTACTATATTATTATTATTGTTATTATTAGGCTATTATTATTATTATTATTATTAGCAATAATATTGCGTGCATACTGTATCATTAGGCGAAATATTTCAAAAACAAGCGTGTGCTAAAAGAGTCAGTTTGGTTTCAAGTCATTTCAGCACTTGACAAGCGGATAGCGACACGTAAATAGGCGGCTAAAGCACGTCGTAAAGTCGCTTGTAGACAACGCTCTTATCAGTTTTTATCAGGAAACAGCCCCGGCGCGAGCCGCTGTATGCGGGAGACAGAGCGGGCGAGTGTGCATTCAGGCGCAATCATCGAACATACTTGCAAGCAAGCTTCATGGTCCTGACCGCATCATTTACTGGGTGTTTTTAGTGAATATTTGCATTTATTTACATATGACTGGATGTGGCGGACCGTCATGATTTTAGCTAATGCAAGACACTACTGAATGATGCGCATCGGAGGGTATTAGAAGTGGGTATACGCAAAGACGCCTGATAAAGAAGTGGTTATACGCCGTATACCTGCGTATACCCTCAAGTTACCCGGTATTACTATTCTTATGATACTGCACATCAGTCTGGTTCTTTAAATGTTTTCTTTTTCTTCTCCTTTTTTTCCTTTAATGAAAAAAGAGCCCATTTAATACCAGGTTTCAGTAGCATCACTTTTTACAAGAGAAGCAATACAGATCAATGACAAAGCTACATGACAGTATATCCTGAGTCTGTGTTCCTAAATACATCATGA
The DNA here is from genome assembly GCA_033026305.1 of Cirrhinus molitorella. Classification (NCBI taxonomy): domain Eukaryota; kingdom Metazoa; phylum Chordata; class Actinopteri; order Cypriniformes; family Cyprinidae; genus Cirrhinus; species Cirrhinus molitorella. Next base: position 56,254,635 of record CM065117.1, read on the forward strand.
GTGGAATAATATTCATTTTAAAAACAGCACTGAATAAAAAAAAAAAAAGATTTAAAATAAATCTCAGCTCTTTTAAAGTGTTACAGCCTTTTCTCCAGCTTCATGAACAAGAGCAGTTTGTAAAAAGCTTCTGCTTTTCTTCAGTTGCTAAATATGCATTATAAGACATTTAAACATTATAAGAAACAATTATATCATGAAGCAAAACTAAATACAAAAATAAAACTTTCTGAGATTGTTCTTTGGGGAGGAATTTGCTGCTTTTGAAGATTATACACTGAAAACTTTAGATAATTATTACGTTGCTTGTAATGACAGATTTATCCAGATGATATTTTATTGCTTGATGCATTATTGTGTCGCATTTGATGAGGAAGTGGCATCAGACCTGAAATTTCTGGAACTGAAGATGATCTACTTACTGTGAATGTGTTTTATATGACTGTGTAGAGAAGATGAACTATTGAAACACTTCCCACATTCAGTGCAGTGATACGGTTTCTCTCCAGTGTGGATCCTCTCATGTATTTTCAGATATCCTGACTTATTGAATCTCTTGTCACAGTGTGAACACTTATAAGGTTTCTCTCCAGTGTGAATCCTCTCATGTGTTTTCAGATACTGTGACTGATTGAATCTCTTGTCACAGTGTGAACACTTATAGGGTTTCTCTCCAGTGTGAATCCTCTCATGTGTTTTCAGAATTCCTAAAGCAACAAATCTCTTGTCGCAGTGTGAACACTTGTAAGGATTTTCTTCAGCGTGAATCCTCTGGTGCAGTTTTAAACTGGTTGCTGTAGTAAAAGTCTTTTCACACTCAGAGCACACGTACTCTCTCACACCGGTATGTATTTTCTGATGTTCTTTCAAATGTTGTAGACGTGAGAAACTCTTTCCACACAAATGACACGGATATGGCTTTTCTTTTGTATGAACTCTCATGTGCTGTTCCAGGTGTGGAGCTCTCAAAAACACTTTGCCACATTGATCACATGCATACAGTTTCTCTCTAGTGTGAACATTTATGTGTGTTTTAAGATGAGATAATTGTGCAAAACTCCTCCCACATTGATCACAAGCAAACGGTTTCTCTCCAGTATGAACTCTCATGTGTGCTGCAAGTGGTCCTTTTAGTGTGAAACTCTTCCCGCACTGATCACACTCGTACAGTTTGTCTCCAGTGTGGATCCTCTCATGTGTTTTCAAATAAGTTGACTGACTGAATCTCATGTCACAGTGTGAACACTTGTACGGCTTCTCTCCAGTGTGGATGTTCATGTGACGCTGAAGGCTTGGTTTGCTTGAGACACTCTTTCCGCACTGAGTGCAGGTGAAAGATCTCTTGCCTCTTGTTTTGTTTAAATCTTTCTGCTTGATTTGAGAGCAACTCAAAGTTTTTTCTCCCAAATTGACATGACCTTTCTCCTCAACTTCACTCAATTCTTCATTTTCATCAATTTCTTCAACCAACTCTAAAAAAAAAAGTTACAAGACTCATAAAAAAGCAGACATAAAATTATCCCTGATATAACAATATAAAGTATCATCACAAGACAATATTTTTGTCATTTTGATGCATTTTTATAAATTATACGTCCCTGAATTTTTTCTTTCAATCAGGTACATTGATCTTAAAATTGTTATTTTTAAAACAGTATAGGCATGTTTCTATATAAGAACTATTAAATAATTTTAATTTGCTACAAAATTATTCAATGTTATTGAAAAAAGTACACAGTGCATATAATGTGTCCCTTAAAGGGCTTCTGACTAAAATGTGTTAGGAGTAGGGCTGCACAATTTGGGAAAATTTTCGTATTGCGATTATTGGGGTCAATTTTGCGATACGTGATTATAATAAATGGGGGCACAAAATGGGGGTTCATGAATTATGAGCTTCTAGAGCAGTGCTTTTCAAACCTTTCCTGGAGGCACCCCTGCCCTGCACATTTTGCATGTCTCCCTTATTTAACACACCTGATTTAAATGATCAGCTCATTAATAGAGACTGCAAGACATGATTTGGGTGTGTCTAATAAGGGAGACATACAAAATATGCAGGGCAGGGGTGCCTCCAGGACAGGTTTGAAAACCACTGTTCTAGAGCATTTGACCTCTTAACTGAAGTTATTTTCACAAATTGAACATTAATTAAAACAGTATAAATAAATAAACAACAGTTCTTTATTAGTCTTATTAAGTGCAAACAATAAATGCAGCTATAATCAAAGTAGGCTACTCTCTTTAATATTCAAAGTGCCAATAGACAGACTTTTTCCAAGCATGATACAAAGCTATAGACAACTACACGACCTATTATAGCTTACATACTAATAACAGCCAAGATATGTTATGTAGCCTAATTTGCGTGCATTGGGGAGTCGTTCTCTAAACGCTGGGTATTAAAATTGCTTTTCAATGCTCGTGTGCGTTTTACATTCGGTTTCGTTTTAACTGTCAGTGCGTTATGGAGTCTGTGATTTTTTTTTATGTCTATACGAAGACTTACAATATGGCGTGAGGCTACACATCTGTATATATGCTTTGTTTTGATATAAATTTGTTGTATTGCCACGTCATGTAGCAACTTTAATTTTGCAAATCTTGCACAATACATCTTGCTGCTCAGTGTAGGGCTGTGCCGATATTCGAAGGCGATTCTCATGCGTATCTCGTCAGTAATGCCGGTTCTGTGATTAGACGTAAATCTCATTCACCTGTTCATTCATGCCGCCGCGTTTACTACACAGAGCCGTAGGTCACTGACAAGCCACGCAATATCGCCTTCATTATCACAGGCGATACATATCGATAATGCACGCGATATTGCGTGGCTTGTCAGTGAACGCGGTGTAGTAAACGCGGCGGCATGAATGAACAGGTGAATGAGATTGATGAGAACCGGCATTACTGAAGAGATAGGCATGAGAATCGCATTCGAATATCGGCACAGCCCTAGCTCAGTGTCAGTAATCTCAAATCCAAAACATCGTCATATAACAGAGGTAGAGTTATTTATTATTTTATTTTTTATATGATATAAATGTTTGACAAAATATAAAGCAAAAAGTATAAACTAATGACTTATAAGCGCTCCTCTGCTGTCATCTACTGGTTACAGTGGTAATTTGATGTTTTTTTTTTTTAATATTTATATTTTAAGCGTTTGTTTATCACAAAACTATTTTTTAAATAACAGCCATTAAAGATGAAAGATGCATAAACACCAACCTTCTTGTTCCTCGTGTTTTATTCTCCAGGTTTCTGGTTCCTCCTGTTTTATTCTCCAGGGTTCTGGTTCCTCCTGTTTTATTCTCCAGGTTTCTAGTTCACTCGTGTCCTCTTCTTTTTCTTCTTTAACAAACATCATCTTTACAGCAGCAGATCTCAGTTCAGCTAATGCTCTTCCAGATATTCCTGTTTGCTTCAAAACTAGTCACGGCTACGGGGATGAGAATATTACAGGTATTTATCGACCTGATTCAAAAACTGTATTTTTCGATTTACAGAAAGAACATTTATAAAAGTTTATATAAAAAACCGCCACGATAACAGAACAGAGAGTGCGGTGAAATTAAACAGCTTCCTTGGAGGATTAATGGTTCTGGCAAACAAACGTCTTCTTCTTCTTCTTCTTCTTCTTTTTTTAATGGCTGTTCACTCCTTGGGAGTATTACCGCCACCTACTGTACTCTTACGCACATGGGTGATGAAAAAAAAAAAAAAAGTGCAACGCCCCACCCACCTCAAAGGATCAGAGACCAGGCTTCAGCTGACGCTGCGTGTTCAGCTCCTTCACCTTCCACACTGGTCTCCTCAGCCTTCGAGATGGGAAAGCATCATTCTCCTCATCTTCAGATTTCTATATTTAAATCCTTTGGTCTCTAGCACTGTACTTTCTAAAAAAAGTTAAACCCCCTTATATATCTGTTTATCATTCAAACCCTTTCCCAAAAGATCCACGTTACTCACTGGCCTATTCCCTATACTGCTGAAAAGTTTATTATGCTGATCATCATGCTACAATTAAAAAGCACATGCTCTACTGTTTCTAAAACCACACACTCAGGGCCGGCCCCTGGCATAGGCGAAATATGCAGTTGCCTAGGGCAGTGGTTTTCAAACCTGTCCTGGAGGCACCCCTGCCCTGCACATTTTGCATGTCTCGCTTATCTTAACACACCTGATTCAAATCATCACGTCATGAGTCTAGACTCCAAGACTTGATTTGGGTGTGTCTAATAAGGGAGACATACAAAATGTGCAGGGCAGGGGTGCCTCCAGGACAGGTTTGAAAACCACACGAAAGGTTTTTTTTTTTTTTTTTTACTTTTTTCTTCTTCTCTCGCGGAAGAGCGCCCTCTTGTGACCATCATGCGCTCCTACACCCATAAGCAAAATAATTACTGACAGTTAACAATTTTAGTACTGATCGATCATCGTAGTGATTAAAATAATGTTAGAATAAAATAAAATTGACATCAATGAAAAACCATAAGATTTGAAAACATGTCATGAACTAATTTAAACACTTTCTGCGTCATGACGTAATTATAGGCCCTAATGCATTATCATAAGGCAATGATAATGCATGGAGCACGCAGTTAAAATATGTGCTCTGAAAGTACCATTTTTAAAAAATGAGTGAAAAAAGAAAATTATCAGGGGGACAAGGCAGGAAGCGGCGCAAAGAAGAGGAACAGAAAAAAGAACAATATAGAGGCAGAGAGGAGCTTTTTAAAGCTCAAACTGATTAAGACCTACTTGAGGTCTACCATGACCCAAGAGCGTCTTAGTGGACTTGCAGTCATCAGCATCAATAATGATGTTTGTCAGAATATGTCATTTGCTGCAGTCATTCATGACTTTGCTGCAAAGAAATCCAGGCATGTTCAGTTTTAAAACTGTCCTGTAATTCTGAATATAATAGTATTTTCTTGCACTTTTTTGTTGATTTGTACTTTAATTTCTAATTAAATTGTTGTGTGATTCTTCAGGTGACTGTAAGTCAAATTTATTTATTATCACAAATTATTTACTATTTATTTATGTTAATACTTATCAGTATGTTATGTTATGTTATGTTATGTTATGTTATGTTATGTTGCATTTTCAGAATTTTGTAGGGGGGAGGCAGAAGTCTAAAATCTCGCCTAGGGCAATAACAGAGCCTGGGCCGGCTCTGCACACACTCATCACACATCACCCGCTGGACTGGAGTCTGAAGGTCGAGTTGAGGGGAAATAATAAAGTGAAGTGAGTTATGGCTGCTGTGCTGGGTTTTCACGTAGGGGGCGTGGTTTTTGTGTAACTGGTGGGGGGGTGGGGGGGGTGCATCGTTTTTTTCTTTTTGTACAAAAAAGCCGATCTCCACAAATAAATGAAAAGCAATTCAATTTATAGATTTCTATGATATTTGATCAGCATCAACAGTCTCCGTGAGTGAGGATTAGAAGAGATGAAAACAAGAAAAGTGTTGGTCAAATATTTCAGTGAAAATGTTGCAGCATGTAAAAATGGAAATTAAAATAAATGGAAACACATGACAATAAGATGTAGATTAATTAAAATAATAATAATTAATAATAATAATAACTAAATCCACCCAAAAATTTAAATGGTTTAGCGTGAAAAACAAAACCCTTGGGTTATGTGTCCATCAAATTATCTGCATGGGGCTCATATAATCGTCCGTGTTTACAAGGATATTTTGATATTGTGTGCTGTAAGTGGTCCTTTTAGTGTGAAACTCTTCCCGCACTGATCACACTCATACAGTTTCTCTCCAGTGTGGATCCTCTCATGTGTTTTCAGATGTGTTGACCGACTGAATCTCTTGTCACAGTATGAACACTTGTATGGCTTCTCTCCATTGTGGATGTTCATGTGACGCACAAGACTTGGTTTGCTTGAGACACTCTTTCCGCACTGAGTGCAGGTGAAAGATCTCTTGCCTCTTGTTTTGTTTAAATCTTTCTGCTTGATTTGAGAGCAACTCAAAGGTTTTTCTCCCAAATTGACATGACCTTTCTCCTCAACTTCACTCAATTCTTCATTTTCATCAATTTCTTCAACCAACTCTAAAAAAAAAAGTTACAAGACTCATAAAAAAGCAGACATAAAATGATCCCTGATATAACAATATAAAGTATCATCACAAGACAATATTTTTGTCATTTTGATGCATTTTTTTTTACCTAACCAGCATATGCTGTTTTTTTCAGCAGGGACAGCAACACGATAAAAAAAGAACAGAGAGCACTGTGAAATTACATCTTCAAATTAATCTTCCTTTGAGTTTAATGGTGTTTGGCAAACAAAAGTGTGTGTTTAAGCGCCTCCTGCTGGACTGGAGTGTGAAGCGTCGAGAGGACGGAAAATAATACAGGGAAACTTAGTGCCTGTACAAGGTGCACTGGTTTATTTATTTATTTTTTCCTTTACAGAAAAGCCAATCTGCACAAATAAATGCAAAGCAACTAAAATGATAACCTTGTATGGTATTTGATCAGCATCAACAGTCTTTGTGGGGGAAACTAAATTATTAGTAAAATATTTCAGTGAAAACCACACAACGTTGCAGCATGTTGCATTTCTAAGATCAATGGAAACACATGGCAATGATAAAATGATAAAAATAATTATCTTTATTAAAACTTGGTCTTTGCAGATTTTAGCTGTTCCTGATGGTTTGATGCTCATCTTCAATTGTGAACTGAAGGGAATTTCCCAGCATTTATTGGTGAACTGCTGAATGTGTGATTGTTGTGGGAGGAGTTTCACTGAACATGAATTTCTGTGTGGAAAAGCAGATGTGGTAAAAACAACTACTGGTAAATAAGTACATTATAACAAAAGCAACTGATTAAATGAAGCAGGTTTTTGCAATCACATATTTCTAAACTGGCAAGTTCCAGGAAAGTCCAAGTAAGCGAAAGCATTCAAACAGTAAGTTCAAAGCAGCACTGATGCATAGAGAACCAGTGGATTTCATTAGAGATGGCAGATGACTCCAGATGTCAGTAAAATATTCTATTCAGCATATATCTGGCTTAAAACTAAGAGTGTTTTATGATGGTTGACAGGACAATTTGCAGTTTGCCAATACAAAACTCAAGTCTCACTTGGGTCAGTTTGGAGGACACACATGATTTATTTATGTATTATTATTATTATTTTAGTACACTTCACCAAACTTACAAATCATGTGAAAGCTGTAAACCTTAAGATTATTATTTGTGATATTAGAATAATATATCGTCGCTGTCGGGCGGAATCGTATCTCCAAAACCGTCATTTTTCAGGAAATGAAAAAAACTGCATATTTTTTGAGTTATTAAATATTTTATCGTTAAAGTTGATATTTACCATATATTGCTATCATACACTGTTGTGTACCAACATTAAGACAACATTTCCCCAAAATCATGTTTTATCGGAGATACGAGGTTTTATGACTTGGGAGCAGGGAGATACGAGATTACGCTGTCATTGATAAGAATGGTACAGACACAGACTTCGCTGCTGCCAGCAGTTCATCAAAGTCTGCGGTCGCGTTGAGCCTTTTGACAAGAGAAAAGGCTTCAATAGTTAACCAAAGCTAACGACTGTGGTTACATACATCTTCCTAAACTCTATTTTAAAGGTTTAAGAGCTATGATGCAATACAAAAAAACTGAGTCCGTCTTTTTTCCCCTTAATTCTTCCAGAACAGCTTATACTACTGTTTCAGCTATTAACATAGTTACGTTTTGTATGTAATGCCAAAGTGGTTATATTTCGTTTCGTTTTCTTATTAAGTTAATTTAGAAAAATTTCTGGAGCATTTTTTTGTTCGTTAAATATCAGTTTGTTTGTTTGTTTTTTCGAACAGCGGCCAGCGGAAGACTTTTGCCTTTTAAATCATTACGACTTGCATAAAATAAAATCTATAGATCTAAAACAGTTAAAGTAGCTATAGAACAATGTTAGTTTAAATATTAAACCTAGATAAATGTGCGCTATTAGGTGAATATTGTTTTTGAAGAGGAGAAGCTGAAATCGCTTTGCAGGACATGAGGAGTCAGCGTGATCACATTTTTCAGCGAATAGGCTACATGCCTCACAAACATGACAAATAAATAAATAAATAAATAAATAAATAAATAGAAAGCTTTAAATTATTACTTAACATAATAAAACAAATCAGAAAAAAACACTTTCATTATGTCATCCGGAAAGATGCTTTCCTTCAAAAGTTGCGTCTAAAGAAGAGATTGCGAGTCAGGGTCTTTGCGACATTATCTCAGAATACACTAGTTTATTAATGGATCATTCAAATATCTCCTTACTGTTTCCACCGACAATTCAATGCTAATTATTTTTGCCGGTGCTTTGTGACAAGAAGATGGAAGGGGACATATGCCCCGACGCTCCAGCGGAGTGAAGAAAAGGTGGAGATACGAGCTCTTCTCAGACAGTTGAAGTGTTCAGATGAGTTAAGAGATTTGCTCTCAAGCTATTTTCAACACTTTAGATTGGTTAATAATTTGTAAAAATTACAGATCCACGTGGGCACTGACCAATAGCATCGATTTGTGAAAAAATATGAAATTGACAAAATTTGGACATACGAGGTTTCCGCCCCTATTTTTAACAACAAACACTCAGATAAAGTCATCCACTGATGATCCTGAATGGTTTATTTAATGAGTGTTGATAGTCTGAGGCTCATCAATATTAACAGAGCTGCTGAAAATACTGTGTTTCATGTCAGTCGTTCCTCACTTATTTGGAAAAAATGAACACTACATTATGTTTTTATTCTGTTATCCATTAGTATAAAAATGAATTCAGTAACTTAATTTTGGCAGATTAGCTCCTCCCACTGCAACCACATCATCAGTGAAGCTCCACCCACAGCAATTGCTGGAATATTCCCATCAGTTTACAAGTGAAGACAAGCATCAAATCATCAGGAAGAGCTGAAATCTGCAACGACTAAGTTTCAAGCTTCAAGCAGGTTTAGATTAGTTGTAATAGTTGATTTTTTTTCCAGTAATATTTATGTTAATTTATAATTTTACTTATAAAAATACATCAAAATTATAGAATTTTTGTACAATTGCCTACTTTACACATTTGCATTAGAGTTACTGAAAGTTACTGAAAAGTAACAATTTGTATTGTTATTTCAGAACTGATCTGAGAACTAAGAACTGCATCTGAATTTTACAGCGATAAAAAACAAATGTTTAATGACAGACATACATTTTCAGGGATGCCATTTACGTTATTCATCATAACGTATGATAAAAGGGAATGTTTGTAAATCTCTATCCAGGCTTTCTTCTGTAATATCTTTTGTCTACAAAAATGTTAAGAAAATAGAAATACATAATTCTTTATCTACTTTAGAACATTGTAAATCTGAAGACCTTCACTTACAAGTGCCATGATTAAAATAAAAATATAATTAGCTATTTAACATGAATTATTTTATATACAAACTGGTCAAATGTTTGAAATCATTAAGACGTTTTATTTATTTTTTGAAAGAATGCAGAATTTATATGACCATACAGTTTATCCAGAATTGTGCAGCTCTAATTCGAGATGTGAAAGGAGAGAAACTGAACTTAAAGTATCAATCTTATCAGGCTTATGAATAAGGGTTGCTAATGTGGACAAACTCATTCAATCTCAGTCATGTGTGAAGTAAAATATGGTTTATTAGACAAATAAAAGCATTATTGAGATAACAAAAATTAAAACTTTTATTAAAACTAAAATGATACAATTACTTTTTCCTGATTTAAATATAATCAGCAGACAATACAAGCTGTTGATGAAATATAAAGAGTAAAGAAAACAATGTATTCATAAAAAATGTAATTTTCGATCAACACTTACATTTAATCAGCAAGCTAAATAAAAGTGAAAACGAATGAACTGGATTTCTCTCCTACTGATTTACAAGTATGGATGGATATCAGTATTTTTTATTTTTTTTTAATTATTATTATTAACTGCTATCTCATAACAACATTAACAGCAGTTAGATATTCAAACAAATGCTTAAAAGCAAAGACAGAAACAAAAGAAAATTATAAACCAAGATTAGAAAGTCATAGTCACTGAGGATCCTTCAGATGACCAAATGCATCAGTCTGCAATTCTTACAGTCCTGCTTATTAACCATAACACTCATTATATGAAGCTACTGAACATATTATAAAATCCATAAGAAAGTCATTTATAACATAAGGCAAAATGATACACAACATTTTGACATTGTTCTTCAGGGAGGAACTCCATCTTTGAGTTGATCTGAATCTCACAGTTGAATCTGATGGTTTTAAAGATGAAGATGAACTTTATTCACTCTGAAAAATTGGATAATGCTTCTCTGTCACATCACTTGTAATGACATATTTATTCAGATTATATTTCACTGCTTGATGCGTTATTGTGTCACATTTGGTGAGGACGCGGCATCAGACTAGGAAGTGCTGGCTCTGAAGATTATCTACTCACTGTGATTGTTTTTTGTATGTCTGAGTAGAGCAGATGAACTAGTGAAACGCTTCCCACATTCAGTGCAGTGATATGGTTTCTCTCCAGTGTGGAGCCTCATATGGTCCTTAAAGCACCAATTTCTTGCAAAACTCTTCCCGCACTGATCACACGTGTGTGGTTTCTCTCCAGTGTGGGTCCTCTCATGTGTTTTCAGATTCCCTGACTGACTGAATCTCTTGTCGCAGTGTGAACACTTGTACGGTTTCTTTCCAGTGTGGATCATCTCATGTGCTTTCAGATTTCCTGACTCCCTGAATCTCTTGTCGCAGTGTGAACACTTGAAAGGTTTTTCTCCAGTGTGAATCCTCTCATGCAGTTTTAAACTGCTCGCTGTAGTAAAAGTCTTGTCACACTCAAAGCACATGTACTCTCTCACACCAGTATGAACTCTCTGATGCACTTTTAAATCTTTTGGACGTGAAAAACACTTTCCACACAAGTGACACGAATGTGGCTTCTCCTTTGTATGAACTGTCAGGTGTTTCTTCAGGTATGAAGCTCTCACAAATGTTTTGTCACATTGTTCACATGCGTACAGATTCTCTTCAGTGTGGAGGCCCATGTGATGCTTAAGGGTTGATGCGTGTAAGAAATTCTTTCCAAACTGATCACAAGTGAATGGTTTTTCTCCAGTATGAACTCTCATATGGTCTGTAAGGCTTGCTTTTAGTGTGAAACCCTTCCCACACTGATCACATGTGAACGGCTTCTCTCCAGTGTGGATCATCTCATGTATTTTAATTTGTGCTAACAGCCTGAATCTCTTGTCACAGTGTGAACACTTGTAAGGTTTTTCTCCAGTGTGAATCCTCTCATGCAGTTTTAAAGTCTTTTTTGAAATAAAAGTCTTGTCACACTCAAAGCACATGTACTCTCTAACACCAGTATGTATTTTCTCATGTTCTTTCAAACTTTGTCGATGTGAAAACCTATTTCCACACAAATTACATGAATATGGCTTCTCCTTTGTATGAACTACCAGGTGCTGTTTCAGGGTTGTATCTCTCGAAAATGTTTTGCCGCACTGATCACATGCATACGGTTTCTCTCCAGTGTGGATCTTCTCGTGTCTTTTCAGGGCTTCTTTCTGAATGAATCTCTTGCCACAGTATGAACACTTGTACGGTTTCTCTCCAGAGTGAATCCTCTTATGTTTTATTAAACTGCTTGCTGATGCAAAAGACTTCCCACACTCAAAGCACATGTTGTCTCTCAGATGCATTTTCTGATGCACTTTTAAATGTTCTGGATGCGAAAAACTTTTCCCACACAAATTACATGAATGTGGCTTCTCCATTGGTGAAATGAAAGACTTCTTGGCCCTTTTTTTCTTTAAATCTTTCTGACATGATTTTTCTCCTCAGAATTAATTTCCCTTATCTTCAATCAACTCTGGAACAGAGTAAAAACAGTCCATTTGTCAGTAAAAAAAAAAAAAAACAGGAAAGTGAAAGGACATGATAAAGTGAAAGAACATAAAGATGAACCCTGATATAACAGCAGAAAGTAGACAACTGCATTACAAAATTTTGATTACTGTGATGCAATTTTATAAAATATACGTCCTTGAAACTTTCCATGAATGAGGTACAATGATCTTCAAATTATTAGTTTTAAAATATTATAATCACAAATCTTGTTTCTATAGGGAGAGCTTTTAAATATGTTTGATCAGCATACATCACCATACATTTGTGTTTTCTTTTTATTTTCTTGTTTTTATTAATGTCTAAAAACTTCATAAACTCATTTATCATCACTACTCATTTGTGTAATTTTGGCTATTGTTTTTGTTGTATCATTTACTATTTATATCATATCATGTTATTTTCATTGTGTAATCTTATGATTGTGAGGTTTAACTGTTTTGTCTATATGAATAAGAGTGAATGTTTATGGAAACTGATGGGATATCCTTTATGATAATGTGTTTAGTATGCTTTCATTACAATTATCTGTTATTACATAAGTTTGCATATAAGTTTGATACTCACTTTTATAATCATAAGCTAAAGTGTTCTTATATCATGATGATTGAGCAAATGTCTGAGTATGATTTGAGCCTAAAATGTATATTGTGGACCTTGACATGCAGGCTGTGAGAAGCAGGAGGGGAGTGTGGGTAAGACGTTTCGCAATACGGAGCGCTATCTTGTCAGGTGAGGGGTTCAAGGACACCTCGCTTATGTACTAACAAAAAGAACAGCTTTTGTGTGCAGGAACACCGCAAACTGATACTGGATACAATGAAGGCAACAATAAAGCAAACGGACTGGGAAAATCAGCAGCTGTGGAATGAGAGACGGCCCGAAACTCATCTACATCTGTGTATAAATACATGGGGCGAGGGAAAAGGCGAGCAGTTGCAGACCGCCTGAACATAAGACTCACATAGTTTTGTGTAATTAGGGATAGCTGTGACCCAGAGCTCTGTGATACTTTATTCATATCGTCGCTGTCGGGCGGAAACCTCGTATGTCCAAATTTTGTAAATTTCATATTTTTTCACAAATCGATGCTATTGGTCAGTGCCCACGTGGATCTGTAATTTTTACAAATTATTAACCAATCTAAAGTGTTGAAAATAGCTTGAGAGCAAATCTCTTAACTCATTTGAACACTTCAACTGTCTGAGAAGAGCTCCTATCTCCACCTTTTCTTCACTCCGCTGGAGCGTCGGGGCATATGTCCCCTTCCATCTTCTTGTCACAAAGCACCGGCAAAAATAATTAGCATTGAATGTGTCGGTGGAAACAGAAAGGAGATATTTGAATGATCCATTAATAAACTAGTGTATTCTGAGATAATGTCGCAAAGACCCTGACTCGCAATCTCTTCTTTGGACGCAACTTTTGAAGGAAAGCATCTTTCCGGATTACATAATGAAAGCGTTTTTTTCTTTTTTTTTGTTTTATTTCGTTAAGTAATAATTTAAAGCTTTCTATTTATTTATTTATTTATTTATTCATTTATTTGTCATGTTTGTGAGGCATGTAGCCTAGCCTATTCGCTGAAAAATGTGATCGCGCTGACTCCTCATGTCCTGCAAAGCGATTTCAGCTTCTCCTCTTCAAAAACAATATTCACATAATAGCGCACATTTATCTAGGTTTAATGTTTAAACTAAAATTGTTCTATAGCTACTTTAACTGTTTTAGATCTATAGATTTTATTTTATGCAAGTCGTAATGATTTAAATGGCAAAAGTCTTCCGCTGGCCGCTGTTCGTAAAAAAACAAACAAACAAACAAACTGATATTTAACGAACAAAAAAATGCTCCAAAAGTTTTTCTAAATTAACTTAATAAGAAAACGAAACGAAATAGCTATAACCACTTTGGCATTACATACAAAACGTAACTATGTTAATAGCTGAAACAGTAGTATAAGCTGTTCTGGAAGAATTAAGGGGAAAAAAGACGGACTCAGTTTTTTTGTATTGCATCATAGCTCTTAAACCTTTAAAATAGAGTTTAGGAAGATGTATGTAACCACAGTCGTTAGCTTTGGTTAACTATTGAAGCCTTTTCTCTTGTCAAAAGGCTCAATGCGACCGCAGACTTTGTTTGCCTGCAGATTAATTTCAGCCTATTAGACAGTTTATCGCTTTATTTTGGTATTGCATCACTCATAGCTCTAACGTTTAAAATAGAGTTTAGGAAAATGTATGTAACCACAGTCGTTAGCTTTGGTTAACTATTGAAGCCTTTTCTCTTGTCAAAAGGCTCAACGCGACCGCAGACTTTGATGAACTGCTGGCAGCAGCGAAGTCTGTGTCTGTACCATTCTTATCAATGACGGCGTAATCTCGTATCTCCCTGCTCCCAAGTCATAAAACCTCGTATCTCCGATAAAACATGATTTTGGGGAAATGTTGTCTTAATGTTGGTACACAACAGTGTATGATGGCAATATATGGTATAATACCAACTTTAACGATAAAATATTTAATAACTCAAAAAATATGCAGTTTTTTTCATTTCCTGAAAAATGACGGTTTTGGAGATACGAGGATTCCGCCCGACAGCGACGATATGCTTATTTGAATTAAATTCTTTGAACTTGGAAAGATTCTCTTCTCCTCCTTAAAACGAACACGCGGACTCAAGAACATCACAGTCCAACAAAACCCAAGCTTTATGGGATGTTGTTGTGAAGCAGTTTGGTATAACACTACTTGTTGGATTTGTGCTGGTCAGATGAAGTGTAAGGATTGAAACATACAACTAATAGCGGTACAGTTCAGTACAGTACAAAATGATGTCCGTTTCCATTGTCAGAAATTGTGAATGGTACCAAAATAGCAAACCATACCACACCAAATTTTACTGCATCAAAAGGGTGGAGCTAAACTCAATTGGTTGACTGCAATCATCATTTTTGCGTTCAGTTTATTTATAAAGCTAACTCCTAACTGAAAATTTGCTATGCCGATTTTGGAGCTCCATGCGATCACCGGTCGCTCAGTGCTCATGTATCTGCATAAAGCAGTCTTAGCTCAGCTAGTCCTTCCAAACATTTGCCGCTGGCTCTGATGACTCTGTAGTGATCTGACATGAGATACAGTTCATTTGGGGTATATTTAACAGGCATTCAGGGTCTCATGAATCTATCATTTGTTCCTGGTCATATTGTTTTGGCTGAGTACAAAGTTATGCTTAACGTCATATATTTATTTTATACTTTACCGTAGTACAGCGCTGTCTTTGTAGAGTACGTTTGACTGAATTGTATGCTTTTGTATTTATTTCCTCTTACATGTGACCCTGTACCACAAAACCAGTCATAGGGGTCATTTTTAATTTCCACTGATGTATGGTTGGTTATGATAGGAAAGTATTTGGCTGAGATGCAACCATTTGAAAATCTGGAATCTGAGTTTCTCAATCTAAATATTGAGAAAATCGCCCTTAAATTTGTCCAAAAAAAGTTCTTGGCAATGCATATTACTAATCAAAAATTAAGTTTTGATATATTTACCGTAGGGATTTGACAAAATATCTTCATGAATACTTAATGTCCTAATGATTTTTGGCATACAAGAAAAATCTGTAATTTTGACCCATGTATTTATGGCTATTGCTGTACTGCTACAGAAATAGCAACGATGAAATGTTGATTTGCTTAACTGAAAGCTTTTTGTATTACTGCAGTAAAAGCTCAACATATTACAGCATTATGAGAGAGAGATGGACTAAGTGTGATTAACATACCTGCATCTGATACAGCATTCAGATCGGTCTAGTCTCGTATCAATCTGTTGTTGAAGCTATTTTTTCTTTAACTCCCGCTTAAAGCCTTCATGACTTTTCAGTTTGAAAGTCATTAACCAAAGTCCTGCCTTTACTGCTGATACTGTAATTTAGTCTCAGCACACCAGTAAAAAAAAGTGAAAACTCAAGATATGGGGCAAAAAATGCCCGTTTGATTTTTTTGCCTGATATTTACATCATAAGGTTATAAGCAATATCTCTCGAGCAATAGGATAAGTACAATATCACAGGAGTGCAAATGTGATACCGCTCAACAGTTCAGTAAGTAAGAAGTTTGTGTTGTGTTATATTAGACACAATGTTGTCTGCAATGTTTTGCTCAATTTTGCCAATGAAAATATAAAGACAAAGCAGAACTGTTCGTCCCAGAGCAACACACAGGGGCATTTCATCACTTAATACACGTTTTGAACTAATTGGGTGAACCATTTTGCCATAGGCGCATTGGATTTGAAGGGACACTGAAGAGCGATTAAAAACATAAGGAGTCGCCTGCTCTATTGCTCTTGGATGTCACACACTGATCGGTCTGATGGTGATGATCCGCTTCAAGTCAAACAAACTGAATGATTCAATGGACCTGTCATGAACTGTGCTGTCATGGCTCCCTCCTTTCACCCCTAGAGGGAGCCTTCTCCTTTCTCATGGACATTACTCACTCTATTATGGACTCCAATCCCCATAATCCCTTTTGTGTTCTCCGTCACATCTCACCTCTCACCCCTGTCGGCCATCTTACGCTTCACTCTCACAGTATAAATAGACCGGTTCTCCCACAGTCACGTCGCAAAGTTTTGATTAGCTAATTCTGTCATTATTCGTATATTCCTGGTTATCTTTCCCGTTGCCGATCTCCTTTGTCCCTGGTTCCCGAGTCTCCGCCGCCCGCCTATTGACCCCTTGCCTGCCCTAGGATTACTCTATTTGCTGCCAGCCCTGACCCCCCACGCTCAGATATTGATGCCTCTTTGTTTGTTCTTCATTGTCCCTGTCTGTTCTTGTTTGACCCTGTCTGTACGACCACGATTTCAGTTAATAAAAGCTTGCATTTGGATCCACCCGTCTCAGTCCACTTTGACAAAGGACCATTCATAAAGAACCATTTACTTCAATCCTGAACGAATCAGCTATTTGAACGAATCAAATGAATTTACCACCACCTACAGGCAGTTTTAGTTTATTTTTTAGAGTATCATTTCATTAAAGGAATAATTTCATATTTCCATAGTAATATTAAGCAAATAAATTATTAAAGGTATAGTTCAACCACCCAAAAAATGACGTCATCATTTAGTCACCCTCGTGGCCCAAAAGAATATGTAATAAATGTTATCAAACAAAATATTTATTGCTGAAGCTACGTTTTGTAATGTCTGTTTTGATGCTTTACACAACAATAGGCGTGTTTCCATTACCCTTCAAAATGCGCAAATTGAAATTGTGAATTGAAAACACGCCTAATGGAAACACGTCAAATTCGCAAAAACACCCATATATCGCAAAAAAGTTTTTACACTTGCATGAGGTGGTTTTTCAGACAATGCGAAAAAGGAATAATTTGCAAAACGGCAATGGAGATGGTTTTTTTTCGCATTTCCAGGTCACATGATATACGTGAACAGTCATATGATCATTCTTTGTTGTGTATTTGTGGAAACTGGCACCCTTGGGCATGATGCTGCAGGTGCTACAGGAGGCCCTATTGCACTGCACAACTCAAAAAAAGTGGATGTGTTCATCCGGAAATTCTGAATCCACAGTTCCTCTGTGAAATCGCGCACTATTGCTTCCCAGAACAAGCGCATACGTGGCCGCTCCCAAGTATAGGGAGCTTGCCTTGCCATTACTGCTTGTATAATGCGCCTACGGCTCCGTCACAGTCATTTCGCAACAGTTTTTTATCGACATTTAGAAAATATCGCAAAAGTTTCACGCAAATTTGTAATGGAAACGCGCCTAATGACTTTTTAAATGATCTTTTGGGAACAGTTTCTCAGCCAAATTTGATGTGTGATTAATTTCCGATTAATTAGATTAATTAATCACCAAGTAATCCAAAAGTAATCTGACTGCATTACCTAAAATGTGTAATGTAACGGATTACGTTACCTACTACAATTTTTTATCATGTAATCTCGAATCAGTAACAGATTACAATTTGTAAGTAATCTTCTCTGCTCTGCCTATGCGCTACATCTTTGACCATCGTGCCTTACAGTTTTTTCAATGCGTCCTGCTTCTTTTCCATTCATCAGTGCTGCAACTCTGCTATCCCTTTTAAAAACCAGCATTAACCTACCGGTTGGGTAGGTTTTGATGCTGGCATGCTGGTTTAAGATGGCCCTTAGCTGGTTTATGCTGATCCTTACTTATGCTGAGTAGAATTATTGGCTATAGCATTAGAGAAACAGCTACACGTAACGTGTTTCCTAAATACCTACAAACATATGTTATTTTTAGCCTTTAGAAGAGTCAAAAAAATAACATACCTTACCTTTAAGTAAAGCAGATTGACTTTCCTCATTTGTGAAACTATTTGTCTAAGTCTGAACAACTCCGTATTCAACTCATCTTTTAAGAACGGGGAACATTAGACACAATGGTTGTTGAAGAGCATTTCTGGGGTAAATGTCTCCTTTCTGCACTGACCACACCTTAAAATTACTCCAGCGCTGTTCGTACGAGAAGCTGACATTTACAAATGCAAAATAATCCATGCATGACAGCAAAAAGCAACTGATAAGAAAAATAAGACTTCTTACCTTACAACTCTCACTTCCTCACGCAGAGCGATCCTTTCTCTCTGTTGCACTCTCTAAAGCTAGCAAGTCTATTTTAGCTTAACCGTTTAACACTTCCAGAAGCATATAGGCAGTAACGCATACACATAGCAGTTTCAACCGTTGTTAACCACAAGCGAGCAACATATGTCCCTGCCTCTGATAAAATCAGACTTCCTCTAAAACTTTTTGCAGGCTAAAGAGTAAGTTTAAGTCTTAATGTTTCTAAATTCTTGCTAAAGAGTTTAGTTAAAAAAAAAAAAATATTCAAAGCAATCAATTCTTTAAGTAATTTCATTATCCTCTTTCTTTCTAAACAATCAGATCATTCCTCCTAACTTTACAAGGATTTTCTGAAGCGCTGAATTTTCCGTCCGTCTTCAGTAATGTCCGGTCTGTCTGCCACAATCTTTATTCTTTTGATTTTTCTGTCCCAGTGCTTTTGAAATCATTGGACAAGCAGATAATCTAAATTAATTTTATGTTCATTATTACTGTTTCCATAATGAGATTTGTTCAGGACATTGCATTAGGGTCACCTAATCCAATTTATTTTTTAAGAATTCCCTTCTGCTCACCAAACCTGCATTTATTTGATCCAAAGTGCTGTAATAGAAGTAATATTGTGAAATATTTGTATTATTTATATAAACGGTTTTCTATTTGAATATTTTCATATTTATTAATATGTGTTCAGTTATGTGTCATTAATATTTGTATTTTAACTGCATGTATTTTTAAAATAAATTAAAAGTTCTGCATTTCGTATATTTAATTAATATGCACTAAGTATTTTCCCCAGTATTATTTCCCTTCTCTCGATGCTCCACACTCCAGTCCAGCGGGTGGCGCTAAAAAACGTTTGCCAAACACCATTAAACCTCAAAGGAAGAATAGATTTTATCCGTGATCTCTGACTGATGCTGGTTCAGTACAAACAGATAGGAATGTTGTTTCTGTAAATAGAAAAATACAGTTTTTTTTTAAACAGGTCAATAAATACCTATAATATTCTCATCCTCATAGTCGTGACTAAGTTTTGAAGCAAGCAGGGATATCTCAAGGAGAATCAGCTGAACTAAGATCCGCTGCTGTGAAGATGATGTTTGTTAAAGAGGAGAGTGAGGAGGACATGAGTGAACCAGAAGCCTGGAGAATAAAACAAGAGGAACAAGAACCCTGGAGAATAAAACAGGAGGAACCAGAAAGTTGTACAATAAAACAGGAGGAACCAGAAACCTGGAGAATAAAACAGGAGGAACCAGAATCCTGGATAACAAAACAGGTGGAGCAAGGAGGTTGGTGTTTATTCTTAATGGCTAAATTTATTCTTAATGACCATGTTAATGGCTAAAGGCTGATTACACTGTATTCAGCGCAAACTGTGCCAAAGTTTAAATGTGGTTAGTAAAAAAACTAAAAGTTGCTGATCCCCAGTGGCTTCCATAATATTTTTTTCCCCATGCTATCAAATGTGCACCAGCTACTGTTTGGTTACTGACATTCTTCAAAATATCTTCAAGACAAATATTAATACAGGTTTGGGACAACATGTCAGTGAGTAAATAAGAAATAAATAATGTTCTGTCCCTTTAAGAACTGCACTCATCTAATGCTGTGTTCACACTGCCAAAAAAAAAAAAAATCAGATTTTTTCATTACCTGTGACCCAGGTGTGTTTTTTGGATGACAGTGTGAACAACACACTGTCTTGTGGTGCTCTTGTGGTGCATTATGGGATTGAAAGCGGCACAGAGAAAGCATTGAGAGATGCTGGGAGGGTCAAAAAGGTTGGGCATTCCGCAACTTTATGCAAATCTTGAGCGAAAAACCCGGCCGAGAAACATTCACTGTGAAAAGTAGGCAAGGCAAGATTTTAACGTATGTTTCCAAGTGTTTGTGGAACTGGTGGATTACTGAGCTGAAATCACATATCATTGAAAATAATAAATATACAAAGTAACCACACATATTGTACATAAACATAAACTTTTATTTTGGATGCAATTAATCGCGCTTAATCATTTGGCAGCCCTAGAATTTTTTCACCCTCATTACTCTAGTCTTCAGTGTCGCATGATCCTTTAGAAATCGTTCTAATATTCTGATTAGTATTATGTTGAATACAGCTGAGTAAAACTCATGTTTATTTGATTAATAGAAAGTTCAGAAGAACAGTATTCATCATTTAATGTCTTTCATCACTGAGACATCAAAAATCAACCAAGACATATTCAATTAATCCTAATGAGCCAATTCCAAATAAAGAAAACCTGTATCTCACTTGTAAGATTGAGTATGTAGTTAGTTGTTCGGATATTCTCAACGATGACCTCAACTGCTCAGTCAGGTCTGGTCTCTTAGAACTCAACAAGAATGTTTTCAGGTTCCAGATGATGGGATATAATTAATAATCACTCAAGAGTCTCATTTTAAGAGAGGTTTAAACAAATCACCATTTAAAAATTGATTGGTTTATTAAAACAACAACTCGTAGGCAATACATCAAAAATAGCAGTGTGTAAGTCTTCACCCGAGGTGTGGCAAAAAGCATGATCTAAACAAGTTTATATAGTCTCAAGTCTCTGAACACATACCCACACACACACACACACACACACACACACCACTCCTTGTACGGTCAGAGGCCTTAGGTTGCCATGGCACTCTAAGCTCAGAGCATGTGTGTCCTTTATCATAGATAGCACATCTGTCTATTTTAATCTATTAGAGGTAACACCTCTTAGCTGCATAAGAGAGGCATACTTATTAGCATACAGCTTTCTTGTCACCACTTAAACCACCAAATAACACTTCTGTGCAGCTGAGGGCAAATAAGACTAACTATATGTTCAACCCGTGTTGCAAATGCATCACCTAAGCAAACCATTTTTGCAAAGCTAATAAAACGTATATATTGCAGTCTCATTTATCATTAACCACAAGCGAGCTATTCTCACCTTCTGCAGTATGCATGTCAAAACTATATTTAAAACTCTTCATAGGTTAAAGAAGTTTGAACGCTTCTAAATCATTCGCTACAGCATTTAATTCAAAATAGAAATCCATATTCGGAATTTGTGATATCAAGATGTCTAAGATCTCTTGATCTGAAAAGCATCTGCTGTGTTCAAGCGTCTGGCAGACATCTGTAAGATGTAAGTTTTACATGCATTTAAATCATAAACATCTTAAAGGCATCTAATAGACATATATTTGACATCTGAAAGGAAACTTCCAATAGACGTATTGCAGATGAGCAAATTACGTTTTGCAGATGTAAATGCAGACGTCAAATAGACTTCTCCGAGACGTGCGTGTGCTATCAGGGTAGTATTAACACACTTTTTTATTTTGTTTATTATTTTATAAAAATAATTCTAAATAAAGTGAAATAATATTATTATCACTCTTATTTTAAACTTAATAGTAATTTACTTTCAAATGCCCCAATTGCTGAAAGGTCTTCACAACTTTTGCATTGTTCAAAGCAGTGCATACCAGTTTACATTTATTTCAGGTGGATTAGACAGGACTGTAATACAAATAGTTGAGTTTGCCAGGTGCATACAACATTTAATACAGGTTTTCATGAAAGTGTTTGTCAGTTTTTCATCTTGACAACCCCATTTTGCACTTCAGTAATATAAACAAACTGAGAAATGTTTTAAAAAGAAAAGTTTTCCTTTAGGGACATAATTTTAAGTTGGAAAAAGATTATACATTGCAATATATCGCAGAATATTGCAGTATATTAAAAATCGCAATAATTTGGTATCGTGACACAGATATCGTGATAATATTGTATCATGGGGCCTCTGGTGATTCCCACCCAAGGCAGTCATTTCTACTTGTTGCTTTATATTTTTGAAATTCTAAAATCACTGTTATAAATATCAAATCATCAAGAAATCAAATTTGTGTATGTAGTAAGAAATGTAACCAAACACCACTTTGTTTTTTCACTTTGTAACTGAATCGCAAATTGGTTATAATCACTGAAGTTGTTGGTCAGTTCTGTATAATACCATAGAGGAATAACGGTGCATTTAGTAAGAGTAGAATATATTAATTTTCTATATAGAAAATAGATTTTGCACGTTACTGATGTTAATGAAAGTCAACATTGTATGCTTCCCATCTCAGGCTCAGTGCTTCACTGTCAAATGTGGATTACCAAGAAATAAGTATGTAACGTTATTATTAAGTGCACTTACTAATGCAAAACAGTAGTAATTTTAACATTCATTTATCTTTAATTTTGATATCCTTCACAACAGCCCACAGCTGCTTCTTGCACCACAATCTGTAAAATGTTAGTCTGGAATCAGTTACATCAGGGTTTATGTTTGTGTTCACATTTCTCAGTTTTTGTCTTTAGTTTCTCTTCGCTGAAAATCAACCATTTTTACTTTTTACTTTTTTATTTCAGAGTTGATTGAAGAAAATGAGAATAAAGAATCAAGTGAAGTTGAGGAGAAAAATCATGTCAAACCTGGAGAAAAACTGCTGAGCTGCTCTCAAACCAAACTGAAAGATTTAAAGAAAAGAAGAGGCAAGACATTTTTCACCTGCACTTGGTGTGGAAAGAGTTTCACAGGCAAATATGTTTTTAATGTTCACACGAGAGTTCATACTGGAGAGAAACCGTTCACTTGTGGTCAGTGTGGGAAGAGTTTTACACAATCAGCACACCTGAAGAAACACATGAACATCCACACAAGAAAAAAACTACACACATGCAATCAATGCGGTAAAATGTTTTTACGGACCTCAGGTCTGAAGAAACACTTGAAAGTTCATTCAAAAGAAAAGCCACATTCATGTCATTTGTCTGGTAACAGATTTTTGCATTTACAAAATTTGAAAGAAGTGAAAATACATACTGCTGTGGAAGAGTACATGTGCTTTGAGTGTGAAAAGACTTTTACTACAGCAAACTGTTTAAAGCAGCATGAGAGGATTCACACAGGAGAAAAACCTTATAAGTGTTCACACTGCAAAAAGAGATTTAATAGTGCTGGATACCTGAAAACACATGAGAGGATCCACACTAGAGAGAGACCTTATAAGTGTTCACACTGTGAAAATAGCTTCAGCCAGTCATCGCATCTGAAAACACATGAGAGGATCCACACCGGAGAGAAACCTTATAAGTGTTCACACTGCGACAAAAGATTCAATAAATCAGGAGACCTGAAAACACACGAGAGGATCCACACTGGAGTGAAACCTTATGTGTGTTCACACTGTGACAAGAGATTCAGTCAGTCATCGCATCTAAGGACACATGAGAGGATCCACACTGGAGAGAAACCGTATCCCTGCACTGCATGTGGGAAGCGTTTCAGTCGTTCATCTGTTCTACACAGACATACAAAAAATGATCACAGTAAGGCCATGTACAAACGAAAACAGGTTTAGATATATACGTTAATATTTTGTATCACATCGGCATTTCATCCAGTTGGACCCGGCATTTTAGGAGCCTTAAAATGCTGGTTTTGAAGCAGGGTCCCAGTGTGGGTAAATCTTCAGAGAGAAGGATATTGGTCTATATCTGTGTTCAGAATAAAGCATTTACATTCAAACTCATGTTAAATAGGAGTCAGTGGTCGGCGCCGATAGCCTTGTGGGCAGTGCGCCGACATATAGCGCCGTTGCGCTGCGGGCGTCCCGAGTTCGAATCCCGGCTCAAGGACCTTTCCCGACCCTACCCCTTCTCTCTCTCCCACTTCACTTTCTGTCACTAATAATAAATAAAAAGCCAAAAATAAATCTTTAAAAAAAAAAAAAAATAGGAGTCAGTGCAAACCTGACACTATTTAAAGTGTCTCTGATTAACCCAAATAAAGTTCAACTTTTCTAGTAAGCTTTTTCTGTCATATTTATTATTTGCATCTTACAGCAAAAGCCATGGTCTGCAGAGAGCTTCCAAAGCAGGGATTTCATTGTTGGAATCTGTCAGGAGAAGGGTCCAAGGCATTAAATATACTATGAAGCACAGTGAAGACAGTATCATCAGGTAGAGAAAATATGGTGCAACAGTAACATTTACTAAGAACCGGATCACCCTCCAAAAACTAATGTTGCTGTAGGTCTCCCTGACAAGTTTTCTTGTTGTCTTTTCATTAAAGAAGCTACAGGAGTTTCTGCCAAGTACTGGCTATGTAGTATATGTGACAACAATCTCCTGTGTTCTTCATATGTCTGGGCTGGGGTAAGGTTATCTGATGCATATGGCCCACTTGTCTGGAAACACTTCAGGAGTTTCAAAGTCATCATTGGTTTGTTTAAAATATAAGGGATTTCCGTGAGGCACATGTGCCGTATTCTTTAACGTTCCACCTGGAAACAAAATGCAGAAGAAAGCCAGCATGATTACAACTGTGATAACAAGCACCTATTAAGGCCGGGACACACCAAGCTGACGATCGGCCGTCGGGCTTCGTCCGGCAGTTGGTGGGCGTCGGTGAGGCGCGTCGGTTCGGTGTGTTCCTCTCGTCGGCTTTCGTCGGGCTCACGTCGGGTTCACGCCGGCAGAAGTTTGCCCTATTCAACATGAATCGACGTCGGGCTTGTTGTAGCCATCGGCGAAAGAGAGCGCTCTGATTGGCTGTTCAGACATTTAATCAGAGTGCGTGGAGGACTTGGACATGAAGTGACGTAACAAGCAACCGACGGAGTCAAGAGGGAACCGGCCCGCTGTCATTTCGCACAATTCTCTTTCGGAGAAAATGCAGACTACGGCCATCTGCAGGTACGCAAAGGTATATATCCTCAAGCACGTGCAGAAAGCACCTTTGAGTTTGTAGCTGACGAGAGGCAACAACACAGTCAGCTTTCGTCTGCGCTAGTTGTTTGGCGTCGGGTTGGTGTGTCCTGGCCTTTAGAATCAACTAATTGCTGTATTTTCAAAATAATGTGAAAAATGTACAGTTCGCGGCATAGAAACTTTAAAATATGTCTGCGTTGCACACACACCAGTCTGTTATTGTGGCAACATTTCCACGCCCCTAAACATGACGCGGCACAAAACGAATCGTGATTGGTTGCTTCACCTGTCAGTCATATGGCCTAATGGGTGGGCCTTGGCCATTCAAAGAGGCCAAAGTTCCCAGACCTTCTGCCGTCAGTCTGAAGGTCTGGGTACGCGAGACTAGGGTAGGGTGGCAAGACGGAAGCCTGGAGAATTTTTGAAGAAAGTCTCCCAAAAGCATGTGAGAAAATGACTAATGTTTTGATAAAACCAAGGTTGAACTTGTCAAGATGTGCCACCCTAAAAGACTGAGTGCTCTAGTGTTTAAGGGTGTGCACACTTATGCAACCACATTAATTATTTATTTTTTTACTCCAAAAAATAATCTTCAAAACCAGCTTGCCAAAAACAAGTTTTATACTTGTATATAATTTTGCTTCATGATCAGTGTTGGGGAAAGTTACTTTTAAAAGTAATGCATTACAATATTGCGTTACTTCCTAAGAAAGTAACTAATTGCGTTACTTAGTTATTTTTTTATGGAAAGTAATGCGTTACATTACTTTTTAAATCTGGGCAAGGCTTGCTTGTTTGTTTTTAATATAAAAACATTCGATTCTTAGCAAATGTAAAAGCCCTTTCACACCAAAATGAAATTAAGTGAATAAGCCTAAACCTAAAGGAAAATTAAATTCATGTCTGTACAGTAGAACTGTAGGAAAAGAAACTTCAACACTCTTCAGCAATGAGAAAAAAAAGCACAAATGTTAGTTAACATAAAGTACGTTTTGCTTATTAGTAAACTGCAAAAAAAAAATGCTCTTCTTACTTAGATTTTTTGTCTTGTTTTCAATGAAAATATCTAAAAATTGTTAAATCAAGAAGGATTTTCTAGACAAGTAAAAAGTTTTTAAGTGTGTTTTTGCTTAAAACAAGCAAAATAATCTAGCTAATTAATCTTGTTTTCTGTTCAAAATAAAGATATGGAATTTAACATGTCACTGGAATTTAACATTTTAACTAATTTAACGTTTATCTAAATAAACATACTATGCAATTATTCAACTGTGAACGCCACTGATATGTGTATTATTTGTATGTGTGGTTTTTATGTGAACTTCTGATTTGAGTGTGTGAATGGGACTTTTCGTTTGGAATGACTGTATGACGTCATAAGGATGCGACGCGCTCCTGCTCTGTTAACCAAACTCGGTAACTGGCCTGAAGAAAGGTTTGTGTTTTAAACATTAAACGTGTTTAAATGAAATCGAACTGTTCATGCAAACGTATAGTTTCACCAAGGTTTGCAAAAACGAAAGCTTTCTTACTGACTGAAACAATGCTTGACATGTCATATGAGTATTATTTTTGTGAGTAAAGCACATCCACATGAGTAACAGAAAAAAGCCCTATCGAGAATCAGAATCAGAATGAGCTTTATTGCCAGGTATGTTTGCACATACTAGGAATTTGTTTTAGTGACAGAAGCTCCACAGTGCAACAGAATGGCAGTGACAAGACAAGACAGATAATAATAATAATAATAATAATAATAATAATAAATACTCAGTATACAATTTAAAATAAACTAAAATAGACAAATTTAAACAATTTACTATGTACAGGTGCAAATTAGAAATGTAAACAAGTATGTGTATTAAATAAATAAATGAATGTATAATAGCTTTGTGTGTTCCACGTTTATTTTGTTCATGAGATGAACACTTGAGAGATAAATCAGTCAATGAAAAACACGAATTCAGCAACTGGCAGGTTTTTTGGAAGTTGAACCAAATGTGTACAATGGTTACACGCTAACGACACCTATTGGTTAAAACGGTGTAAACGCAACGAGAAGACAAAGATGTAACGTTAGCTAGACAATAAGACTATTAACAATTTAGCTGCAGGTTAAGGTTTCCATAACAGTATATATCTACAAAATGTAATATAAACATAATTAAATACTAAATGTATGTGATAAATATCTAAACCTGTCATGTCTTTGTTGTAGAATTTGTGTTCTTTTAGTAATTTGTAGTTCTCTGGGAGTGTTTTTTAGCTAATCAGTTCTGTTTTAGCCTGGACATTCACATCTCAGAGCTGAAAAAGTCTCAAGAAATGGAAGGACATTTAAAAGGTCTAATAATATTTCCATTGTTTATGAGCACTACAGTCTCTGAACTAAATGCCTCAGTTTAACACAGACTAAAGACATAGTTACTTTTTTGTTCATTCTTTAAGTTTTCAATTTCAGTTTTCAGTACATTGTTGTTTTCTATGACCCATTAATTCATGACCTTTTAATTTCACTGTGACTCCCTAACTAGTAGTGCACTGACTACTGAAATAGCTGAATAAGACCCATCCAAAGATTTAGTTTATGGTGTGTGTGTTTTTTTTTTTTTTTCTCAGAAAAACTCCTGGTGAAGTGACTGATATCCATGTGACAGTGCTGTAAAGATGGTGTCTATTAAAGAGGAGAGTGAAGACATAAGGATTGCAGAAGTTTTCAGCTTGAAACATGAAGATGCTGAGAAACAAACAGGTCGGTTTCATTCTCAAAGCTGAACTCTTTTGATCCTCATTCAAATGTCAAGTTCTACAGAAATGAATGATATTTTTGAACAATGTCACATGGGTGTTTAATTATCTAATTAAAGTGAATAAGACACAAATAAGGATTTTGCAGTGTGGATAATACTAATAGCAACTAGAATAAAAAGTTTATCAAGACAAACTTTGAAGTTGGCTTGAGAAAGCTGGGACAGAAAAAGTTTAATGATAGATAGATAGATATAGGAAGTTACTAGCATAATTAACATGTTATTAGCATGTTTCTAGAATGATTAGCAAGTTGTTAGAGTGTTGTTAGCATGATTCTAGCATGATTAACAAGTTGCTAGCATGTCACTAACATGATTAGCAAGTTACTTCCATGTTGCTAGCATGTTTTTAGCATTATTAACATGTTTCTAACATGTTGCTTACATGTTTCCAGCGTGATTAACATGTTACTAGCATAATTAACAAGTTACTAGCATGATTAGCATGATAGCATTTTATTAACATGATTAGAAAGTTACTAGCATGTTGCTAACATGATTCTAGCATGTTTCTAGCATAATTAGCAAGTTGCTAGAATGTTGGTAGCATGATTCTAGCATGATTACCATGTTTCTAGCATGATTAACAAGTTGCTAGCATCTCACTAGCATGATTAGCAAGTTACTGCCATGTTGTTAGCATTACTTTAGAATGAATAGCATGTTGCTAGCATGTTTTTAGCATTATTAACATGTTATTAGCATGTTTCTAGCATGTTGCTTACATGTTTCCAGCATGGCTAGTAATTTGCTAATTCTGCTACAAACATGTTAGTCACATGCTAATCATGCTAGAGATGTCAGCATGACTCTGACTCTAACACGTTACTTGCATAATTAACAAGTTACTAACATGATTAGCAAATAACTAGCGTGATTCTAACATGATGAGCAAGTTGTTAGCATGTCAGCAGCATGTTGCTAGCATTATTAGCATGTTAGTAACATGATTATAGCATGTTTCTAGCATGATTAGCATGTTACTAGCATGTTTGTAGCATAATTAGCAAGTTGCTAGCATGATTAGCATGTTACTAGCAAGTTGCTAGCATGTTTCTAGCATGATTAGCGTGTTATTAACAAGTTGCTAGCATGTTTCTAGCATAATTAGCAAGTTGCTAACACGTTTCTAGCATGATTAACAAGTTACTAACGTGTTGAATGTGGTGTGTTATGGATCATGATTTTTTTCAAGCAGAATGGATGAATATTTTTGAATAATGTCAGTTTACAATCTGAATTGTCACTCAGCATCAGTCACATCATTCACACCTTGTTTGTTTGTTTAGCCAGAGGAGAACTTTACCCTCGACTGAGCCCAAGATTTTGTATTTTTTTATTTTCCCCTCCGTTTCTGTCACCTGATGGCATTTGGGTTAATTGCGGCTGTCAACTTTGGCTTTCTTACTTGAGGATATTTAATGTTATTGTTAATATAATATTGTAATATCACTTTTGGATAAGAACATATGGATATGTAAGATGTGAAATTATTTCCTCAAGAAATTAAATTCACAAACAGATACCATGCAACAGAACATAACTAATCTGGATAAGTGATCATCAAAGAGAGCAAACAACACCACCTTGCTCATTTACGACCCCTTCCTCCCTCCGCCTTTTCACACTTTCCCCAACAAAAGGTTTTCCCACTTAAATTCCACCAGGAATATCTATGTACCACATATGTTATATCTTGTGAATATGTTGTTTTTCCCCTTCATGTTTGGTATCATTTTAAAGGTCTCTGTGTGATTGGTAAAATGGTCTCAATTTTGCAGCAGTCATTTATATTATAAAAAAGATTGGAAACTTTTGTACAATTATGTTCTGCAACTTAGGGGCGTGTTTACCCCTTAGGGTGCTGTGGGAATGTTTCTCTTATCTCTGGTCAGGTGTGACACTGTGTCACGAGAACCTAACCGAAAGGTCTTTTTATGTTTTTACAATCAAAGATTGGAAGAATTGTTTGTTCTGTTCTGAGTATAAAACCAAAGTAACCGAACACCACGGGGTGACTTCGCCTATCGGAGATTGTTTTATTATGTAATTGGCTTCATACATCTTTACCTGTCAAATAAATTGTTATATTTGATTCGTTCTGATCTCTCCTGAAATCATCATGATTATTATATTGTGAGGAGGCTTTTGTTACCGCAGATACATGGACGAGGTAGGCAAACAGCAGGGTTAATGAATGAATGAAGCAGTAGGCACTTCTTCTGAGACCCCCTGATTTGTCTGTCGCTGATGTTAGCACGTTGTATGGGGAGAGGCTATGTAAACTACACTTTTTGTATAAAGCAAGCAGTAGGTGGCTGGCAGAAAGGTAATTAGCCACCTGCAATCCTCTGACTAACACCAGGCTGGCGGGTTTGTGATCGTATGATCTACGTTGGTCACGTTAGGTCCCCAATGAACGGATAATTGAAAGTATGGGATTTCCAGAATGATCAAATATCTAAATTCATAATTGATACTTGTGATCAGCTTGTAATTAGAAACATTATCTAAATTTAGTGATCACTTAAAATTGGAGTCAGATTAAACGTGGCGCTAAACTGAAACTGAAACTAAATTCTGATAAATTAAGTGAATTTTGCCATACTAATGAGAAAAGACCGAACGCGCATTAAACCTTCAACCAGGCCGCTGGACTTCGCTTTTAGGCCAGTGGGTGGATCCTTACAGATAATTTCATACAGTTGTGCTCAAAAGTTTACATACCCTTGCAGAATCTCCAAATATATTAAGAGATATTTTAAAAATGTCATATTTAGTACTGTCCTGAATAAGCTCTTTCACATAAGAGATGTTTACATAGAGTCCACTAGACAAAATAACAGCAGAATAATAAAAAAGACCCTGTTTTTGAAAGTTTACATATCTAATTTAATCAGCTACCTAATTTAATCACATATTCAATTTAATTCCTAGCCCCTGCTGCAGATTGTGGTCTAAACCAGAGATATAAGAACTATCAGTGACGCAGAATTCAAACATGATACATATAGAGATTTTGGAACGTGTCCTAAAAAAAGCAAAAGGTTCTAAAAATTAAGAACAGGCTCTGAGATTACAGATAAAATATATATATATATATATTTTTTTTTTTTTTTGTTTTTTGTTTTGATGGCTTGACATCTGTTGCATGGTGCCGTTTAACTGGGGTTAACGTGTGTTTGTCTTTTTTAGATATGATGGCACTGAAAGTGGAGAGTCAAGAACTAAATGAAATGGAAGAGAAAGATCAGTATGGAAAACATGATTTCACAAATGGAGAACAATGTTTTAGTTGCTCACAGAATGAAAAGACTTCCTCACAAAACGTTGCTCAAAAGACTGGAACTAGACGTTTTTTCACCTGTCGACAGTGTGGAAAAGGCTTCGACAGAAAAGCTAAACTTACAAAGCACTTAAAAATTCACTCTGGCGAGAAGCCTTTCACCTGCCAACAGTGTGGAAGGAGCTTCACCGAAAAAGGACACCTTAAAGGCCACATGAAAGTTCACACTGGCGAGAAGCCTCACACCTGCCATCAATGTGGCAAGAGCTTCAGTGAAAAGAAAAACATGAAAATCCACATGAGGGTTCACACTGGAGAGAGGCCTTTCACTTGCCAACAGTGTGGAAAGAGTTTCACACAAAAAGAGCATCTCAAAGTTCACACGAGAATTCACACCGGAGAGAAGCCGTTCACGTGCAAATTGTGCGGAAAGACCTTTAGTGAAAAAGGACACCTTAAAGTCCACATGAGAGGCCACACTGGAGAGAAGCCTTTTACCTGCGAGTTCTGTGGAAAGAGCTTCATTGACAAAAGAAATGTACAAATCCACATGAGGATTCACACTGGAGAGAAGCCTTTCACGTGCCAACAGTGTGGGAAACGTTTCAAACAAGCAGAACACCTTAAAGGCCACATGAAAATACACACCGGAGAGAAGCCGTTCACCTGCAAACTGTGTGGAAAGAGCTTCGCTGAAAATGGACAACTCAAAGTCCACATTAGAATTCACACTGGAGAGAAGCCTTACACCTGCCAACAGTGTGGAAAGAGCTTCTCTCAAAAATGTCATCTTAATAGCCACGTCAGAAGTCACACTGGAGAGAAGCCTTTCACTTGCAAACACTGTGGAAGGTGCCTCTCGACAGCAGTAAACCTCAGGTGTCACATGAGAATTCACACTGGAGAGAAATCATTCACCTGAGATCAGCGTGGAAAGAGTTTTGAACTCAAAAATAGCTTAACTGTCACCTGAGTTAATTCAAGAAGTGTGCAGGGGTAAACCAAGTAAACCAGGAGTCAGCGACCTTTATGTCATCAAGTGCTGTTTTTAAGTTTCCTTAAGTTCCCCCCATATGTATAAATGCACAAACTTGTACATGAAGTGCTACTTGAAAGTTTGTGAAACTTTTAGAATTTTCTATATTTTGACATAAATGTGACCCAAAATATCATCAGATGTTCACAAAAGTCCTTAAAGTAGAGGAAGAGAACACAAATATGTACTTTATAAATTAATTATTGAGAACACTTATCCAGTATTACATATTTATGAATATTCATTCTTTGGTAGAAGGACTTCTTGGGGTCGTTGTCTTGCCTCATGACTCACTTTCTCTAGACATTAATTTCATGGACAAATCTCCTGACATTTCCCTATAGAATTCACTGGTATATATCAGAATTCATGTTTTATCAGTAATGTCAATTTGTCCTGGCCCAGATGCAGCAAAACTTGCCCAAACCATGATACGACCACCACCATGTTTCACGGAGGGGATAAGGTTCTTATGCTGGAATGCAGTGATTTTCTTTCTCTAAACCAGTGGTCTCAAACTCAATTCCTGGAGATCCGCAGCTCTGCACAGTTTAGCCCGAACCAGCTCCAACTCACAACTGCTTGGAATTTTCTAGTTACCCTAAACAGCTTGATTAGCTGAATCAGGTGTGTTTAAGTAGGGTTGGAGCTAAACTGTGCAGAGGTCCTCCAGGAATTGCGTTTGAGACCACTGGTTTAGAGAAAGAAAGTAATTCTAAACATAAAAATATAATTTTTTGGTTAAAAAAAGTGTTGTCTCATCTCTTCACAAAACATTTCTCCAATAGCCCTCTGGCTTGTCCACACAACCTTTAGAAAACTGCAGAGGTGCAGCAATGTTCTTTCAATTTTTCAGTGTTCTTGGAGAGCAGTGACTTTCTCCTTGCAACTCTGCCATGCACATCAAGGTGGTTCAGTGTTCTCCTGTTGGTGGATTCATAAACAGTATCATAAGAGAAATCTTTAGTTGATTAGAAGTTACCCTGAGATTAGGGCAGGGATCCTCAAATCGGGCCCACGAGATCCACTTTCCTGAAAAGTTTAGATCTAACCCTAATCAAACACACCTGAGCATGCTAATCAGTGTATTCAGGATCATTGGAAAATCACAGGTAGTGTTATGTTTTTCATCAATAAAACCAACCTTTAACCAACCAGCCATCTCACATGCAAATTACACAGCCAGTTTCAAAAGAAGAAACCCTGCATCTCACCTGCAAAATTGAGTTCGTGGTCAGTGGTTCCGGCCGTTTCTTGGATGGTCTCGGCTACTTCAGTCGAGTTCGGTCACTTAAAGCTCATTCAGAATGTCTTCAGGTTGCACTTAACAGGCTATGATTAATAATTACTCAGGAGTCTCATTTAAAGAGGTAGATCGAATCACCATATAGAATGGCTTCGGTTTATTAAACAATAACTCATAAGTAACAAATCAAAAATAACAGCGAATAGTCTTCACACAAGGTGCGGCAGCACTCTTGCATCAAACATGAGATTATATAGTCTAAGCTCGCATACACGTGCCCCTTTCTTCCTCGCTCCTTGTATGGTCACCCCCTCTATGTTGCCATTGTCGGTTAACCTAGGGCATGTGCATCTCGTAACTCAGAGTGTCAAAAGTTCATCATGTGCATCTAGCACCTTTTTGCAACTACAAGCACTTTCTTCAGTTGGTGGGTAACACCTGTAACCACAAAAGTGGGGCAGGATGTATAACATTTCCACCTTCGGTTATACTTTGTAGAACAGCCTTTCTATGCAGCTAACGGAAAACGGTCTAGATATATATTTAACACATGCATTCCATCTGCAACCTTTCAGTTGCGGATGTAACACCTATGGTACAAAATTATTGCAAAGCTAGCAAAACGGCATGTGGGTGATTGCACCACTCATTCTCTGTGGTAGAGCGATCTTCACCTTTCACAGCACACTTAAGTCTTTTTGTAAGACACAGTAGAAGTTTGTATTTTCAATTCTTTCAACTCAGTTGCTACTTCATTAACTCAACATACAAATCATTTAATGCAATCAACTCTTTCAATAATTTAATTATTCTCCTGTTGATATCTACTTGTCTTCAAATCAATCTGATCATCCCCCGCAGTTTCAGGAAGGTCTGTTCATATTCCCGGTTCTTCATATCTTTGTCCTTTCCCTCCTTCATTGTTGGCCGGTTTCTTCCTGCGACGGGCTTTTTTCTTTTGTTTTTTACATTTACATTTAGGCATTTGGCAGACGCTTTTGTCCAAAGCGACATACAGTTGGGAGAACATAGAGCGATTCTTCTTAAGGAGACAAACAGACACAGGCAGTGCTATAATACCAGATTTCAAGTGGTGCTTCAGACAAGTACAAGCTAGAAAGGGAGGTGTAGATTTGCAATAGCTTTGTAGTAGCTATGGTTGTCCTATATTGAAAGGGAATCATGTAAGATTTTATAGGGAATTTGAACAGAATCGCCGTTTACGGCCGATCAGAAAGCAGTTCAGAACGAGCCGTATAACATCAACTCTACAATGGATATTAATACACAGAATATAGTGAAAGCACTATATTATTAATGTGGTAACAAGCCCCAATCCTGAAAAACTGCCGGAAAATTACCAGTATGATTTTACCGGTAAACAGGACCGGCCTGTGGCATCGGCGGAATAGGCAAAAGCTTTTTTACTACATATATTTTATTATTACCTATATTACTTTAATACTATGCGAATACTATTACAAAAAAAGCGATCGTCCCACAAAAATGTATTACTCTCCCGACGGTTTGAAGCATGATTATACTTCCATACACCGGATAGATGTTACCCATAGATAGTGATAGATGTTCACTAATAAATTACCACTATGCCAAAAAGACTGAAGCCCCCTGGTGCCCAGGGAAGAAAAAGAAGGAGAAAAACAAAAAACAAAGACGAGGTAATGTGATGTGAATGATGATCATATAAATAAAATAAACTAGACGGGGGAAAATTTGTGAACAAACATGTTGGCCTATAGTCTAAAAGTTATGGCTATAAAAGCTAAAAGCCTAAAGTCTGGACTTCCAGAGATCAGATTTTTTAATAATATTTTTTACGCTATAGTTGTGTTGTTTTGTGTATTTATGGTATTTTTTTAAATGGTTATTAATGTTAATGTTTGTATGTAACTAGGCTTATTAAAAATTGCAAACGTATGTTAAATGTACTTTAAAGATACGTTTCAAGGCACGTTCTCAGTTTAATTTGTGGTGATAACGATGCTATAGTTTAGTAGAACATTACTGCCATCTACTGGAGAACTTCGCATTTTTAAGTTTAAACAGTAACCTTACTTTATAATAGAGAAGTGTTCAAACAAAAATACAGGAATACAAGATACTATTATTTTGCTGTTTATGTTTAAGTTACAATTTGTAAATTAAATTTGTACATTTTTATGGTTTCGCCCTCTTAAAATAAGGTTAATTTTCATAACTAACATTAACAAAAAAAATTAAAAAACTATAAATACTGTTACAAATGTATTGTTTGTCAGCTGAAACATTCACTGTTGTTAACAAACGATACCTTATTGTAAGTGTTACCATTTTACTATCATCATCTTTTTAAATAAGAAAATGTAACACCCAATAGTCACTCCTACTCATTAGCCCCTTTCACACAGCAATCCCGGTAAATTGCCGGAAAATTACCAGTACGACTTTAATAAATACAGAAATATGCCGTTCACACAGGCAACAACGATCTGGCTTTTTAACGCTAAGAGACCATTCACACAACAGAACCAACATGCCGGCAAATTCCATGATTTCAGCAGAAATGCTTTTGTTTTCACCATCTGTTCAATTTGACAGCAAAGTATAGTGACCGGCATTAGGGGATTATAAAACAGAACACTTTTTTGCTCTTATGAGCCCGAGACGCGCATGATAGTATCCAATTGCTGAGTTGATGAATGAGAAAGAAGGCAAAACACAAGATACTTCTTTTTTTCCGATATAAATAAGGCTTTATTTGAGAAATATAAAACTAATCTAACACATCAGCACACGCACTCACACAGGATGCATAAAGGGAAAATATGAAATCCCAAATTTATAGCAATATATGCAGACCTCAACAACCATCAGTCATCCCTCGCCGAGTTTCTCAAAGAGGCTATTAAGTTGTTTTTGTTTTATCTTAAATGCACCAGTCCAGCTAAAAGCTGGAGGTTTTACTTGCGTTGCCTTAGTGTTGGGATTCCCTTTGATTTCCCGTTGTCATCACGGAAAGGGGTTTCCCAAGGTTACTAAAACAGCGTCAAAACGCCATGGCAAAAAAGGCAAAGAAAAGGCATTCTCAACGCAAAAGCGGGAAAAAAAAGAGAAAATTTGAAGAGGGGAATTTGATGGTGTCCTGGGTTTTTAAACCGGGTTGCTGGACATATCCCAAATGCAGTCTTGACCAATTGAACATTGTCTCCTCCCAGTAAATCATCTTTTCAGTCACATGGTCTGATTCTTCTTGCTCTTGCAAAGTATAACTTGGACG
The DNA here is from genome assembly GCA_033026305.1 of Cirrhinus molitorella. Classification (NCBI taxonomy): domain Eukaryota; kingdom Metazoa; phylum Chordata; class Actinopteri; order Cypriniformes; family Cyprinidae; genus Cirrhinus; species Cirrhinus molitorella. The sequence continues at coordinate 56,291,675 of CM065117.1, forward strand.
TGATTTTTATAACAAGAATATAATACATTTTATAAAGAACTCAAAAAAAAAAAGTTTAAAGGAAACTATTTCAAGCTACATTACTAACATCAGTTATGAAGTGGATTGATATTAATTTAGAAGTAATCATAAGCATAATATTGGTCCATATGAACAAGACTCTCTGTGTCTCATTCTGTGAAGGTATGAGCATGTTCTCTGAAACCAAAGGTCAGAAGGTTATGGAAGGCATCTCACTCAGTTCTTGTCTCACAAGTGGGGGAAGGCATGCAGGAAGTCCTCGTGTTCATGATGTGCTGTGTCTTTGTCAAATTTGGGCAAGTAACCTAGATGAATGGTCATCTCCTTCTAATCCTTTTGTTTTAATGTCAAGTTGTTCAAAGCTTCTAGTTAGTTGGTTAGATTTGCTTCAGGTTGCACTGGGGTTTCCTCCACATATTTATGACATCTGTTTTTCTTGGCACCCTTTGGAATTTGGAGGGGGGTTCAACTCTTTAGGAGTGCTTCAACACTGCTATTCCAATTGATTCGTTCTGATATCCTACACTTGGCTCTGTAAAAATATATTTAACCCTTCATATGTCATATTTTTGTTACCAAGTGTTTGTGGGTCTGGTGCACTGCTGCATTTTTGGGCTTTTAATTCAACACAATTAAAAAAAAAATGTTAAAATACTTAACAGATGTTTACTTGATTTACTTCTTCAAGTTGTACAACATTGAAAATGTTTAATATTATAGTAACATTGTTTAAATTGTGAAACAAATATAAATATACATTTAAACTGCTAAAATAATATTTTGACCTGATGTTAACAATCATTTCCCAAACCTTCCTTTACTAAACATTTGTTTAAAAAAATATTAAAAAAAAAAAAAAAACACCAACCTGTTTGTTCCTCAGTATCTTCAATGTGTTTCATTTTGCTGGGTTTTGGATCTCTCATCTTCTCTCTGTCCTCTTTAATAAACTCAGCTCCTCCTGCTGCTTTGACACTGATCTGCTATTGTAAACTGGAGAGACTATTCCAGCATTTATAGGTGAACTGCTGTGTGGGAGGAGCTTTCCTGATGATGTGCATACTGTGGGAGGGGCTCCACTGAAGATGTGTTTGATGTGCGAGGAGTTACACTGATGATGAATCGCAGTGTGGGCAAATCAAACATTTAAAAAATGGTAAGAAAAAGAGCTGAATATAAAGCAGAAATAAATGCACAGATTTGAAACAAACAAAGCCCCTCAGTCTGCAGCCATAGAAATGAAATGAGTGAGATGAAAACTGAATAGAGAGTAATTAACGTGTAAAGGATCTGTTTGGATCCTTTTTGGATCTGTTTCTCACACAAAGCATCACCTAGGATTTGACTAAAAATAAAATACTTTTATGACAATTGTATTTAATGCTTGTGCATGAGATCATATTAATACAATTATGTGCCTCATGTTAAATAAATCGATAAATAAATATACATAATACTTTATGTAAGGATTCCAATGATTATTAGATGCAGTTTAATGCAGTTGATTTGCTTAATTTGGAAATGATAATGTTTAATTCTGTTTTGACTTGCCATTTCAAAGATTCCTACACTTCACTGAAATTTCTGTGATCATTTAGCCATTATCATGCATTATTTTGTTTATCTTTTTTATCATGGCTCACATAATTTTGTATCATGGGTCACATAATATGCATAATATGCTCAGGAAGAGCATATTAGAGTTATGTAAAACCCAGTAAAACAGCAGACTATTTTTGTGACACAAATAAAATAGATGGATATAATAACAAAAGTAGACATATAAAACTAAATTGTACAACAGTCACTTTTTTTTCTAATTGAATATAACATGTTTATTTAATTGAAAGTATTCATAAACGTATAATTTGATTATAAAGGCTTATTTCTGCTATTTTGGGCTCATTTTCTAAATGTAAGCTATTCATTTAATAATAGACAAGTGCAAACTGGGTGCTTAATGCAAATGTAATTGGCCACATTTGCAACATCATGTGATTATGTTCGCGCCTCTATGCAAATATCTCTTTTGCTATAGAGACAAAATATTAAGGTTAATGTCTGTCATGCCAGTTTATGGTGATTGTCACATCAACACAAAACAACTAAGCAAATAGTGTTATCTCATATCTAAATGAATTTTATTCCGATTAGGAGTAATTATCTTCTAAACCCATTATGAATCAGGTGAGCAGAAGTTTGCCGATACAACACTCAAAATGAATTTTAAATTTAATTAAAGTGCATTAAGCACAAACTTAGTTGTTCCGATTTAGCACACTTTAGGTATACCAGTTAATGTATACCAAAAGTACAATTGCAGGGTATTTTTTTAATTATTAATATTATTTAAATATGTAAATGTATTTATAGAATAATTTAGTACAAAATAAATAATGTTCCGGAATGCTATACCTCACTGACCAGATCTTTGATGTTTTATCTTAAATTAAAGTCATTTATTTGTTTCCATTACATGGGGATAAATGACCAATTAGAGCTCTGCGATTCTGGATAAATGGAGAATAACAATTTTATTTTTAAAATAGATTTTCTATTCTTCCACTAAACAAAATAACTTGTAATTTACTAGAGTTTCTACTAAAATTGCTAGTCTATTTAGAAAATATATTCAATATTTAACAAATTAATAAAAAAAAAAAAAAAAGTTGAACAAATGATTCAAGGACTGGCTCATTAAGAAGTCACTTGTTTTCTTCCTGAATGAATCAACTTTTTTTGAACGAATCTCTTTTTCATCAGCCACTTGTCTCCACCTGCTGGCGTTACGTTGTAATTGATACAAGTTTTTATTTGAAGCGTCACTTTCAAAAACGTGATTTATTCTATTTAGTTCGCTACTGTAGACAACAGTGTTCATATCTGAACTATAAACTGTTATTTCAGTACTTGTGTGATTATTTGAATGTTTGTAACACAGAAACAGTGATACAAAAAATGTAAAATGTAAAGATGTTTTATATGCATTAAAGCCCTCGTTTGATGTTTTTCGATATTTAAATAAATAGCCAGATTGTGAAGAGATTCAATGCACCCATTCCTAAATGACAGGATTCAGCTATGTCTAAATAAAGCCTTGAATCACAGTGTGAAATTCAAATCTTCGCACTCCCCAGAGAGAACAGTTTAAGCTGTGTTTTAGTGGAATAAACGTAAGGTAGGCAGTAAACTAATTACTAAAGACTGCTTTTCTTCATGGACAGTTGGATTTAGAACGTGTAGAGGAAATAAAAAATGATAAAACATTTTATCTGTGAAGTGAATGGTCGATCTTCATAAAGATCAGGGGCTTAAGCCCCCAAAGCCCCACCCTCGCAACGCCACTGTCTGTGAGGGGAATGGATGAAAACTGACAAGTTTTTGCAGTTTTTATTTATTACATTTTTGTTCTCTCTGTGTTTGATAGCTCAAATTTGCTGTAACTTCACATATTTACATATAAGAACAGATACTATAGGCTATGCACATATAAAATTAGTCACATGGGACAGTTTAAATAAATATGAAGGAAGATTTTGTTGTACTCTTTCTGCAATCTACTGCAAAAAGACTATCACCGTCAGTTTCTGCACATATAAAACTATACCATGTTCATTCCTTTATTGCTTTGAATGTAGTTATTAGAACTAGAACACGCACTCCGCTCGCCGCTTCACACTACAGTCCAGCGGGTGGCACTAAAACACATACATTTATTTGCCAAACAGCATTAAGCCCCAGAGGAAGAAGATCCTCTGAGAATTTCTATTGTTTTTTGTTTTTTTTTTTGTTTAGTTTTTTTTTTTTTTTTTTTTTAAATCGTAATACCTTTACTTTTTGTGGGGAAAAAAATACTGTTCAATATCAGTTCAAAGTCAGGTCAATAAATACCTGTGATATTCTCATCTTCACAGTCGTGACTCAGTTTTAAAGCAAGCAGGAATATCTGGAGGAGTATCAGCTGAACTGAGATCTGCTGCTGTGAAGATGGTGTTTGTTAAAGAGGAGCGTGAAGAGAACACGAGTGAACCAGAAACCTGGAGAATAAAACAAGAGGAACAAGGAGGTTGGTGCTTATATCTTCATTCATTTTTTTTTTCATTCAACTGTTTGTGGTACATCGGGTTCACAAAGCTTTAAGCCCCTAGAGGGGGTTGGGGCTCTAGAGAATTTTGACATACCCTTACATTTGGGTTTTTTAAGCATCTTAAAAAAAAACAATGACTAATTGTGCTGTATTCAGCACAAACTGTGCAACAATAAAAAGTGTATATGTGAAAAACCATAAAGTCTAAAATATTTATATTTACTTACAATCTAAATTGTACACGGGTATATATATATATATATATATATATATAAAACACACATAATAGTATGTAAACAAACTTTTATTTTGGATATGATTAATCGTTTGACAGCACTACTTATTAGCCTTTCATTTTTACGTTTTGCTGTATATTTTTAAATTATAATTTCAGTATTATAAAATATAAAATAATCAGGATATATTTGTTCATGATGTAAGAAAAATCACAAAATTTCTTGAAAAGCAAACGTTTCTTTCATTTGTAGCTGAATTCCCTTTGTTTGTTTGTTTGTTTGTTCATTCGTTGGTGCTGCTCTCAAATGTTAGTGTGTACACTTTCTTTTAACTGGGTACATTTTCAGTAACATTGTCCTATAGTCTTTGTGGTGGACCATCAAACATTTAATAGTTCTTCCTATGGAAATATTAATTTTTGCGTATAATGTTTTAAAAATAATAGTTTATAGACCAATGCACTTCATTCACAGAAAACTTCAGGAATTTATAATTTATGAAAATGCATTACAATTTCCTATTTTTTCTACAACAATGATCTACTTTACACTGTTATACCAGGGTTAATTATTATGTCCACATTTCTCTGCTTTTTACAAGTTCCAAGAAGTCCTTCACCTGCACTCAGTGTGGAAAAAGTTTGTCAAAAAAAAGTAGCCTTGACTGTCACATGAGGATCCATACTGGAGAGAAACCATTCACTTGTGATCAATGTGGAAAGAGTTTCACACAGTCATCAGGCCTTAAGAGTCACATGAACATCCACACTGGAGAAAAACTGTATAAGTGTTCACAATGTGACAAGAGATTCATTCGGTCAGGAGACGTGAAAATACATGAGAAAATCCACACTGGAGTGAAGCTGTTTGCATGTGATCAGTGCAGCAAACAATTTTTGAATGTTACAGTCCTGAAAAACCACCTGAGAGTTCATACAAAGGAGAAGCCACATTCATGTTATTTGTGTGGAAAGAGTTTTTCATGTCTACAAAATATGAAAGTACATCAGAAAAAACATTCTGGTGTAAAAGAGTACATGTGCTTTGAGTGTGAAAAGACTTTTACTTAGGCAAACGGTTTGAAACTGCACCAGAGGATTCACACTGGAGAAAGACCTTATGAGTGTTCACAGTGTGACAAGAGATTCATTTGTTCAGAACAACTGAAAATACACGAGAGGATTCACACTGGAGAAAAACCTTACAAGTGTTCACACTGTGACATGAGATTCAGACTGCCAGGAACCCTGAAATCACATGTGAGGATCCACACTGGAGAGAAACCGTATCACTGCACTGAATGCGGGAAGTGTTTCATTCAACCATTTAGTCTACACAGACATATAAAAAACAATCACGGTAAGTAGACCATCTTTAGATCCATGACTTTCTGGTCTGATGAGCGTCCTCACCAGACAATGCATCATGCAATAAAATATCATCTAGATATATATGTCCTGACAAGACATTACAAGCGACATGACAAAGACATATTATCTGAAGTTTCACAGTGAATAAAACTCATCTTCAAAACCAGCAGATTCAACTGAAAGATTCAGAACCACCTAAAGATGGAGTTCCTTTCCCAAGAACAATGCTAGAATGTTAGGCTATATTGTATTTCATTTTGCTTCATGATATAAATGAAATCATTGTGCTTTCTTATGAGTTTCATTATTTATTTGTTTTTAATATCATGAGATTTTAATATTGCTATACATTACTTTCATTTAGTTCAAATAGTGACAGCACAATAGTGACTAAAATAAGCCTTTTACCATAGTAAAGTGTTTTTTTTTTTTCTTGTGATGCGTTTCTATTTTAATTGCCCCACTTTAAACCTATTTTTCTCACAATTCAATTTCTGGAAATCATAGCTATCATAGTTTTATCACAGGTAGAATGTAAAATGTTTCAATATAAGCATTTTAGGGAATTTATGCAATATTTCAAACTTTTAACCCACAGGAGAAAATCAACCCAATTCCGTGGGAAAAATGCGGATTTGGCAACCATACATCGCATATTAATAGCAACTCTGTGATGCGCGAAAATTACATTCACTACTACAATGTTTTCATGCTTTCATATGGTATCAAAAATTAAAATTTCAGCATGTGGTGGGTTTTCCTTGATCGCATTACATATTTTATTAACAACTTTTATTATAAGAAAATGTTTGCTTTTTAAATTTCTCAATAAAGCTTCTGAATAGAATTGAACTGAAAGCTGTTATTGTCCTTGCGTTTTTCTGCACACAACGAAATAGCTTCTGCAAGAGTGTTTTATCATTTCAACCACATTGTGTGGTTGTTTAATGTCTCTGTCTACCTAGTGCTCTAGAATGATAGATGCTAGTGGGCGCTGGCTTGGCCGACGTGACGTTAGTGGATGCTGACTTAGGGGAGACCAGCCGCGTGAGCAGATCGCAGCAGTGGGTCTTCTGTGCGTGGCCGGCATAGCATAAGTCACATTAGAATGTCCCTTGGCCGTCATTAGGCTGCGTGTCCACCAAGGCGTTCTTCCCTGCGGCTAGCGTATTTTTTTCCATTGTTCTGAATGGAAGCGCCGCGTTTTTTAAACGTTCGGGCGTTTCCTCGGCGCCGAGAGTTGAAGAATGTTCAACTTTGAGTAAAACGCTGCGCTCATCACTGTCACGTTCTAGTCAGCTAACCAATCAGAGTGGAGAAGGGGCGGGACTACCGACCACCCCAATTGCAGAAGTTATTGCTTGTCTTCGGGCATTTATGTCTTTATAAGATACTATAATATTGTTATGAAAAATAATGCTTGGAGAAACATTTCATTAGTGATGCGTTTGCCATTACTTCAGCGAATATTTTGTATCATAGCAACAACAGCCTCTCAACGGAAAAAAACGCTTTGCGCTTTCAAGCGCTCACAGCTCGGCTTTTTCAGCCGGCTAAAAACGCTTTGGTGGACATCCACAGTAAAGGATGAGCCAACACAGAAGAGCACAGTCCATAAAGTGGGAGAGAGACGAACACAGACCCTTGCGTCTAAGTTGAGACTTTAGTGGTTCATTTATGCCATCACAACAGATCTCTATTAAAATACAATCCTGGAGTGATTAGCGATAGCCAAAACTCCCGAAAGTAGGTCTCAATAGAGCGCTTACACCGTTGGAGGGCAAACAGAATACTGTTCATGTCTGTACCTGACCAGTGTCCATCTGAAGAGCTGCTGGATCCTTGTATGACTGAGTATTCTGTAACGAAGGGCCAAAGGCAGGAGATGTTCAGATCCATGTGCAGACTTTATTAACAAACTCAGGGGTGTACAGGCAGGGTTGATCAACAGCGTATATAACAATAGAGACAATCCAAAGACGTAGTTAGGAAACAAGCAATAAGGTCGGGGCTGGTGGCTAGCAAACAACAGAGTAATCCACAAGACAGGCAGGAACAGAAAGGCAGGCGGCAGACGATCAGAAGAGATAAACAATCCAAGTTGCCAATGAGAAATCAGACTGGAAATAAACCCAGCCTCTGGTGATGTCTATGCGTTCCAGACTTCAGGCTGTAATTGACTGCAAAGGATTTGCAACCAAGTATTAAAAAGTGAAAGTCTGATTTATGATTATTATTCTGTCCCATTACTTTTGGTCCCTTAACAAGTGGCAGGCACATATGCAAACTGTTGTAATTCCTACACCGTTCACCTGATGTGCTGACAGTCTGCAGTTAAAGCACATCTTGTTCATTTCATTTGAAATCCATTGTGGTGGTGTATAGAGCCAAAAATGCTAGAATTGTGTCGATGTCCCAATATTTATGGACCTGACTGTATAAGGCATTAATGTTACTTTTACTTTTTATACTCTGTCAGTGAAAAATCATACATTTTGCCTATGTACTGGCACATTCATATAGTATAAGCAGTGTTGGGGGAAGTTACTTTTAAAAGTAATGCATTACAATATTGCGTTACTCCCTAAAAAAAGTAACTAATTATGTTAGTTACTTTTTATGGAAAGTAATGTGTTAGATTACTTTTGAGTTACTTTTGCGTTACTTTTTAAATCTGGGCAGGGCTTGCTTGTTTGTTTTTAATATAAAAAATATAAAGATTCTTAGCAAATGTAAAAGCCCTTTCACACCAAAATGAAATGAAGTGAATAAGGCTAAGGCTGAAGGAAAAGTGAATTCACGTCTGTGCAGTTGTACTGTAAGAAAAGGAAGTTCAACACTCTTCAGCAAAGAGAAAAATGAAGCACAAATGTTAGTTAATATAAGAGATTTTTTTACTTAGATTTTTGTCTTGTTTCCAGCCAAAATATCTAAAAATTCTTCAATTAAGAAGGATTTTCTAGACAAGTGAAAATTGTCGTTTTTTTTCTGAAAACAAGTCCAAATTAAGTGTTTTTGCTTGAAACAAGCAAAATAATCTCCCAACAGGGTAAGCAAAATAATCTTGTTTTCTGTTCGAAATAATTTATTTTTTTGCTTACCCCATTGGCAGAGTATTTTGCTTGTTCTAAGCAAAAACTCACTTAATTTTGACTTGTTTTTTTTTTTTCTGAAAACAAAGCAATTTTTTTTTTTACTTGTCTAAAAAATCCTTCTTGATTTAAGATTTTTTTTTTTTTTTGATATTTTGGCTGGCAACAAGACAAAAAAAATCTAAGTAAGAAAAAACTAATATTATTACGTAACTCACGTTACTTGTAATGCATTACCCCCAACACTGAGTATAAGTACATGAAGGGACAGTTCTGTCACGCCCCTGGACTGTGTTTGTTGTGTTTCCTTCCCCATGTGCTTGTGTGACCTAGTTTCTGTCGTTCATTGATTGAGTCATTTAGTTCAGGTGTGTGTGTCATTATCTCCCCTTTATAAGTTCCTTTCAGTTCAGTGATTGTTTGTCTGGTCTCGTCAACAGATACGTGTGTTTGCTAACCTCCTGTGTTGTACCCTTCTTTGTGGAATATTACTATTGTTATTCATCCTTGTGAGCCTGCGTGTTTCCTGCACACCAGATTGTGACAAGTTCACACACACAAATTGAAATTCTGTCATCATTTACGCACTGTCAAGTTGTTCCAAACCTATGTAAATTTCTTTGTTCTGCTGAGAGGAACGAATAATATTTTGAAGAATGTAGGAAACAGAACAGTTCTTTGGCATCACTGATTTCTATAGTATTTTTTCCTGCTATGGAAGTCAGTGGTAACATCTTCCTTTGTGTTCATCAGAAAATGAAATGTAAACAGGTTGGGAAGAACTTGACAATAAATAAATGATAGAATTTTCAATTTTGGGTGAGCTATCCCTTTAGGTTGATATGATTTTAACTGCATAATGTGTCATTAATGGCTGAACCAAAAAATACACTGACAGACAATTCTGTATTGTTAACAGGAAAACAAAATAAATAAATAAAAGTTAAAGATGAGTTAAATTTCCCCTCTGTTTCCGGCTGCTGCATAATGTCAGTGAGCAGCACTTAGATAATAATCAAAAGGGACAAAGTTCAGTGTTCACTTCTTGCTTCTCTTATTCAGCTCATACAGTCACACAAAAACTGAGAGACTCTGAAGGACAAAAACAAACGGCAAGAGACACAATGGCATCCGCATATGAAGGTCAGTTCAAATTAATTAACCTAATGCACTACTGAGAACTGTTGTTGTTTGTAGTATTCACAGAACTGAAACATAAAATGTTGTAAAAAGTGAACTAATCTTCATTAGTATAAAGATTCTGAATTAAAGTCTATACATGAATAATTCATGTTTTGTCACACACTAGCTTTAATAGAATCACTGTCGAATATGAATTTTGCTTATTATAAAAATGAGACGTGACAAAGCGCACATCTCTGTCAGAGAAGCAGACTGACAATTAGCAATTTCTTATAGCATGATCTAGGAAGGGGGTTTAATACACCACTACTGCAGATTTTAGTCTCCACCCTGATTAAAACACAAAGGCTGTGATTTTCCTTTTATCTTGAAGACCTTGATCAGATGGTGTAGGTATTTGGAAGGTGGAAGCTTACATGGATAACTGCTGACTTTTGATCCAAAAACAAATTTATTGCATGTCATTAAAGCTATCTGATACCTGATGATTATGATGGTCAAAGGTTAGCTGTTGAATGACAAGCGCAGTCACTTTAAGAGACAATGTATCCAATATAATAATACACATCTAATTCTTTGAGACGTGTCTCTCTGCATGCATCCTGTGCACCGCAATGCTGAATTGGGCTCTTTCACATCTTTTTGTGTCGTGGATGTTTAACCCTTTAACTGTCATTCTCTCTCTCTCTCTCTCTTTTTTTTTTTTTTTACGTAAAATGCCAAATGTCCATTTTGTAATATGATTTTGATGTACATTTTCCATGGTAATGCAATGTCTGATTTTGAGACTTGACTTCGCATTATCTTTTGGGAGTAATTTCTCATGCAATTGCCTGAGAAATTACTCCCAAAAGTTAATCTAAAGTCAATATAAAGAATTTATTACACATAAATAAATAAATATGTATAGCCTAAATGTTTATTTCTTTCGTCAGAACGCAGGATTGTTCTGGTGGGTAAAACTGGAGTTGGAAAAAGCGCATCAGGAAACACCATCCTGGGAGAAAAGCTGTTTGTTGAAGACTTCTCTTCTGTATCTGTGACTAGGAAATGCAAGAAACACTGCAAGATAGTGGGTTGTCAAAAAATCAAAGTGATCGACACTCCGGGACTGTTTGATACATCACTCACTACAGAGCAGCTGAAGGAGGAAATAGTGAAATGTCTCTCTAAGTCTGCTCCTGGTCCTCATGCATTTCTGCTGGTCATCAGATTGGATGTGAGTTTCACAGCTGAGGAGAAAAACACAGTGAAATGGATTCAGAGGAACTTTGGAACAGATGCTGAACGTTACACCATCGTGCTTTTCACTAGAGGAGATCAGTTAAAAATACCTATTCAAAAGTTTCTGACAAAAAACAAGCAGATCCAAGAGCTAGTCAAACAGTGTGGAGGTAGGTATCATGTTTTTAATAACACTGATGAAAGTCCAGCACAGGTCACTGAACTGTTCAAGAAGATAACACAGATGGTGGCAAAGAACGGTGGAGAGCATTACACACATGAGATGTTCATGGAAGCTCAGAGAAAGGTAATCATGAAGAAGGTTAAGAATACGGCTTTACTGGGAGCGAGTGCAGCAGGTGTAGGAGCAGCAGTAGCTGGAGGTGTGGTTCTGGTTGCTGCTAGCGCTGGAGTTGCACTGCCTGCAGTTTTACTGGCAGGAGGAGTTGCTCTAACAGGAGGATCAAGTGCTGCTAAAGGTATTGCACATCGAGTTAAACATATCAAGGGAAAGAGGAGAAATTCCAAATATCGGGATCAGTATTTAAGTTTAGAAAATGAGGAGGAAACAAGTGATTAGTGGGGAGGGGGTGGTGGGCCATATTTACAGTCTTTTTATGGAGATCGATAAATTTGAAATCACACAGCTCTAGATTGTGCTATGCACTGAGCAAAATGTCCTTTGAATTTACTTAATTTTATGGTGTACATTGTTTTCCACATGATCAGAATGAGTTTGGCTGGCATAATTGTCATCTTTTTCTCAATTAATTATTACTTGCCAAACCAAAATATCTCAGTCACGCTAGACTACTTAAACAAGTTGATTCAACATATTATTCATCATTACTGTAACACAAATGCATTGTGTGCTGTTAAAATGATTTCATCATGTCAAGGATACCAGGTTTTCAGTTGTAACTCCAACTTGATTTAACGCTAATATTAAGGTATAATATTGAGGCGACTCTAAAGCAATTTTATTATGTTTCTGGTCCCAGAGTTGTGTAAACCTTTAACTTGCTTTAAGTAAACTCCATCCAAATTCACTGTAGACAAGTTCAAATATGTGCGTGTCAAAATGAAAAAAATATGATCCTTATTGTATACCTCCTTGTTATTTTATTTTTATTTGTTTTTTTCCCCCTTTCTAAAAATGTGAACATTTTGATATGTTTTGATTGTTAATTGTTTAGTGTTTGCAATAATAATAGAATACATTTTAAAAAAGAGATCCTTAAATTTATTGAGATCAATGCACTGACACCAGTCATGGGGGAGTACATTACCCTTAAACATTAAAGGGATGAGCTCTCTCTCTCTCTCGCACAACTAAATGTGCAAACTGGCATTCAAATCTGCCTCCATTTTGTTAACGTCCAACTTTCAATGATCCAATCAACTCCCGAAGGACGAAACCAAGTCCCACCCTCTCATTTCAGATGCTGTTTCACTTGGATATATGTCACAGTCAAGAAGAAAAGACGATTGTAACTTCCGTTTCATTCCGACTTTAAGTTTTTTATACTGAGTTGTCAAACTTTGCGAATTTGCAAAAATGTAGGACTGAGCACAGTTGCTGTAAACTGATTTCACAGAAGAATCAAAACAAAAACACTTTAAATTCTGCATCAGCGGTGTATTCAAAGACAAATACATAATGCAGAATGTAGCGTCTGGACCAATCAGACATACAGTTATTTGTTACATTTAACAAATCATCTCTAGAACCAGCGAGCCAGCGAAATGTGAAGTTCTGGTTTTCAACCCCCCCAGAGCAAATAACACTCAGTCGCCGTAGCAACCACTAATAACCTCAGTTTACGACACCGAAGTATGCAGGCAGACTGCAACTTTTACTTACTTCTCCCCATAAGAAAGACATTATGCTCATAGAAATGGACTCTTCCCAACTTATTCACAGGCAAACCTTTCTGTGAACGAACACACATAGCCCATATATCACTATGTATATTACGATTGTTCAGATACTTTGTTTTTTGTTGTATTAACTATTTTATGCATGTTTTATGGTAGATTACTATGTTTTATAATCGTGTTTGGTCTCATTGAAATTTAACTTGTTTGTAAATTTAACTTGTTTGTTTGTAAAAAGGACTTTGTTTGTAATGCTTTTATATACTGCTTGTTTCTGGTCAGTTTTTGCAATAAATTCCTTTGCCTTGTACTTATATTTGCCTGTGTTTTATATTGTTCAGAAGTGGGTAGGTTTAGGGTTGGGATGGGGTTAGGTGCTCCAATCAAAGTATAAATGTATATAAAATTAATTATATTTGTACAAATGCATGCAAACCATTAAATTAACACAATGGAGGATGTCAAAAAATGACGCTAAGCAAAAAGCTTGAGCAAAATGTGATGCCAGTGGGACCTGACCAGGCATCAATATGCGACGACTTGGGAGTAAGTCAAGTCAAGTCAGCTTTATTTATATAGCACTTTTTTACAATACAGATGTCAAAGCAACTTTACATTATCAAATAGGAAGGTAATATATTATTAATGCAAAAAGAAACTGTAAAAAATTTTAGTCTAAGGAAATTAATCAATAATTCCCAATGAATAACAAATTTAATTGTCCCCAACTGACCAAGCCATAAGCGACAGCGACAAGGAACCAAAACTCCATCTTTAGTACAGATGGAGAAAAAAAAACCTTGGGAGAAAACCAGGCTCAGTCGGGGGTCAGTTCTCCTCTGACCAACATACAAGCAGTTTATACCTGTAGAGGTGGTCTATATGTGCTGACCCACCATCTGGATACAGACTGGATCAGGGAACTGCAGTGACCATCTGATCAGGATACAGACTGGATTTGACCTCGAAATAAGCAGGAGATGGACTAATATTAGTGTAGATGCCATTCTTCTTATGATGCAACGAGTGCATCAGGGGTTATGGGGAGTGTTCTCGCTTCCGGTTTGACCTATTTAATGCAGCCTAACAATCCTTTAATGGATTTGAATTTTAGAAATGTTTAAATGGGCTATGTGTAAGCCAGCTTAAAGAGATGGACATGTTGCACATGTTGATTTGGGCCCCACATTTGTGTGTTCACCAGTTGATTTCAAAGGTAGGTTAAGGTTTACTGGTACACAAAAAGAATATGCACATTTGAATTTATAGTACAGTACATTTATTTGTTTAGCAGTGTGTTACATGTACACAGAACAAGAAACTAATTATTCAGAGAGCGTGAATATATTTCATAGTTTTATAAAGTTTACATCATGAAAATTGAGCCAAAGGGACTGAGAGTTTTTGTTTTTAAATAAAAAAAGAACTGATAAAAAAAATACGAGATGAATCAGCAGTATCAGTAAGAACACAATCTTCCATGCTTTCAAAACCTGTAGAAATGTCCTGCCAGGTGCGAGGTATGAATTTTCTGTTGAGGCATGTCTTTGGTGTGAATTCTCATGTGATGATCAAATACTCTTTTAAAAGTGAAACAACATTAAAAAGACCAGGCCCTTCTTAATGAGGCCTGCTGCACAACTTCCCAGAACATTTTCGTTCACCGTTCCTGTATGTTGAAATCCAGAAAGCTGACTCCTTGACAATGTTCAAATGACAGCTGAAAACTCATCCCTTTCGTCACTATTTGACTTCATCATTCTTTAAGATGAATCGCTTGATGTGCTTCACTTGATGTTACCCCACTATGAACTAACATGTGATTCTTAAGTTGTCCTTTCTGTGTGAAACTTTTTCCACAATGAGAGCAGCTGAAAGGCTTTATCCCAGTATGAACGAACATGTGATTCCTAAGTTGTCCTTTCTGTGTGAAACTCTTTCCACACTGAGAGCAGCTAAAAGGCTTTATCGGATTATGAATTAACATGTGGTTCCTAAGTTGTGCTTTCTGTGAAAAACTCTTTTCACACTGGGAGCAGCTGAAAGACTTTTTCCCAGTATGAATTAACATGTGATTCTTAAGGTATTCTTTACGTCTGAAAGTGTTTCCACACTGAGAGCAGCTGAAAGGCTTTTCTGAAGTGTGGGTTTGTAAATGATCCTTAAGTTGCCTTTTCTTTGTAAAGCTCTTTTCGCACTGAGGGCAGGTAAAAGGCTTTATTCCTGCATGAATTAACATGTGCGGCTTAAGTTCTCCTTTACGTGTAAAACTCTTTCCGCACTGAGAGCAGGTAAAAGGCTTTTCTGAAGAGTGAGTTACCAAATGATTCTTAAGGTGTTCTTTCTTTGCAAAACTCTTTCCACACTCAGAGCAGCTGAACGACTTTATTCCATTATGAATTAACATGTGGTTCTTAAGGTTTTCTTTGCGTCTGAAAGTGTTTCCACACTGAGAGCAGCTGAAAGGCTTTTCTGAAGTGTGAGTTACCAAGTGAGCCTTAAGCTGCCATTTCTTTGTGAAACTCTTTCCACAATGAGAGCAGGTAAAAGGCTTTATTTCAGCATGAACTAACATGTGATTCCTAAGGTTTTTCTTATGTTTGTAAGTGTTTCCACACTGGGAGCAGATAAAAGGCCTTTCGACGTCTATTATTTGAATGCTGCAACTCACTGATTGTTCTCCAGTCACATCATGATCTTTCTGATTATTCTCCACCACTTCATTCAGATCTGGTCTTTCTTCTTTCACTTTCATCAGGCCTAAAATGAATAAATGAGAATCAATTGGGACACTGAGAAAAAAGGAAAACTTACACTGATTATTCAGCTTTTACAATTAGTTTAAACAGGGGTCTCCAACCTTTTTTACACCACGAAACCGTTACTCTTTGAAAATATTTGTGTGGACCGGCTCTCTCACATCTCTCATATATATATATATATATATATATATATGGAGGTATGAGACCAGAATTTGTCAAAGTTTGGAAGAATTAATCAAGAGTATGTCAGCAAATTAAATCAAATCATGATTTGAACTAGTATGTGTAAATATTAAACCGCAAAAAGAAAAAATGAATCCTGGATGTTCTCTGTGTTTATGAATGGCGCAGGCTCGCGGTAGTTTACTACACATGCCTGATGGTCAAATGATATAATCTTTTTATTAGTGGGGAATATAGAGAAATAAATCAAAGAATGCACCATATAAATATAAATAAATGAGACAAATAAAATCTGACAGAACCTGAACTTCAATAATTATTAGAAATTGCTGATCACAAAGCTGAATAAAGGTTACTTCAATGTTGTGACAATGCTGTCAGGTATATATTGTTCAACAGTTCAACAGTTTTACGATTCCAAAAAGCAAAAATTATGTCTAATAATTAAATCTCCTCATTGCCATAAGAATTTTGAAATGTGGATTTAAGACATTATTTTTACATTAAGGATCTGTCCAAAGCTTTATGTACATGTTAGCTTAGTGTACCCTACCTCAAACAGTCATGAGAAAAATGAAGAATAATAATAAAAAAAAACAAAAAAACAACCTCCTTGTTCCTTGTGTTTTATTCTCCAGGTTTCTGGTTCCTCGTATTTTATTCTGCTGGTTTCTGGTTCCTCGTCTTTTATTATCCATGTTTCTGGTTCCTCGTCTTTTATTCCGCAGGTTTCTGGTTCCTCATGCTTTATTCTCCAGGTTTCTGGTTCCTTGTGTTTTATTCTCCAGGTTTCTGGTTCACTCGTGTCCTCCTCACTCTCCTCTTTAACAAACATCATCTTCACAGCAGCAGATCTCAGTTCAGCTGATACTCCTCCAGATATTCCTGCTTGCTTCAGATCTTAGCCACTGCTATGAGGATGAGAATAATACCGGTATTTATTGACCTGATTCAAAAACTGTATTTTTCTATTTACATAAAGTTTCTAACCGTTTGTATTAAGCCAGCATCACCACAAAACAACAGAGAGCGCGGTGAAACGAATCTTCTTCCTCTGAAGTTTAATGGTGTTTTGCAAACAAACGTGTTTTAGCGCCTCCCGCTGGACTGGAGTGTGAAGCGTCGAAAGGAGGGAAATAATACTGGAAAAATCGAGAAATCACTTAGTGCGTCTGTTCGCATATTTTATTTAAAAAAGCCGATCTTTACAAATAAACGAAAATAACGTACATTTATAGACTTGCATGGTATTTGTTTAATAATACGGGGAAAATTATTTGATAATTACTACAGATTTTTTTCTTTAAAGAAGCCCATCTGCACAAATAAATGAAAAGAAGTTAAAATTATAGACTCGCATTTTTTTTTAATCAACAGTCTTCGTGAGTAAGGATTAGAAAGGAAAAACGAGAGAAGTCAAATATTACATTGACAACCACACAAGTTTCTGTAATGGTTAGAGAATTGTTGCCGTTTGCTTCCAAAACTCTTCCAAAAAAACTTCATTTTTATTTTTAGTTTTTTTTAAAGACTAAATATAGAAATACACATATTTAACTATTCAAAATCTGTAGTTGGTTTCATGGTCTATATATATATATATATATATATATAAATAATAATAATTATTAAAAAAAATAATAATAATAATCTACTCAAGGTTTTTTTTTTCCTCTAAAGTACACAAACCATTTTAAAGGCGACTCAAACCTCAAGCGTATCAGTTTTCTGTGATGCAATTTATTAAACAATGGGATAAATGATGGACCACACTTAATTTAAAGGGCACCTATTATGCAAAATCCACTTTTATATAGTATCTCTAGCAGTACATGTATTCTACAACTACTGTATTCAAGCAATAAATGAAGTATAAATATCAAAAAAAGTTATTTTCGCAAGGCAATATAAGCGACGGTTCTCGTGCTTAAGAAGATTTTGTTAATACCATCACAATTACTGCAACTGACTATTTAAAATCTTAATAGATACAGGTGTGAATTAATATTATATCGATTACTTCTACATAATGTAACTCTATTACGCTTCCCTAATGGCAGTAATTGGTATGTTGAAAATAACACGACTTGAATGACTTGCGTGTTTATAAAAACCAACAATTCATAAATAGACTGAAGTGATGTATACTTTCTCACCTATAACTTTCATAGCAACTTTAACAAGATGCACAAGCTGCACTTTTGATTGAAATGAAAGTTTGCCATACCAAGCCTCCAAGAAAACAGAGAAGATGAGAGATCCAGAACCCTGTAGAATTAAACACACTGAAGATACTACTGATGTTTATGAATGAATGTAAAACTGACATCTTACAGACACCTGTTAGATGTTTGTATGCAGCAGATTTTTTCCAGATCAAGAGAAAAAAAAAAAAAAAAAACAATACAAAAACGATCGGTCAAAAAACATTTTCGTAAACGAAAAAAAAAAATAATAATAATACAAAAAATAATAATTACAATAATAAATGAAAACGAAACTAACAATAGTAACTGAAAAACTAACTGAAATAAAAGCAATCGTTTTCGTAATAATTTGTTCTCACCCGGTGACGGAAAAATGAACGAGCGGTTTAGAGCAATACCTGTAAAATGCTGCATCAGACGTGAGGTTTTCTGAAGGATAGATGAAGATTAACCCAACCCGTTATTCAATAGCAGCACTGATTTAATTCTGTGCCTGACCGGCCCGTTTGATATGAACCGGCACTGCATTAAATCTCCTGCATCATCAATAAGGCAAAATTATTTATTTTCTCATGTAACACAAGCATTTAAATAGGCAAAAATAGGCATTCTAAGTTTGTGCTTTGTAGAAAAATAGTAAAGCAGCACAACAGAAAAAATGAGGAGAACGCGCATCCATTCTGTAAACAATATAACTTTTGCCTATATCTCGTGAATCTGTTTTGAACAACACGCTTATAATTCTTCAGAAATGAAAAGAACATTTAAAAATAAAATTGTGTTCTGAACTATCATCAGGAAGTGTTCGATCGGACATTACGGTTTCTGTTAATGAAATCATTGTTGAAACATTTGCATACAAAGTAGAACATTTTATTCAGATTTCAGAATTTGCACTTTGTCATTTGCTATACATTTGTTGAGGATCTCATCCATCTGATTATGACAAAACCTTTTACATGCAGCATGTTTGCGCTGTCAATGTGCAGGAAACCAGATATAAAACACTGACTCATTAGGGGATGTTTTCTCATTAAGATCGTAAGATTTACTGATAATTCAATAGAATATATGAGAATACTAGAGAATAGATATATTATAGATCAGTGGTGTAAACTCGTAATAAAGGATTACTATGATCACATGGACTTAACAGACACACAAGCGACAGCCATAAAGTCATTTAGATACATCAGATTGTCTCTAATATATACCTTTACCTCAAACTTCTCACAAAGTCAAACTCAATCGAAAATAACATTTGATTAATCTTACAGCCCTAAAGTGACGAATGTCTTGATATTATCACATGTAGGCAAGATACAGTTAGCTTGATAATATTTATTTGCCAGTAATAAAGTGCTAAACGTGTCTCCGTTTGGACGGGGCCTTACTGTGATATTTTTTTCTATGACTGTGTAGAGCAGATGAACGATTGAAATGCTTCCCACATTCAGTGCAGTGATACGGTTTCTCTCCAGTGTGGATCCTCACATGCGTTCTCAGATTTGATGGATGATTGAATCTCTTATCACAGTGTGAACAATTATAAGGTTTCTCTCCAGTGTGGGTCCTCTCATGTATCTTCAGGTCTCCTGATCTGTTGAATCTCTTGTCACAGTGTGAACAATTATAAGGTTTTTCTCCAGTGTGGATCCTCTCGTGTGTTTTCAGGTCTCCTGATTTATTGAATCTCTTGTTGCACTGTGAACACTTGTAAGGTTTCTCTCCAGTGTGGAGTGTCTTGTGTCTTCTCAGATTTAATGAACGACTGAATCTCTTGTCACAGTGTGAACACTTATAAGGTTTCTCTCCAGTGTGGATTCTCTCATGCATTTTCAGGTCTCCTGATTTAATGAATCCCTTGTTGCAGTGTGAACACTCATAAGGTCTCTCTCCAGTGTGGATCCTCTCATGTGTTTTCAGATGCGATGACTGACTGAATCTCTTGTCACAGTGCGAACACTTATACGGTTTCACTCCAACATGGATCCTCTCATGTGTTCTCAGGTCTGCTGACCTGATAAATATCTTGTCACAGTGTGAACACTTATAAGGTTTCTCTCCAGTGTGGATCCTCTCGTGTATTTTCTGGTCTGTTGACCTACTGTATCTCTTGTCACAGTGCGAACACTTATAAGGTTTTTCTCCAGTGTGAATCTTCGGATGCCGTTTTAAATGTTCAGCTAAAGTAAAAGTCTTTTCACACTCAAAGCATATGCGCTCTCCCACAGCAGTGTGTATTTTCTGATGTAAATTGTGTAGCTTCTCCTTGGAGTGTTTCTTCAGAACTGAGGCCCATAAAAACACACCGCATTGATCACACGCGTGCAGCTCTTTAGTGTGGATGTTTAAGTGATCATTAAGGTTTGCTGATTGTGTGAAACTCATCCCACATTGATCACAAGTGAATGGTTTTTCTCCAGTATGAACTCTCATGAGACAGTCAAGATCTGTTTTGCTGGTCAAACTCTTTCCACACTGAGTGCAAGTGAAAGATTTCTTGGCTCTTTTCTTTATATCTTTCTGCTTGGTTTGAGAGCAGCTCAAAGGTTTTTCTCCAGTTTTGACATGATTTTTCTCCTCTACTTCACTTGATTCTTCAGTCAACTCTAAAATAAAAGTTAAAATGGTTAGTTAATTAACTTGTAGCTGTGAAATGTGAACATAAAAGTGAACCCTAATGTAACAGTGCAAAGCTACAGACTAACATTTGAGAGTGGCGCCAAAAGCAGATTTAGTAGCACTGGAGGCTGGTGTGTGGAGTGTCAAAAACAAAGATAATGCAAAACAGTAGTCATTTTATGATTAAATTAAGTGCAGTTACTAATAATATTACATGCTCATTTCTTGGCAATACACATTTGACAGTAAAAGCACTGAGCTTTGAAATATGTTTGATCAACTACACAAACATACATTTTGTTAAAAAGTGTCTCCTATTAACTGCTGCTCAATCTATATTATTCAACAGACTATTTTGCTCTAAAGATTGTTTGTGTTACGACAAACTAAATCTAAAACTGCTTGAAACTTTACAACCGTCAGTATTATTAAAGTGTTGTAAGCCTAATGTTTCACAGTCAGTAAAGATAAATGAAAAATAAACTCCAACCTCCTGGTTCCTCCTGTTTTATTCTCAAGGGTTCTGGTTCCTCCTGTTTTACTTTTAAGGGTTCTTGTTCTTCCTGTTTTATTCTCCAGTCTTCTGGTTGTTCTTGTTTTAATCTGCAGGTTTCTGGTTCCTCTTGCTTTATTCTCCAGGTTTCTGGTTCACTCGTGTTGTCCTCACTCTCCTCTTTAACAAACACCATTTTCACAGCAGCAGATCTCAGTTCAGCTGATTCTCCTCCAGATATTCCTTCCTTGAAAACTTAGTCAAGACTATGAGGATGAGAATTTTACAGGTATTTACTGACCTGATTCAAAAACTGTATTTTTCTATTTACAGTAACAACGTTTCTACCAGTTTGTATTAAAACAACAAAACAACAGAGAGCGCGATGAAACAAATCATCTTCCTCTGAGGTTTAATGGTGTTTAGCAAACAAACCAATGTGTCTTAGCGCCACCCGCTGGACTGGAATGTGAACCGTCCAGAGGAGGAAAAATAAGACGGAAAAATTACTAAGTGCATGTGTTGTATTTCCCCCTTTAAAAAACGAACTGCACAAAAAAATGAAAAGAACTTAAAATTATAGACTTGCGTGGTATTTGATCAGACTCAACAGTCTTTTCTGAGTGCTGAGTAGAAAAGAAAAACAAGCAAATTATTATTACCACTATTATTCTGGTTTTTTTTTCTTCACAAACCTAAACCTCAAGCTCATCAGTTTTCTATGATTAAGTTTTTTTTAAACAATGGGATAAATGATGGGCCAAACTTTATTTAAAGGGTAACTAGCTATTATGCAAAACCCAATTCTCAGCAGTGAAAGTATTCTATAACTACTGTATACAAGTATTAAATGAAGTATAAATTCTTTGTTCAAGGCAATATCAGAGATTGTTCTGGAGCCGGAGAAGCTCTTCAGGTCACGAAGCAGCATCTGATGTCACTGTGACCTTCTCAAGCACTTTCTTAACAAGAGCTCGTCCTGATGCTTTGATGCTCATCTTCACTTGTGAACTAGTGGGAATATTCCAGCATTTATTGCTGAACTGCAGCGGTGGGAGCTGCACCAATGATGCAGTTGCTTTGGGAGGAGCTTCACTGATGAAGTGTTTGATGTATGGGAGGAGCTGATCTGCCACAATTATGCTAATTCACAAATTGTTTTATTACTAAACCAGACATTATTTTGCTTTCTCAATAAAATGTAGGCAAGAGAGGGAAGAAAATATAAATAATGTAATTATTTGTTTTCCAAATAAAATGATAAGTAACTTATTTTATATTCTAAATACAGAGATAAATGTACATATAGTACAATGTTAAAACAACCTTATGTCTAAGATGCAATAAATACTGACAGTTAAAGGTATGGGTAAGGATTGAATGCAAGACTGTCAGATCAGCCTTTTTCACAAAAAAAAAAACAGAAATTACGTCAGCGCAGGGTAAAGTTAGTTCTGCTGTCTGTGCCTATTATATTAGTATGCCCTTTTCTCAAATAATAGCCTATCAGCTAATTGTTTATGAGAAGCACACATGTAAAAAGCTGACAATCAGCTGAACATATACTTGTTTAATTAGTGACACTTAGCCTACATTTTAAAAAATGTATTTTAATGTGACAACACTTTTTTTTTTTTACTCTTTTGATTATGGCAACATAATATCAGTTTTAAGAGAAAACTCTTAGCTAAAAACTTTTACTGCTATTTAGGAGAACTCTTAGTGGTAAGATAAAATGTTTTGTGAATACAGGCCCTGGATTCGAAGAAACTTCCAACCAGCATAACAAAAATGTTTTTGAAACAAATTACTAACGCTGCCTTTAAAACACCCTTTGGGTGTTCCAGCAAACTCTTAATAAATAACTAGTTACAGCGCAGCTTCCACCCAGTCAGTTGCTTCACAAGGAAGCCTAATCATTGTGAATTCTGTTGCAATAATCACAATACTTAACCTATAAAAATAAATTGTATTGTTCCTTGATTCTTATCTGCCATATAATGATGAAGATAAGTTTGGATACAGCCCCTTAGCTACAGCAGGGATCACTGTAGGACTTTGTCCATACACTCAGTTCATGGGGTAAGCAAAATAATCTAGTTTTCTGCTTAATAAGATTGTTTCGCTAAAAAAAAGTTTTTCATCTTAAATAAGTGTTTGCACTGCCTTAAAATTTTAAGTTAATCAACTAAAATATCTACATTTCATGTTGACTAAACTTAAAATTTGAAGGCAGTGCACCTTGCATGAAAGAATAACTCAGTCATTTTACAAACAACAATGAAGAACAAATTAAAAATCAATCTCAGTCTCTCGTAAAAATGTTGAGCAAGAACAGTTTGTAAGTAAGCAGACTACAAGTGAGACAGATGCATTATAAGACAACTGAACATTATATGAAACTCATAACAAAAGACAATGATATAATTTATATCATGAAGCAAAATGGCAGACAAGAGTTAAACTTCTTAACATTGTTCTTTGGGGAGGAACTCTGTAGTTAATCTGAATCTCACAGTTGAATCTGCTGGTTTTGAAGATGAACTTTATTCACTGTGAAAACCTGAGACAATGTTTCTTTGTCACGTCACTTGAAATGACTGGTTAGGAAGGATTTATCCAGATTATATTTTATTGATTGATGCATTGGTCATTCACATTTGGCAAGGAGGCAGCATCAGATCTTAAAGTGCTGGATCTAAAGGTGTTCTACTTAGGGCTCATCCACACAAAGCCAGAGTGTTCCCTATCAAATCTTCTAATTTCTTTTTCCTTCCGTCTCAAGAAACTGCATACACACAAAAGCACTGGAACTGACTCAAAATTATGTAATATTCACAATGTGCGGGAAAAGGGGTGAAAATACTGTGAGGTACAATGTCAAGAGGAATAGGTGGTCAACGTAGACACAAAATATTTACGTATACATCTAAATGCATCTCCGTGTGGATGGGGCCTTACTGTGATTGCTTTTTGTATGTCTGTGTAGAGCAGATGAACGACTGAAACGCTTCCCACATGCAGTGCAGTGATACGGTTTCTCTCCAGTGTGGATCCTCTCATGCGTTTTCAGATTTGCTGAGTGACTGAATCTCTTGTCACAGTGTGAACACTTGTAAGGCTTCTCTCCAGTGTGAATTCTCTCATGTATTTTCAGATTTGATAACTGACTGAATCTCTTTTGACAGTGTGAACACTTATAAGGTTTCTCTCCAGTGTGAATCCTCTCATGTATTTTCAGGTCTGCTGACTGACAGAATCTCTTGTCACAGTGTCCACACATATACGGTTTTTCTCTAGAGTGAACCCTGTCATGCAGTTTTAAATGCTTTGCTGAAGTAAATGCCTTGTCACACTCAAAGCACTTGCAGTCTCTCACACCTGTATGTATTTCCCCATGTTCCTTCAAAATTGAAAAACTCTTTCCAAAGAAATGACATAAATGCGGCTCCTCCTTTGTATGGACTGTCAGGTGTTTCTTCAGGCCTGAAGCCCTCGTATATGTTTTACCGCACTGATCACATGCAAACAGTTTCTCTCCAGTGTGGATGTTCATATGTACTTTAAGATATCCTGATTGTGAGAAACTCTTCCCACATTGATCACAAGTGAATGGTTTCTCTCCAGTGTGAATCCTCATGTGAAGCTCAAGACTATATTTGCATTTCAAACTCTTTCCACACTGACTACATGTGTGCAGTTTCTCTCCTGTATGACCTTTCATATGTTCCAAAAGGATTCCTTTTCTTGCAAAACTTCTCCCGCACTGATTACACGCATACGGTTTGTCTCCAGTGTGGATCCTCTCGTGTGTTTTCAGATGTGCTGACTGACTGAATCTCTTGTCACAGTGTGAACACTTATAAGGTTTCTCTCCAGTGTGGATGTTCATGTGTACCTTAAGGTTTTCTACGTAAGCAAAACTTTTTCCACATTGATCGCATGTGAATGGCTTCTCTCCTGTATGAATTCTCATGTGTTTCATAAGGCTTCCTTTTTGTGTGAAACTGTTCCCGCACTGATCACATGTGTGCGGGTTCTCTCCGGTGTGGACTGACTTGTGATTCTTCAGGTGTCTGGACTGACTGAATCTCTTGTCACAGTGTGAACACCGATAAGGTTTCTCTCCAGTGTGGATGTTCATGTGATCCTTAAAAGTTAATGATTTTGTGAAACTCTTCCCACATTGATCACATGTGAACGGTTTCTCTCCAGTGTGAACTCTCATGTGAACTCCAAGATTATATTTGTTTGCCAATCTCTTTCCACACTGAGTGCAGGTGAAAGATTTCTCGGCTCCTCTTTTCTTTAAACCATTCTGTTTGGTTTGAGAGCAACTCAAAGGTTTTTCTCCAGTTTTGACATGAGTTTTCTCCTCTTTGTTCTCCTCACTTTCTTCAATGAACTCTAAAATAAAAGCAAAACGAGTTTATTAGTCAGTAGCTTGAAAGCACAAATTGAAGGTGAACCCTGGTGTAACAGTGTAAAGTCAATTTCTATACAAAATGCTGTTCCTTTTGATGCAATTTTACACATTTTAATTCACTGAAACTTTTCATGAATGGGGTACATTGATCTTCACAATATAATTATTAAAACATTATAAACACAATTGATTCTATAAGGAGAACTGTTGAGAAGTTTGTGTCCCTAAGCTGCAACCACCATGCACTGTCACACCCCTCTTAGCCTGTTCAGTTCCCTGTTTGCTCCAAGCTACGCCTACCCAATCACAAGCCAATCAGAACAGTTTCAGACACACCGGCACAAGAATCTGCACTATTTTAGTTAAAAAGGATAACAGAGAACCATTTAATACATTCAAAATAAAATGTTACTTTAAAATGTTAGTTTTCTATTTCTAAAATGTTTGTTAAATGAGTTTAAATGTATGCAAACTATGCAGCATAACTCATAATTGTCCTATATTTTTGTCCATGGGTGTTGGCACTTAATAAATAGTCGCATTTTGATTACTGTTGTCAGCTTTTTAATTTCCAACCTATTTTTTGGTTCATTTTAAGTCAGCAATAGTAATTTTCATTCAATTCTTAAGTTAACTAAAACAACCCAGCATGTTGGGTCAAAGATTTAACCCAAATGGCTGGGTTAAAATCACCCAAAACTGGATTTGTCCATATTTAACCCAGCGTTGGGTTACCAAAATACCCCATTTATCATTTATCCCAGGGTTTCTTAGAGTCTAGACTACTCAAAAGCTTTTTCCCCCAGCCTCAATTACAACCACCTCACCCCCCTCTGAAACCTTATCCACAATGTAAACCAGTGGTTCTCAACCACGTTCCTGGAGCCCCCCCCCCCCAAAAAACACTGCATGTTTTTCATGTCTCCTTAATCAAACACACCTGATTCAGATAATCATCTCATTAGTAGAGACTTCAAGACCTGAAATGGGTGTGTCAGACAAAGGAGAGATGCAAAATGTGCGGTGCTGGGGGGGCTCCATGAACGTGGTTGAGAACCACTGATGTAAACTGTTGAAAAACTCAAAACACTGTGCAATTCTGAGTGTGCTACACACAGGTGAGTGAATTTAAAGCAGTGGTTCTCAATTACAGTTCTTGTGGCCCTCTGCACATTTTGCATGTCTCCCTTATTTAACACACCTGATTAAGGTCATCAACTTGTTAGTTAGGTTCATGGATCTCTTTCCTAATGAGCTGATGATCTCAGTCAAGTGTGTCAATTTAAGGTAGAGGTAATGACCTTTTAACTCGCTTTGCTTGACGTTGCCACTAGAGGGAGCAATACACGTATAGGATATAAGTGAAGAGAAGTAGAGTAAGAGTAATTTTACATGTGTCCTCCAGCTAGCAGGTGTAGCTGCTGGGAGAATGATTTGAGCGTTCTCGAGGAAATAGTTAGCTGTGTTTTAAATGATTCATTCAAAACAGGCACTGATTTTATGAATATACATAAGGTGCAGTTATCATAATGAGGTTGCATTGAATAGAGAGCTCTACAATGCAAATCTTAATAGTAAGAATGTCTATTGTAGGGCTCTACAACTACATAAGAAATACAATTATAGAGCTCTGTAATACAGTTCTTACTAGTAAAAAAAATAATTATAGAGCTCTGTAATTGCATTTTTACTAGTAATAAAGTAGAAAGCTCTGTAATCAGAATTGTTAATAGTTAAAATTAATTTGTAGAGCTCTCTAATTGGCATTGTTATTATCAAAAAAATTAAAGGTCTCTTCTTCAAAAACATTTGTTTTTTGATTGCAGGCTTATTGTCCACTACTGTTGTTTTTTTTTCGGATTTGCTTCTTAGTTCCATTCAGTGTTATGCTTTTCTTTGTTCATTCCATGTTTATAGGCAACCTCTGTCATGCTAATTCAGTTTTATTACAGTTTTTTAATAATAATAATAATGTTTATTTTAGTTCAGGACTCTATAGTCCATGAATCTGTACTTAATCTGTGTTTCAGAAAGAAAAGAAACCTTTAGACCCCAAAGGGTTAAAGCTTTGTAAGCCTAATGTGCCATAAAACAGTCATTAAAGATGAATGAAAAATAAACACCAACCTCCTGGTTCCTCGTGTTTTATTCTCCAGGTTTCTGGTTCCTCTTGATTTACTCTTTGGGTTTCTGGTTCCTCGTGTTTTATTCTCCAGGTTTCTGGTTTTTCCTGTTTTATTCTCCAGGGTTCTGGTTCAATCATGTTCTCCTCACTCTCCTCTTTAACAGACATCATCTTCACAGCAGCAGATCTCAATTCAGCGGATGCTCCTCCAGATATTCCTGCTAATTTCAAAAAGTAGTCATGGCTGTGAAGATGAAAATATTTCAGATATTTACTGACCTGATTCAAAAACTGTATTTTTCTATTTACAGAAACTACGTTTTAAACAGTTAGTTTGTTTAAGCTTGTGCATCCAGAGAGTGCGGTAAAACTAATCTTCTTCGTCTGAGGTTTAATGGTGTTTGGTAAACAAACGAATGTGTTTTAGCGCCATCCGCTGGACTGGAGTGTGAAGCGTCGAGACGAGGGAAAAAGTACGGGGGAAATAAGTGCGTCTATGAAGTGTGCTTTTTTTCCCCTTTAGAAAAAAAAAGCCGATCAGCACAAATAAATTAAAAGGATTTAAAGTCCTAGACTCGCATGGTATTTGATTAGCATCAACAGTTTTCGAGGTAAATTTTTTAAAATCTATTCATAAATGTGTATACAGATAAGTCTGAAATAATGAAATAATGCTGATGCTCTTTATTTTTACATTTTTTATGACTAAGTTTCTGTCCATTAAAAAAAAAAACTGCAAAATGTTAATGATCTAATTACGCCATTGCAATTAATGTAGGGTAGTTATTTAAAAAAAAAAAAGAAAAAAAAAATCAAACTATATACTGTGTTTTTACAACATTTTTGTATTAATCCTGCAAATGTTTCCCTCTTTGAACTTTTGCCATCTGGTGGGCGCTACAGAGCCCCAAATACTAGGAAATCCAGGCACAAGTACAGTTTTTCCCCCCAGGCAATCCACCTTATGAACAGATAAATGTTCACCCCATTGTGCAATAAAATATCCATCCCTGCATCTCTTTCTATTCTATTCTATTCTATTCTATTCTATTCTATTCTATAGCACAACTGTATATACCACTTATTTCTTAATTTATTTTTCTCTGTATTTGTCTATTTATATTTACATATGTGTATTTTTTTATTCTCGTCTTATTTTTATTGTCTCTGCATTGTTGGTATAAGTGGCAATCAGTGGTAATAGACAAGAAATTTACATCATTGTACCATTGTGCTGATAATGTTTCCTTAGTCATTCAGCAATCCTACAGTATTAAACAAGCCCTGGGGCTAAATTGTGAACAACCATAGCATTAATAAATTCTGGTGTTATCGGTTCTGTTTTCACCACTGGAGAAATTAAGGAAATACACTTACAATTTCTTATTGCTACATAAATGTATCACGCTAATTGAATCTTGCCAACTATTTTTTATATCAGATAATAAATTGATATATTACAGAAAAAAAATTTACAGAATTTACAGAAATGACAGAAAATACCTGATAAACCATGTTCTTGTGCATGAAATGACTTTTTGGCAAAAGTTCAGCCAAATTTGAGCATATTCTCTGTGGCTGTAATTTCTCCAGCACCAAAAGCAGAACAGTTAACATTAGAGCTTATCAACTACAGTCTTTCTAAATTTAGCCCCAGGGCTTAATTAATACCAGGTTCAGGTATTCAGTTCAAAAGAAGCAAATAAGGATCAATTACAAAGCTACATGACAGTATATCTTGCATCTGCATTTTCTAAATACATCCTAGTGAAAGAATAATTCAGTCATTTTAAAAACAAGAATGAATAAAATAATATATATAGTCAGCAGTCAAAAAAGACCTAATTTTAAATTGTTACTAACACTTTTATGATATACAACAATTTTTAAATATTATTTTAATGATCTATAAGCATTTTTTAAATAATTATATACAAATATATTACCAGTAAAGTACATAACTTTTTTATTCTACTTAACTGAACTGAGCAGTAAATGGTCAGATTCAAAAGATTTCTTATCCAATCAGATTTTTCCTTAAAAAAAAAGACTTTAATGCTCTTTAAACATTTATGCAATAATTATGTAAAAAATGTATTCTGACAAATTGTTATTAATTGTTATACACTGAGAATGAGCTGAATATCATATGATTCCTTATCATATGACTCCCTCTGGTGTTCATTCTTGGTATTCTAGTCTTCATCTATCAGTTACATTTTTGTAAACTTTACATTTTCTGGACATTATTAATGGATGAAACTAAGCATGTTTCCTAAGAATGACTTGTACTCCACTTGTAAAAATTTTTGAAGTGTTAGGATGATGCACTTTAAAGATATAAGAAAATTATGGTTCTTTTTTTTTACTGTTACTTTAATAAATTACCATGTCAACACCATTCAAGATATACCAAATCTGGTTGCAATTTTCAGTATCTTGGCATCATGTTGACAATTTTGGTGTGAAGTATGTGTTTCTGCTCAGAGGAATATTAATTTATTTAAAACCGAAAACTGTCCTCCGGATTCACAAATGCTTCGTAAACATCCAATTTGATTATTATACATGTGTATGACATGTTAATGAATTCCAATCATTCGTAAATAGGGTGCTCGTGCACGCTCATTCACAATTAGCACAATCCCTGCCTATGTATTACAGCTACGCAAATTGCTTGTCCAGGAACGCAGAGGGATATTCTGGTCTACTTCCTCAGGTTTGACTCCAGTATAATGCATAAATGCAATA
The DNA here is from genome assembly GCA_033026305.1 of Cirrhinus molitorella. Taxonomy (NCBI): domain Eukaryota; kingdom Metazoa; phylum Chordata; class Actinopteri; order Cypriniformes; family Cyprinidae; genus Cirrhinus; species Cirrhinus molitorella. Next base: position 56,322,298 of record CM065117.1, read on the forward strand.
AAGACTAATAGTCCATATCCCTAACAATAAATATTCAATTACGTGTGTCGAACAAAGAGTTTTTAGCAAGCTGAAAAACTGCCAAGCGCTCTTCTGAAAACGACTAGCTGGTGACGCTTGAGAACGCTGTGGTGGCACAGCGTTTTTCCAGCTTTAGTTGCTATGATTTGGAATATCCACTGTGGCAAAGTATTATCTTATTTTTAATAATTTTACGAAATCTAAAAAAAAAACCCCAAAAAACAAGTAACCAGTAATATTTACTTCTCCGTTATTGAAGTAGTTGTACAAGTAGCATGGTTGGGTTGGTCAGTATTTGTCCCGCCCCTCTTCTATTTATGGCTGGGTGAATAGTGACAGTGATGCGCGCTGCATTTTACAGTTAAAAAAATAAATAAATAAAAATAAAAAAAACATTCACACAGAGGGCAAGGGAATTTGTAATTATTATAGCAGTGCATCAAAATCAAAGTCCCTTTAAGACAAGTCATTCAACTCGGCGGCCATCTTTGAAACGCCTCTTGGGCATGCAAGTGCAGCTCCTATCTCTTTGAATGGGGAAGCATCAAATTCTCCAAAACTGTTCAGCAAGTTTATGATTAAATTTCATATTTGAAATCACCAGTGAAATCTGACAAGAACCACCTCATAAATATGGTTTCTTGTGCTTTAATAGCGTTAAAAAATGCTTATTTTTCAGACTGGATCAGCCAGTGCGCATGCGCAGTACTGAGCACACGTCTTATAACGCCAATTGTTTCTATAGCAACCGGGACTTCTAACGGCAGCTGCAGTGACACGCTAACTTTGCTAATCAATGATTGGCTCTTTCATTAAGAAGGCGGGGCTTTGCGGCCATGAGCGTTGCATTTTTCCCCATTCAAAACTATACGAGTGACACGTCTCGGGTATTCTGTAGTTTTTGATCAAAATTCAGTGTCATCAGACAAAACGAACACAGAATGTTACACACACCATTTACATGTGGTAGGGAGTAGGTGTACATTTCTTTTGTCCCAACTAACATTTTGAAAATATGAAAATTTTCATGAATTCGAAAGTCTACGTCAGAATGGCTTTATGAACGATTTACACAAAAATTCGTTCTGCTCGTGTTTCATGAATGAGGCCCAACGTGTGCAACCGTTACAGACACTTCCAGTTTCTCATTTCTCGCCATAATTTTGTCACATTGCCACGGCCAAACGGTTCAAGATATCAAAATTCCCTCCATAGCTTAGCCTCCCCAATGTTTTGAGATTATGCTGACCGAGTTTGGTGGCAATCCAATGGAAATCCTGGGAGAAGTATATCAAATTCCAGAGAATGCACTTTTTACACAGACCTAAATAGCTCAATTCCTGTTGGATGGAGCCTATGACATGGAGTACGAAAGTTGTTTGGCTCAGTGAGATTTGTGTGTACTGAGTTTCATATGAATCCATGCAAGTATGTGGGAGCTATACATTAAGTTTTCTGACTGTGTTCAAGGGGGCACTGTAGAGGACCTGTGCCACGCTCGGGTCCTAGCCTCTGCGGCATCCTGATGGCCACAGATTCCAACGCGTGTGCCAATTTTTAAGAGCTTTTGAGCATGTTAAGGCCCCCCAAAAGTCCATTTCCATTTTTCTGTCACTTACTCTATGCGGCGCTATTTCTACAAAACGCTAATCACCGCCACCCGCTGGAGTGTAGTGTCTTTACGTTGAGGCATTGATAGCGCTTTCAAAACTTTGCAGAATTTAGTCCATTTACAGCAGGCCTTTTTAACCAGTGAATAAATGATTTACAAGTGACATGCCCCTTAATGCTAATTGATTGCAAGTATGTTGTGGGGCTTGGTCTGATTCACATTCAACAGCTTTTTCCTTGCACCTTTAAATCACCTTACTGCAGAGTGCAGATAAGATTAGAGACTTGTTTTCCATTTAAAGCTCTTTTCACAAAATTGACATGTGTAAGGAATCTCTTCAACATGGATTCTCATTTGACCTTTCCACACTTTCCACACTGAGAGCAAACAAAAGGCTTTTTCTCTAGCATGAATTATAATTCCTCCCATCTCGTATTTATTCCCTTTAGAGGTTCCATTGTACACGTCATTTTCCTTTCTGAACACAGTATTGGGATGCGGCAGATTGCGGGATATCACAATGCCGGCTCAACATCCTGATGTTTTTTAGCCATCAGCAGTAAACAATGGCGTGGTCTATCAGCCCAACTTTATCTCAAGGCTTCTTTGACATGTGAAAGCATTGCGCACGTGCATATTAAGTTGTTTTTTTTGCGTGAAACTCTTTCCACACTGAGAGCAGCTGAACGGCTTTATTCCAGCATGAATTAACATGTGATTCTTAAGGGTTTCGTTACGTGTGAAAGTGTTTCCACACTGAGAGCAGCTGAAACGCTTTACTGAGGTGTGAATGCGCACATGCTCATGGAGTTGTTTTTTCTGTGTAAAACTCTTTCCACACTGAGGGCAGCTGAAAGACTTCTTTCCAGTATGAATTTTCATGTGATTCCAAAGGCTTCCATTATGGCTGAACGTGTTTCCACACTGAGAGCAGGCGAATGGCTTTTTTCCCGTATGAATTAACATGTGAGTCATAAGGCTTACTTTGTGTTTGAAAGTATTTCCACACTCAGAGCAGGTGAAAGGCCGCCTTCCAGTATGAACATTCATCATGTGTTCGTCAAGGTTTCTTTTCTGTTTGAAACTCTTTCCACAGTGTGAGCAAAGGAAAGGTTTTATTCCTGTATGAATTTTCATGTGATTCCAAAGGCTTCCTCTATGGTTGAAAGCGTTTCCACACTCAGAGCATATAAAAGGCGAATTGTGAATTCTCATGTGATTCTTAAGGTATTTTTTACAAGTGAATGCATTTCCACATTGAGAGCAGCTGAAAGGTCTTTTCACCTCTTTTCTTTTAATGTTGCGTTGCGAGCAACCGTTTTCAGTTTTGGAGCAACTCACTAATTTTTCTCCAGTGGCATCTTGAGCTTTCTGATCCTGATGTTTCTCCTCCACTTCATTTAAATCTTGTCTTTCTTCTTTCACTTTCATCAGGCCTAAAATGGAAAATAATAAATAAAGTGATTGGTGTATCTTACTCTTGTTTGTAACTGTGTATGTGTGTTTTTCTTCCACTCTGATTGAAAATAAGTTCTAAATATGAGTTCGAATGAGATATGAAGATAAGGGTTTTGATCTAACTGATCATTTAGGATCATTCATCATCGATCCTCCAAACTGACCAAAATGATACAGTTCAATACTGAAAAACAACCCTCTATGTATCTGTATGTAACTTGAGTACTCTGTATAGCATGGGAAGGTGATCTTTGGACTCTCTCAGCATAGAAAGGGTGATTTACTGATATTGAATACAAGTCTGTTTATACTGATCATGTCCAAGTCTAAGAAAAGAGCCACTCATTAACATGCAAAAACAAGAAACCACAAGTTGATGATACGTGACAACCGTGTGTGTGTATTATAAGAAAGGTTGCAGATGTTTCTAGACTTTAAGCACAATAACAGGAACTTACCCCTCTCCACCTTCTTTGCTCATGTCTGATTTTAGGGTATAAAGGATAGCTCACAGAAGTACTCAATTTAGACCCTTCTTGACTTCCTCTCGACTGCTCGACCTCTCTGCTCTTCTTGGGTGCCCTTTTTTACTTCTCTCTTATACTTTTGACTTAGTAGATTTTCTTTGAGATTACAAAATATTCTTAATTGTACGTATTGATAACTTCTTTAACATATTAATAATAATGATTAATGTCTGGAACAATATTAATACTGTCTTAATCTATTTACAATATACAATATAAGGAATTTAAGGCTTTTATGCAGACAGACTCTCTTAAAGATCTGTACACATATGATATGGACAGCTTTAATATTTACTGAATGGATTTTGGAAATGATTTCTGATTTTTGTGAAGCCTTGATTATTTTCTTATTGATTATCACTCTTATCTTGATGATTTATTGCATATTCAGTTTCAGTCTATAATTACTGATATTATTGTGATGTTAATTTGTCAGAATATTAATAAAGTTATTGGTTTTGCAAATCTATCCACCTGACCTGTCTGACGTCAATTCTATTGCGCATCAGTGATGAAAGTCAATTGGGACATTTGGAGAACAAAAGGAACTTAGGATGTGTTCAACATGACAGCTGCATTTTAAAAAACAAAAAACAAACAAAAAAAACTGTTTGCATTTTCACACCTCCAAATTGCCATTGTTTTGTAAATGAATGACCAAACTGCATAAAAAAGCTTTTTGTTTGTTTTATTTGAAGACTGATATGTAAACACATCCTTCAACTTATGATCATTCATCAAGTAAAAACAGTTTTGGGTGTATTTACATAACATCAGCATTTTGGGGGGCAGTAAAGGGGTAGTTTTAAATAATAAAAATTCTGTCTTCATTTCCTTATTCTCAAGTTGTTCAAACTTGTATCAATTTATTTCTTATGCTGAACCCAAAATAAGATATTTTAAAGAATATTTGTATTCAAGCAGTTTCTGGGCATAATTAACTTCCATAGTTTTCTTTGTTACAAATATGTTACAAAATGTTAAAAACATTATTCAAAATAATAATTTGAGTTCAGCGAAAGAAATACATTCATACAGGTTTTGAACAACTTGAGTGTGAGTAAATGATGATGATTATTTTTGTTTGTGCGCTCTTCCGAAGCGCACACATATTAAGCTATCTTTGAAGTATTTTTTGTTTAATGGACAAATTCACACAAAAAAATATTTAGGGTTCCATAGGCACCCTACTAAATATTGGTTAGTTTAATGTACCACAAACAGTCATTCAAGATGAATGAAGAACAAACACCTACCTCCTCGTTCCTCGTGTTTTATTTTCCAGGTTTCTGGTTCCTCGTGTTTTATTCTCCAGGGTTCTGGTTCACTCCTGTCCTCCTCACTCTCCTCTTTAACAAACACCTTCACACATCTAACAGACATCTCAACAGCAGCAGTTCAGCTGATACTACTCCAGATATTCCTGCTTGACTTAAAACTTAATCACGACAGTGAGGATGAGAATATTACAGGTAATGTTATTTAGTGATCTGGTTCAATTTTGTATCTTTCTATTTATAAATATAATACATTTCAACTAACAGTTTGCGGCATCACGGCAAAACACCAGAGAGCAATGTGAAACTAAACTTCTTCCTCTGAGGTTTAATGGTGTTTGGCAAACAAACGTATGTGTTTTAGCGCCAACCGCTGGACTGGAGTGTGAAGCGTCGAGAGGAACGAAATAAAAGATAAATATTTTGCGAGTGTAAAAATTTCAGTTTGGCAAAGTCAACTCTGCTTAACTGTGACACTATTAGCAAAAACAGAGATTAATGTGTTGGCTACATACCCTGAGATATTCTCAAAAAAAACATGAACATAAACATTTACATTTGAAAAAAAAAAGTCTCAGAGAAAGAGCAAGCTTGTTCATAAAACACGATAGGCTACCTGATCATTGATGAGGTGCAGCCACATTAAAATTAAAAATTAAATTAAAAAACATGTTCAGCTTCTGCCTGTTTGACTAATAAATACTCAATAAAAGAGCTTTTATGAAAGTATAGCCCAGAGAGCAGGATAAATGTTGAAGAGTCTGTTACTTCATAACTCGTTCTCACTCCCAACTCTCCACATATTGACGCTTGGTCGGGACCCTTTGGCGTCACTTTTTGACGCACGGGGTACCCCTTTAGCCTCATTTTTCGACGTGCAAGGATTCCCACAGACTAGAAGGCATGCAGCGTTAAAATTTGACGTGTTAACCACGGGTCGAAATTATGATAAATAGGAATAACAAACAATATGCTAATTAATTGTGGCAGGGCTAGTCAGTTGGCGGCCTCCTGGTCATATTTACATTAATAAAGCAATCATTTAGTGGCGTTGACCATCAGCACCTGAGCCAAGATTGCATTGGAGAAAAACAGACATTGATGGAAACATTGTCTATGCAAGACCAAGGTCAAGCAGGAATCAGTCAAATAAGGGTCAGTATAATTTTTCATTCAAGATATTCAATATATCTACATTGTTTAGGCACTTATGAATGTATCAGACAAGGAATATGTCAGGGAAACAATCAAACCAGAACAGCTTGTTTGAAGCAGTTTGTTCTGAGTGTCTTGCCAGTGGCCACCCAGCTTCATAAATGTGCTGTTTTAAATATTTCATATTGTTTTAACAGTGTGTTTTCTGCATGATCTCCAGCACTCAGATGATGAGGCATCACCTCTTGGAACCTCAAGAGATCCTCTCCTATCTTCTTTGAACTAAAGCACACACGCCGTCTGATGAGCACCGCTGTGGCACAAGAAAATGTGGCATGTTCACTGATGTGAGTGTGTAATGATCTGGATGTTTTTTCAACACAAGCAAGACCACAAGGAAAGCGGAAGAGATAAACCGCATATGTAGATGAACAAGTAATTGTGCCAAAAGATTTACATTTATATGTGAAAGTACACTGGGCACAATTGCCGCACTTATACCAGGAGGGAGAGTAAGAGTGACAGATTTCATTACATCAGACAAGAGCTTGGTTCTTACAAGCATATCTCACAAGTTACTGTTGCATTTAAAAAACCAAACAAGGACCATCTTAAAAAATATGAGAATTTAGAATCACTAGAAATAATATGCTAATGCTTGTATAAATCCTTAAGAAATTCTGCACACAATGCTGAATACTTAACAGAACAAATAGGGCCATTGTCAGATTGTCTTTTTTTTATTCGTAGCATGTAGACACTGTGTTTGAGATGCAGCTTCAAATTTCATCTTAGCTTCTTCTATCCAGTCCACACAATATCCACGATGCAAAAAATCATGAAGTTAAATCGTCGATCCAACAAGAGTTAGATTCTTCAGTGTTACACATTCTATGTACACGCTTGAACTGGCTAATAGGCAAACTCTTAATGAGAGGTTTTGGATGAAAATTGTCACCCCTTAAAATCATATTACGGTCCATTGATTTACGATACAACTCAGTTTGAGTTTACCCTCAGAAATGTCTACCTTTATGTCAAGAAAGCTGTTACTGTCTGTGTCACACTCCATAGTGACCTTCAAGTGTTCACTAGAGGGTTTTTTTTTTTTTTGGGGATCAATTTTTTTATTGCTTTTGCATAGTGTTCAGTTCTAGAGTTAACAATTCAATAATTAATCCCCAGATAGCACACGTACATCTGCAAGATGTCTGTTAAAGATCTCTTGATCTGGAAAGCATCTGCTGTGTACAAACGTCTGGCAGACATCTGTAAGATGTCAGTTTTATATAGGTTCTAAATCAAAAACATCTTACAGACATCTAATAGATGTCTATTTGACATCTGATAGGAAATGTCCAATAGACGTACTGCAGATGCAAACTACATCTTGCAGATGTAACTTCAAAGTCTTCAAAAGCAGACTTCAAATAGACATCTCCGAGATGTATGTGTGCTATCAGGGTCTGCTGTGTACAAATGTTTGGCAGACATCTGTAAGATGTCAGTTTTACATACATTCTAAACCATAATCATCTAATAGATGTCTATTTGATATGTGATAGGAAACATCCAATAGATGTATTTGCAGATTAGCAAACATCTTATAGATGTCTTGCAGATGTAAATACAGACATCAAATAGACATCTCTGATATGTATATGTGCTATCAGGGTCGGGTGAAGAATTCGTAATCATGAACCCTGATAGTACATGTCTGCAAGATGTCTGTAAAAGATCTCTTGATCTGGAAAGCATCTGCTGTGTACAAACGTCTGGCAGACATCTGTAAGATGTCAGTTTTACATATGTTCTAAACCATAAACATCTAGGAAATGTCCAATAGACGTATTGCCGATAAGCTAACTACGTCAAAACAACTAGATGTTATGCAGATGTAAATGCAGATGTCAAATAGACATCTCTGAGATGTGCTAGTCACTCTTTCTCTGTAGCAGAGTAGTTTGCTTCAGCTTTGTTTAGAGTGTGGCTTGCATATGCAAGCATATCACTGGCATCGGTGTACACAGTGAAAGGAAGTTGGAGATTTGGGTGACCAAGGATAGGAGGTGAGGTAAGATGTGCCTTCAGTTGCTCAAAAGCTTCCTGGCATTGGGGTGACCAGTGAAAAGAATGTCCCTTCTTTTTCAGTGCATTGATGGGTTCAGCGATCTTGGAGAAATTTGGGACAAAGTGGTGATACCATCCAGCTAATCCAAGAAAAAGCTGGACCGTCATTCAAGATAAATGAAGAATAACACCAAGCTCCTCGTTCCTCATGTTTTTATTTTCCAATATTCTGTGGCATAGGGTAAGATCTGATGGCCTTAACTTTAGTTGAGTCTGCTGTGATGTCATTGACACTGACAACATGTCCCAGGAATGCAATTTCTTAAAGGCAGAACTTGCTCTTTTTAAGGTTTATGGCTAATCCAGCTGTTTGCAGTCTATAGAGGACAGTTTGAAGGTCTTTGAAGTGGTGAGCCACATATGGTAAATATATAATAATATCATCAATGTAGACAAAGCAAATTTTTCCTCATACTTCTTCCAGTACTGTTTCCATTAACCGCTGGAATGGGCCAAAGGGCATAACATTAAAGTTGAAGAGCCCTGATGGAGTGATGAATGCTGTCTTTGGTTTACTCTGGGGGTCCATAGCCACCTACCAGTAGCCGCTGTTAAGGTCAATTGTTGAAAAGATGGCTGCTCTTGAGAGGGATTCAAGGATCTCAGTAATGTTGGGAAGTGGGTAAGCATCATTCTCTGTGATGGTATTGAGCTTATGGTAGTCTACACAAAATCTAAGGCTACCATCTTTCTTGGGAACAAGATGGTTGCTCTTGTTTGGCAGGGACATGCAGTAGGGGCGCTGCTTGATGGGCACTTGAAATAGTGTGTTGTAGGACATTAGTTCTACCTGGTTGAAGGGAACATACCTGAGGGCTGGACTCCAGGATTGTTTTCAGCCTGTTTTTTTTCCACAGGTAGCAAGCGTGCTTCACTTATCACACTGTCAATCAAACATTGTACATCTGTACTGACAAGTAATGATGATTGGCATACAGGTTGTGGTGGAGGAATTGACTTAGCAGTAAAAGGCTTGGGTAAATGGCCTTTGCATGTGGTCCTGTCTTTTGGTGTTGAGGGCTGACATCAGGTACACTTGCATTGCCAGGTTGAAATGGATGATCTTCTTGTGGGGTGGACTTAAATGAATTTTTGCTGTCACTTACATTGATCTGAAGGTTACTAAAGATGATGAAATCCAGTCCCAAAACTACAGCATAGGCGAGTGCTTTAGGGGAAAGGACAGTTGGTAACTGTAGCCATCCTAATGGCACCCATTATCCAAATACAGTGGGCAGAGGGTCCAAGGTTGGAGGTTCTCTTGTGGGAAAAGATTTTCAAGCTCTCATGGATCATGGTATAGTTTGGCCCCTGTGTCCACAATGGCCTTTCCAGACCACCCACCAATGCAGATGGGAACAATCAGCTGTTGTGGGATGACAAGAAGAAAAACAAGCGTTGGTGTAAGGTGTGGTTTCTTAGAAGTGGATAATCTTTTATTGGTGTAGTGGTCACAGAATTATTAATTGCTTGACCTCTGGACTTCTGAAAATGAAATGATTGTTGACTGGTGAAAGGTTGTTTTTGCAGGTTGGTTTGAGGATGAATTGGCATAAAGCATACAACATCCAGGTGAGTGATGTCCCTTACATCTCCAACATTGCACTTGGTGTTGTTCAGGGAATTTGACATTTTTTTGAATTACATCCGGCTGTGATTTTCTGCTCATACTCTTTTCATATTGCAGTTGCTGCTCATGGTCCTTCTCTATCTGATGTTCCAGCTTTACCAGTTCCCCCACAGTATTCACATGACTACGTAACTGTCTGGCGAGGTAAGGGTTTATATTTTTGAGAATCATTTTGACAGTTTCATTTTCAGTTAGACAAGGCTTCCATCTTTTGCACAGGGCATGGTATGTAAAGACAAAATCTCTGATGGATTCTCTCTCTCCTTGATGCCTTGTGCGGACTCTTTCAGCCAGCTCATCTTCGTGGTCTTCGGAGAGGAAGGCTGAGAGGAAAGCAGTCTCAAACTCGGTCCATGTCGTTATGGAAGATCGTGTGACCTCCCACCAGTCACGTGCAGTGCCATGGAGTATGCTGCGGAAAGTTGCCAAGATGTCTATATCCGCAAGTGGGTGCAACGCTAAGAAGCCCTGACACCGTGTTAGGTACAGAAGAGGGTCAGCCTCGTCCGACAGTCTTACAAATGTGGGAAAGGTTAATTTTAAATGATCACTTTTTCCAGCAGGAAGAGGACGACATTCTGGGGCTCTTTTCTAATAATGTTGGAGGTGCAGTTGGTATGGCTCTGGGTGGTGGTTGTACCCCTTTACCTTGGTGATCAGCCATTTATTTTAATTGCTGTTCGACTTCCTTTATATTTGTTTGAAGTTCAATTACTTGTGTTGTTAACTTATCAATCTGTGTGATGAAGTGATTACATTCAGTGGAGAGCTGCTCATGATCCTTTTGAAGATTCTTTAGTCTAGCTCTGATGTCTCTCTGAAGTTAGACCTGAAGTTTATCCACCATGAATGGTGTTTCATGACAGGAAGTGGCTGTTTTTTGCTCCTGGGTAAGTTCATTCACAGCTTTTTCATGAAGTCAAACAGGTTGTCCCAGTTACCTTGTACTTGCGGAGTCAAATGATGAATTCCTTTTCCAGGAGTTGGGAGATAACCAGGCAAGCGATGCAGTGATACAGAGGTGGAGGTGGATCTGCACAGTTGCATAGGTTCCGGCTGGAATGAAGCAGAGCCACCTGGTGGTGTGGAAGCAAAGTGCACCTGAGACCTGGGATGAGGGCTGCTGAACTGAGTTGGGGTGAAGTGAAAGGTGGGAAACTGAGGTGGGAGAATAGGTCTTGGTAGCACAGGAGGCAAGACTGGAGTTGCAATATCTGAAGGTCCAGGGTTCAAGTCCCTGTTGGGGCGCCACTCTGTAACAGTGACGTTTGCCCAAAACACAAATAAACTTTATCCTCTTTTTAAAAGATTAAAAGAAAGTTTGGGCACCAGACGGGAGTAACACAGTCAATCGAATCAGCTCTCAAAATTAAAGCCACCAGTTACACATTCAAGTAGTTTTACTTTTTAGTCAAAAGATATTAATGCACACACAAAAAATGAATGAGAATACAATAACCAGGTTGTAGCTGTAGCTCGTTTTATTTTCACAATAACAAAGAAATAACACAAATGAGCACATTTTCACTTTCACTTAACATCAAAAACGATAAACAAAACTACAAGCAAAAAAGTTGAGATCAGATCGCAAATATGATGCAGACTCTAGTTCCCTGTTCAAATCAGCACATTCAAGAGTCCACACCTCAATGCAAAAGGTAATTAAAAAAAAAAAAAAAAGGAAAAAGGCAAAGAAGATTTAGCAACTTTGCAATGCCATACCAAATTAAATTAAAATAAAGAAAAAAAAGGATGATATACTCACAAGCCAAATGGTGATAGATGTGAACGAGGGCATGGGGCGAAAGTGTTGAGGTGTGTTTGAAGTGTGCACAAGTCAGTCATACAGCTGAGCCGCTACTCTGGCCAACTGCGGAAGACAGTCTTGGGTGGTGAATCGGAGTTGGATACTACCAGGCAAACAGGGGAAAACAGAGACCACTAGTTTATTTTTAGTTTCGTTTTCCGCCACAGCTAGTATGAATTAGCATGTGCTTATTAAGGGTTGCTTTCTGTGTAAAAAATTTTCCACACTGAGAGCAGCTGAAAGACTTTTCCCCAGTATGAATTAACATGTGCTTCTTAAGGTTTGATTCATCTGTAAAGGTCTTTCCACACTGAGAGCAGCTGAACGGCTTTTCTGAAGTGTGAGTTAGCAAATGATTGCTAAGGTGTCCTTTCTGTGTAAAAGATTTTCCACAATCAGAGCAGCTGAAAGACTTTTTCCCAGTATGAATTAACATGTGCTTCTTAAGGTTTGATTTATCTCTAAAAGTCTTTCCACACTGAGAGCAGGCAAAATGCTTTATACCAGCATGAACCAACATGTGTTTCTTAAGGTTCCCTTTATGCATGAATCTCCTTCCACACTGAGAGCAGCTGAACGGCTTTTCTGATGTGTGTTTGCAAATGCCTGTTAAGATGTCCTTTCTGTGTAAAACTCTTTCCACACTCAGAGCAGACAAAAGGCTTTATTCCAGTATGAATTAACATGTGAGTCCTAAGGATTGATTTATCTGTAAAAGTCTTTCCACATTGAGAGCAGGCGAAAGGCTTTTCCCCAGTATGAATTTGCATATGCCTTTTATGGGTTGTTTGATGTGCAAAAGCCTTTCCACACTGAAAGCAGGTAAAAGGTTTTATGCCAGCATGAATCAACATGTGTTTCATATGGTTCCCTTTATGTATGAATCTCCTTCCACACTGAGAGCAGCTAAAAGGCTTTATACCAGCATGAACCAACATGTGTTTCATATGGTTCCCTTTATGTATGAAACTCCTTCCACACTGAGAGCAGCTGAAAGGCTTTTCTGAAGTGTGAGAAAGCAAATGAGTGTTAAGGTTTCTTTTCTGTGTAAAACTCTTTCCACACTGAGAGCAGCCAAAAGGCTTTTTCCCAGTGTGAATTAACATGTGAGTCCTAAGGTTGGATTTGTCTGTGAAAGTCTTCCCACACTGAGAGCAGCTGAATGGCTTTTCTGAATTGTGAGTTAGCAAATGATTGCTAAGGTGTCCTTTCTGTGTAAAACTCTTTCCACACTGAGAGCAGCCAAAAGGCTTTATACCAGCATGAACCAACATGTGTTTCTTAAGGTTCCCTTTATGCATGAATCTCCTTCCACACTGAGAGCAGCTGAATGGCTTTTCTGATGTGTGAGAAACAAATGCCTGTTAAGATGTCCTTTCTGTGTAAAACTCTTTCCACACTCAGAGCAGACAAAAGGCTTTATTCCAGTATGAATTAACATGTGAGTCCTAAGGTTGGATTTGACTGTAAAAGCCTTTCCACACTGAGAGCAGGTAAAAGGTTTTATGCCAGCATGAATCAACATGTGTTTCATATGGTTCCCTTTATGTATGAAACTCCTTCCACACTGAGAGCAGCTGAAAGGCTTTTCTGAAGTGTGAGAAAGCAAATGAGTGTTAAGGTTTCTTTTCTGTGTAAAACTCTTTCCACACTGACAGCAGCCAAAAGGCTTTTTCCCAGTGTGAATTAACATGTGAGTCCTAAGGTTGGATTTGTCTGTAAAAGTCTTTCCACACTGAGAGCAGCTGAAAGGCTTTATTCCAGTATGAATTAACATGTGCCTCTTAAGGTCTCCTTTACGTGCAAAAGACTTTCCACATTGAGAGCAGCTGAAAGGCTTTTTGACTTCTATTTTTGGACTGCTGCAACTCGCTGATTTTTCTCCATTGATACCGTGATCTTTCTGAACCTGAGGTTTCTCCTCCACTTCATTCAGTTCTGGTCTTTCTTCTTTAATTTTCATCAGGCCTAAAAAATAAAAACATAAAGATGGAAATTAATTGAGCATTTTAAAAATAAAAAGGATAATATATTCATGTACAGACAAGAATTATGTCAAAACTGTCATTTATATAATGTCATTTTGTAAAGAAACACTACACATCTATGGCTGAACATGCAATACTCATGCGCATGATATTACTGTTTTTACAAATGGTGTGAGACTTCAATGTAACTGGAACAGTCTTAAAATGTTTTTACTATATTTTGTAAGAGAAACATTATTTTATGGTTCAGATTGTGATTGACAGCACCAGCAAAGAGGGTTTGTTCTTTGATCACTTTCTGTAATTTAACTATTCAAATAACAGATTATATTCATGCTATTGGGAGAAATATTGTTTAGTTTGGTCACTGGCTTGATTTACACACAAACACACACAAAATAAAGACCAAAAAAAAAAAACACACACTGAACAATTTTAAGATAAATAAAATATAACTTGAATAATTACACATTAAAAATCACTGATTAAAGTTAAGCAAAAATAAAGTTTAAATCTTCTTGGTGTCGGTTCAGTCACATTTCCCTAAGAACGTTGAAACATGAATTTAAGACATTTTAAAGACAGTTAAGGTCTTATTTTAACATGATGGATTTGTTGGTGTACCATAATAAAGATGAATGAACTATAAATAACAACCTCCTTGTTCCTCTTTTATTCTGCAGGTTTCTGGTTCCTCATGTTTTATTTTCCAGGTTTCTGGTTCCTCGTGTTTTATTCTCCAGGTTTCTGGTTCAATCGTGTCCTCCTCAATCTCCTCTTTAACAAACATCATCTTCACAGCAGCAGATCTCAGTTCAGCTGATTGTCCTCCAGATATTCCCACTTGCTTGAAAACTTAGTCACGACTATGAGGACAAGAATTACAGGTATTTATTGACCTGATTCAAAACCTGTATTTTTCCCTCCTAACAGAAGCAACATTTCTTACACTTTGTATTGAAACACGACAAAACAACAGAGAGCGCGTTGTAACTGAACTTCTTACTCTGGGGCTTTATGGTGTTTAACAAACAAACGTATGTGATTTAGTGCCACCCGCTGGACTGGAGTGAAGCGTTGAGAGGAGGGGGAAATTAGCGCTTCTATAACTTGCGCTGTTTTTTTCCCCTCTTAGAAAAAAGCCGATCATCACGAATAAATTAAAAGGACTTAAAATGGTAGATTCGCGTGGTATTTAATCAGCATCAACAGTTTTCCCGAGGGAGGATTAGAGGAGAAAAACGAGTCAAATATTGAAATGTTGAAAATCACACAAAGTTGCAGCATGCGAATATGGAAATGATAAATGAAAACACGAGATCGTGGTAAGACAGCACCAAGCACCATATATCAGGCAAATTATGCATACTTGTTGAAATAGGCAGAATTTTTAAACACTTTATTGTCCCTGTAATGAATCAACGTGGGACATTTTAAATCTATTAATAAATGCGTATATAGATAAATAATGAAGTCTGACAAAAGAAATATTGCTGGTGCTCTTTATTTTCTTAAAGTTTTATGATCGTCAGTTTCTGTCCATGAAAAACTGTAAAATGTTAATGATCTAATTAATCTATTGTAATTAATATAGGGCAGTAATAATAATAAAAAAATATATATTAAGATTCATATGGACATGTTAGGCAACAATTTACAACAATTTTTGTATTGATGTTTTTTTTTTTTATTGCTTTATCCACACTCTCAGAAATAAAGGTACAAAAGCTGTCACTGGGGCTGTACCTATTAGGTTTTAATAAGTACTAATATATTAGTACTTTAAGTACAATTATGTTCCTTTAATGGACCCTTTAGGTACAAACATGTACCTTTTGAAGAGGTACCGCCCCAGTGACAGCTTTTGTACCTTTATTTCTCCATGTCAAATTGTGAGAAACAACAATCTTTCAGTCTAACGCTTACGCTTTATCATATTTCCCAAACCCCCCAAACTTAGGGTTAGGGTTAGATTTCTTACGCTTTCATGAAGAAAAGTAAGCTTTTACAAACTGTTCTTGTTCAGAAAGCTGAAGAAGTGGCTGTTTATGTTTTACCATCCTTCATCTAATTTTGTAACCGATTCAAGTGTGACCATAACAAAATATTGAATATATAAATTAAGGAAATGCACGTACAATTTCTTATCGCTACATAAATGTTATCAAGCCAGTTGAATCTTCCCAACATCATATTTTTTATGTGAGATAATAAAGATAGATAGGACTTTATGGCTGCTGCATGCATGCGTCTGTTAAGTAGAAATCCATTATTATAGGTTCACACCAGTGATCTATAATAGAGAACTGGTTTGCTCATGATGTCATAGAAATAAAGCCATGCTTTCATGTTAGTGTTCCCCAGTGCTTCCATACATGCTATTGAATAGACTGGAAATCTAATTATTTTAATCTAACAAGTCAGCATTTTTATATCTGAAGTATTCCTGTACATGCTTACAACAGAAACACCATATGCATGTAAATTTGGATATTTGTTTAATATTGGTTTAATATTTACCTTGTGAATCAGTTTTTTTTTTATTTGCTAAAACACCAAAACCCATTCTCTAAACCAAATTCATGTGAACTAAAATTAAATACTGATGAACTAAGAACTAAAATGTTAATGGCAGTTAAAAACACACTTAAGTGTGAATTAAATGTAATGCTTTCGACCACCTAAATGCATATTTTGTGTAATTGTTTACAAATATATCACAATTTAAAATTACATTAAATGCAATTAGTTGAACTTTTGAGTGATATTTTTAAACCACTTTCCGCTGAAAATCCACTGGGATTTCAGAATATTTTACGCATACTTTGAAATATGGTGAATATGTACTTCTGAATAAGCAATTAATGTGAACTAAAATATACTTTTATGTCACTCGCATGTATATCTCTTACATGAAGTTGGAATTTAGCATATTTTACATTAAAAAAAAAAATCAAGATACAACCAACATAAACACAACATAAACCAACATAAACACAGAATTGAAAATTGGAGCTAAGACACACAGAAAGGTAGCGAGGAAAGGAGGATGCACTAATAAGAAATGAGATGCACCCATTGGCTTAGCTCAGGCTGTCGTTTTTCCTCTTAATACATAAATCAACGTACAATCTCATTAGTCACATAGTCCGAATTTTCCCGCTCTAGCACTGTATAATTACAACAAGAATATGATACATTTTACAAAGAATTGGGTGACAGAAACATTTAAAAGAAATATTTTCAAACACACGCTTGCTAAACATATATTTTGCACCTATAAACTATGCAACAGTTATTAAAAATGACTTACAGAATGAGTGATTAGAACATGGTAGTCAAACCAAAGTGGGTTACAAACAAGATACGGATCTAGGATCCAGATATCCACCATGGATTTCCATGTGTTGGTTATGCTGTGCACCTCTTTGACCATTAATATTGGATCCTTGTCCCAAGGCCTTCCTGAGTTGAATTATCAACAATTGTTCATTTGTTTTAAAGCTGGAAGCTGTTCATACTGTGAAAGTGTTGTTGGTTAGGCTTCCTTTAGGCTGGCTGGTGCTAGGATCTAATTTATGATCATTTGCGTTATCTTTGTGGCAGTTAGCTCTTTTTGATTAAAAAATGTTCAGTTCGAATCTTAAACTGTCTGAAAAAGGCCAAAAATAAATCTTACAAATGGTCAGATTTGCTCTGATATGCTTCTGTTGTTGATACAATAATACAATGAATAATACGTTTAAAGGGGTCATTGGATGCTAAATTCATTTTAACAAGATGTTTGAACTGAAATCTTGGCAGTGTGTGTACACATAAATGTGGCTAAAGCAAACAATCTCATTAGCTTTTTGCCCACAGAAGATAGGGGAGGGCTAAGCAGAGACATGCAGTGAAACGGCTCGCTGTGAACAGATATGTTTTTGACAAAATTAAAAGTGTGTTTTTTTACACTACCATTGAGAAAATGGGCATCCGATGACCCCTTTAACATGTAAGTGTCAAGGTATGCTTTTCATGCAAAAGATTTTTCACACTGAGAGCAAGTGAAAGGGCTTTATTAAACATGAGTTAGCAAATGAATGTTAAGTTGTCCTTTCCGTGTAAAAGCCTTTGCACACTGAGAGCAGCTAAAAGGTTTTATCCCAGAATGAATCAACATATGAGTCTTAAGGTTCATTTTCTGTGTAAAACTCTTTCCACACTGAGAGCAGCTGAATGGCTTTTCCCCAGTGTGAATTAACATGTGCTTATTAAGGGTTGATTTCTGTGTAAAACTCTTTCCACACTGAGAGCAAATGAAATGCTTTTCCCCAGTATGAATTAACATGTGAGTTTCAAGGGTTGATTTAACTGTAAAAGTCTTTCCACACTGAGAGCAGGCGAAAGGCTTTTTCCCAGTGTGCATTAGCATATGCCTCTTATGGGTTGCTTTCTGTGTAAACGTCTTTCCACACTGAGAGCAGCTAAAAGGCTTTATTGCAGCATGAATCAACATGTGTTTCTTAAGGTTCCCTTTACAGATGAAACTCTTTCCACACTCAGAGCAGCTAAAAGCCCTTTTCCCAGTGTGAATTAACATGTGAGTCCTAAGGTTTGATTTATCTGTGAAAGTCTTTCCACATTGAGAGCAGGCGAAAGGCTTTATTCCAGTGTGAATTAACATGTGAGTCTTAAGGTTCCCTTTATGTATGAAACGCTTTCCACACTGAGAGCAGCTGAACGGCTTTTCTGAAGTGTGAGTTAGCAAATGAATGTTAAGAGGTCCTTTCTGTGTAAAACTCTTTCCACACTGAGAGCAGATGAAAGGCTTTTTCCCAGTATGAATGAACATGTGAGTCCTAAGGTTTGATTTGTCTGTAAAAGTCTTTCCACACTGAGAGCAGCTGAAAGGCTTTATTCCAGCATGAATGAACATGTGCCTCTTAAGGTTCCCTTTACACATGAAACACTTTCCACACTGAGAGCAGGTGAATGGCTTTAACTCAGTATGAATTAACATGTGCTTCTGAAGGGTTGATTTATGTGTGAAACTCTTTCCACACTGAGAGCAGCTGAAAGACTTTTTCCCAGTGTGAATTAACATGTGCTTCTGAAGGGATGATTTACGTGTAAAAGTCTTTCCACACTGAGAGCAGCTGAAAGGCTTTATTACAGCATGAACCAACATGTGCCTCTTAAGGTTCCCTTTACATATGAAACTCTTTCCACACTGAGAGCAGCTGAAAGACTTTTTCCCAGTATGAATTAACATGTGTATCTTAAGGGTTGACTTATGTGTAAAACACTTTCCACACTGAAAGCAGCTGAAAGACTTTTCCCCAGTATGAATTAACATGTGCTTCTTAAGGGTTGATTTATGTGCAAAACTCTTTCCACACTGAGAGCAGCTGAAAGACTTTTTCCCAGAGTGAATTACCATGTGCTTCTTAAGGACTGATTTGTGTGTAAAACACTTTCCACATTGAGAGCAGCTGAAAGGCTTTTTGACACTTGTTTCTTGATTGCTGCAACTCACTGATTTTTCTCCATTAACATCATGATCTTTCTGAACCTGATGTTTCTCCTCCACTTCATTCAGATCTTGTCTTTCTTCTTTAATTTTCATCAGGCCTAAAAAATAAAATCAGAAAGATGAAAATCAATTGGGACATTTGACAAATAAAACGGATAATATACTCATGTACAGATGAAAAATTATGTCAAAACTGTCCAGTTTCACACAGATCCATTAAAATGACTAATACACTACAATATGCCAGTAGATGGCAATGTCAATTCTGTCTTCCGACCTTTTTCCATCGTATCAGTTAATTTTGATGTGAGGGAGAGAGCAAAGATAGAACTGAAGACGGAGAATGCCCTGCTTGTTCTCTCCATCACTTAACATGCACCCGATTACAAGCGGTACTTTTATTGGCACCAACCGAATTGCATTGGTACTACAGAGTATCGATTGACACAAAATCAATCAGTGTTCAATTTTGGTACCGGAGAGAACACGTCTGCACGCCATGTGTGAGTCTGGTACGTAGCGAGTTCAATTTATTAGATAGCCGAACCCAGGGCTAGAAATGGTGTGGGACACGGGGGACGGAGTTTGAGGAGTTAGTGATGTCTGCAGATAAAGTCTTAATAGTGGGTGATTTTAACATCCATGTTGATAATGAAAAAGACGCATTGGGATCAGCCTTTATAGACATTCTGAACTCTATTGGAGTTAGACAACACGTGTCAGGACCTACTCATTGTCGAAATCATACTCTAGATTTAATACTGTCGCATGGAATTGATGTTAATGGCGTTGAAATTCTGCAGCAAAGCGATAATACCTCAGATCATTATCTAGTCTCATGTATACTCCAGATAACTAAAATTGTAAATCCCACTCCTTCCTACAAGTACGGTGGAACCATCACCTCATCCACAAAAGACAGCTTTATAAGCAATCTTCCTGAATCTTCTGAATTCCTCAGTATATCCGATGGTGCAGATAAACTTGATGATGTAACCGAAACTATTGACTCTCTCTTTTCTAGCACTTTAGATGTGGTTGCTCATTTACGCCTAAGACCGTGGCATAACGAACACACTCGCGCCCTAAAGAGAGCAGCCCAGAAAATGGAGCACAGCTGGAGGAAAACAAAACTAGAGGTCTTTTGTTCCGGCTGGCGTGAGTCTACTGTATTCTATAAAAAAGCATTAAAACTGCTAGAACTGATTACTTCTCATCTCTTTTGGAAGAAAACAAACATAACCCTAGGTATTTATTCAATGCAGTGGCAAAAGTAACAAAAAATAAAGCACCAACAGATTTTTCCAAACAGCACAGTAGTAATGACTTTATGAATTACTTTACAACAAAGATCAATACTATTAGAGATAAAATTGTAACCATGCAGCCATCAGGAACAGTATCGGATCAAGTATCGGATGAAATAGTGCGCTATATATATCCTGAGGAACTATTCCACTCATTCTCTATTATAGGAGAAGAAGAATTTTATAAACTTGTTAAATCATCTAAACCAACAACATGTATGTTAGACCCTATCCCATCTAAACTACTAAAAGAGGTGCTTCCAGATATCCTAGATCCTCTTCTGAATATTATAAATTCACTGTCATTAGGATATGTCCCCAAAATCTTAAGACAGGCTGTTATAAGCCTCTCATTAAAAAACCACAACTTGATCCTAATCAATTGATTAATTACAGACCGATCTCGAATCTCCCTTTTCTATCAAAAATACTAAAAAAGGTAGTATCCTCACAATTATGTTCCTTTTTAGAGAAAATTAATATCTGTGAGGATTTCCAGTCAGGATTTCGACCTTATCACAGTACTGAAACTGCTCTCATTAGAGTAACAAATGGCCCGCTTTTATCATCCGACCGTGGTTGTATCTCTCTATTAGTGCTACTGGATTTCAGTGCTGCATTTGATACTATTGACCACAACATTCTTTTGAATAGACTCGAAAATTATGTTGGCATTAGTGGTAGTGCATTGGAAAGGTTTTAATCGTACTTATCTGACCACCATAACTTTGTGGCAATAAATGAAGAGGTATCGTATCGATCGCAAGTGCAGTATGGAGTACCTCAAGGCTCAGTACTAGGGCCATTACTTTTTACGCTTTACATGTTACCCTTAGGAGATATCATCAGGAAACACTGTGTTAGCTTTCACTGTTACGCTGATGATACTCAGCTCTATATTTCTTCAAGGCCTGGCGAAACATACAAAGTTGAAAAACTAATGGATTGCATAGTTGATATTAGAAACTGGATGACAAGAAATTTCTTACTGCTAAATTCTGAAAAAACAGGGGTGTTAATTATTGGGCCAAAAACCTCAGCAAGTAATAACTTAAAACACAGCATAATACTTGATGGCTGCTCTGTAAATTTGTCATCATCAGTCAGGAACCTAGGTGTGTTATTTGATAGCAATCTTTCCTTCGAAAACCACATTTCTAGCATTTGCAAAACAGCATTTTTTCATCTTAAAAACACAGCGAAATTACAACCTATGCTCTCAAATTCAAATGCAGAAATGTTAATTCATTCGTTCATGACCTCCAGGATAGATTATTGTAGTGCTTTACTGGGTGGCTGTTCTGCACGCTTAATAAACAAACTCCAGCTGGTCCAAAATGCAGCAGCTAGAGTTCTTACTAGAACCAAAAAGTATGAGCATATTAGCCCGGTTCTGTCAACACTGCACTGGCTCCCTATTAAACATCGTATTGATTTTAAAATCTTGCTAATAATTTATAAAGCGCTCAATGGTTTAGCTCCTCAGTACTTGAGGGAGCTCTTATCACATTATAGTACCTCACGTCTGATGCGTTCTCAAAACTCTGGCAATCTGATAAATACCCAGAATATCAAAATCAACTGCAAACGGTAGATCATTTTCTTACTTAGCGCCAAAACTATGGAACAATCCACCTAATTCTATTGGGGAGGCAGACACACGCAGTCAGTTTAAATATAGACTAAAGACCCATCTCTTTAACCTGGCTTACACATAACACATTTAAATATTACTAATATTCAAATCCGTTAAAGCATTGTTTAGGCTGCATTAATTAGGTCAAACGGAACCGTTAACATCTGATGCACTCATTGCATCATGAGAAGAATGGAACCTTTGCTAATATTGTCTGTCTCCTGCTTATTCCGAGGTCAGATCCAGTATGAATCCTGAACAGTTGGCCACTGCAGTTCCCTGATCCAGTTTGTATCCAGATGGTGGGTCAGTACATATAGACCCTCTACAGGTCTGTAACTAAGCCTGGTTTCTCCCAAGTTTTTTTTTTTTTTTCCATCTGTGTCACAGATGGAGTTTTGGTTCCTTGCCACTGTCGTCTATGGCTTTCTCAGTTGGGGACAACTAAACTGGGGACAATTAATTTGGGACAATCAGTTTATTAATTTTGAACTATTGATTAATTTCCTCTAACTAAAATTGTTTACGGTTTCTTTTTGCATTATTGATACATTATTTTATATATACATACATAATATATATATATATATTATTTTATTTTCCTATTTGATACTGTAAAGTTGCTTTGACAATTTGTATGGTAAAAAGCGCTATATAAATAAAGCTGACTTGACACACACACACACACACACAATAAAGACAAAAAAAACACATTGAACAATTTTGAGGTAAATAAAATATTACTGAGCATAATAATTACACGTTAAAAATCACTGATTTCAGATCAGACATTAGAATAAACAAGTAAATCAAAGTTAAGCAAAAATAAAGTTAAAGTCTAAATCTTCTTGGTGTTGGTTCATTCACATTTCCCTAAGAACACTGAAACATAGATTTAAGACATTTTAAGGACAGTTAAGGTCTTATTTTTACATAAATAATTTGTTGGTGTATCATAAACCCTTAATGTAGTATAAACACCAACCTCCTTGTTCCTCTTCTTTCATTCTGCAGGTTTCTGGTTCCTCATGTTTTATTTTCCAAGTTTCTGGTTCCTCCTGTTTTATTCTCCAGGTTTCTGGTTCACTCGTGTCCTCCTCATTCTCCTCTTTAACAAACATCATCTTCACAGCAGCAGATCTCAGTTCAGCTGATACTCCTCTAGATATTCCTGCTTGCTTGAAAACGTAGTCACGACTATGAGGACGAGAATATTAGAAGTATTTATTGACCCAATTCAAAAACTGAACAGAACTGAACAGAAGCAACATTTCTATCAGTTTGTATTGAAACCGTATCACGACAAAACAACAGAGAACACGTTGAAACTGAACTTCTTCCTTTGGGGCTTAATGGTGTTTGACAAACAAACGTATGTGTTTTAGCGCCACCCGCTGGACTGGAGTAAAGCGTCGAGAGGAGGGGGAAATTAGCGCGTCCATAAAGTGCGCTTTTTTCCTTAGAAAAAAAGCCTATCAGCACAAATAATTAAAAATGACTTAAAATGAGTGATCTATAATAGAGAACTGGTTTCCTCACTCATGGCGTCACAGAAATAAACCATGCTTTCATGTTAGTGTTCCCCAGTGCTTTCATATATGCTATTGAATTGACTGGAAATCAAATTATTTTAATCTAACAAGTCTGAAGTTTTCTTGTACATTCTTACAATGCAAGCATCATATGCATGTAAATTTGGATATTTGTTTAATATTGGTTTAATATTTCCATTGTGAATTAGTTTCTTTTTTTCCCCATTTGCTAAAACACCAAAACCCATTCTCTAAACCAAATTTATGTGAACTAAAATAAACTTCAATGGCAGTTAACAATACACTTAAGTGTGAATTAAATGTAATGCTTCCGACCACCTAAATGCATATATATATTTAAAATTATGTTAAATGCAATTAGTTGAACATTTGAACATCCACTGGGATTTCAGGATATTTTATGCATACTTTGAAATATGGTGAATGTGTACTTTTGAATAAGCAAGTAATGTGAACTAAAATATACTTCCATGTCACTCGCATGCATATCCCTTACATGAAGTTGGAATTTAGCATATTTTACATTTTATTAAAAAAAAAAAAGTCTCTTACAAGTTACAATCAGCATAAACACAGAACTGAAAATCCTTTACATTTATTGACAAAACATCTCTAAAACAAATACACAAATTAAGCCTACTTTGAATTCTCTGTCCTCGATTCCTTTCCTTGCATCCTTCCCTCAAATCCTAAAGGGGTGGCTCTAAGACACAAAGAAAGGTAGCAAGGAAAGGAAAGGAGGACGCACCCATTGTCTTAGCTCAGGCTGTTGTTTTTCCTCCCAATACATAAATCAACATGCAATCTCAGTCACATAGTCCAAATTTTCCCACTCTTGCACTGTATAATTTAGACATGGTTGCTACAACAAGAACATGAAACATTTTACAAAGAATTGACAGATAGAAATATTTAAAGGACATATTTTCAAACACATACTAAACATATATTTTGAACCTATGAATTATGCAATAGTTATTAAAAATTACTTACACAATAAGTGACTAGAACAGGACAGTCAAATGTGTGGGTTACATGATGTGAAGTTGTGCAACAGATCTGATGCATTCAGTAATGTAAATGTCTCTGTGTCATTCTGGGAATGTGAGGATCTGTTCTGTGAAGAACAAAAGGTCAAAAGGCTCTAGAACAGAGGTCTCAAACTCAATTCCTGGAGGGCCGCAGCTCTACAGAGTTTAGCTCCAACCAGCTCCAACTCACACCTGCTTGGAAGTTTCTAGTACTCCTGAAGAGCTTGATTAGCTGGATCAGGTGTGTTTGATTAGGGTTGGAGCTAAACTGTGCAGAGCTGTGGCCCTCCAGGAATTGAGTTTGAGACCAGTGCTATAGAAGGAATCTCAGTCTGGTCTTAGTCTGCTAGGTGGGGGAAGTCAATCTGATGAAGCCTTCAGCTTTTCATCATGGATTTCCACGTGTTGGTCATGCTGTGTTTATTAAATGTGAGTTAGCAAATGAGCCTTACAGTTTCCTTTGTTTGTAAAAGTCTTTCCACATTGAGAGCAGATAAAAGGCTTTTTTCCAGAATGAACCAACATGTGAGTCTTAAGGTCTGCTTTACGTGTGAAGCTCTTTCCACACTGAGAGCAGCTGAAAGGCTTTTCTGAAGAGTGAGTTAGCAAATGAATGTTAAATTGCCCTTTCTGCGTAAAAGTCTTTCCACACTGAGAGCAGCTGAAAGGCTTTTCCCCAGTGTGAATTAACATGTGCGTATTAAGGGTTGCTTTCTGTGTAAAAGAATTTCCACACTGAGGGCAGCTGAAAGACTTTTTCCCAGTATGAATTAACATGTGAGTCCTAAGGTTTGATTTTTCTGTAAAAGTCTTTCCACACTGAGAGCAGGCGAAAGGCTTTTTCCCAGTATGTATTAGCATATGCCTCTTATGGGTTGTTTTCTGTGTAAAAGTCTTTCCACACTGAGAGCAGGTAAAAGGCTTTATTCCAGCATGAATCAACATGTGAGTCTTAAGGTCTCCTTTACGTGTGAAACTCTTTCCACACTGAGAGCAGCTGAAAGGCTTTTCCCCAGTATGAATTAACATGTGTGTATCAAGGGTTGTTTTCTGTGTAAAAGCCTTTCCACACTGAGAGCAGCTAAAAGCCTTTTTCCCAGTATGAATTAACATGTGAGTCCTAAGGTTTGATTTATCTGTAAAAGTCTTTCCACACCGAGAGCAGCTGAAAGACTTTTTCCCAGTATGAATTAACATGTGCCTCCTAAGGGCTGATTTGTGTGTAAAACTATTTCCACACTGAGAGCAGCTGAAAGACTTTTTGACTTCTGTTTTTTGATTGCTGCAACTGACTGATTTTTCTCCATTGACATCATGATCTTTCTGATGTTTCTCCTCCACCTCATTCAGATCTGGTCTTTCTTCTTTCATTTTAATCAGGCCTAAAAATAAAATCACAAAGATAAAAACTCAATTGGGACATTTGAAAAATAAATGGATAATATATTCATGTACAGATGAAAATCATGTCAAAACTGTCCAATTTTACACAGATCCATAAAAATTAGATCCTGACGATATATTGTTTTGCCGATTTTATCAGCCGATGTGAGCCTGACGCCGATATCAGTATCAGCGAATCTGCCGCCAATATGAGCTTTTTTTTTTTTTTTAACAGAACATATAACGCAGATACAATGCTTTAAATGGTGTAATTACTTAGTTTGCAGAGCGCGCACCATTGTTTGCTACTGGCAAGCAGCCAAACTTTTCACTTAGTAATGCCGAGTTCACACTGCATGATTTTCAAAGTCATCGGATCGCCGTTGTTTTCACACTGCACAACTATCTGGGGTAGCATTCAGTTGCTGCTGTGTTCACATTGCACGACGGATCGACGACAGGAGTTTACACACTGCATGACCTTACAGTAGGAGGAATCGCTGACAATGCCGTCTGGTCCGCAAACTCAACGCACACGAGAAGTGATAACGAAATAATGCAAGATCATGCTGATATTGTGATCTAAGTTCCTTCCCGGACACAAAATCATTAACAAAAATTACTTCAGTGTTGACAACATTCTGCTGTGAAAATTTTATGTAGGCTACACAATAAGCACTTGAAAATGAAACCAACGTTTTGTGCATTTTATTATGAGTTTAGCCTATTTCTTCTAGCCTACAAAAGTTCTCACATTGATGAAAAGGAAGATGCTATAAATCTTCTGTCTTTTATAGAAGATTATTTAAAGGAAAAACCCTAGCCCCCTCTTATGTTTAATTACTTTTTATAGCCTACACTTTTTCGTATTGAACTGTTCGCTGCGGGGTTTAATTTATTTATTTTTTCTCTCTATGCAGTACAAACCAAAGGATTCTTTGGACTAATCATATAGGCTACATTTGAAAATAAAATAGCTTAAAGTGTGTGAAATATAATGTTTACCAGGATGTGACGGTGAGTTCGTTAGAGTGTTTCCCTCTCTTCCTCGCTTTTGAATCGCTTAAATGCATCAAATCGCATTTTACTTTCACTTTTGATTTAGTGGCAATTCGGCCTCTATTGATTGACAACGACAAAACTATATATATATAACAGCATGCTTAATATATTAACAAAAACATGATGATAGCATATATATATATATATATATATATATATATATATATATATATATATATATTTATAGAGAGAGAGAGAGAGAGAGAGAGTGAGAGAGAGAGAGAGAATTTAAAATAAAATAAAGTAACTTACACAAAGTTTAAATAAAATCAGCACAGTGGAAGCAAATAAATAAGAAAGGAATGTTAAATGATAAAAAATTCAATAAACAAAAATCTCCCCGAACTTCCTGCTGCCCTGTATCTTGCTCTCTCATTGGATGTAGGTCATCGCCGATTAATGTTTCAGTCAGAGCTCATTTCACACAGCAGGATTTTGAATCGCCGACAGGTCTAGATATTTAGCATGCCAAATATTTCACGGGCATCGGCGATTCTCTCAGATCGCGTCTTTGGTAATTCACACTCTGTGATTGTCACTCGGGTGAACGAGCACCGATTTGCCTTCGATTTTGGGCATTTGTCGGCGATTTCGCAAAACCTGTCGGCGAGTGAAAATCGGGCTCATCGTGCAGTGTGAACTCGGCATAAGGAGGTCTCCTGTTCAGGCAGCGGCAGTCAAGCGGTGTCTTCACGACTCAGTCAAGCGAAGTCTTAACGGTAAGTTGAAACTAGTTTGTGTCTGTAAAGTTAATAAACAATGACCCCATAGGATTCCCATACACTGACAATATCCACAATGACCGCCACAAATATCCACAAAATAGCTCACTGCCATCAGCTCCTTCATCTCACACACACCACACCAGCATGAATTTAGCACTATATTTAGCAACTTTCAGACCCTTTTTAACAGCGGTTTTCCATCAAACATACTGACAATCGACTTCTTAGATAAACCTTAGTTGTCGTTCAGCTGGAATATTTTTCGCCACGCTTCCCGACACTGTCTTCTTTCAGCGTCTATTCTGTGCAGCGAGCGGAAGAGAAGCAGCGCATTCTATTGGCTGTACCGCAGCAGACTTGTTAATAAATTAATACACAACCGTGTTTCCAAGCACCTGTTGGTTGCTGAGACTGTATGGACTTCTAAATATGAACATAGTTTATCTGTTATGCACATGATTTGTTATTTAGACGCAGACAGTTCGTAGCATGAGGCAAAAAAAAAAGTGATAAAGCCAAAACCAATGAATAGTTTCTCTTTACTGTAGATGTATGTTGATTTTAATCAGACGATGTCACAATTATTAATCACGATTTAAGGAGTAAAGTGAGAGTGACTCCTGGTTAACGCAGTATTAATGGTTTGTGTTTAGACACTATTTATACTTGTTTTAACTTAGGTTGTTAAATTGTATACGTTTCATGATTTAAATTAATTACCTTTTTGATTGAGAAAATGTAATCTTACCACTAAAAACTGAGCCCAGTTTGGTTCCGGCTCAAATATATAATTGTTAATCTATCTAAAAAAAATATATATATATATATATATAGGTCCTTCTCAAAAAATTGGCATATTGTGATAAAGTTCATTATTTTCTGTAATGTACTGATAAACATTAGACTTTCATATATTTTAGATTCATTACACACAACTGAAGTAGTTCAAGCCTTTTATTGTTTTAATATTGATGATTTTGGCATACAGCTCATGAAAACCCAAAATTCCTATCTCAAAAAATTAGCATATTTCATCCGACCAATAAAAGAAAAGTGTTTTTAATACAAAAAAAGTCAACCTTCAAATAATTATGTTCAGTTATGCACTCAATACTTGGTCGGGAATCCTTTTGCAGAAATGACTGCTTCAATGCGGCGTGGCATGGAGGCAATCAGCCTGTGGCACTGCTGAGGTGTTATGGAGGCCCAGGATGCTTCGATAGCGGCCTTAAGCTCATCCAGAGTGTTGAGTCTTGCGTCTCTCAACTTTCTCTTCGCAATATCCCACAGATTCTCTATGGGGTTCAGGTCAGGAGAGTTGGCAGGCCAATTGAGCACAGTAATACCATGGTCAGTAAACCATTTACCAGTGGTTTTGGCACTGTGAGCAGGTGCCAGGTCGTGCTGAAAAATGAAATCTTCATCTCCATAAAGCTTTTCAGCAGATGGAAGCATGAAGTGCTCCAAAATCTCCTGATAGCTAGCTGCATTGACCCTGCCCTTGATAAAACACAGTGGACCAACACCAGCAGCTGACATGGCACCCCAGACCATCACTGACTGTGGGTACTTGACACTGGACTTCAGGCATTTTGGCATTTCCCTCTCCCCAGTCTTCCTCCAGACTCTGGCACCTTGATTTCCGAATGACATGCAAAATTTGCTTTCATCCGAAAAAAGTACTTTGGACCACTGAGCAACAGTCCAGTGCTGCTTCTCTGTAGCCCAGGTCAGGCGCTTCTGCCGCTGTTTCTGGTTCAAAAGTGGCTTGACCTGGGGAATGCGGCACCTGTAGCCCATTTCCTGCACACGCCTGTACACAGTGGCTCTGGATGTTTCTACTCCAGACTCAGTCCACTGCTTCCGCAGGTCCCCCAAGGTCTGGAATCGGTCCTTCTCCACAATCATCCTCAGGGTCCGGTCACCTCTTCTCGTTGTGCAGCGTTTTCTGCCACACTTTTTCCTTCCCACAGACCTCTTGCTTGAGGGTGTCAATGATGGCCTTCTGGACAGCAGTCAGGTCGGCAGTCTTACCCATGATTGCGGTTTTGAGTAATGAACCAGACTGGGAGTTTTTAAAAGCCTCAGGAATCTTTTGCAGGTGTTTAGAGTTAATTAGTTGATTCAGATGATTAGGTTAATAGCTCGTTTAGAGAACCTTTTCATGATATGCTAATTTTTTGAGATAGGAATTTTGGGTTTTCATGAGCTGTATGCCAAAATCATCAATATTAAAACAATAAAAGGCTTGAACTACTTCGAGTTATGTGTAATGAATCTAAAATATATGAAAGTCTAATGTTTATCAGTAAATTACAGAAAATAATGAACTTTATCACAATATGCTAATTTTTTGAGAAGGACCTGTATATATACACACACACACACACACACACACACACGCACGCACGCACGCACATATATATATATATATATATATATATATATCACTTTTTTTACAGATGGCTGAGGGTGGAAGTAGTAGTAAGGTGTGGGACTACTTCAACAAGGACCCATTTGGTAGAATTTAGGGCTGCACGATACATCGTTTCAGCATCGATATCGCGATGTGCTCATCCGCAATAGTCACATCGCAGGACGTGCGATGTTTAGTAGCCTATACTGATCGTTATATTTATTTATAGGCTACTGATCGTCTTTTCTTTGCTTACACACAGACACCTTGTCTACACCGGACACGACAGCTGTCGTGTCGCGCTGCCTGTGCCGCAACATCTAAAGTGAAAGTCTGTCTAAACACTGGACGCGACAAAAGCGACTGTTGCATATCATTTGAATTTTGTGTGAGTACACGTAAATGGAACGCGGCAGTTTACTTTCGGGTATTTGACGTGCCGCGCCGCATCCAGTGCAGGGAGCATCATTATAATGACTTCTACAGTATTTTGTCGCGCCGCTCGCGTCCAGTGCAGACAGCTTCACTGATTATAATGTGTTCTACCGCATTTGGCGCATCGCGACGCTCGCGCCCGGTGTTGACACGGTGAAAGCCAAGCAGATGCATGTGAACACGGAATTCCGTTCACTTCCGCTGCTATTTTATGGCTGAAATGACACATGACACACAAATGACGCGCGAAACTATGTCAAAATACAGGTCTGTGCAAGTATCCTTGTAAACACAGTTGCTTAAGTGAAGATAAACAATTGAGAAAGAAAATGGATGTGTAACAGGTTCGCAGCAGTTTAATGTTCCTGAGGCTTTCTGTGTCATGAATGTTAATCAAACTGCAAAACACAGAGAAAAAACACTTTTTAGCTTTGACACAGATTTATTAGATTACATTTATACAGTGAAGAATATGCAGTGCAATTTTACATTTGATTATTCAATTTCTGTACCTGAATACTGTTAGACTATAAAGTGTTTTATTTTATTTGTGTCTTTGTTCTATTAACTTTATCTATGTTTGTAATTTGTTTATTTTCAATGCTGATTTACTCAGCTATAAAATCATCCCATTTTTTTCCAAAGAGCTATTCAAGTAATCTGATGATTTTTTATTTTCATATCGCAATATTTATCGCAGAAAAACAAAATATCGCAATGTGAGTTTTTTCCAATATCGTGCAGCCCTACTCCTCTGTCTCCTGCATTATACCATGTGTAGCAGTGCTGCACACTGGAGTCACAGGGACCCAGCAGTAAAGGAATTCAGACTCTGAGAAAGACTATGTTGGAGAGCCTGGATAAGAGGTTTTCCAAAATAGTGAAAGAGTCAAAAGAGGTGGTGCTCGCATGCTTGCTTGACCCACGCTACAAGGAGCGGCCCTTGTCACCAGAGACACTAACCCAAGCCAAAGCCTGGCTGAGGGAAGAGACTGAGAAGACTCCACCAGACCCAACTCCAGTAGAAAGCACCAGCAATGAAGAAGACCCCAAAAGTGGAGGATCAGGCCCACAGTCTTTTAGACAGTCTGTATGACACCATGCTCACTTCAACCAGTCATGCAACAGCACCTGAGGGGATCCTTGAAGAGCTCAAGAGGTACAAGAGTGAGCAGGTCATAGACAGAAAAATGGGCAAAGTGTTGGAAGCACAACAGTAGCTGGTTCAAGGGACTATCAGGCCAGGAGATACCTCTCCTGTCCACCCCTCCTGTGCCAAGTGAGAGGGTGTTCAGCACTACTGGCAACATTTATGAAGAGAAGCAATTGTTTATTTACATAGACTTGCCCCACACACCACCAAATTCTTTGAAGTTAAAGTTTATTTTTTCTTCTTATTATTTATTAGTGTTTATTCATTTTATATGTTTATGCTGTTATATTTGTATTTTAAAATTATTTGTAATGAGTGAAGTTAACCGTTTAGTGCACTTATGTCATTACTCATTTTGGATAATAAAGTTTATTGTTAAATTGTTAAATACCCTGCCTCCATTACATATCTTTGTTATGTGGTGTTTGATCACCACAATTGAGTGATCATTGCAAAAAATGTGTTTATATATCTACTATATTTATGTATATACTGTATTCTAAATATAGTACTAGTTAAGTTTGAACACGCAAATGGGAAAGTGCCCTTTTAACTGGTACTGTACTATAATATACACAAAGAATATCGGCCGATATATGAATATCTGTAATTTTTTACTCCCTGATATCAGTTGGGCTCTAATAAAAATGACTAAAACACATTATGCCAGTAGATGGCAATGTTATTTTGTAAAGAAACACCACACATCTATAGGCTGAACATGTAATACTCATGCGCATGATGTTACTGTTTTTACAAATGGTGTGTCTGCTTTGAGACTTCAATATAACTGCTGTGACTGGATAACATCTCTACATAGAAAGTATTACATGTAGAACAGTCTCAAAATGTTTTTACTATGTTTTGTAAGAGAAACATTCATTTAATGTTCAGATTGTGATTGACAGCACCAGCAAAGAGGGTTTGTTCTTTGATCACTTTCTGTAATTTAACTATTTAAATAACAGATTATATATTCAATGCTATTAGGAGAAAAAAATATTTAGTTTGGTCAGTGGCTTGATTTACACACACAAAATAAATAAATAAATAAATAAATAAAAATGTAGCAATTTTGAGATACATAAAATATGACTGAACTTGAATAATTAAACATTAGAGATCATACATTATTAGTTTTTTGTTTGTTTGTTTTTAGTTAGTTAATCAAGTTAATCAATATTAAGCAAAAATAAAGTCTAAGTCTTCTCGGTGTTGGTTCAGTCACATTTTCCTACGAAGTTTGAAACATGGATTTAAGACATTTTAATTACAGTTAATATCTTATTTTACATAATGCATCTGTGGGTGTACCAAAGATGAATGTAGTATAAACACCAACCTTGTTCCTCGTCTTTCATTCGGCAGATTTCTGGTTCCTCGTGTTTTATTCTATAGGTTTCTGATTCCTCATTTTTTATTCTGCAGGGTTCCTCGTGTTTCATTTTCCAAGTGTCTGGTTCCTCGTGTTTTATTCTCCAGGGTTCTGGTTCACTCATGTCCTCCTCACTCTCCTCTTTAACAAACATCATCTTCACAGCAGCAGATCTCAGTTCATCTGACTCTCCACCAGATATTCCTACTTGCTTGAAAACTTAGTCACGACTATGAGGAAGAGAATATTACAGGTTATTCAAAAACTGTATTTTTCTACTAACAGAAACAACATTTCTAACAGTTCGTATTGAAACAGTATCACAACATAACAACAGAGAGCGCGTTGAAACTGAACTTCTTACTCTGGGGCTTAATGGTGTTTGACAAACAAATGTATGTGTTTTAGCGCCACCCGCTGGACTGGAGTGAAGCGTCGAGAGGAGCTGAAATAACACGGGGAATATTAGGCTACTTCGTTCGCGGATTTGTTTTCCTTTGAAATAGCCGATGTGCACAAATAATGATAAATAATTTATAGACTCGCATAGTATTTGATCAACACCAACAGTCTTCATGAGTGAGGATTAAAATGAAAGAGAAATGTGAAAGCAGTCAAATCTTTCAGTGAAATGCACACAAGGTTCACTAATGGTTAATTCCACCGAATAGTTGATATTTGCTTCCAAAACTCTTCATTTTTAATCTTTTTTTTTGTTTTTTGTTTTTTTTAAAGGGCACCTACTGTATTATGCAAAATTCAATTTTACAGTGGTTCTTGATGTCTCTGCGTGCCTAAACAAGGTTTTTTTTTTTTTTTTTTTAACATCAGAACTGCCAGAAAGAAATCTTTTCAAAATGGATAGAAATTTCAGAATCGATTG
Organism: Cirrhinus molitorella; assembly: GCA_033026305.1. Classification (NCBI taxonomy): domain Eukaryota; kingdom Metazoa; phylum Chordata; class Actinopteri; order Cypriniformes; family Cyprinidae; genus Cirrhinus; species Cirrhinus molitorella. The sequence goes on from CM065117.1 coordinate 56,356,377, forward strand.
CCGTTGGTTTACAAGGCTGTTATAGTCAGGAAATTAACTCAGAGATTAGACTGTAGATGAAAAAAATGATAACGTTAAAACAAAATCATGAACGCCTGCAGACTGCTGTTCTTGGCTTGTCTGTCTGTTTTAACATCGATACAACAGCCAAACAAAATCTAATTTCAAAGATATACATGTTAAGATCCCAATTAATGCAAACACTCACCACTATAACGGTTGCTTAAAAATGTTGATTTTGTCTTTTGGTGATTCTGCTTGTTATTTGACTTGGATTTTGCTGTGTAGGTTTTTTTTTATTGGGTTGTTTTTTGTCCAGTGAAACCAGTATTTTTTGTTTACATTTTATTTATTTTTAGTGCAATTTTATTCATTTTGAATGGTTAATTTGTAAGATTCTCATTTGATTCATTTTAATTAATTCTTATGTGTTGACTTTAATTAATAATATTGCTTGGAACCTGTTGACACAATTTTATTGAGTTAATGTGGTGTATCACTTTCAGCAGTGTACAGCAGTTCTCATTCTTCTTCATTGATGCATTAGCGCCACCATCTGTTCCGGAGTGCCCCACTCTAATTGAACAATTGAAATCTACTTAATTAAATTATGTTCACAACGGAAACATAAATGAATTGTGTTGAATAAACATGATTCATTTTTGTAATATCAAAGACCTGTTATGTCCATTTTTTTCAGTGTACATAGGTTATTCATGGATATAGTTGACAAAACTAAATACTTTAAATAATTTTGAAACAATGCATTCATTTTATTTATTTATGTTTTATGATCAAGCTGATTATGATCAGGAAGTGTTTTGATTCTCTAAAATTCAGTAAAAGGTAATAATTTACCTGCTTGAATTGAAGCCGAAGTCCCATCAAGAAGAAAAACACAAAGCAGAATGAAGATCTTCGTCATGAAACTTGTGCACATGATTAAAACGTCTGGATGAATGCTTGAATTTTTATATTGTGCAAAATCTGTCAACGGAAAACCAGTTATGGAAAATAGCAGATGATGCCCCAGATAGCAAAAACTTTTGGGCCAAATGTGGCTGATAGCTATCACATTTGGCCTAGAATGGCATGGCTGTGCACACATAGGCCAAACTTGAATCATATATGTTTTGCTTTAGAATTGGAGGTAATTACTATTTGCATTGAGGTATATGACCCAGTTCTCACGCAACTAAGAACCATATGTGGCTTGGCTATGGCACACCGTGGAAATATGTGAAATTATGGTTAACACATATTTATTTGGTTTACACTTGGAAAAACACATGTAACCTGCAATAGTCATGTATGTTTGTATGCTTGTAGCAGTCCACATCTCAGCCTACTCAACACTTTTGGATGCTATTGGATTTTTACCCCTCACTGAAGATATGCTTGTGTCCATGTGTGGAGATTTTCTGATGCTTCAACCAAAAAGAATCCGTTTTGCCTAAGTAATGACCTCTGTTAGAGTACTGTTGTATTGAGAGTGAGCAGCCTATGAAATCCATTGAGAGTGTTAAAGCAGACTTCTGCTGATGAATAAGTTATGCAAATACATGGCCAACATATGTATATTTTCTTTTTTCTCTTTTTTTTTCACAACAGTGTTGTGTAAATGCCACAGTAATGAGCATAAGTTTAAATGGGGTTTAGTTTAAGGAGGTGTTTACAAGACACCATTTTTTAAATAAAACAAAAAAAAAGAAGCTTTTTTTATGCATTTTGGCCATTCATTTAGAAAACAATGGCAGTTTGGGGGCCTGAAAATGCAAACCTTTCATAACAAGTAAGAGCAAATTCCAAAGTTTACAAGCAACAAAATATAAATGTGTGAAAACAGTCACGCCGTGTGCATGTGTATTCTGTCTACAGGCGCATCAAATCTAGTCACCTGTATTTGTTTAGTGTTTTTTACAATACAGATCCTCTCAAAGCAGCTTTACAGAATTAAATAGGAAAACAATACTGTGTAATTATGCAAAATGACAACAGTAAACACTCAATTTTGAGTTAAAGTCAGTTCATAATTTGTTCAGTGATTTCATCAATCAGTTCAGTTCAAATAGTATCTGTGCAGTCAAGTTGACGATATCGCTGGCACATTAAGTGGTCATGTAATGCATAATGGTGTAGAAAGTAGCCTACGCATAATATGGATATTTACTAGTGGTGTCAATCGATTAAAAAAAATTAACTAATTAATCGCACATTTTACCGGAAATTAATCGCGATTAATTCTACCTTACATTAAAGTTTTTAATTATACTTTATTATTGCAATAATTTCACTTTAATGCTTTAAATTAATGTAGAAACAACATAAAGAACATATATTTTTAATATTTGTTTAACGCCATCTTGTTTTAGGACTGAAGGCAAGTATCTCTGATTGATTTTTCCCCCCCAATACTTAACCATTGAAATATATATATATATATATATATATATATATATATATATATATATATATATATAATCATTCAACATTACAGTATCATTAAGAGCTATCACTTTAACATTTATTAGACTTTAAAAAAAATAACTAATAATAATAATTTAAGTGAACTTGAAACAATCTTCACACAAACCCATTATAATAAATGTCATATAGGGCTAGTAGCTACCTGTGCCCTTCAGCAAGAAAATATAGCCTAAATTATATCAAATTCTAAATTATATAAAGATAAAACTTAGTTATTAATTTCCTCTTTTTAATTTTGTTCCTTAATTAACAGACATCACAGCAACTGGTTATAAGGATATTTTGGCTGCTGTTACTATAAAAGTTGTCGCTGCTGAACTTGATCTGACACTGCTTTGACCTACAAATAGCCTAATAAATTCTTACACGCACAGTTTGAAGGCAGCTTTAATCGTTTTTTTTTTTTTTTTTTTTTTTTTTGTGAATTCATGTTTTACCTAACGATATAACTACGACTTTGCATGCTCGCAGTTTCATTTGGGTTTAATATAGCCTAATACAGCGCACATTTGCGCATGAACTTCAAGAGCGCGCGCTACAAGCAGAGTATATAGGCTGACAGGACAATTAAATTCGTTTTTACCGACATATGGCCTGACAGCATCTCATCTGACCGCAGTTCACTGACGTTTTACTTAAGTTCCTCGTCACCGCGGTCGTTTGACTCGCGTCTGGTGCTGACGTAAAGTTGGAGCGCGCATCTGAAAAGTCTCCTGTTTGATGTGTTCGTAAAGACGCTCTGCGCATTTATATAAAAGCATTTCATAAGCAGTTGTGAGTGGGGTGGCCCCGCCCATGCGTTAAATATTTTGAACGCGTTAAAATGAAAAAATTAATCGCCTGCGTTAACGCGCTAATTTTGACACCACTAATATTTACTTGCAAATATTAAGATGCATTTCTATAGTTCTGACTTATTTTAAAATTTAATTTTGGAAGCCCCTGAAATGTATTGTATACAGTAGGGCTGTCAAACGATTAATCGCGACTAATCGCATCCAAAATAAAAGTTTATGTTTACATACTATATATTTGTGTACTGTGTATATTTATTATGTATATAGAAATACACACACATACATGTATATACTGAGGAAAAATATTTTAGATTTATATCTAAAACATTTATATTTATTTATAATCTAAATTGTATACAGGTATATATATATATATCTGTATAAAGCCCTAGTATACAGTCATTACTTGAAATTGAAAACAATTACAGCTTTCATTCAAAGACATGCATTTATTGCTTGGATGGACTACAGAGCAATAACGCCTTAATTCTTAAATGCATGTACAGATCTAGTCGAAAGATAAAGATTACCTTCTTCAAATTAATGCTGTTGAACTGAATTTACGAGTTTTTACGAACCACATTTTACGTGGTTCTGTCTGAATATGTTCAAGGTTGTTAATTTAAAACAGCCTACTTCACATTCTGTTGGGCAGTTTAATCTACAACAATTCATCAAAGACCATATATTTATAGTGCTTAATGTGCTTCGTTACAGTTCACTGGTCAGGTTGAAAATGAAACTAACATTTATTGTCAGAATATTAACAAACTGTTGCTAACTATATTAAAGGATGCATCTGAATGACTCGTTCGGTCACTGCGGCCGCTGAACAATGCATCATTTGTTTTAATTTATTCACAGTTCTATTTTTATGGTTATTTAACTGCCTAAAATCAGGGTTGCAAACCTTTCTAAATATGTTCACTATGGTCAAGACAATAAACTATTTTAAAATCGCACCTTGGTAACATATCAGGCAGCATTTGAAAAGCTGTTCATGTGTGTGCACATTTTTGTATTTTTTTTCATATCCAGCATTACATTACTCAAGTCAGTTCAAATGCAAGTAGTTACTGCACTTAGGGCTGCATAGTTTTAACTGTATAAACTGATGGATTGCTGGTAATGCTTATTAAAACTACTAAAGTCATTCAGTCAAGAGCAAAGGTTGAAGTTTTTCTTTTTTCTTTTGTTGTTTGATTATCATTAATGACACTGACAGCAGCAGGTTTATTAGGCTGCTGTCATTAAAAAAAAGGCATTGATGCCTCCAAAATACTGACACATCAGATATTCTCCAAATGTTTTATATAATTTAACCTCAAACATCCATAGAAGCCAAACTTAAATAGAAAATAAAATAAGACTAACCACACAGCACGGAAGTGCATGAGAAATCTCACTTCTGGACTGCAAATAACAAAAACAGACAAATATACAGACAGAAATATAGATAAATGTCTTGATATACAAACTGTTAGATAGATACAATTAGCTTGATAACTGTTACGTAGCAGTAATAAACTGTAAGTGTTTTTTCTTCATTTCTCCAGAGCAAAAATAATAACGTCAGAGCTTAGCAATACTACAGTCTTTTATAATTCAGCCCCAAGGCTTGTTTAACACCGGATTCAGGTACCATCCCTACTTACAATTGAAGAACAGAAGGATCAGTTGCAAAGTTACATGACAGTATATCTTGCATCTGCATTTTCTAAAATACATCATAAATAAAGAAAAACAACAACAATGAAGAACAAGTCAATAAATCTCAACCTCCTTCAAAAGTGTGAACAATTGTTTCCTCCATGAAGGGGTAAGCAAACTACAAGTGACAGATATGCATAAGACAACTGAGCATAATATGAAACTCAAAAAAAAAGCACAATAATATAATGTATATCATGAAGCAAAATGATATACAAGAATAAAAGGAACTTGATTTCAGTCTGTTCGTTTTGAAGATGAAGATGAACTCACGGTGAAAACTTTAGATAATGTTTCTTTGTCATGCCACTTGTAATATCTGGTTAGGACAGATTTATCCAGATGATATTTTATTGCTTGATGCATTATTGTGTCACATTTGGTGAGGATGCGGCATTAGACCTGAAAGTGCTAGATCTGAAGATGATCTACTTACTGTGATTGTTTTTTGTATGACTGTGTAGAGCAGACAATTGAATAAAACACTTCCCACATTCATTGCAGTGATGCGGTTTCTCTCCAGTGTGGATCTTCTCATGTGTTTTCAGATTTGATAACTGACTGAATCTCTTGTCACAGTGTGAACACTTATAAGGTTTCTCTCCAGTGTGAATCCTCTCATGTGCTTTCAGGTTTTCTGACTGACTGAATCTCTTTTCGCAGTGTGAACACTTGTAAGGTTTTTCTCCAGTGTGAATCCTCTCATGCCGTTTTAACTGTTCAGCTAAAGTAAAACTCTTTTCACACTTAAAGCACACATACTCTCTCACACCAGTGTGTATTTTCTGATGTTCTGTCAAAATTGAAATACGTGAAAAACTCTTTCCGCACACGCAACATGAATGTGGCTTCTCTTTTATATGAACTTTCAGGTGTTGCTTCAGGCCTGAAGCCCACAAAAATGTTTTGTCACATCGATCACATCTGTAGAGTTCCTCTCCATGGTGAATGTTCATGTGTACTTTAAGATGTGATGATTGTGTGAAACTCTTCCCACACTGAACACAAGTGAATGGCTTTTCTCCAGTATGAACTCTCATATGCCCCTTAAGGTGTTCTTTTAATGTAAAACTCTTTCCACATTGATCACATGTGTATGGTTTTTCTCCAGTGTGGATCCTCTCGTGTCTTTTCATATTTCCTGACTGACTGAATCTCTTGTCACAGTGTGAACACTTATAGGGTTTTTCTCCAGTGTGAATCCTCTGGTGCAGTTTTAAATACATTGCAGAGATAAACGTCTTTTCACACTCAAAGCATGTGAACTCTCTCACAGCAGTATGTGTTTTCTGATGTACTTTCAAATTTTGTAGACATGAAAAACTCATATGAACATCAAGATAATATTTGCTTGTCAGACTCTTTCCACAGTGAGTGCAGGTGAACAATTCCTTGACTAAATCTTTCTGATTTGTTTGAGCGCAACTCAAGAGTTTTTCTTCAGTTTTGACATCATTTTTCTCCTCAACGTCACTGATTTTTTCATTCTCCTTGCTTTCTTCAATTAACTCTAAAATAAAAGTAAAAATGGTTAATTTTCTGAAACTTGTAAAAAGCAAAGCAATGTGGACATAAAAAGGATCCCTGATATAACAGAGTAAAAAAAATATATTATACAAAAGTTTAGTCACTTTTATGCATAAATTTTAAAATTTATTATGTAAATTATAAAACATTATAGGCAAGAAAATCCATGTTTCAAATCAATAGGAAGAACTATTAAATATGTTTGATCCACGACAAAATTATTTATATTATAACAATGTTATAATAATGAAAAAAGTACCAAGTTCCTAAAAAGATCCCTTAAAGGGCTCCAGACTAACATTTGTTAGCAGTGGCACCAGACCCATTTGCTCTACAGATGATGGCACCAGAAGCAGGTTTGTTTTGCATTAGAAAGTGCCGTTACTAATAATATTAGACATTTATTTATTTTATGTAATACATATTCAACAGTAAAGCACTGAACTTTTTTTAAAACATCCTTTTTCTGTCCAACTTTAAAAAGAAAAAAGTGCATTTTTGGGGATATATATGGTATTTTTCTTATTTATTTGTTTGAATTTGTCTAAATTTACAGATGTCAGAAGGGTTCGCCCAGGGCTCCATAAAGCTATAACTGCCACTCTGTGCCATTGTTCTTCTATTATTATACAGAACTGACTGAAAACTTCAATGATTAAGGAATGCTCTTGATGTGTGATTCAGTAAACTAAAGGAATGTTTGTGATTTTCAAGGCAAGAGTTTTCTTACATCAAGTGCAAACACTGACAACATTTGAATTCTTGCTCATTTAATATATTTTTGTAATAGTGAATTTATAACTTCAAAACATAAAGCAAAACGTAAAAAACAAATAACTAATAAGCAAATACGTGCTCCTCTGCAGCCATCTACTGGTTATAGTGGTAATTTGATGTATTCAATTTTAGATAATTGTTTGTTTACCACAAAATGTATTTAGTTATAAAATAACATTTAAATTGAATCAATTTAACTTTAAAGTGCTGTAAATAGTTGTGTTGTCACTGAAAAGTGCTTGGATTTCTCTCTTAACAGGTTGTATAAACCCTAAATTAATGCGGGAATAACATATTACTGTGGCACAGTTTGTGCTGCATACAGCATCATCAGCCATTAATGTGTTTTTTTTTTTTTTTTAACATGATGAAAAACAACAAATGTCAGGAGGGTTAAAGCTTTGTGAACCTAATGTACCACAAACAGACATTAAATATGAATGAAGAATAAACACCAACCTCCTTGTTCCTCCTGTTTTATTCTCCATTCTTCTGGTTCCTCATGTTTTATTTCACAGGTTTCTGAATCCTTGTGTTTTATTCTCCAGGGTTCTGTTTCACTCGTGTTCTCCTCACTCTCCTCTTTTACAAAAACCATCTTCACAGCAGCAGACCTCAGTTCAGCTGATACTCCTCCAGAAATTCCTGCTTGCTTCAAAACTTAGCCATGACAATGAGGACGAGAATATTTGGTGACCTGATTCAAAAACTGTGTTTTATATTTATAGAAACAACGTTTCTAACAGGTTCCTATTAAGCCAGCATCACGACAAAGTAAACAGATCACGGTGAAACCAATATTCTTCCTCTGAGGTTTAATGATGTCTGTCAAACAAACGTATGTGTTTTAGCGCCACCTGCTGAACTGGAGTTTGAAGCGACGAGAGGAGGAAAATAAGACGAGGAAAGTTAGTGTTGAGGAGCGCTGTTTTTTTTCCTTTAAAATCCTGATCTACAAAAAATACATGAAATGGAACTAAAATTATAGACTCGCATGGTATTTGATCAGCATCAATATTTCATGACTGAGGATTAGAGGAGAAAAACAACCACATAATTAAATCTAAAAGGCTATTACATCACACAGCATTGCAGCCTTTAAATATGTGTCACAATGATAAGATATAGCCTACTAATAATGCATACATAATAATAATAATAATAATAATAAACTAAAACCCTAAAAATTTGATCAGGTTTAGTAGGAAAACAACTTGGGTTATGTGTCTGTCTAAATATCTGGGACTTAAGACATTGCCCAGATGTCTGTTTAAAGATCTTGATGTGAAAAGCTGCGTGAAAATCTGCTGTGTACAAACATCTGACAGACCTCTGTAAAACAGATGTTGACATCTGATAGGAAACATCCTATAGACGTATTGCAGATAAGCAAACAATGTAAAAAAAGAAAGAAAAAAAATGTCTTCCAGATGTAAATGGAGACGTCAAATAGATGTCTCTGCGGTGTATTTGTGCAATCGGAGTTGATCTGGAAAGCATCTGCTGTGGACAAACATCTGACAGACATCTGTCAGTTTTACATATATTCTAAATCATAAACATCTTAAAGACATAGTAAAGGGGACTTAAAGGATTAGTTCATTTTCAGAACAAAAATTTACAGATAATGTACTCACCTCCTTGTCATCCAAGATGTTCAGTCGTCAAGAAATTATGTTTTTTTTGAGGATTTCTCTCCATATAGTGGACTTCAATGGTGCCCCCAAGTTTGAACTTCCAAAATGCAGTTTAAATCCAGCTTCAAAGGGCTCTGAACCCACCTCGTTTTCGTCTTCAACTTCAAAAGTGTCCTACAACGCTGTTACCTATTTTGTAAAGGGCATTTGATCTCCTTCGTATGTTCTCTTTGAAAACACTGGGTTGGTATTTCCACAGCGATGTAAAATGATTTTAAAGAAAACGAGATGGGAGTTTTCCGACACACCCTAACTGTATTGACCTGGATCACAGAGACTACGCTTGTGCATCGAGGAGACACAATGAGGTTAAAAAATAACAGATCGTTTAGCAAGATAAGACCCTTATTCATTGGCTGGAAACTTTTAGAGCCCTTTAAAGCTGCATTTAAACTGCATTTTGGAAGTTCATACTTGGGGGCACCATAAAAGTCCATTATACAGAGAGAAATCCTGAAAGTTTTCCTCAAAAAACATAATTTCTTTACGACTGAAGAAAGAAAGACAAGAACAACTTGGATGACAAGGGGGTGAATACATTATCTGTACATTTTTGTTCTGAAAGTGAACTAATACTTTAAGTGACCAATGACGCTGTGTGTTTTGGGTCAAGGTGCAGTTGTGAGTATATCAGATGACCAATTCCCACCTCTCTTGGTTCGGTGCATCCGTCAAGGACTGTTCATTTGACAAATAGGGGGTGCTTCCCATAAGCTGTTCAATAATTTGAGATTTGCACCTTGGAGGGATTTGGTCAACTAATTTATCTGAAAGATTGGTGGTTTAGCCGGCTAGTAGGCTAGAGCCTTGAACCCTCAACACAAGGAAGACAACTGTAATAAGATTAATGAAATTTATTAACAATAGATATGCAAGTGTAAATACAACATCTAGTGATAAAAACAAATGAATATGCAAAAACATGAAAGAAAATGCCAAAATAAACTGTAGGGAAAAAAATAAATGGAGTGAACACAGAATGACAGAATGCAATGCTGTTGAGCTGAATGTAGCAATGGAAGAGATTTCTATAGTAATGCTGGTTTTGGGTAAAACACTTAATGGTTCTGGTAGACTTAATGATAAATAACTGCTTATTTATCTTTGAACAAAACAGGTTAGAAAATATAGGCTGCAGATATAAACATTACGTTCCACACAGTCGGGTGAGGGAACAGAGTTTGCGTTCTGTTAGCCGTCGATGTGCTGACCTGAAAGATGCTGAACTTCTATTGTGCCAAGGAGGTGCTTAGAGCATGGACCGGCCAGCTGGGTCTTTCGCAGCTGGGTTGCGCCGTTGGCGAGCCGTGCGTTTCAAGCAGTGTCTGCCAATGCGGAGGTCCCTGAAGTTCATCCCTACTGGCTCCTTTGCACCTGAAGGGCAGCCGAATACAATATAGACGGTTTACTCAAGAGCTGAGCTGAACCTTAGCTGTCTTGGAAGTCTCTTCCCTCATCAGGTTAGAAACTCAGGATGTTGTATCTGTTTCCATCTCCTACCATGCAGGCCGGAGATTCAGAAGGTATCTGAATACAGTCAGGTAATCTGTTACAGTCTCTCTGGACGGAAGACTCAGAACGTTGTTTCTAATGCTGTCTTCCTGGTAACAAGACTCAGAACAAGGAGTGTCCTTTGAAAGGATACATTTATCCCTTTCTGATGAGGAGGAGACTGGAATCTGGCACCTCTCGATTCCAGGAATGTGATTGGCCGCTTGTGTGGAACTCATTTGCATACAGTAGAGCACAAACTTAAACAGTGTCTTTAACATTTTACCCATGCAATATTTCTTTACCAAACCTCTTTCAGATTGCTACCCACATCATGAGGAGCAAAGAGAGTCCAAATATGAAAAGAAACTGTTGAACGGTCACTTATTCGTATCATAATATGTTAACAGGCCTGGTTCCGTGAATTGTTTGGTTAAAGGGATAGTTCACCCAAAAATGAAAATTTTGTCATTAAATCACTTACCCCCAACAACGTACGCTCTTCTGTATCAGCCACAACACACAGATACGTTTTCTACGTGTATTTATGCTATTATTCGAATGAAAACAGTGCATCCTTGTGTTGTGGCTGATACAGAACAGTGTACGTTGTTTACTACCAGTGGATACTTTCCAAAATGGCGCTACGGTGACATACATTTGTGGCCTTCTTAGTTTCGGCCACTGCTGTTGCATCCAGAGTCCTGAAGGAATTTTTATGGCAGTCATTCCTAAACCTCAGGATTCAACCCATAGTTCAACGAGAAGTGCCCTCTTAGGTGGTCGTGGGTACAGAAGGTCTCCCTTCCTTGTCCTGCTAGAGGTGTCTGACAGTTTCTGAACGTTTGTTAACGTTCCTCCACCAAGATCCAATCACAGTGTAGCAGTTTATAAATAGATTTTAGTCTGTGTTTTATTGGTTGTTTTCTCCCCTCTTACCACCCCCTACACTCCCACTTTTCCAGATTTACACACTCAATCTGGACACTTTTTCAGATCTAAGGTTTGAAAGACCAGTGCTGAAACAGGGTACTTTCATGACACTTTAATTTGTACAAACTGTCTGATAAGGCATCTCTTAGTGTGAATTCTCCTGTGTTGATTAATTCCTCATTTACATATGCATATTGAGAGGAGCTGACAGGCTTTTAGCCAGAATGAGTCAACATGTGCTTCTTAAGGTTTATTTTGCGCGTGAAAGACTTTCCACACTGAGAGCAGCTGAAAGGCTTTTCCCCAGTATGAACTAACATGTGATTCCTCAGCAATCCTTTACTTATGAACCTCTCATCACATTGAGCGCAGGAGAAAGGCCTTATTCCAGTATGAATTAACATGTGAGTATTAAGGTTTGTTTTACGCGTGAAAGACGTTCCACACTGAGAGCAGCTGAAAGGCTTTTTCCCAGCATGAATCGACATGTGATTCCTCAGGGTTCCTTTACATATGAAAGTCTTTCCACACTGAGAGCAGCTGAAAGGCGTTTCTCCATTATGAGTTAGCATGTGATTCTGAAGGTGTGCTTTACGAGTGAAAGTCTTTCTGCACTGAGAGCAGGTGAAAGGGTTTTCCGAGGTGTGAATTACCAAATGTTCGTTAAGTTGACTTTTTTTTGTAAAGCTCTTTCCACACTGAGAGCAGCTGAAAGGTTTTATTCCAGCATGAACTAACATGTGATTCCTAAGGCTTGTTTTACGAGTGAAAGCCTTTCCACACTGAGAGCAGGTGAAAGGGTTTTCCGAAGTGTGAGCTAGCAAATGATCCTTAAGTTGACCTTTCTTTGTAAAACTCTTTCCACAGTGAGAGCAGATAAAAGGCTTTATTCCGGCATGAATTAACATGTGATTCTTAAGGTTTTCGTTGCACGAGAAAGTGTTTCCGCACTGAGAGCAGCTTAAAGGCTTTTTCCCACAGTGAATTTTCATGTGTTTCTTAAGGTGTCTTTCCAGTTTGTAAGCGTTTCCACACTGAGAGCAGCTGAAAGGCTTTTCTGAAGTGTGACTAACCAAATGAACCTTAAGTTGTCCTTTCAGTAAAAAACTCTTTCCGCACTGAGAGCAGCTGAAAGGCTTTATTCCAGCATGAATTCTCATGTGATTCATCAGGCCCCCTTTCTGTGTGAAAGTGTTTCCACACTGAGAGCAGCTGAAGGGCCTTTTGACTTTTGTTTTTTGATTGCTGCGACTCGCTGATTTTTCTCCATTAACATCGTGATCTTTCTGATCCTGATGTTTCTCCTCCACCTCATTCAGATCCTGTCTTTCTTCTTTCACTTTCTTCAGGCCTAAAAAACATTAGAAAACAAAATAGAATATCTGATTGAACTTAAATAATTACACAAAATAAATCAATATAGAAAGGAAATCCTAAATACTGAATTGGGAGTTATATGAATCTATTTCTGAGAGGAACTGACTGTCTTGAGAAAATTTTAAATTACATTTGGTAACACTTTCTATGAAGCCTGTATTTATAATACATTATAAGGGTATTCTTATGGCATTATAATGAACTGATAACACATTATAAAACACCTTGTAATATGTTGTATCAGCTCATGAGTATTCATAAGAACAGTTTTGTATTATAATACTTACTTATTTGGGGTTATAGCTTTTAAGAGTATGATGATTTCTAACACACAGTGAACACATCAGAATACTGTGCTATATACTACTACACTACCAGGCAAAAGTTTTTGATAAGTGATTAAAAAAAAAAAAAAAAATTAGAAGTATCTTCTGCTCACCAAGCCTGGATTTACCCAAAATACAGCAAAAACAGTAATATTGTAATAGTAATATTTTAATATTTAATATTCTTTTTAATATTCTATTTAATAGTAATATTTTATTAATTAAAATAACTGATTTCTATTTGAATATGCCATTTATTCCTCATATTGCATGATCCTTCAAAAAAATCAATCTAATATGTTGATTTGCTGTGCAAATTATTATTATTATTATTATTATTATTGTTGTTGAAAACCGGTTTTCAGGTTTCTTTGATGAACAGAAAGTTTAGAAGAACAGCATTTATCTCAAATAGAGGTCTTTTCTAACATTATACACATCTTTATCATCACTTTTGACCAATTTAAAGCATCCTTGCTAAACAAAAGTAATAATTTCTATTATTTTTATTTTAGATAAATGCTTATCTTTGGATCTTTCTATTCATCAAAGAATATTGATGTACTCAACTGTTTTAAATAATAATAGTAATAATAATAATAATGTTTCTTGAAGAGCAAATCAGCATATTAGAATGATTTCTGAAGGATCATCACCCCTAATGTTACCCGAAGTACTATGTACTTATTAGGGGTAAAAAAAAAAAAAAAGGTTTAAAAATAACAAGCTGTTGTACTCCAAAAGGTACAATATTTGGCCCCTTTTTTTCTGTGTGGCCTGGTGAGTGTTTCCCAGCCTGAAATTGCATCCCAGTCGACCGCCCCTAACAGTAATCAAAGATGAATACAGATTAAACACCAACCACCGTGTTCCTCGTGTTTTATGCTCCAGGTTTCTGATTCCTCCGGTTTTATTATCCAGGGTTCTGGCTCCTCCTGTTTTATTCTCAAAGATTCTGGTTCTTCCTGTTTTATTTTCCAGGGTTCTGGTTCAGTCGTGTCCTCCTCACTCTCCTCTTTAACAAACACCATCTTCACAGCAGAAGATCTGAGTTCAGTTACTACTCCTCCAGATTACTTCAAAGCATTAAGATTATGAGGCTGAGATTATTACAGGTATTTATTGACCTGATCAAAAAAAAATTTTTTTCTATTTACAGAAGAAACATTTAGAACCGTTTGTATTAAGCCAGCATCGCGACAAGACAAGAAAGCACGGTTAATGTAATCTTCTTCCTCTGAGGTTTAATGGTGTTTGGCAAACAAACATATGTGTTTTAGCGCCACCCGCTGGACTGGAGTGTGAAGCGTCGAGACGAGGAAAATATGCGTCTGTCTTCTTCTTCTTCTTCTAGTTAAATGGCCGTTCACTCCATGGGAGTATTACCGCCACCTACTGTATCTTATGCACATGGGTGATGAATCAGTATTTAGAGGGGAAAAAAAAAAAAAAAAATATATATATATATATATATATATATAAAACAAAATAAAATAAATAAATAAACGCCCCACCCACCTCAAAGGATCAGAGACCAGGCTTCAGATGACGCTGCGTGTTAATATGCGTCTGTAAGGTGCACGAATAAAAAAAAAAAGCACTTTTTTTTTTACTTTAAAAAAGCCGGTCTGCACAAATAAATGAAGAAAAAAAAAAAAAAAAATTTAGAAATAAATAGACTCAAATGGTATTCGATAAGCACCAACAGTCTTTGTGATTGAGGATTTGAAGAGAAAAGCGAGAAAAGTAAAATATTTCGGTGAAAATCATTTCCTCCGAAGGTTTCCTCCTAATAGTTAAGGTCCGTGCCTATGGTTGCTATCACGATGCTATGTGCTTCCAGAATTCGTCAAAAAAAAAAAAAAAAAAAAAAAAAAATAATGATAATATTTTATAATATAAGACTGAATGTACATACACATTTAACTATTCAAAATATGTACATTTTTGCATGGTTTGTAAGATGGTTTGTAAGCAGATGATGAATGTATTTGTCTCAGTCTTGTTATCAAAACCCTCATGTCTTTTAAAAAAAGCATGTTTCAAAATATGTCAACAAATTCATTTTCCCCTCAAGCAGGTGTTTATTTTAAAGGAATAGTTGGTTTCATGGTCAAAAATATCACTATCAACTAAGATGCCAAGATATGATAATCCCAGCGAACAAAGAACATTCCCCTAACATTAGTTTTTTACTAATATATAAGGGGAATGGTATTTTTAGGTTATATTTTCTGTAACCATAACGTAATGTATAAAATAATGTTCCCAGAATGTTGTATGGTGGTTATAAAAAACATTCCCTAATGGTTATTTTAGCTTGTCTTTTTTTGCATCCATAAAATAACGGTACCATAACATTGCAGGGTGCTTACAACCTAAAAATAACTTAACACAATTAATAACACAATTATCGTTTGTTGTTTGTCTGTTGCTCTCTGACAGGTTAAGTTTGTGCTCTAATGGTGCAAAAACAGTTCAAAACGGCGGGAATGATTATCGTGGGATCTTGCAGCAGTGGTCTCTACTAACTGTCAAATCTCGCGTAGTCAGTAGTCATGTATAGGGCTAGAATTGCCATCTATCGGTTGGGAATTGTAATTGCATATTTATTTATATAATGAAAGTCCAATATAATGTGTATGGATGTTACAACAGTTTGTGGGATGCATGACATCATATTATCAAATGCAAGCAATCTTTTGAAACATTTAAATTACCATTATTTTTGGTAAAAGTTTACTAGCATCTGATAATAAGTGGTGTTTTGATGTTTGTGGCATACACAAGATGTTCAAGGACACTAAAGTAGGGCATTCTGTTGTTTTCTATTTTAGCAGGTAAATGTTACAGCGCTGTTAGAATAAAAAAGTATTCCGATTTTGTTTTATTTTAAATCAATTAAAACCCGTTATTAATGGAATAAACTTGACTGCAATGGCATTTATCTGCTTTAAGTTTAACCCATTGCAATTTATTGAAATTGTGTGAACTATACAATTAGGCTGCTCACTTTGCTGTTATTAATTAATTAATTTACATTTAAATAATTAATTACAAAAAAATGAGAAATCAAACTGAATTTTTGTTTTTTCATTTTATGGAAAAACAAAAAACAAACAAAAAAACAAAAACAAAAAGGAAACAAAAGAACAAATGATACACAGAATCAAATACACATGAATATGATAATTAACAGACAGTCACATCATCAGTTAAAATGCACTATTACAACTTTTTAAAAGCCTGCTATACAAAGTTGAATAAAATGATTAGACGAATCAAGGTTAGAAAATTACCATGTATTTATATTATGATTTTTGTAATAACTATTCATAGCGATCCAAAGTACTACTTCTGTTGATCTCTGTATTTATTATTACATTCAAAGCATTCTGTACAGTATTTGGAGCAAATATGCTTGAAAGCTGTATGCAAATATCAATAATATCATTGAGATGAAGATACATCTTGCTGTAATCTGGCCTGTTATTTGTGGAGAGTATTTTATTCTAATATTGTATTCATCACTACTTTCTCTCGATGGTGCGAGTCCTTTCTCCCTGCAAAATAATAATTCAACACAAAAGCATTTAGTGAGCTCTCATGAGTGCAGATTCTTCCAGATCAATGTGAATCATCTCAACAACTCACCAGCTCTTCTTGCACAGATGATCTGAAGAAGAATCACAGTAGGAGCAGCGAACGCTACAAACTCAACAATAAGCACAATCTCTGCAGGAAGAGATTGTGAAATTGATTATTTTTCATTTTTATTTATAGAGGTAATTAATGGAAAGTGTCATGCTTAAGTGGTAGATTTCTGCCAACTGGAAGAAAAACTAAAATTATTAAAATTAATATCCTAATATTCTCACTATGACCAATAGATGGCAACATAGGATCATTCATTGTCTGATTTAGCCTACCATTTCCACTCCATAAAATAGCTCTTTTAAGTCTTACTTTTAGATTTACACTAAGTGAAAATAGCATATTTTCTTAGCGAGAGATGCTATTTATACTAAGTGCAAATAACCATAGATACAATTTACACTAAGTGCAAACACATTTACATTTAGTCATTTAGCAGACGCTTTTATCTAAAGCGACTTACAATAGAAAAAAATAGCAATGGGTTCTATTTACACAAAGATTTTCTGCTATTTATAATACTTATTGCATATAGATGCAATTATTACTATTGTATTATATTAAAACAGTATTCCGTAATTAGGCATTGAATGTAAATTATCGTTTTAATTCAATTTATTAAATGGATGCAGCCTTAGTGGGACAATAAGCCCTCCCTACACATCTACCGTAACCCTAACCGATACTTTATTTTACAATTTTAGATTATTTCCTTAATTTTTATTGAAAATCAATGCTTTTTCCGATATTATATGAGATTTGTCCTGGTGGGAGGAGTTAGTGTAAATAGCCAACTCCGATTTCTGAAGGATCATGTGACACTGAAGACTGCAGTAATGATACTGAAAAATTAGCTTTGATTACAGGAATAAATTGCATTTTCAAATATATTCAAATAGAAAACAGTTATTTTTATATAGTAAAAATATTTCACAATATTACTGCTTTTGATATAAATATATAAATGACACTGGTGATGTGTGAGAGTGATGACGAACCTCGTATAAGAGCTACTGCTGTAGTTTGTCTTGATATCATCTCAGTGTTTGAGCTGCTGACTGGAAAATAATAATGTAGGACATCATCATATTTACATATTTGATTATTACATGACACAGTTTGTGTTTATGGAGGACGAGAAATGACTTAAGTATAAATAAATAAATAAATAAATAAATGTAAAAAATATAATAAATTAATGAAGAAACAAATTAATAAATATATGTAGAAATACATAAATTAATAAATGAATATGTAAATAAATAATTAAATGCTGAAATAAATGCATAAATGAATGAATGAATAAATAATTTTGTCAAAAGTGGCATTTTTAATTGTGCTATTTTTAACATTTGTGTTATACAACATTTATTTCTGCATTTATTTGTGTATTTCTACATTTATTTATTTTTACATTAATGTATACATTTCTGCATTTCTACATTTATTTATTTTTGTATTTCTGTGTCTGTATGTTAATAAGGTAGGTGGTCCTAACCCCTCTCAGTGCAGGATTGGTTACACAGGATTGCTATGGTTACAGCTGTACTACTGTGGAAACTACTAGTACTAGTACTAGTACTACTAGTAAGAATTGCTAATGATTTGATAACAAATGCACCAAGTGACTACCTTCTGTTTCATTTGGAACATGTAGTCGATGATGCAGACCTTGATCCAGCTGTGTTCGCTGGTGTTACGGTTCAACTGGTGGTCATGTTATCTGGTGACCAAGTTCCTGGTTCAGGTCCTCCACTCCAGATGTGATTGAATTTACAGATTTGAAAGCAAAAACTGACGCGATATTAAGCTTTGTAATAAAGGCAGACTTAAATAAATAAATGTAGAAATGCATAAATAAATGTTGTATAACACAATTGGTACAAAAATAGCACAAATAAATGACACTTTTGACTAATTTATTTATTTATTAATTCATTTATGCATTTATTTATTTCAGCATTTAATTATTTATTTATTTCAGCATTTAATTATTTATTGATTTATTTCTTTATTTCTGCATTTAAGTATGTATTCATTTATTTATATATTGATTTATTTGTTAATTTATGTATTTCTACATGTATTTATTAGTTTATTTCTCAATTAATTAATTAATTAATGTATTAATTAATGTATTATTTATTTATTTCTGCATTTAAGTATGTATTCATTTATTTATTTACTTATACTTAAGTCATTTCTCGTCCTCCAGATGTGTTTGATCATCAGTGTTTAAAGCACTTGAAATGTTCTTGCATTCTGTGTTTTTAGTGTTGTGACCATCAGGACCGTAGCTGGCATTCACGCGGCCCGTGGTTGTACCCATGGGCCCTGTTTGAAATTTTTTTATTTGTATGTTTATTCTATTTATTTATTTGCACTATTTACACAATGATTCAATTTACACAATGATTCAAAAAAGTTAGGTAGGTCTCCAGTTACAGAAACAGTATAATCAAATGTTAAATTGCACTGCATAATTTTCACTGTATTAAACATAGATTCATTCTTGTTAAAACTACAAAGTACAGTGCACAGCATAAATGAGTACTCCCCCTCTAAAACGTAACAAATTCAACAATTACTCTTTACTTAGAAGACATGTTAGGGTTTTTTGGAGATATAATGTTCCAACAAGGATGCTTGATCAATTACCAAAGAAGAAGTCAAAATTATTCAGGAAAACAAGATTTTCTAATCAAAGTGATAAAATGCTGTGTTGCAAAAAAGTTACTAAATAAAACAAACAAACAAACCATAATGTAGGTACGAGGTGATTTACATAGCCCACTGAATCATACTTAAGACTTAATGCTGACAACAATGGAACCACTTGGGAGAGAACTGTCAAGAGATTTATTTCTTAGAGGACATTGGTACGAAGAGGAATACAAAATCATTGTTTTAAGTATAAAAATATAGCAGAGGTAACACTGACATTCAAAAACAATGGACTTGTAACAAGGCTCCTGAAATAATCAGGCCTTCACTTTAAGTTTTTAGTGATGAGTGAGTTTTTGCTATTAAAAGAGCAGGACAAACACCAAGAAAGTTTCTCAGAGCTGACAAAAGCTATCAAAAGAGTGACTGTTTATCTCTCAGAGTAATATACAGCATGCAGAAGTGCATTTATGGTTGTTTAACCACACCAGAACCTACTGTAGCCAAAGCACAATAAACTCATTTAGCATTTTCCAAGGCCCATATTTACAAAATATAGATTTCTAAGAATCCATACTCTGGTCTCATGAGACCAAGTCAATCACTGTGGATCTAACAGCATTCAAAATGTTCTGGTGTTGCTAGAGGAGGAGTACAGTGAGAAGTGTCTGGTTCCCACAGTGATGTTCAGGGGTAGTAAAGCTCTTCTATAGGGATGTATTAGTGCTGAAGGTGTGAGGGAGTTGTGCTTTATCAATGCTGTCATTAATTCACACACCACTGTGTGATCAATACAAAAACCTGAAACAGAAGATGCTGCCGTCTCCTCATTCCCTAAGTTTCTGACCATTTTGTAATGCATTACTTTTTCATTGCCAAGAAAATATCTGAGTTACTTTTGATCCCGAGTTGTATTTGATCCCATTTTATTAACCAATGACTTTGCTGCTGACCTTCGTTGATCCAATTCAACCGTACACTGCAAAATACTTTTCTTACTTACATTTTTTGTCGTTTCCAGCCAAAATATAAAAAATTCTTAAATCAAGAAGGATTTTCTAGACAAGTAAATAATTATTTTCTTGTTTTCAATAATAATAATAATAATAAAATTAAGTGAATGTGTGCTTAGAACTAGCCAAATAATCTGCCAGTGGTGTAAGCAAAATATTTTTATTTTAAACAGAAAACTAGATTATTTTGCTTACCCCATTGGGAAATAATTTTGCTTGTTTCAAGCAAAAAACACACTTAATGTTGACTTGTTTTTAAAAAACAAAACAAAAACAAAAAAAAAAGACAATTTAACTTGTCTAGAAAATCCTTCTCAATTTAAGAATTTTTTGATATTTTGGCTAGAAACCAGACAAAAAAATCTAAGAAAAGTATTTTTTTTTGCAGTGTACTAATAAGCAAAACTTACTTTAGATGAACTAACATTTGTGCTTTTTTTTTCTCATTGCTGAAGAGTGTTGAACTTTCTTTTCCTACAGTTCTACTGTACAGATGTCATTTTAATTTTCCTTTAGCCTTAGCCTTATTCACTTCATTTCATTCTGGTGTGAAAGGGCTTTTACATTTGCTAAGAATCAAACATTTTCGTATTAAAAAGAAACAAGCAAGCCCTGCCCAGATTTAAATAGTAACGCAAAAGTAATGTAACATATTACTTTCTATAAAAAGTAACCAAGTAATGTAATTAGTTACTTTTTTAGTGAGTAACACAATATTGTAATGTAAGTAACTTTCCCCAATACTGGTCATGAACTTATATGCTCAGTGCCAAGAAGGGTCAAAGCAGTAGAGTTACGGAGGACATACTATGTACTAGAATATTATACAATTGCTGAATTAAGTCTAGGGTGTACTCATTTCTGCAATCCTCCTTTTAAACAAAATTTGGCTAATTTATTTAGCCATCAGCTATTTTACAGAAAATATTGGCATATATTTTTTTAGTTTTTATTAAGTATAATACATTTCAAGTTTTCCATCTTTCCATGAATTATTTTAGTGATCATTAAGTAAATATCTTTTATATTTATTTAGAGGGGATGTACTCGTAATATATATATATATATATATATATAAATGACACTGCTGATATGTGAGAGTGATGACGAACCTTGTGTAGGAGCTGTTGCTGTAGTTTGTCTTGATGTCGTCTCAGAGTTTGAGCTGCTGACTGGAAAATAATAATCAACATCAAATTTACATACTTGATTATTACATGACAGTTTGTGTTTGATCATCAGTTTAAATCATTTTCTTAGAATGTTCTTACATTCTTTGTTTTTAGTGTTGTGACTATTAACTTTTTTATGAATATTTTAACTAAGCACTTTGAATTGCCATTGTGTATGAAAAGCGCTATATAAATAAACTTGCCTTGCCTTGCCTTGCCTTCACAGTGGCAGTTGTTGGGAAGAAAGGTGTTACCATATAATTTATGCCTTCTTAACATGAGAGTGAAACCATAAACCTTCAGTTTGTCCTGAATGAATGACATTATTAATTATTATGATTACTTCTACATGGGTCATGCTAGGCTATTCTTATTTATGAAATAGGACAGTCTATTTGAGACAGTAGGACTCATGTAGGAGGTCAGTTTTAGGATTTTTAAGCATGTGTATGCATTATATAGCTTTGATCACTATTTCACAATGCCAAACTGAAGAGTTTTCTAAATTCTGTTTGTGATATAATGGAATAAAACATTAATAATGGGCTGCCAAGGCTTTTAACATTTTCTGCAAAGCTATTAACTAATAATTAACTAATAATGCCATTAAGTGCTTGTAGTTAAAGAACACAGTTCTAAGAATTAGCCATCACGGTGGTTTCTAGAGAACCAATTTCCCCCTCAGGCTATTTTCCTGGTTGCATTCACACCAGTAGCATGAACTCTGAAGCACCGACAGCAACGTCTCTTTTGGCGGCATTTAAAAATATCAACAACCACTGAATGGAGGATGCCGTGATCTGAGCTATTTAGTTATGTGTCATGGGTTTATAACATTGATAACAGAGATGGAATGTAAATACCCAATTTATGTGATTAAAAGAGCACAAAAATCTGACTAAATCTAATATGACAACTTGCAGTGTTACATATAATCAAGACTGCGAAAAGAACACACTCCAGACAACAGGTAAATAAATGCCATTATTAATGCTGTTTTTCATGTTTGTGGACTAAATATTTTTACTCAGCTTTTTTAAAATGATGGGTAGCCTGTGTTTCATATGTGTTTGGCCAATCAGCGTACACTTACGTCACTAATAGTTCCTATAGAGCTGATTTAGACTCTACTCTGAAGTAAAGCTAATTTAGTTCCCACAAACGCAGTTTCTGCGATACAAGCATGCCAAAAAACAAACAAACAAACAAAACAAACAAAACAAACAAAAAAAAAAAAAACATGAATTTCTGTCACGGACGACCCGGGTTCAATTCCTTATGGTGATCTTTTTTTTTTTTCATCGTTTTTAAATCTCATATAATATTGGAAAAAGCATTGATTTTCAATAAAAAAATTAAGGAAATAATCGAAAATTGTAAAATAAAGTATCGGTTAGGGTAGATGTGTAGGGAGGGCTTATTGTCCCACTAAGGCTGCATCCATTTAATAAATTGAATTAAAATGATAATTTACATTCAATGCACAATTACGGAATACTGTTTTAAAATAATACAATAGTAATAATTGCATCTATTTGCAGTAGTATTATAAATAGCAGAAAATGTGTAAATAGAACCCATTGCTATTTGCACTTAGTGTAAATATCATCTATTGCTATTTGCAATTAGTGTAAATAGCATCTCTCACCAAGAAAATATTATATTTTCCCTTAGTGTACATAGCATCCAGTTGCTATTTACACTTAGTGTTCACTGCATTAAACAACAAACACCACAGTCATCATCTACAACCAAACCACAAGCTCCACCCTTCAGCACAATCAAACCACTGTTAGTTCAGATGAATCTGTAGAAAATGACAATCATATTTTAACTGATCACATTACATACAATGTTACAGTTTTTGCTGTCAAGTTTCAATGTATTCATTATTTACAGCAGCGCTTCTTGGTCTATTCAACTTAATTTGAGTTTCTCTTCTGTCAGACTGAAATAGCTTTTATACCTCCATTTGTTCTGCTTCAGTGACACTAACAGTCCTTAGTGTTACTGACATTATGAGGATCTAAAATGATTGATGAGATTGATTTCTCACCTGAAATCTTCATTGTGTATGTAGCTGAGGTCTTGACTTGATTTCTGTGAGTAACTGTACATCTCCACTCTCTGTTGTCATCTTCATTCAGGAGTGTTGTAGTCAGAGTGATGATACAGTGTCCTGGAGCTGATATCTGATATCTGGAGTCTGATATTGTCAGTTTAACACCAGCGTGATTCACCCACAACAGATCAATTCCCTCAGAACGGATCCAATTATCACAAGAGACTCCAGCATATGAATATAACTGACAGGAGAGAGACACAGAGCTGCCTGCACTGATCTCAGTCTGTGAGGATGATGAAGAGACTGAAACACAAAATAACACACAAATCACACACTTTTCAATCATAGGAGTTAAAACCATGAATTAGACCATTTTAAACTGATTATGAAATCATAAAATTACCGTGAAGAACATGCAGATAAACACATGCATCAGCTCCTTCTTGTTGTCCATTCACATGTTGTTGGCAGATGTAAGATCCATAATCTTCTTTTGTGATGTTCTTGATGTTCAGAGAGCAGTCAGACCCCAGACTCAGTCTCTCATGACTCTCTGTGTATTTCATATTTATCCCTAAAGTAATCAGTTCAACTACTGCTGAATGTCTGAATGTGTTCTCATAGATCCATGACGTGGATTTGCAGTCAGGAAGAGAATGATTGCAGAGCAGATGGGCATTTTCACCAGAACTGATGAACACATGAGCATTATTCACTTCACTGGTACCTGAAACACAAGAACATTCAAGTGATCATTGTGCCATATTTTAACAAATTACATTAAATAAATAAAAAAATCAAATAAAAATAGAATAATACATTTATCTTTATCAGAGAGCTGTTCAAATGATTAAACACACTCTTAACATAAAAAAATAGCATTAGATTTAGCATTAGATGGTTGAGTGTGAAAAGTCTGATTTTAGTGGATTCAGGAATAATCCTGAAAAAATATCCTTGTGTTTGAAACACAAGAATAAACTGATCATGTTCAAGTGAACTGTTTCCCAGACTAATTCCACTAAATGTCTTGTAGAGAAAGTCCAGATTTCTTTACCTGTGAGAAGTGAAGAGAGAAAGATCAGTCCCAGCAGACACAAATGACACTCATCAGCCATTTTCTCTTTCTGTCCGTCTTCCTCTTCATTATATGCTCACAACTCTTTCTTTAAATACCATCAGCTCTTCCTGTGTTTAACTTCCTCTGATCTGATTGGCTGAGTGTTTATTCCTCACTATACACACTATATCACTGCATCATACTGTGGTGACGCACCAATGATGATATATCAGTGTTTCTGTTTTATGATCTTCAGTGTTACTGGTGATATTTGCTCTGAATCTCATCTGAACCATGAGACTCATGATTGCTGTTTTCACTGTTTCTATTTCAGAGTCAAGGCTTTCTTATTATGCTGAAATAGATGATGTCTTTTTATGCTTTTGTAACTAAAATAGCAGTTGTAGTGTTTAAGATGTGATCTCACTGTTGAGTTTAACCGCAGTAGAGCAGAGATCATCTCAACCAAGATTAAACTTATAGGTGTGAAATGACACTTCCTTTTTTCTCTTCAAATGTGTTGCTAACAATGGCATTACTTCAGCCCGTTTAAGAAATATAAGTTAACCCTGGTTTTAACTAAATTAACCAAATAATGTAGTCACTAACATTCATTTGCACTGCATTAAATTTAAAAAGACCTTTAAAGAAACAAAGGGTCATCTGTTAGTTTGTAGCATGTAATAAAATACTGAGACAGTTCTCAGATTACTAATGTTCTAAGGTTTATGTTAGGCCTTTGTAGCCTAGAATTTATTAGACATAAACTTTTATGCTAATCATATAAAATATAAACTTCCACTTTTCATTAGGTGAGTTGCTGAATGTCATAAATAGAAAGGTAGAGAGAAATATAAATAAAAAAGATTAAGCCTAAAGCAGATAAAAGTGTTCATGTTTAGAAGTAAATGTTTGTCAGCTGGAGTGTGAACAGAAGCACATGATGTCACAGTGGGTGGAGTCACTGCGGTTTCACTCACTGAGTGACAGATAAGAAAGAAAGACAAATAAGAGAGCATAAGAGTTCAGTTTGAATGCTGTGGAAACACTGTACAACATAAAAAAAGCTATAGACAAGAAATAGACATTTAGAATATGAATGTCAGGAAGAATGAAGCATGTCCTAACTAACTCATTCTCAACACCAGACCAGCATATAAAAAACGAAGAAAAAATGAAAAAACGAGAGCATTTAGAAATATGTGTTTACCTGTGAGAAGTGAAGAGAGAAAGATCAGTCCCAGCAGACACAAATGACACTTATCAGCCATCTTCTTTTTCTGTCAGGGTCTTTCTTTCTTTAACATCCTCCTCTGCTCATCAGCTTCCTGTGTTCAGACAGACAGTCTAATAAAGACCAGCATGAGTGTCCAGATTCACACCCACAAATCCACTGCCTCCCATGCTGAAGACCCGGGTTCGAGATCCGTTCAGAGAAGGGTGCCGGGTGGAGGGGTTACAATGGTGGTGAGGTTACAAAACCTCAACAGTGGGTCATTGCCCTTAAAATACTATAAAGTGACGTGAAGAGTAAGTGACGATTTAAGTATGATGTCCAATACTTTGAATTTTGTGCTCTGTATTTAACCCATCACATGTTCACACACACACACACACACACACACACACACACACACACACTGTGAACACACAGCCGAAGCAGTGAGCAGTCATTTTTGCTGCAACAAAAGATAACCATTAGGGTTGAGAGGGGAAAAAAAATTGTTACTTTGACCACAGTGGTTTTATAAATGGAGAAAGCAGAATTATACTTTCATTGTCATATTTCAACCCTTATGCAGTCTTCATGTTGGGATGTACACTCATAGACTTTATGGTCTCTAGAGACCCCAGGCAACAAAATCAAATTGTTTTTAAAAAAGCAAATGTAATTTTCCTGTTTATTAATGTTTTTACTCCGCATATAAAAAAATCAAACAACTAGGAACAGTAATTGGTGGTCTAATCTGGGTTTGTGTGTGTGTCACCAATTAATTTTTGTGGTGGTTCTGCATTTTGAATTATTTTTGTACAGTATAAAAACAATAGAAGTCTATGGAAAGCCCCTACAATTTACAAAAACAAAACTGTGTGTGCGCGTGTGTGCGGCCATGATCATTTTGCATTGTGAATTTTTTTTTGCATTGTTGTTCTGCGTTGTTTCTGATTTTGCGGATATGAAAACAAACACATATTGCAGCAACTGCATCATGTAATGATTTTCATGAAGCTTAACTGCAGACGGTCTTCGGGGTCTTTTTGACCCGCAAATGACGTGTGCTAAAATATTTACAAATATTATCTTTGTTTAAATGCTATGAGAATGTACATCAGTCAACACTATCTATATTTACAAATACAATAAATAAATAAATTAATTAATTAAAAAAATGGAATGATATCTCGATTTTATGTTGCATGAAAAAAAGTCCCACTCATGGACACAGTTGTGGACCCCATAGTAAAAAACTCCGGCTGTATGTGTAATTGCCCCTATACCCTCATTCATATTCCCTACATTAGTCCACTAATATAGTCCAGTTGAATGAAATCGAGTGAGTAAATTCAGAAACTGAGTGTGCTGGAAGGACTTCTGTTTTTACATAGTTTGTGTTTGCTGTTTAATAACCAACTGACATTTAGAAAAACTGGCAGATCCAGTAGTAATGAAAAGATTTATCTTGACCAATCTTGTAAAATGATGGAAAATAAATTTCACCATACATATGACAGGCTATTTTATTGATGAAATGTAAAACTTAATATTACAAGCAGGTACTCAAACAGTTCAAACACCAAATTATCAATATGTCAAACTGTGTTACACTTACACTGCAAAAAATGCTTTTAGTACTTATATTTTTTGTCTTGTTTCCAGCCAAAATATCGAAAAATTCTTAAATCAATTTTTTGAACAAATACAAATGATTGTCTTGTTTTCAGAAAAAAAATAATCTGCCAATGGGGTAAGCAAAATAATCTTATTTCAAGATGAAAACTAGATCATTTTGCTTACCCCATTGGCAGATTATTTGCTTGTTTCAAGTAAAAACTCACTTAATTATGACTTCTTTTTTTCTGAAATTATTCAATTTTTACTTGTCTAGAAAATCCTTCTTGCTTGCACTATATATACACATATATATATATTGGATTAAAGGTATCCCAATCTTACTAAAACATTTTGAACAACACAAACTGACAGTTTGATCCTGATCAAAACCAAGATTCCGTTTTGTGATCTAAACCAAATTCAGAATCTTTTTGTTTTTTTTGGAACAACAACATGCCAAACTGAGCAGAATAACCAATAACTACAAATGAATCAGAGCTTGTTTGCTAAAAAACGGAAATTATCTATAATGGCACTGAACAAAATCATTAGGAGTCAGTTATATAATATCTGGTTTTCCATCATTATTTGCCTGATTTGTGATGGCTCTTGTTCACAGAGGCATAAAGTTGACTGCAGTCTTCCTGAGCTCCAGCTTCTGCTCCTCTGATGGAAGCGTAAGTCACGTTATCATCACAGCCAACCTGAATCAACATCACAGTCATTGTTTTAATGCACAATTATTACAGCGTGTAGTTTGAGCTCAATTCAAGGCATTTAGATGTCCTGCATGTAAGTCGTGTTGAGGAAGTGTTTGCTCACCTTATCCTTTTTGGCTCTGTTTTTCTTGTTCCCAGTAACTTCAGTATAAGTCACATCATCTGTCTGCTCCTAAACATCAATGAACATACAGCAAAACAAGCTGTTAAAGACCCATCCATCACTACTGTGTGAAGCAGACTAATTATTTTACTCAAGGGCTGCAAACATCAAAGTAAAATATGTTATATGAAAATCTATTATACAGACACAATATACACAGATACGAAATATAAACAAATTATTGAATATGAATCATATTATTCACTGGGAGCAGGGTGAATGGAAATGATGTTTGTGTAACTGGTTCCATTATATTTATTCCTATCTGTGAGCTTTAGACCAGAAACAGTATAAATGCACTAACTTGTTTTGATCTGATGTGACTAACCACAGAGTCATCAGTCGCTCTTCTGACACCTGAAATATAATGGCAGGGGTATAGTTATGATCAAACACACAAACCAATCGATTTCTAAAAGAATCCAGAATAATTTAAGTGCTGCAGAACAGAAACATTATTTGTGTTAACTCAATAATGAATACCTAGTCAGATGTTTTGGACTTTTTGCCTGTTTTACAATAATATGGGAAACTCTGTAAACTTACTGGCTCCTTTTTTACGAATCAGCCAAAGAATCAGAGCAGGAAGGAGAACAGCGAATGAAGCAACAATCACAATCACAATCACTGAGACGATATAGAGGCACACATTCAGAATTACTGTGTTCAACAAAGTACAGAAAAATAACAAACTACTAAAATGATAAATGACACATTTAAGAACATAATTATCTTTAATTATTATAAAAAATGGGGTTCAAGAAAAAAAAAATAAAATAAAAAATTCCAGTCAAGCAGGATTTTCTAGACAAGAAAAATTTATTGTCTTGTTTTCAGAATAAATTTGGCTTAAAACAAGCAAAATAATCTGCTTGAAATAAGATTATTTTGCTTACCCCATCGGCAGATTATTTTGAATTGTCACAGACCCATCTGACATAAAGATTAAACCAGCTTGTAAGACAGACTGCTGAGGTGTGACAGTGATGATGAACCTTTTGAGATTGATGATGAACCTTGTGCAGGATCTCCTGTCATAGATTGTCTTGATGTCATGTCAGAGTTTGAGCTGCTGACTGGAAACTGTGTTGATGAGTCGACTGGAGCTGCAGAAGATGAATGTTCAGATACATCAAAATACTGCAGAAAATTAAAACCATACTTGATCAATGAAATAGCTGTATTCATGTGAGTATTCATTTACTGGGCAATTCCCTTTTAAGAATAGTTGCCCATAATGCTGTTGAAGTACTGAAAGTGAACGACTGAGAGATGTGTGTGTGCAGTTAAGTAAGTCATCTTTGTATAAATCCAACCTGCTCAAAACTTCAGTAAAGCAGGTCTTTTTTTTTTGTTTAATCCACATTGTCATGTCAGTGCTTGCTAAGCGAAGAAGACATGACACTCATTATGACATGCAGTTTGTGTTTCATCATTCCATCCAGTTTTTGCAATGTTTTGTTATCGACAATGTGAATATGCGCTAAACAAACTGCGAAATCTGCTGTCTCAAGCCTGTTTCCATACAACTGGCTTTTTACTGATAAAATTGTGTGGGTGATGATGTCATCCCTAAAAAAAACTAATTGTCACTTCAGTTTTGGTGTATCGCAAAAAAGAGATGCCCTTTAGCTGTTTCCATTCATAATTTCACCTATTGCGCAAATTATATATTGGATAGTATGCGGTTTTAATTCAATGTAATGTGTAAACATTGTAATTAAATGTATTCAATCATTCACTGTTTCTATGGTGCTTTTCTATTGGTCTCATTTTCTGCTCAAGAAACATTTCTGATTGTGTTGAAAGCAGTTGTGCTGGTTCATATTTTTTATGAAAAAAATGTAACACATTGCCATTCAGTCTAGGGTAATATTAAAAACATAGATAACTTAATATTTTTATTCAACAAGGTTGCATTAAATCATTTTAAGTGACAGTAAAGATATGTATACTTGTAACAAGTTATTTCAGATAATTGCTGTTCTTTAACTTTGTATTCATCAAATAATCCCGAAAAAGTTATAGTAACAGCTTCCACAAAAAAAAAAAAAATAAATAAAAAAATAAACAAAAACAGTTTTCAGTATTGATAAAAATAAGAACCATTAGTAATAACTGATCACAAATAATGACTTATAATAATTAATCAGAAAAACAGCATCTTAGAACAATTTCTGAAGAACCATGTGACACTGAAGACTGAAGTAATGATGTTGAAATCACCATTAATCACAGAAATAAATTACATTTTAAAATAGTTTTAATAATATTATTATTATTGTTGTATTATGGTCATAGAAATTCAACCTTCTTTTAAAAAAATAAATACAAAGTCTTAATTATTTTAAACATTTGACTAGCTTAAAATAATTCATGTTAAATAACAAACTATATTTTTATTCTAGCCTAATATACGTCACTTTCACGGCACTTGAAAGTGAAAGTCTTCAGATTTACAGATTTGTTCTATAGTAGTTTGAGAATGATATTTTAGGTTTATGCGCTTTTATTTTTTTAAACATTTTCGTAGACATGAAATTACAGAAGAAAGCCTGGAATGATTCCCAAACATTCACTTTTATTTTATGTTGTGATGAATAATGTAAATGGCATTAAGAAAATTGAAAAGGCCAGTAGTTTGCATCCCTGAAGTTATACTGAGCATATTCGTGTCTGTTTTCTTCCATTGTGGTGAAGAGTGGAGCTTGATCTTAGGTTGTGACACACAGACTGAATGCTCTTTTATATACACAAAACCAAGTGACAATCACAAAACCAGCTAATCATACTGGCTTCAGTTCAAATATGCAGCTAACAGATCATATGCAGTGAACAAATAAAATACTGTTTATCATTGCATTAACATCAGCACTTCCATGTTTACTGCATTAAACAATAAACACCACAGTCATCATCTACAACCAAACTACAAGCTCCACCCTTCAGCACAATCAAACCACTGTTAGTTCAGATGAATCTGTAGAATATGACAAACATATTTTAACTGATCACGTTACGTATAATGTTACAGTTTTTGCTGTCAAGTTTCAATGTATTCATTATTTACAGCAGCGCTTCTTGGACTATTCAACTTCATTTGAGTTTCTCTTCTGTCAGACTGAAAGTAACTTTTATAGCACCACTTGTTCTGCTTCAGTGACACTAACAGTCCTTAGTGTTACTGACATTATGAGGATCTAAAATTAACGATGAGATTGATTTCTCACCTGAAATCTTAATTGTGGCTGAGGTCTTGACTTGATTTCTGTGAGTAACTGTACATCTCCACTCTCTGTTGTCATCTTCATTCAGGAGTGTTGTAGTCAGAGTGATGATACAGTGTCCTGGAGCTGATATCTGATATCTGGAGTCTGAAATTGTCAGTTTTACACCAGCCTGATTCACCCAGTACAGCTCAATTCCCTCAGAATGGATCCAATTATCACAAGAGACTCCAGCATATGAATATAACTGACAGGAGAGAGTCACAGAGCTGCCTGCACTGATCTCAGTCTGTGAGGATGATGAAGAGACTGAAACACAAAATAACACACAAATCACACACTTTTCAATCACAGGAGTTAAAACCATGAATTAGACCATTTTAAACTGATCATGAAATCATAAAATTACCGTGAAGAACATGCAGATAAACACATGCATCAGCTCCTTCTTGTTGTCCATTCACATGTTGTTGGCAGATGTAAGATCCATAATCTTCTTTTGTGATGTTCGTGATGTTCAGAGAGCAGTCAGACCCCAAACTCAGTCTCTCATGACTCTCTGTGTATTTCATATTTATCCCTAAAGCAATCAGTTCAACTACTGCTGAATGTCTGAATGTGTTCTCATAGATCCATGAAGTGGATTTGCAGTCAGGAAGAGCATGATTGCAGAGCAGATGGGCATTTTCACCAGAACTGATGAACACATGATCATTATTCACTTCACTGGTACCTGAAACACAAGAACATTCGAGTGATCATTGTGCTATATATTAATAAATTACATTAAATAAATAAACAAATCAAATCAAATTAGAATAATATATTTATCTTTATCAGAGAGCTGTTCAAATGATTAAACAAACTTTTAACATAAAAACAATTTAGCATTAGCTGTTTGAGTGTTTTGAGACTGTTTGGTTTTAGTGGATTCAGGAATAATCCTGAAGTTTCCCAGACTAATCCAAATGAACGTTTTGTAGAGAAATTGAAAGTGTCTTTACCTGTGAGAAGTGAAGAGAGAAAGATCAGTCCCAACAGACACAAATGACACTCATCAGCCATTTTCTCTTTCTGTCCGTCTTCCTCTTCATTACTATACCATCAGCTCTTCCTGTGTTTAACTTCCTCTGATCTGATTGGATGAGTATCTGATACAAGCTGCATTTGACTGACACTATATCACTGCATCATACTGTGGTGATGAACCAATGATGATATATCAGTTTTTCTGTTTTTTGATCTTCAATGTTACTGGTGATATTTGCTCTGAATCTCATTTGAACCATGAGACTCATGATTGCTGCTTTCAAAGCATAAAAAAAAAAAAAAAAAAAAAAAAATGTAATCACAATGAGTGAACAAAATGTGTTGTATTTATGCAAAATATTATGATAATAATGATTATGGATTCAGCATTTAGTCAAACAAACTCTGTCTTTATTAAGTTTTACGATAACCTTTTGCATCTATTTCAGAGTCAAGGCTTTCTTATAATGCTGAAATAGTTGATGTCATTCTATGCTTTTGTAACTAAAATAGTGTATTAATTTTAGCACTTGTAGTGTTTCAGATGTGATCTCACTGTTGAGTTTAACCGCAGTAGAGCTGAGATCATCTCTCAACCAAGATTAAACTGATGGGTGTGAAATGACACTTCCTCTTTTCTCTTCAAATGTGTTGCTAACAATGGCATTACGTCAGGCTGTTTTAGAAATATAAGTTAAACCAAGTTTTAACTGAATTAACCAAATAATGTAGTCACTAACATTCATTTGATCCGCATTACATTTCTAATTTAATACATTTTAAACTTTTAATTTCATACGACCTTTAAAGAAACAAAGGGTCATCTGTTAGTTGGTAGCATGTTTTAACGAGGGCTGTCGATTTAACACATTATTTTGAAAAGTTAGTTATAAAAATGATTTATGCACTTAACCTGCATAGATCATCTTGTATATTTTTACAGTTGATTGGTGACAAACATGATGGAGGAGTACAAATCACTGCACGATGGAGCCTATGATGGAGAACGCAATTATATGACCCTAAAATACCTTTGTTTTTCAAGTTCATTAAAACACATATTAAAGGTTGATAATTAGTACAACTGATTCACATTGTATGAAAAAAATAAAGAAATAAATACTGAGACAGTTCTCAGATTATCCTCTATGTTCCAAGGTTTATGTTTTCAGAATTTATTAGACATAAACTTATAAGCTAATCAAATAAAATACTTCCACTTGTTCTTCAGGTGAGCTGCTGAATGCCATAAACAGGAAGTTATATATAGATCAAAAGCTCAAGCCTAAAGCAGATCAACGTGCTTAAGCTTAGAGGTGAATGTTTGTCATCTGGAGTGTGAACAGAAGCGCATGATGTCACAGTGGGCGTCACTGCGGTTTCACCCACTTAGTGACAGCAAAAGAGTTTTACAGGGAATAACAAATAAATAATAAAAGGCATGACTTAGCATCTAGCGAGCAAACTCCATCCAAGCTCCATGATTCATATTTAAATTTATTTATTTATTTTTCTTCATTTCATCAGCTTGTGTAAGGTTTTTTAAAGAATAAAATCGAATTTACTTTCATCTGGGAAAAGCTATTCTGCATTCACGCCATATCGTTACTGCCGTAATTTCGAGATGTGACGGTCTATTCAGAGAAGCTCACGTCCTCGGACTCGGAATTATGCTTTTCTATGGCAACACTATCAACCCTAAACAGAGCCTCGGTTGGTCTGGTGGTACAGCAGTCATGTGGTACAAGTCGTATCTCTCAGAAAACTCCCAGTTCACAAGCTGTAATTACTAGTTCTATGAGGATGTGAACGCTTTTTACAAGTAGGCTACGGGAATTCTGATATGGCGTGAACGCAACTATATTGCACATGAGGCGGAAATATATAAAATATAATAGGGTGATTGCAAGTAAAGTGGGCCATCAGGTAAAGTGGGCCATTTAAGCTTGATTGTACTGTGCTGAAAGGGAATACACTATTTGAGCAAATTAATTATCTTGTTTTAAAGGGACACTGTTTCTTTAAATAATAAAATAGCTTTGGCTGATGAAATATGATTGTGGTGGGTGTGGCCACAAGTCAAAGAAGGACTCCCTCATGTTGAAAGGTAGTCAGCCCTCTGTCATCCAGATTTTAATTTCCAACTTATAAGGTTGCTCACTAAAGGTAAACAAATATTATTGTTACAGTACTTCTTGTATGTGTTGCTGCAGGTAACAGGGATTAAAATAAAATAATAATAATAAAAAAAAAAATCATTAGTTTTTCTTGTAAGGTGTTAAAATATTGCCGGCCCACTTTGGCTGAATGTGTTAGATAAAGTGAGCCAGTGGGTTTCAGGTAAAGTGAGCCAAGTATAATCTTTAAAATTTTACTCACATTCATTAAATAAATTAACATTCACTGGTTATTTTATAATAATCATGTGTAATTCACAGAAAAGTGAGTGTGCAGTCAGGCTGCAAACAAATTTACGGAGATCAGAAAGATCCAAAGTCAGAGGAAGGGTGGATCAAATGTGAAACATGTCATGCCTGGTATCATGAGTCTTGTTCAGAGGAGCATGGTATCTTGGATGATGACTCTTTCTACTGTGAACAGTGCTTCTTGAAAATGTTATTGTTATATTTCAAGTTCAATTTCAAGTGCACAAAGGCAACATTTGTAGTTGAAGGTTTTCCACATATTAAGTTATTATAGCCTAGTTATTAATTGTTGTTAGCCTGTATTTGTTATCGTCACATTTTTATACTTTGGTAATTTTTATCAGTAATCTGTTAAAATATTGCAAATTTAACATTAACACACATTTGTTCAGTTGTTTTGCATTGTACTCATTAACTGAGTGAAAGTTTGTATTTTAAGCATCCCCCTTATATGTTTTTGGGGGGGTTTAAAACATACATTTGATGAATAAAATTAATTTTTTGAATTGTTTTTAATGTAAAAGAATAATATGTGTTAATAAACAAAGTGTTTTTAAAATTTCTAATCAATATGCAAAATTATTTTATTATAAATTAGGGACGGCCCACTTTAACAGACTATCTGGCCCACTTTACCTGAAAATAAATTTTTCTGGAGCTCATGGTCTCAAAATGTTTATTGGTATATAACTTGCACATAACACATTTAATGAATTGTATTCAAATTGATATATTATAGCTGGACCTTAAACTTTTTAAAAGGTAATGAAGAAAAGAAAAGAAAAAAACATCTAGGTATCTAAATTACGCGTTTTACAAAAAGTGGCCCACTTTACCTGCAATCACTCCTCACAGCACAAATCGTGAAAGCACTGTAGACTGCAGTTTTGTCACTCATTAGCTATAACAAACTAAATGTAGAGACAATGTAAATAATATATTTAGCATGCAGTGTAAAGAGCCTAATTAAAAAGCAAGTTGTTTTTAATGATTATAAAGGGATTTTGCAAAAGTGAAACTGAAATTATACAAGTTTTATACATTTTTGATTTTATACAAAAGTTAAAAAATGACTTAAGTTCTAGGAACACTTGTCTGATTGCTTTATTTCCTCAAATTTTTTTTTTTTTTTTTTTCCACAGCGCTGTTTCATTTATGAATGAAACAGCGCTTTTGTACGAA
Source organism: Cirrhinus molitorella (assembly GCA_033026305.1). NCBI lineage: Eukaryota > Metazoa > Chordata > Actinopteri > Cypriniformes > Cyprinidae > Cirrhinus > Cirrhinus molitorella. The sequence continues at coordinate 56,392,706 of CM065117.1, forward strand.
TCGATTTAATTAATTATTCAGTCACAAATACTTACTGACACCTTTTGGCGGTTTATAAAATGCATTACGAAATGTTATTATGAAATGCATTAATGCCACCTCTGAATCTTGTCAAAAATCAGTAAAAAAAATCCTTAATTCCACATTTGTGCTTTTCTGTGGCATGCAAAGGTGAATTGGTGAATTGTTGTTGCTGATTTCATTTGACTGGTAACTTATTTTTCCTAATTGTATCATATTATTTTAAATAAATGTATTGTTTAATTAAAATTGTTGAAAAAAAAAAAAAAAAAAAGAAATATATATATATATATATATATATATATATATATATATATATATAAATCTACATTTTTTGGTCACAAAAGATGACATACATTTAATAAAGTTAGAAAATATCATTACAAAAGTAATACATAAATACATAAATAAATAAATAACTTCAAATAAGTCAAATATCACTTTATAATGGGATATAATATTATTTCTGTCAATGATCAGGTGTTTTTTTTTTTTTTTTTTTTTTTTTCAGTAGGAGCACACAACAAATATTTAATTTGGCCATAATTGCAGGTGCCTATCTTATAAGAAGTTTTAGATAAAATATGAAATAACTGTAATGTTATTATAGTCTATAAAGGGTTTTACACATAAATACATCTGAAAGGACATCTAAAATGACCATTAACCCCCTCCCCCCGCCCTCCAAGTTAAGAGTCCCCCCAGTGAATTTTGGCCATTTCCACCACTGTATAAATAAAATATAAGAAGTAAAGATAACAACTTATTAATATAAAAGGTAACATTTAATCAATAATTACATCAAATCAGCAAATTAAGTAAAAGTGAAAACTAATAAGCTGGATCTCTCCCGCAGGAAGGTTTTATTGGTGTTACTATTCTTACAATCCTGCTTATTAAACATATTGATCATTATATGAAACAACTGAACATAATATGAAACCCATACGAAAACACAGTGTGGATGTTTATTCTCTTAAGGTGTGATGAGTGTGTGAAACTTGTCTCATACTGATCACAAGTGAACGGCTTCTCTCCAGTGTGAATTCTCATGTGAACATCAAGATCACGTTTGCTTGTCAAACTCTTTCCACTCTGAGTGCAGGTGAAAGATTTCTTTGGCCTTCTTTTCTTTAAATCTTTCTGTTTGGGGTTTTCCCCACTTTCTTTCTCCTCAAATTCACCCAATTCCTCTTTCTCCTCATTATCTTCAGTGAACTCTGAAACAAAATTAAAAACACTAAATATGTCAGTAACTCTTTAAAAAAAGAAAAGTGAAAGGACATAAAAACGAACCCTATATAACAACAAAAAGCAGACAATTGCATTAAAAATGTAGATAATTTTGATGCAGTTTTATAAAATTATACGTCCCTGAAACTTTTCATGAATGAGGTACGATGAGTTTCAGATGAAACATTATAGGCACAAATCTTACATTTCTATATAGAAAACTATTAACTATTAGGGGTGCAATGATATGCTTATGAGGGGCGGTTTTAAGATTATTCCATGCTTAACATTTGTGAATAATCATCAGTGACATGAATTGAAACAGACGGTTGAGACTGAGAGATTCCTGCCCACCCTTGCCCCACTGACACTGCCTGCGTTTCAGTATGTGTTTCCAACTCCAAAATCCTTGCAGGGCTGACACTGGCCTGACAGTGGAAAAGTGGCTAATGACACCCTTGTTCGATTGTTGGCCAGAGGAGAACTGACCCCCAAATGAATCTGGTTTCTCCTGATGGAGTTTGGGTTCTTTGCCATTGTTGCCTTTGACTTGCTTAGTTGGGAACATTCAATGCTGAAAAATGTTTTCAGTTTGATTGCAATGTCATGTTTTGCTCACAGAACACAGCAGAGACTCCTGAAATTCACCTGATTCTGATTTAGATTTTTCTTTTATTATTATTCTGAGAATATCTCAGGGTATGTAGCCAACACATTATCCTCTGTTTTTGCTAATAGTTTGGAAGTTAAGCACAGTTGACAAATTAAAATCTGAACTCGCAAAGTATTTCTCTCATATAATCTCGCCGCTTTACACTCCACTCCAGCGGGTGGCGCTAAAACACACACATTTGTTTGCCAAACACCATGAGGAAGATGATTAGTTTCACTGTGATCTGTTGTTTTGTCGTGATGCTACAAACTGTCAGTTGAAACGTATTATTTCTAAATACAAATATACAAAATGAAATCAGATCGTTACCTGTAACATTCTCATCAAGTTTTGAAGCAAGCAGGAATATCTGGAGGAGTATCAGCTGAACTGAGATCTGCTGCTGTGAAGATGGTGTTTATTAAAGAGGAGAGTGAGGAGGACACGGGTGAAACAGAAACCTGGAGAATAAAACACGGGGAACTAGAACCCTTGAGAATAAAATCAGAGGAACCAGAACCCTGGAAAATAAAACAGGAGGAACCAGAAACCTGGAGTATAAAACAGGAGGAACAAGGAGGTTGGTGTTTATTATTAATTCATCTTGAATTAGTTTGTGGTACATTAAATTACCAAAGATTTAACAGGGTGCTTGCATGTCCTAAAAGCGTTTTACATCCCTTGATGTTAAAAAAAAAAAAAAAGTTCAAATGTCTTAAACATAAGAACTGACATCGAGAAGATTTTTTTTTAATGGGATTGTAAAACTGTTGAGCTTAGAGCCTGTGAGACACATCAGATTCACTTTGTTTTTACATTTACCCACTTTGGTTTACTTAGATTTATAAGGTTAAAGGGTATTTTTAAAAAGTAAGATCAGTTTCTTTTAAATGTGATTACCTACTGTCCATATCTAATCAAATACTATTATTGTTGTTGTTGTTGTTATTATTATTATGACACTTGTACGTCTGCCATGAATCACTATTATAAATAACAAATAATCAAGAAATCAAATTTGGTCAAATATTGCACTTTTGTGTGTATGTAGTGTCACAAAACACAAGTTTTATTCACTTTGTAACTGAATTGCACATCACGCTGTAGTTATTGGTCAGTTCTGTATGATACTATAGAGGAATAATGGTGCATTTAGTAAGACTTATATATATATAAATCTATCTATATATAATAGATTTTGCATATTACTGATGAAGGTACACTTTGTATGCTTCCCATCTCAGGGTCAGTGCTTTAAGACCAAATGTGTATTACCAAGAAATAAACATGTAATGTTATTAGTAACTGCACTTATTAATGCAAAACAGTAGTAATTTAATGATTAAATTATCTTTAATTTTGATATGCCTTACAATGCCCACAGCTGCTTCTTGCACCACCATCTGTAAAATGTTAGTCTGGAATCTGTTACATCAGGGTTCATGTTTGTGTTCACATTTCTTAGTTTTTCTCTTTTATTTCAGAGTTGATTGAAGAAAACGAGGAGAATAAAGAATCAACTGAAGTTGAGGAGAAACATCAAATCAAACCTGGAGAAAAACCGTTGAGCTGCTCTCAAACCAAACAGAAATATTTAAAGAAAAGCAGAGCCAAGAAATCTTTCACCTGCACTCAGTGTGGAAGGAGTTTCACACGCAAACATGGTCTTGATGTTCACATGAGAATTCATGCTGGAGAGAAACCGTTCACTTGTGATCAATGTGGGAAGAGTTTCACACAATTAGCACACCTTAAGAAACACATGAACATCCACACTGGAGAAAAATCGCACGAATGCTATCAGTGTGGTAAAATGTTTGTATGGACCTCTGAAGTTCTGAAGAAACACGTTAAAGTTCAATCAAAGGAAAAGCCACATTCGTGTAATTTGTGTGGTAGCAGATTTTTGCATCTACAAAATTTGGAAGAACAGAAAATGCATACCGGTGTGAGAGAGTACATGTGCTTCGAGTGTGAAAAGACTTTCACTACAGCAAACTGTTTAAAACTGCATGCGAGGATTCACACCGGAGAAAGACCTTACAAGTGTTCACACTGTGAAAATAGATTTAGTCAGTCAGGACACCTGAAAACGCATGAGAGGATCCACACTGGAGAGAAACCGTACAAGTGTTCACACTGCAACAAGAGATTCAATAAGTCAGGAGACCTGAAAACACACGAGAGAATCCACACTGGAGAGAAACCGTACAAGTGTTCACACTGTGACAAGAGATTTGGTCAGTCATCGCATCTAAGGACACATGAGAGGATCCACACTGGAGAGAAACCGTATCCCTGCACTGCATGTGGGAAGCATTTCAGTCGTTCATCTTCTCTAAACAGACATACAAGAAACAATCACAGTAAGGCCCCATACAAACGAAGACAGGTTTAGCTGTATATGTAAAAGAATCACATCGGCGTTTCATCCAGATGGACCTGGCATTTTAGGTTCCTGAAACCGATGTTTTTGAATAAAACTGAAAATGACACCTTTGTGTTTTTGTGTATTGCGTTCTTTAACATTCAATCTGGAAACAAAAATGCTGTGGCGCTCAGCCCCCTCACGAAAGAAGAAAGCCGTCTTGTTTACAACTGTGAGGACGAGCCTATTAGGGTCAACTAAATGCTGGGTTTTCAAAAGAATGTGAAAAATGTAAAGTTTGTGGCATAGAATCTTTAAAATATGTCAGAAAGTTTCACAAACCAGTATATTATTATGGCCTAATGGCGGGCCTTGGCCATTCAAAGCTACCAAAGTGCCCAGACCTTCTACCGTCAGTCTGAATGTCTGGCTACGTGAGACTATAGTCGAGGTGGAGGGAGTTATGAACAGTTCTAAATACCAGTCAAACTTCTGCTAGAAAGATGAAGGTGAACGACCCAATGCATACATCCAAAAGATTGGCTTTACCAGAAGAAGATCAGAAGTTTTGGAATGGCCCAGCCTTTTTTTTTTTTGCTGTGAGAGGCGCCTGTTTTGAATTGTTTTCTATTGGCAGTGAGCGTTCTGCGCAATGTTTATGCACCCCGGGCGCCTCGCGTTTTTGCAGGAGCGCTCTGAGCTCCTGAAGTTAAAAAAAAAAAGCAACTCTGAGCAGAAAAGCACTCGACGACATCACGTTTTTTTTTTTTTTTTTCATTGTCCAATCGAATGAATGGAGAAGCGGGCCTTTCCGTTGCATTGACAAAAATTCGGAGACTGCTAAAATTTTAGGTTTTAGCTAAAATTAGTTTACTTAACAGCAAAAAACGAATATATTAGAGCACTTGCACTAGATTCCTTTGATTAAACTGATAGGGCTGCTGTTTTGGTGGTTTCCTCCTAGCAACATAAAAAAACACTGTGCACTGCTCTTTGTTTAAAAAGTCACAAAAAAAAAAAAATTCAAAGATTTCAGACCTAAAAAGTGTGTTCGGTATGATTGGGGCCTTATGTAACCAAATGTTTTTTTGTTTGTTTTTTTTTAAACACAAAAAGAAATGAGTTAGTTTATCAACCGATTTGTACAGATTATAGGTCACATTAAAGGTGGAAAAAAAATCTGAAATATTTATCTTGGTCTTATTTTTTTTCTACATCGCATAAACTTTGGCATTTTAACAGGGGTGTATAGACTTTTTATGTTCACTGTATACTGCATTGTTTTGAGTCAGTTTCAGTGGTTTCTTGTGTATGCAGAAATTTGAGACAATGCCATGCTTACGAAAGAACAAGAAAATAAAAGATTTGACAGGGAAAGCTCTGTTTTTTTGTGGATGAGCCCTAAGTAGATTATTTTCAGATCCAACACTATCAGATCTGATGCTGCCTGTTTGTACAATGTGAAGCAATAATGCATCAAGCAATAAAATATAATCTGGACAAATCTGTTATAACCAGTCATTACAAGGGACATGACAAAGAAACATTATCTAAAGTTTTTACAGTGAAAAAATCATTTTCATCTTTAAAACCAGATTGATGCTGCGTTCCAGGCAGGTTTTGAGCTTGTAAGTCACGGCTTCAAACCATGACTCACGACTTTGTAGTGTTCCAGGCTTAAGCCCATTTACAAATAATTTCTATCGCCAAAGGTCCTTATTTCTTGCTTATTTGAGGGAAACCGGAGCATAAGACAAGAGAAGCAGTTATACCTTTTATTTTACGCTGTTTGTATATTTGGAAATACATCCAGAGGGGCTGCCATAGTTGGTTCGCATACTATGTGACGTCAGAGCTCAGAAATGGGAGTACATTGATCTAGTACGAGTTCACGGGTGGGAAGTCACTGGTTTGACTGCTGTTCCAGTGCACTTTCACTGGTAGAAGGTTGGAAAAACACGGGTAACGGGTTGCCTGGAACGTGGCATCAGATCAGCTTAAATATGGATTTTTGTATATCATTGTATATCATTTTGCTTCATGATATAAACTATATCAGTGTGTTTTCTTATGAGTTTCATATTATGTTCAATTGTATTATAATGCATATGTATCACTTGTCGTTTGCTTACTCTTTCATAAAGGAAATTAGAAGCTTTTTACAAACTCTTCTTTTTCAGGAAGCTGAAGAAGAGGCTGTAACACTTAACATAGATTTATTTTTAATATTGTTCTTCACTTCTCTTCGTTTTAAAAATGACTAGATATTCTTCCACTTGTGATGTATTTAGAAAATGCAGATTCAAGATAAACTGAATCCGTTATTAAACGAGCCCTATGGGGCTAAATTATGAAAGGCTGCAGGACTGATAAGCTACAATGTTACAGTTTTTCTCTGTCACTTTAGTGCTTTTCAAATCATCCACATTTGCAAAGTATTTGCTTTTCTCAAAACAGATTGTACAATCAGCACCACGTAATGCTTACTTGGCTCATTTTTGTACACAACAAAAAAACACAATTTGATGAGTCAACTTAATATGATTTGTTACTCTGCTACCTTAAACATTTAAGTTCAGTCAACTCAAATAAGTTTATTTGAAGTGTTAAGTTGTACTAAACTCAGATATTCAAGTTGACTAAACTAAAAAACTGTTTGTTACTCAGCTGCCTTAATTTTTTTTAGTTGAATCAACTCAAATATCTAAGTTGTCACTTAGTAAAATGTTACATTTCAAGTTTACTAAACTTTTTTCAGGTTGAATTAACTTTTAAAGCAGCCAGGTAACAAATTATTTCAAGTTGACTCAAATTGTTTTACAGTGTAATTATTTATTAAATGTAACTTTTTTTATTAACACATCATTATCTACACTTTAATTTTATCAACAATGTTTACTGTCTGCTGATTGTATTTGAACCAAGAAAAAGTAGTTTTATTATTTTAGATTTAACATCTAAAAGCCATGAAATATTATAATTGCTTTTGCATTTCTCAATAAAGCTTTTATTTTGCATAATCAACAATATTTTACTCCACACATGACTGAGATTGAATAAGTTTGTCTACATTAGCAACCCTCCTTCTTCTAGCGGTGGATGGATTGATGCTAATATTGATCAATGCCAGCATTGGTATTGGTGTCAGATCTGTACTACCCTGATGAAATTGAAACTTCAGGTTCAGTTTCACTCCACTACGCTTAATACATTACCTCTGTTTTAACAAAGAAAGTCAGGCTAATTAAAAAAAAAAAAAACCTCTGGTGTAAAATGTACACATATACATACACACAATTATAGAAATTGGTACTTTTATTTAGCAAGGATGCTTTAAATTGATGAAAAAGATGTTACAACAATGTTAAAAAATAGTTCTATTTCAGATAAATGCTGTTCTTCTGAACTTTTTATTCATCAAAGAAACCTGCAAAAATTTACCTTAGCTGTTTTTAACATAACAATATTAAATGTTTTTGAGCAGCAAATCATGAATATAATGTGAATGAGTAATGATGCTAAAAATCATCCTTGAAATCACAGGAATACATTAGTAACTATAACTGATTACTTTTTTAAAGTAACATGCCCAACACTGCTTGTCACAGTGTGAACACTTATGTGACCCTGGAGCAAAAAAACAGTCATAAGTAGCACAGATATATTTGTAGCAATAGCCACAAATACATTGTATGGGTCAAAATTAAAGATTTTTCATTTATGCCAGAAATTATTGGGATATTAAGTAAAGACCAAGTAAAGATGTTCCATAAAGATTTTCTACTCTAAATATATGAACACTACATTTTTGATTAGTAAAAACAATGCTAAGAACTTCATTTGGATAACTTTCAAGGCGATTGTTTTTTTTCACCTTCAGATTCCAGATTCTCAAATAGTTGTATCTCATTCAAATATTGTCCTATCGTAAAAATATCAATTTTCCATACATCAGTGCAAAGCTTATTTATTCGGCTTTCAGATAAAGTGTACAAAGTGTACAAGTGTTTTCCAAAAATTGAGCCATACAACTGGTTTTATGGTCCAGGGTCACATATAAGATTTTACTCCATGTGTTTTCAGGGTTTCTGACTGTCTGAATCTCTCGTACTTGTACAAATATTCTCCATTGTGAATCCTCTAGTACTTTTCTACATGTTTGATGTAGTAAAAGTCTTCTCACACTCAAAGCACATGTGCTCTCTCTCAGTATGTATTTCTGATGTACTTTCAAATTACATAGACATGAAAAACTCTTTCCACACAAATGACATGAATGTAGCTACTCCTTTGTATGAACTTTCAGGTGTTTCTTCAGGACTGAAAGCCACTGAAAAGTTTTGCCGCACTGAACACATGCATGCCACTTTCCTCCATTGTGGACGTTCATGTGTTCCTTAAGGTTTGATGAGTGAGTGAAACTCTTCCCGCATTGATCACAAGTGAACGGTTTCTCTCCAGTATGAACTCTCATATGTACCATAAGGTTTCCTTTTTGTGTGAAACTCTTACTGCAGTGATCACATGTGAACGGTTTCTTTCCAAGATGAATGTACACGTGTTTAGTAAGGTTTGATGAGTTTGTGAAACTCTTCCCGCACTGATCGCATGGGTACGGTTTCGCTCCAGTATGAATGTTCATGTGAAGCTCAAGATTATTTTTGTATGTGAAACTTTTTCCACACTGAGTGCAGGTGAAAGATTTATTGGCCTTTTTTTTCTTATAATCTTTCTGTTTGGGGGTTTCTTCTCTTTTGACATGACTTTTCTCCTCAACTTCATTCAATTTATCTTCAATCAACTCTGAAACAAAAGTAAAAACACACACACAAACACAAAAAAAAAAAAAATCACATTTGTCAGTAAGTTGTTAAAAAGTACAGAATAGTGAAAGGACATAAAAATGAACTCCCCAAAAATTGATCCTTTTCATGAAAGCTATTAAATATGTTTAATCAACAACATGAAGGATCGGAGTAAGGCTCTCACGATTTGCCAATTCTGATCAACTATTCGTTTTTTTTTTAAAGTTAGATTCGGGTCAGTCGTGGCCTAAATAGGATAGCGAGTCGGCCGCGGGTTTGAATCTAAGGTCTCGTGATTAATATATTTCTTTCAATTTCAAAATACACGTTTTTGTCCACATTTTCAATAAATTGCAGTGGCTATAACATTTCTGTGGTAAAGATATGGCCAAATATTAAAGATCAAGTGGGCAATTGACTTAAGTAGTAGGTTGTTGAGTAGTCAACAATAAACGAGGATTAGATCGCACAGTGAAGTGTAAAAACAATCATCAGACCGTTGGCACCCTGTGCAGGCCTTTGTTGTAATGCGTTAATATTTCTACAGTTTTGTGCAATAAAACCATATGATTTCTTGCTTTTGTTTTTTTATTTGAACTTTGTTAATTAGCAGTAATTATTATCGCCTCATTGCTATTATATATGTAAAGTAATTTTAAAGGCTACTGTTCACTTACATCTGTTTTTATTACCACAATATTTTTATATACTCTGTTTCAATGTTTTGTTTTGTTTTTAACCATACATTTGGGCTTTTATTTTATTAATTTAGAATCATTTATGCATATAATAATTTATCTCATTAGCCATTTATGTAGTTTATTGTTCGACTATTTTTAATATTTTACCATTTATATCATTTATATCATTTTATTATCTGATTATTTTTTCATTTATTATTTGTGAGCTTTAAATGTTTTATCTGAATGAATAAGAGATGGGAGGGAATGATGATGGAAATTCAAGGTTTATGGGATGTCATTGTGTTTGGTAAAACACTACTTGGATTTGAGCATTGAAACATATGCAACTAAATTTTTTCCAGTAAACTTTGCTCCTTTTTATTATCATCATTTGTCTCCTGCTTCTGCTGTTCCCTGGTTTTGCTCAGTCAACTTTTTTTGGCTCAGTTCATAGAAGACTATTAATACAGTTCTAGTATCAGACATTATTTGATGTTAATGGGTTTGAAAAGTCTTGTGAACAAATGTTCTTTATGTTTTAAAGCCTTATTTTAGTGACTTTTTTAGTTAAATGTAGTTTAACTACATGAACTGAAAAGGAATTTTTCACTAACCACGCAAACGTTTTCTCAAAAACACAAAAATGTCGGCTACATTCATGCTGCTCATATATAATTGTAGCCCAGTTTGTGCTGATTGCAGTGTAATCAGACTTTAGTCATTAATATGTGTTTAAGATACTGAAAAAAGCACAAATGTCCAGGGCATATCAAACTACTCCAATGCCCATAGGGTCAATGCCTGCTTTGTAAGCCTATGTACCACAAACAGTCATAAAAGATGAATGAAGAATAAACCAACCTCCATGGTCCTCCTGTTTTGTTCTCAAGGGTTCTGGTTCCTCATGTTTTATTTTCTGGGGTTCTTGTTCCTCCTGTTTTATTCTCAATGGTTCTGGTTCACACATGTTCTCCTCATTTTCCTCTTTAACAAACACCATCTTCACAGCAGCAGATCCTCCAGATATTCCTGCTTGCTTTAAAACTTAGTCACAACTATGAGAATGAGAATATTGCGTGTATTTACTAACCTGATTCAAAAACTGCACTTTTTCTATTATATTCTACAACATTTCTAACAGTTTGTATTAAACCAGCATCACAACAAAACAAAACAAAGCATGGTGAAACTAATTCTTCTTCCTCTGAGCTTTAATGGTGTTTGATGAAGAAGAAAATGTGTTTTAGCGCCACCCGCTGGACTGGAGTCGAGAGGAGGGAAATAATACGGGGAAAATTGCTTAGTGCTGTCTCCTTTTCATCATATTCACACTGTAATGCGACACCAGAGGAAAAAAACAAACAAACAACCAAACAAACAAGAAAACGTATATTTAAACAGTGTCATTCATAACCAAATATGGCATAATAATAATAGGCTAATAATAATAATAATAATAATAATAATAATAATGATAATAATAACACTGTTGAGAGAAAAAAAAAGTAAAAAGTGCTGAAAAATTCTTATGAAGATTTTGGTGAATATTTATTTTACCATGGTAAAATTTTATCATAGTGTAATGTCGGACGTCTTGGAATGTTCAGGGGCGTAGACTATGTGGGTGATGTGTGTGTTTCATTTATACTAGAAGGACGGCGCTCTTGCGCAGAAAGTTTTTCAAGCAATTACCTAATATGGACAAAAGCGCCCAGCTATACGAAAACAGTTGTGTTCACAGGAAAATAGAAAGTTTGGAAACATGAAGACATTAAACACATGGTTTATTTGTGTTTTCCAAGTAATCTTTAGGCAATAAATAAATGCAGTGCTAATTGACAAAGCATTTATTACAGTATAGAAAATATTCTGCCTTATTATGTGATAAGAAAAATCTAACATATGGGATAATTCAGTTTCATTTAATGCTCCTTATGATAGTTAAATGTGCTCTGATTATCTGATTAAACAATTGTTTAAAACATGTTTAATAGTGATTATTGACATCCACATCCGTCCGTCTTCCATACCGCTTACTCTACTGGACACGGGAGGGGTTATGCAGTGGTATCGGAGTGAAGAGGTTAAGATAACATTCTGGGACCCTTAAGGATCCGGAACGTTCCCACAACGTTCTGGCAACGTTTACAGAACGTTCCCAGTAGGTTCCCAGAACATTCACCTAAACTCTCCACTCCGATGGAGAGTTGGCAACCCTTGCTTCATGATACTTCATTTGCCCAAATCTAGTTGACGCTTCACACTCCAGTCCAGTGGGAACAGTAGGGAAAAAAGAGGAGGGTTATGGAAGACATAGAAAGGAAGAGGTAATAATTTCTAGATTAAGGTTGGGGCACACAGGGTTAAACTCAACACTTTTAGTAATAGGAAAGCATGGAAATGGGATGTGCGATGAATGTATGGTTTTAGAAACAGTAGGGCATGTGTTTTTTAAGTTTAGCAAATATGATGAGCAATAGAATAAACTTTTTAGAGGTATAAGGAATGGGCCAGTTAATGTTGTGGATTTGTTGGGAAAAGGTTTGAGAGATAATGAGATATATAAGGAGGTTTTAACTTTTCTAGTGAATACAGGACTACTTCACAGGATTTAGGGAATAGTGTCTGATGCCTGTGCCCATCTCGGAGGTTGAGGTGCCCAGTGCGGAAGCTGGAGGAGCTGAACAAGCAGCGCCAGCTGAAGCTTGGGCTCTGATCCTTGGAGATGGGTGGGACATCAAATTATTATTAGTAGTATTACTCCTTTTTTGTTGTTGTTGTTGTTTTTTGTTTTTCTCAATAATGCAGATCCATCACCCATGCGCAATGTGAAAGAAATACAGTAGGTGGCGGTAATACTCCTAAGGAGTGAACGGCCATGTAATTAAAAGAAGAAGAAGAACAACAACAGTCCAGTGGGTGGCGCTAAGACACAAACGTTTGTTTGCCAAACACCATTAAACCTCAGAGGAAGAAGTTTAGTTTCACCGCTCTGTCTGTTTTGTTGTGATATTAGAAATGTTGTTTATGTAAAAAACATAAACATTTATTTTGAATCAATAAATACCTGTAATATTCTTAAATTTACATATATCAGGAATATATGGAGGAGCTGAGACCTGCTGCTGTGAAGATGGTGTTTGTTAAAGAGGAGAGTGAGGAGGATACGAGTGAACCAGAACCCTGGAGAATAAAACTGGAGGAACGAGGAGGTTGGTGTTTGTTTATTCTTCATTCGTAATTGTTGTTGCGGTTTTAATGATTTAACAAGGTGCCTGAAGATCCTTAATATAAAAATGTCTCGTGTTAAAATGGTTTAAATACCTCCTTAGGCTGTCTTAAAATGCGATGGAACTAAAAATGATTTATATTTTATTTTTCCGTTGCTTTTTAGAATCGTAAAGCTGTGTCAAACCAGAGTCTGTGACACATCCGATTCACTTTGTTTTTACATTAGTGTAACGTAATCTCATACATTTTGCAGGCAAAGGTTTACCTGTTTTCCCGCTGTTTTTTTAGCCTAAAAATTATTTAACGTAGGCTACATTTATGACACTGTACTTGGTGTTATATTACCCTGGCACAAAAAAGGTAAATATGACATTTTATCTCTTCTGACTGCCTTTTTATGACTGTTAGACCAACTGGGAAAAGTGTATTTGTTAAGGCCTTCCACATCTGCATACACCTTGCTTTAGTTTATAGTTCACTTGTATATCTACATGAGCGAGTGATTGTGTTTGCATATAAGTCGATGGAGTCTTGCTTAAATTTGATGTATATGCATTAACTTAATCCACTGTAGCTCATGTATTATGCATATTATTATTTTTATCATCATCATCATCAATGTTTTCATTGAGATTTAGTCTCACAGTTCAAAAGAACAATAGCAGAAGAAATAATGTGATGAATAAGTTTTCAACAATAAGTGAGGGGCCGTATAATGTGCTTATGACAAATGAAGCTTTGATTTGTTTGTTTTTTTAAATTCTAAATTGACACTCACAACTGTACTATCTTTACGTATACTTGTACATACATAGCAGTTCTATTCTTGTACCATTTTTTTATGAGCACTTTATGAAACACAGATTAGTTGCATTACTGATTATTGTAGATTGATGTATTGATGGATGGAAGACATATTTTATAATTTCACGCAGAAATAATGTAAATTAAACAAAATGTTTACAAACAGTATAAACGTATTTATATTCGAAAAAACATTTATTATAAACGCCCAGCCTAAATATTTAAATCGAAACTGAAACTAGTGGCGTGACTGCAGGAAAATCCACAATATTTACTTGCCTTAATATAGGACTGAACCGCATTTCTATACCGCACTACAGGCGCCATCTATTGGATTATACTAATATTGCATCAAATAATCCAATATGAAACAACTGCCTCACAGGTCGGATGAAAACGCCCGTACTTCTCCCACCTCTGCAGATTCGTATAATTTTTAGATAATCCCTCACGGGACGCCACAGGACTGTGGCCGTAGGTGGCCCACGGGCACACCCCTGATTTTGACAATCTATATGAATATTGAAATATATATTGAAAATTCAGAGAAAGAAAAATGCTCTGCTTTTAGTGCAGTGTTGTTGTGTGAATGTACCATCATTTTCCAATTGATATTCATCACTTTAATGTTTTCATTTTAGACCTGATAAAAGTGAAAGAGGAACAAGATCTGAATAAAGTGGAGGAGAAGCATCAAGAAGAAAAAGATGCCACTGGAGAAAAGCACTGCTCCAAACCTGAAAACAGTTGCTCACAAAGCAGCATTCAAATAACAGAAGTCGAAAGGCCTTTCACCTGCTGTGAGTGTGGAAAAACTTTTACTCTTAAAAAATACCTTAACAATCACATGAGCATTCATAATAGAAAAAAGCCTTTCACCTGCTCTGAGTGTGGAAACGCTTTCAAAAAGAAAGGAAGCCTTGACGAACACATGCTGATTGTTCATGATGGAAAAAGGCCTTTTAGCTGCTCTGAGTGTGGAAATACTTTCACACGCAAAAACAGCCTTAAGAATCACATGTTAATTCACGCGGGGAAAAAGCCTTTCACCTGCTCTCAGTGTGGAAACACCTTCAGCCATAGAGGAAACCTTTGGAATCACATGAAAATTCACACTGAGAAGACACCTTTCAGCTGTTCTCAGTGTGGAAAGAGTTATATGCAGAAAAGGACTCTTAATGAGCATATGTTAATTCACACAGCAAAAAAGCAAGTAACCTGTCCTCAGTGTGGGAAGACGTTTATGTGCAAAGGAAGCCTGAAGACTCACATGTTAATTCATACTGGAATAAAGCCTTTTATCTGCTCTCAGTGCGGGAAGAGTTTCACATATAAAGAAAGCCTTCAGAATCATTTGCTAACTCACACTTTAGAAAAGCCTTTCAGCTGCTCCCAATGTGGAAAGTCTTATTCACATGGAGGAAGTCTGAAGACTCACATGTTTATTCATGCTGGAATAAAACCTTTCAGCTGCTCTCAGTGCGGAAAGTCTTTTTCACACAGAGGAAGCCTACGGAGTCATGTGTTAATTCACACTGGAATAAAACCTTTCAGCTGCTCTCAGTGTGGAAAGTGTTTCACTGAGAAAAAACAACTTAATGTGCATGCGCGTATTCACACTTCAGAAAAGTCTTTCACCTTAGTGTAGAATCACTTTGACCTGTAAAGGAAGCTTTGAGAGTCACATGTTAATTCACCCTGGGGAAAAAGCTGTTTACTTGAGTTTGGAAAGTGTTTCCTTGTAAACAAGATTTTAATAATTATATGAGAATTCACATTAAAACTAATGATTTTAGTATCTTTAATTTACTTGATGTATGCAGTATTAATTTTGGCAACAACGTTTGATTTTGATTTAGTCAGAGCCATTTGAAAAATGTCTACTTGTAGTCGACTACATATAAGATTTTAGCTGACTAAATTTAATTTACAGTAAATTTAGTCAACTAAGATCTAATGAGTTTAGGTAAATTGTTTAGTGACATTCAAAATGATTTAATTTGGAGAAAGGTATGGAGAACTTCTGGGGTTACTTCTGTTTTTCATCTGTAAATCTGTTAATATGAATGAACACACAATATGGACAGATTTAACTGCTGTGACATATTATGCCTTTTCTGGAAATTAAATTAAACTACTTCTGAAAGAAACAAGACCATGGTCTTCTTTTCAATTAATGGTATATGCATTGTTTATAACAGTATATGTAACTCTGGTGGCAGAACCCAGAAAACAAATTGAACCAATTTTTCACTAAGTATTTAGGCACCAGACAGGAGTAAACCTGTCAATATTGAAACAAACCCAAATCCACCAAAGTAAGTTTACACTAAACCATTGGTTTCAAACTCAATTCCTGGAGGTCCACTGCTCTGCACAGTTTAGCTCCAACCCTAATCAAACACACCTGATCCAACTAATCAAGCTCTTCAGGCTAACCAGAAATTTCCAAGCAGGTGTGAGTTGTAGCCGGTTGGAGCTAAACTCTGCAGAGCTGCGGCCCTCCAGGAATTGAGTTTGAGACCACTGCACTACACCAATAATACATAAATAAAAATAAACCTTAGGGCTGTGACGGTGATAGATTGTTACCACCGCGGTGGTTATGGACCAACTCGTCGGTGGTGTGGTGTTTAAAAAAAGAATTATATATATATATATATATATATATATATATATATATATATATATATATATATATACATACACACACACACACATACATACATACATACATACATGTGTATATATATATGTGTGTATGTATATTTTATATATATATATATAAAAACTTATAAAGACTCGAGACTAGACACAACTGGTGCAGGAAATCAAATCAAACTAAACAAGAACAGGAAGGTGACCATATAAGGGAAACAGGAACTAAGAGCGATATATCGATATTATTGGACGATATGAGCATGTCGCAGATATATCGATATCGGCAAATATGCCGACAATATTAACTTATTTTTTACAGAACGTAGACCTTTTCCTGAGTAAACGGTGAGTGCCGCCATTACACAAGATTATCCGAAATGTGTCCAGCAGAGCGCGCTCAATTGTTTGTTACTAGCAACCCATGTTGCTGTAGTATAGAGATGCGCATATAAACTCAAACGTCACCTGAGTCCGCTGCTTCAGATTACCCACCCGCCCGCATCTATATTTGATCGTCACATTAAACTGATTCTAATTTTCAGTTTTGCATTATGACATGATGAATGGATGGGTATATTTTTAACAACAGATGTCAGAGCTGATCCGCGCATCATTTCACATGTGGTATCCAGAGTTGATATCAGCCACATCGTGTCCTATAACTTAGTAATCAATAATAATTATTACCATACCAGTCTGAGCGCCTTCTCCTCGCTCTCGCGTATGAACACGCAACATCTGGGATGGAGGAGTGGACGGAGCGAGAGCGGGCACGGGCGCATCAGACGCAATCATCAAACACATTTCTAAGGAAGCCGGCGCTACAATCCTGACTGCATCACTGTCCTGCACTTACTGAGTGTCATTAGGGAATATTTGCATTTATTAATATGCGATTGAATTAGCTATTCATGTGAGGGACTGTCATGATGTTGGCAGGACACTACTGAATGATGCGCATCAGCCGACTGATAAAGAAGTACGCAATATGCGTGCGCATACCCTGCAGTACACCACTGCCAAAAAAGTAAATAAACAACGTCCCCATCTAAAACTGATCTTATCATAATCGTTTGCTACAATAGAAAACGCAGACAAAAGCACGAAATCCAATCATAAGGGAATTTACAGTATGACGCGGATTTTCGCGCAGTCTGTCTTATTTTTGATGAATTAAAAAAAAAAGGTCAGTACACTTAAATCAAATCGCAATATAGACTAGTGTCTTTGAATATTAAACTGCGAAACAAGACTATTTAAATACATATCCTCATGTTCTGTGTGTTCATTTGATTACATAGTATGGATGTATACTGTGTGTCGTGAGCATTCACTCAGTATCATCATCTCATTTTTGACTGAGCTGGTTTTGCATCAGAGCTCTTCATATATATTCTGTGTATGTTTATACAAAAAACCCATATCGGTTGGGCTCTAGAGAAAACATGGAACAAGATCTCACAACACTGACATTGTTTGGATAGACATAAAATATAAACAAATCTGTTTTTAGCCCTAGATTTGTCACTGTCCATCTCTGTTACCACTGTCTGATAGAGTGGGTGAGCAGTATAGTACACTGATTTCATTTTATTAATGCTACATTAAAATGTAAATTGACAGATATATTACCTGCTGCAATTATTAAAACATTGTTTGAATCATATATTGACGCTTTGCCAGGTCTTCTTTGGCATCAAGGTACCCCTTTAGCATAATTTTTTGATGCCCAGGGTCCTCCATTGTGTTGTTTGTCTTAATTTAATGGTTTGCATGCATTTGTAAAAAATATTAATAATTTTGTATTAATGTATACTTTTATTGGAGCACCTAAACCTACCTCTACCCTAAACCTACCCAATTCTGAACAATATAAAACAGGCAAATAAGTACAGGCACAGGAATTTATTGCAAACTGACCATAAACAAGCAGTATAAAAGCATTACAAACAAGTCGTGTTGCATTCCAAGTCTTCTGAAGCCATATGATATCTTTATGCGAATAGAGAGTAAAACATAAGGTTTTAATCGCTGAAAACGACCTGCTCCATTAACGCTCTCACATCTCATTCAATAAATACTCCCAAACATTAGCATGACACAATCAAGTCAAGTCAGCTTTATTTATATAGCGCTTTTTACAATACAAATTGTGTCAAAGCAACTTTACAGTATCAAATGGGAAAGTAATATATCAATAATTCAAAAAGAAACAATTTTAGTTTGAGGAAATTAATCAATAGTTCCAAATTAATAAATTGTTTGTCCCCAATTTAGTTGTTGTCCCCAACTGAGCAAGCCATAGGTGACGGTGGCAAGGAACCAAAACTCCATCTGTGACACTGATGGAGAAAAAAAAACCTTGGGAGAAACCAGGCTCAGTCGGGGGGTCAGTTCTCCTCTGACCAATAAACAAGTACTTTATACTCCCATACAGACCTGTAGAGGGGGTCTATATGTACTGACCCACCATCTGGATACAAACTGGATCAAGGGAAACTGCAGTGGAAACAGAAAAACTGTTCAGGATTCATACTGGATCTGACCTCGGAATAAGCAGGAGACAGACAATATTAGCATAGATTCCATTTTTCTTGCATCAGATGTTATGGGAAGTGTTCCCGGTTCTGGATGACCCAATTAATGCAGCCTAACAATCCTTTAACAGATTTGAATATTAGAAAAATTTAAATGTGTTATGTGTAGGCCAGGTTAAAGAGATGGGTCTTTAAACTGACTGAGTGTGTCTGCCTCCCGAACAGAATTAGGTTTTCGAACAGATTGTTCCAGAGTTTCGGTGCCAAGTAAGAAAATGATCTGCCACCCGCAGTTGATTTTGATATTCTGGGTATTATCAGATTGCCAGAGTGTTGAGAACGCAGCGGGCGTGGGGGACTATAATGTGATAAGAGCTCCCTCAAGTACTGAGGAGCTAAACCATTGAGGGCTTTATAAGTTATTAGCAAGATTTTAAAATCAATACAATGTTTAATAGGAAGCCAGTGCAGTGTTGACAGAACCGGGCTAATATGCTCATACTTTTTGGTTCTAGTAAGAACTCTAGCTGCTGCATTTTGGACCAGCTGGAGTTTGTTTATTAAGCGTGCAGAACAACCACCCAATAAAGCATTACAATAATCTATCCTGGAGGTCATGAAGGCATGAATTAATATTTCTGCATTTGACTTTGAGAGCATAGGTCGTAATTTCGCTATGATTTTAAGATGGAAAAATGCTGTTTTGCAAATGCTAGAAATGTGGATTTCGAAGGAAAGATTGCTATCAAATAACACACCGAGGTTCCTGACTGATGATGAAATTACAGAGCAGCCATCAAGTATTATACTGTGTTTTAAGTTATTATTTCCTGAGGTTTTTGGCTCAATAATTGACAACTCTTGTTTTTTTAGAATTTAGCAGTAAGAAATTTCTTGTCATCCAGTTTTTAATATCAACTATGCATTCCATTAGTTTTTCAACTTGTGTTTCGCCAGGCCTTGAAGAAATACAGAGCTGAGTATCATCAGCGTAACAGTGAAAGTTAACACCGTGTTTCCTGATGATATCTCCTAAGGGTAACATATAAAGCGGAAAAAGTAATGGTCCTAGTACTGAGCCTTGAGGTACTCCATACTGAACTTGCGATCGATACAATACCTCTTCATTTATTGCTACAAAATGATAGTGGTCAGATAAGTATGATTTAAACCATTCTAATGCACTTCCGCTAATGCCAACATGATTTTCGAGTCTATTCAAAAGAATGTTGTGGTCAATAGTATCGAACACAGCACTAAGATCCAGTAGCACTAAAAGAGAGATACAACCACGGTCGGATGAGCAGGTCATTTGTTACTCTTAGAGTGGTTTCAGTACTGCGATAAGGTCGAAATCCTGACTGGAAATCCTCACATATATTATTTCCGTCACAATCAGTCACAAGACACACAAGAGCCAATAGAATTTCACAACCAAGGCTGATGTAAAAGGCTTCTTCTGGCAGCATTTTTTTTAATTTGTGCACGGACTGCTGCAAACAGGGTGAGCTTAACATGGATGGAGATGGCGATAGCGTCTGTTCCTCTCACAAATCAAACGTTTTGCCTCTGAGGACTTGCAATATTCATATTTTTTAAATAAATTGTGACTGTAGTTGTAGCTGCCTGTTATATCTGTTTTTTTAACAAATGGTTGGTAACAAATGGTACCACGATATATGCAATAATGGCAAAGTCATTACCCAATATATAACTGAATCAAGATGATACAATTCCCAGTGCCTTTCGCGTCAGCTTATTGACGCCAAGGGTTTCTTATTTAAGGCAGTGGAGGACCCTGCACATTTTTTGTTTTTTACAAGCTAAATGACAGTATATCTTGCTTCTGTGTTCCTAAATACATCATAAGTGGAAGAATAATCATTTTAAAGCAGTGAATAAAAAGGTTAAGCACAATTATATCATGAAGCAAAAATCAATACAAAAAACATTGTGACATTGTTCTTTGGGGAGGATCTCCATCTTTGAGTTGAATTTGCTGGTTTTGAAGATGAACTTCATACACTCTGAAATCTTCAGATAATGTTTCTTTGTTACATTGCTTTCTTTGTTATTTTATTGCTTGATGCATTATTGTGTCACATTTGGTGAGGACGAGACATCAGAGCTGAAAGTACTGCCTCTGAAGATGATCTACTTACTGTGATTGTTTTTTGTATGTCTGCGTAGAGCAGATGAACGTTTGAAACACTTCCCACATGCAGTGCAGTGAAACGGTTTCTCTCCAGTGTGGACGCTCTCGTGTCTTTTCACGTCTCCTGACTGAATGAATGTCTTGTCGCAGTGTGAACACTTGTACGGTCTCTCTCCAGTGTGAATCCTCTCATGTGTTTTCAGATTTCCTGTAGTAATGAATCTCTTGTCGCAGTGTGAACACTTGTACGGTTTTTCTTCAGCGTGAATCCTCTGGTGCAGTTTTAAACAGTATGCTGAAGTAAAAGTCTTTTCACACACAATGCACATGTACTCTCTCACACCGGTATGTATTTTCTGATGTTCTTTCAAATGTTGTAGACGTGAATAACTTTTTCCACACAAATGACACGGATGTGGCTTCTCTTTTGAATGAACTGTCATGTGCTGTTCCAGGTGTTGAGAACTCAAAAACATTTTGCCACATTGATCGCATGCATACAGTTTCTCTCTAGTGTGAGCATTTCTGTGTGTTTTAAGATGCGATAATTGTGTGAAACACTTCCCACATTGATCACAAGTAAACGGTTTCTCTCCAGTATGAACTCTAATGTGTGCTGTAAGCAGTCCTTTTAGTGTGAAACTCTTCCCGCACTGATCACACTTGTACGGTTTTTCTCCAGTGTGGATCCTCTCATGTGTTTTCAGATGTGTTGACCAATTGAATCTCTTGTCACAGTATGAACACTTGTGAGGTTTCTCTCCAGTGTGAATGTTCATGTGTCGCTCAAGATTTTGTTTGCTTGAGACGCTCTTTCCACACTGAGTGCAGGTGAAAGATTTCTTGCTTCTTCTTTTCTTTAAATCTTTTTGTTTGGTTTGAGAGCAACTAGGTTTTTCTCCAGGTTTGACATGACTTTTCTCCTCAACTTCATTCAATTCTTCATTCTCGTCCATTTCTTTAATCAACTCTAAATAAAAGTAAAAATGGTTCATTTTCAGTAAATCATAAAAAGCAGAGAAGTGTGGGCATAAAAATGAACTCTAATATAACAATATGAAGTAGACAATTCAATACAATGTTTATGAATTAGTATAATTCAATTCAATTTATTTATTTATACAGGGACAATGCAAAACAAAAACGCTCTGCCAGAGTTAGCTATAAAGCGAATCTGCATCTGCAGTCCCTGAGCAGGATGTTGTTACAAAGTTACAAAAATTCACTCACAAACAATATAACATATAACAACACATTTGATATCACATCACACTCCATTAATTAAAAATAAATTAATTAATTAAATCAATGATCACATGTTCGATTTTCCTTAAAATCCTCATGAAATCAAAATTTACTGTATTATTTTTGCTAGCTCACATTGCTCTTTTTGAGGTAATGAATTCATCCGTGCAAGTCAATCCGCAAAAAAAATTAGTTTGCCTTCGTAATCTTTAATCCAAATCTGAGAATGCTCCTCCCCTCTGAAACGACGGGATTTCTCTGATGACGTCAGCCTGACCATAGGCAAGAGCCTAAGCACGCCCCTCCAATTGTCAGTGACGCCCCGTCAGCTTTTACAGCGCGTGGAGGAAAAACTGGGTAACTAACAGAAATGGTGAGGAGGTGCGTGATCCGGTTCTCCCGAAACCCTGTTTTCAATTCCCAAAACACATTGGTTGCGGTCACAATGGCTCAATTTTTGTATTTCGAGAAAGGTGGAATAACAGAGAAGTCGCGGTTGTGTTCGACGCACTTCACAAGAGAATGCTTCAAGAAGTTTAACCAACACGAAATGGGGTTTGTGAAATATCTGTCATTAACAGATACGGCTGTCCCATCAGTCTACACCGTTGCCTCCTCACCAGGGCCGTCGCCAGAAAATCTTCAATGGGGGGCATTTCGTTTTCATATAGAAGCTATAAAAATTATAGTATAAATATTTATATATACAGATCATACAATAAATCACAATTTATAATTCCATTCGTTATAAACAACATGTAGTATAAGTCTAACCAAAACGATTTTAAGAAAAAGACCAAATAAAATATAAAACAAATTATAATGGCATTCGTTATAAACAACATAAGTCTAAACTAAACGAATTTAAGAAAGAGACAAATTCTAAAATAAAACACAAATTATAACTGAATTCGTTATGAACAACATACACAAGTCTTACCAAAACGAATTTAAAGTGAAACTGAAACATCTCTCATTGGGCACAAAAAAAGTATTTCCCACAAGAGGCACCGGCGCAATCGCTTAGAATTTTTTTCTAATAGGAAAACAACGGAAACAACTTAAAATGCTATGCCATTTTTGGTCATATAGATATAACACATTGAAACGCGGTCATGTTGGCTCATTTTCGGAGTCTGTTGTGGAACAGATTTGAGAGTTAATTATTACGAAGCACATTGAGACTTTGTTCAAGCATTTTTGAGATTGACAAAACCAGCATTTCAGATGCTGTGCAAAGAGATCGGTTCATTGGTTAGTCCAGTTATGCTTTCCCATCACAAAGTCACATGTATTTTTAATGCGCACTGTAGTTTGTGCACGTTTTCTTGCCGGATAAGAATTTAACCTTGCGCGCGTACATTTTAGAATTTATGCACATCTCGGCATTTCCAGTAAGCGTTTTTATGCAATATAGCAAAATGTGCATTAAAAACAGGTGGATGGAAACACCGAGTTATTAGCTTCATATTACACATTAGTTGTTTTTTTTTTAAAGGTAATTACAACCTACCAAGCAATATTTTCAAACGTTAAACATAATACAGGGCTGCCAGCGGAAATTCTGTAATAGTAAGCACAATGAACTTGTGTTCAAATCTGCCTCCATTTCTGAATGAAATGCCTACTTTACTACATCCAATCAGTCTGCGGTAGAAAAACAAACAAACCACGCCCTCTTCTTTCCTCATTCAATATTCCATTTCTCTCGGAAGTAAGTCAGAATACGGAAGTAAAATCGGTCGCAAACTTCCGGTTCACGCGGACTTTAAGCCATACATTAAGCATAGTTTTAAAAGTACTAAATGTTGTACATGGTCTTATATTAACAGGTATTGAATTCCACCTTTCTGCTGCTATAACTGAAAAAACTGATCGAAAACAGTTTTCTTAAATTTAGTTGAACAATCACCTCTAACTGATGACCTAGTCTGCCTGATATTATCCTTGCAGAAAGTCACACATTGTTTAAGAGGTGGTGGTGCAAGATCATGAATTAATTTATACATCAAACACACATCAATAAAGAATAAAAAATTATCAAATGTCAATAACTTATAATTTTGAATACTATTACAGTGATGATAATTCCTAGGCTTTTTTCCTTGGTTTGTAAATGGTATATAATGGTTTTAATGTAGTTATACTTGTATGAGACCAACTTGTAGCACAATAAGATAGATGTGGGAGGATCATTGTATGCATATAGAGTTTAGCAGCAGCCACAGGTAATTGATGCCTGATATTCCTAAAAATGGTCAAGCTTGCTCTAGTACTTTTAGATACCTTTTTTATAAGTTTTTTTAATTATTATTTAAATTAGAGTCCATAAGCATACCCAAGTATTTAAAATGCTCAACAATATTTATTGTCTCTCCTTTAGCTAAAATATCTGGACAATGTTCATCAACTTTCTTGATTCAAAATTGGTCCAAGAATTGACCCCTGAGGGACTCCAACATTACAATCAAGAAATGGCTGATCTTCAAACTATTATTTTTAAAACATTATAGGCAAAAATACATGTAGGAATTCAATGGTGCAATTGACACTGTTCATTTAATTTTCACATTGGCAGGATTTGATATTTTATAACAGGTGAATTTATAATTTCAAAATACAAGTTAAAATTAATGACTAATAAGTCAATAAGTGCTCCTCGGCTGCCATCTACTGGTCATTTGATGTATTGGTTATCTAATTAAATAACATTTAAATGGGACTATTTTAGAGCTTTATATTAATTGTGTTGTCATTGAAAAGTGCTTGAATTTTCTCTCTCAAAAGGTTGTACAAACCCTGAAATTAACGAGGTAAATTGCTGCTCCATCTATATAATTCAGCTGATTGTTTTGCTCTAAAAACTGTTTCTATCACAACAAACTAAATCTAAAACTACATGAAACTTTATAACTGCCAGTAATATTAAAGCTTTGTAGGCTTAAATGTACCACAAACAGTCATTAAAGTTGAATGAAGAATTAACACTAACCTCCTTGTTCCTCCTGTTTTATTCTCCAGGTTTCTGGTTCCTCGTGTTTTATTTTCCAGGTATCTGGTTCCTCCTGTTTTATTTTCCAGGTTTCTGGTTCCTCGTGTTTTATTTTCCATGGTTCTGGTTCACTCGTGTGCTCCTCACTCTCCTCTTTAACAAACACCATCTTCACAGCAGCAGATCTCAGTTCAGCTGACACTCCTCCAGATATTCCTGCATGCTTCAAAACGTAGTCACGACTGAGGATGATAATATTACAGGCATTTTACTGCCCTGATTGAAAACAGTAACACTGTAACAGCGTCAAGATAAAACAACAGAGAGCACGATGAAACTATTCTTCTTCCTCTGAGGTTTAATGGTGATTTGCAAACAAACGTATGTGTTTTAGCGCCACTCGCTGGACTGGAGTGTGAAGCTTCGAGAGGAGGGAAATAATACTGGGAAAATTACTTAGTGCGTGGCACTTATTACATATAACCACAGAAAATAATTATGGCGATAAAAGATACTGATTTAAGATGAGGAGGTTTTAAAATCTTACCAGTTTGCAGAGCTGGGTGATTACATGTAATCTGGATTACGTAATCAGATTCCAAAAATGAAGTATTTGTGAGTAAGTTACATTTTAAAATACTCGTAATCAGACTATAGTTACTTTTTCATGGATTACATGATTACATATTATTCACACAATAGCAATAAATTATTCATAATTAATTTATTCCCCCTAATTTCTTTTTCATTTTTACATTTTCCTTGCTAACATAGCCGATTATATTCTGAAAGTCCAGTTTTGTGGACATTCACACATAGACTAGTGATTAGTCAGGTGGAGACACAGCATTTGACCACTGGATTTACAAAAGAGTTTCAACATTGCATCAGCTACTGATGAACAGATAAATTTTTATTTG
Source organism: Cirrhinus molitorella (assembly GCA_033026305.1). NCBI lineage: Eukaryota > Metazoa > Chordata > Actinopteri > Cypriniformes > Cyprinidae > Cirrhinus > Cirrhinus molitorella. The sequence goes on from CM065117.1 coordinate 56,419,013, forward strand.
AATTATCACTCTGTAGGTTTTTTTAACCATGTATTATTGTGTTTTTGGAAGGCTTTTGCCTTTCATACTCATTTAAATGCAACGTTATTTCTTATTTATATGCAATGCAGGCATTCCCAAACTTTTTGTCATCTAAACAGTAGTTTTTGAGATTTCAGAATTCCTCCATTCATTAAGATAGGACTTGGTCTTGCATGAGCTGTCAGAGGCGTTGCAGATATGGCCACCAAGTAAAGAGAAAATGACTTTGTTTTAAAATGATTTATTTTCAATTTTCAGTTTTTAATGATTTAATTACTTGTTAGCTTTTCATTAAACCCACAAACCCTCTGCAGTTCCTGTTTGAACCCTAGTTTGGGAAACCTTGATGTAATAAAATGTTTAATGCACCTCATGTTGTAATTACAATGAATGGAACATTTCTTAAGCTTTGCATTTTTTTTTTTTTACATCATTATGCTACAAGATAATCCTATTTAAATCAATGTGATAAACGAGTCAAGTCAAAAGTAATCTAAAAGTAATTTGATTAGATTACCTAAAATATGTAATGTAACTGATTACATTACTGACTACAATTTTTGTCATGTAATCTGGAATCAGTAACTGATTACAAAGTAATCTACCCAGCTCTGCCAGTTTGTTAGTTATTTTATAATCCATTAGAGTGTACAAAACAGTCGTCCCAAAACAGCGTATAAAGCCAGAGAGGGAGTCCGCGATACCAGGATGACATAATGAATTAAATAATTGTACTCAAATGCGCAAAATTTCCAGAAGTAAAATGTTCCCAGCAAGCGAACAGCGCCGACTGCAGGCAGTTAGCCGGATGAGCCCGTGTTAGGTTTTACCGGTTGTTATCTGGGAATATCAAACCTTGAAATGTGGCGACTGACCAATCAGAATTGAGTATTCCACGAAGCTGTGTAATAATTGTACATATCATAGGTACATATTGTAATTACACTGTTTGAATGAGCCATATAGGATAAATAACATGTACAAACATCCCAGCAAGAAATTTTCTTTTGGATGACTATTTGTATTGAGGTATATGGTATAGGCTATTTCTATTGGTGGATTATTGAAAATGTAAAAAATTGTGTCCGTTATTTCCCGCTCTGCTCCCTCTTTACAACAGCCTTTGCCCAGACACACTATTATTCAGGTAAGTGCATTTTTGGTGTTTTAATGTGTTTGTAATGGTACAATTATTCTTACAGAGAAAATTTGTTTGGTTTGGTGTTTCGCCGCCTTGGAATTATAAGGTTTCTTGTCTGCTTTCTGAGTGATGTGGATATATTGAGCTTTAAAGTTTTTGCATTCCATATAGCAAAAATTATATAGATAGCAGTTCTCTTTCATGCATGAAGACCCTAAATGTATTATAATTGTTCAATAAAAACATTCTCTTAAATTTGTAAACTGGGATTTTTGGAACCGATGCAGATAGAACCTTCTAAATCTAAAAAGTTATTACCCGCTTGGGGTCATAACCCATATAGCACACATACACCTCGGAAATCTCTATTTGACATCTGCATTTACATCTGCAAGACGTCTATTGGATGTTTCCAGTTATATGTCATATAGACGTCTGTTAGATGTCTTTAACATATTTCTGATTTACAGTGGATGTAAAACTGACATCTTACAGATGTCTGCCAGACGTTTGTACACAGGAGATGCTTTCCAGATCAAGAGATCTCTAACAGACATCTTACAGATGTACATGTGCTAACTGGGAAGGTTCTTTCTTGCAAATCAATTGAAGCATTAATTTTCAAGAAATACAAAATTACAGAGTTGTTATGATGCTCTGTTTGGGTGCCCTTGGTCTAGGTAAGATGGATGTTGGTGCAAGGCTTCTCATGTGTTTGCTTGATCATCTTAGATCTATTGTAACTTCAGGCTGTGTATGTGATTTTGTGTAATGAAGAGTGTATGAACACTGATCAAACACAAGCTGAGACACCTCTGAGAATGGAACCAGTTTGTAATGAAACAGTTTGGAACATGTCTGAAAGTCATAAAAAACTGTACTCTTCATCTGTATGATTTCATATGGGTTGTTTCTGTTCACCTTCAGTATGCAAGATAGACAGTAGCCTCATTAATTAAAATGGAAGTTTGTGAGATCACAAAGACAAGTAATAGTTTTTTAAAGGGAGTTTGCAAATGTGAAATGCCGATTGCCACCGAGTCAAGTCTGCCGGCCATCCCATCACTGCTCCCCTTCGAGTCAGGTCCACCTATCTCACATATAGCAAGACGACTATCACTTATCTGGCAAGCCCGACTGTCTCTCATATGGCAGACCTGCCAGCAATGCCATCATCCACCCTATTGGTCTCAGCTCTGTCAAGCCCGCCATTATTATTATTATTTTTTAACTTTTGTAATGTCATGTAACCTTCTGTATAGCTCCATACAGAGGCTTTTGGATTCCTATTGTTTTGTTTAGACAGCTTCTTTATTATATTAGGTTTTGCATTTAGAAAAATATTTAGACATTCTAAAATAATACTTTTTTTTTTTTTTTTTTTTGTAGAAATTATTGGTTAGATAAATATCAAGTTTTGTATTATGATTCCGCATATAGCTTTCAAACCATACCTGTCAGCTCTCTACTCTGATCCCACTAGACATCTCATCATTTTTAAAACTTTTTTTTTTTTTACATTTATTTACAATACTAACAATGTGAACATTCCATATGAGCTTAAAATCAAAACACACTCCTAAAAATATAAATAAATGTCATATAAACAAAGATTGACCTCTGCTCCAATTTTCTTCCTTGTAAAGAAAAGCCTTTTTGTCTTTTTAACAGAAAACTTAAATTCCTATTCCAAGGACCACTGCTTCACTCTTTTGATTCCTGCAACTGTTTCACAATATATTTAACATTCCTATATCTTGCCCTATATTATTATATACATCATCAATCTTTATTGAAAACAACAAATGACTAATAATGCTTCCTTGTGGTGTTCCAATATCCACTAAAAAACTTGCTGAAAAAGTTTTTGAAAGCTTCCCACCTATATTCTGTCAACAATTACCCAAGAGTGACCCCTACTGGACACACACCATGACAATTGGACAAAAATGGCTCTTTCAGTGTCAAATGTGACCATAAATTCAATATGAAAATATTAAATTATTCCAAAAAATTGAATTTCTGTCTGTTTTTCTTGCTAGCTGTTAGCCCAATATCATGTATAAATTCCATATTTTACATTTTTAAACTTTGAAAGGCACTCAAATAAGTATTCTGCACATATTCGAAGACCAAAAAGGATGTTTGGAAATTGTGAATTTATATTTCTGCATATGGTACTTGACATAAAAACATGTTACAACATGATGTATGTGGGAAAGATTATTCAAATATTAAGGAAAAAAAATCTGTAAATATGTTGTATGGTAATTAACAGACATGGCACATCATCAGTTAAAATTAAATATTTCAACATGTAAAATGCTACTTGTAGATACATGGTAGGGGCTCATTTTGCTTTAATTGCTGCCTCAATTCGGTGTGACATGGAGGTGATCAGAAGGTGGTATGGATGCCCAGGTTTCTTTGACAGTCAAAAAAAGACAGTGGATCAACACCAGCAGATGACATTGCACCTCAAATCATCACAGATTGTGGAAATTTAACACTGGACTTCAAGCAACTTGGGCTATGAGCTTCTCCACCCTTCCTCTCCTTAGCCTAGGTAAGATGCCTCTGACAATGTCTGTGTTTCAGGAGTGGCTTAACAAGAGGAACATGACAACTGTAGCCAAATTCCTTGACACATCTGTGTGTGGTGGCTCTTGATGCCTTGACCCCAGCCTCAGTCCATTCCTTGTGAATTTCACCCAAATTCTTGAATCAATTTTGCTTGACGAGCCTCTCAACACTGCGGTTCTCTCAGATGGTTGGGCATCTTTTTCTTCCACACTTTTTCCTTCCCCTCATCTTTCTGTTAACATGCTTGGATACAGCACTCTGTGAACAGCCAGCTTCTTTGGCAACAAATGTTTGTGGCTTACCCTCCTTGTGAAGGGTGTCAATGATTGTCTTCTGGACAACTGTCAGATCAGCAGTCTTCCCCATGATTGTGTAGCCTGAACCAAACTGAGACCATTTTGAAGGCTCAGGAAACATTTGTAGGTGTTTTGAGTTGATTAGCTGATTGGCATTGGTATTCAAATTTGTTGAGATTGGTGGGTTTTTGTTAAATGTGAACCAAAATCATCACAATTAAAAGAACCAAAGACTTAAACTCCTTCAGTCTGTGTGCATTGAACTTATGTAATGCACAAGTTTGACAATTTGAGTTTAATTACTGAAATAAATGAATTTTTCCACAATATTCTAATTTATTGAGATGCACCTCTATATGTATATGAAACAAATATCATTGAAATCTGTATGCAAACATCTATACTATCCATTGAGATGAAGATAAATCTTGGTAATTTGGGCTGTTATTAGTAGAGAGTATTTTATTCTAATGCCTCATTACTATTTCCTCTTGATGCTGCAAATCCTTCCTCCCTGCAAAATAATTCAACAAAAGCATTTACTGAGCTCTCATGAGTAAAGAGTTTATTCCAGATCAATGTGAATCATCTCAAAAACTCACCAGCTCTTCTTGCACAGATGATCTGAAGAAGAATCACAGTAGGAACAGCAAATGTTGCAAACTCAACAATAATCACAATCACTGCAGGAAAGATGATAGACACAATCAAGAGAACATAAAACAGACTCAATCTGTGAAACTAGGAATGAAATCAAAGGTATACAACATTGAAAATTTTTGACAACGCACAGCAGATTGGCCATTTCAGCATTCATGAACTGCATGTAAAGACATGTCTTACCTCTGAATAATGCAGTCCTACTGACTTGATCTGTGATAATGGACATATAAACCAAACATCATCATCATCACATCATACTTCAGCTTCACATCACAGCAATGATAAATTAACTTTTACTACATACTTGATCATTACATTATACGCAGTTTCATCATAACCATTTACAGTTGATGGAAAAGAGAGGTTTACAAGAGAGGTTTATTTATTTATTTTTTTACACTACACTGTAAAAAAAAATCTGTGACTTTGTAAATATCACAAAAATAAAACCTTGCATTAATTTAATGGCCCTCTTCGTTTAGGAGTCACACTTACCTTGTTCGTGGTCAAAAGTGACCGAAGCCTTAAAATTTAACTTTTCTTTTTTTTCAGGAAGATCAATGCAATACATTTTTGTTCAATAATTTTTTTTTGATTATTATTTAGAATTTTGAGGAGATTTAATGATATTATGCAATATTTATACAATTTTAATAAGCTATTTTTTCCATTGGAATTAATATATATTTTTGTATTTAATTATTTTTATATTATTTTTCAATAAATACAACATTTCATATTAAAATTTAGTAAAATTATTTAAAAGACATTTTTTTGAACTAAAAATTATGCCATTGGTGGCATTGAAAAATTAAAAACTTGTGTAATGTTATGTAAGCTCCTATATAGCTCCCTATATATTATATACAGAGGCTTTTGGATTCCCATTGCTTCATTGTAGATAGTTTCTTAATTTTATTAGGTTTTGCATTTAGAAATATATTTAGACATTTTAAAAGACTACTTTTTTCAACTTTTAGATATTTTTGGTTAGATAAATATCAAGTTTTGAATTATAATTACAACCAGAAACCAGGGCTGTTGGAGTCTTAGCAGTTCATCTCTTTTCTCTCTGTGCATGTGAAAGTGAGAGAGAGAGAGAGAGAGAGAGAGACAGACTTGTTTGTATTTTTTTCCTGTATTCATTTTATTATACACATACTCAAAATTTGCTCTGTTGCAGTGTTACCCATTCATTTCAACGGGTCTCTCTCTCTCTCTCTCTTTCTCTCTCTCTCTCTCTCTCTCTCTCTCTCTCTCTCTCTCTCTCTCTCTCTCTCTGTGTGTGTGTGTGTGTGTGTGTGTGTGTGTGTGTAGGTGGATGTCAATTTTGCACTGTTGATATTTTAGAGTATCACCCCTTGATTGCTGTTCACTTTTTTTCTGCACAGTGGCTGATTTGTAGTTTGTACCACAAAAAGATTCTCTAAGTTTTTGTATTTTTTTGGATTTCCCATTCATTTCCTATGTCGGTCATTTTTGACCGCGAACAAGGCAAGTGTGATTATTTTTTTTTTGACCCTTTAAAATGCCTGAATCATGTCGATGATTTTTTTTTTGTGTGTTCACATTGCTAATGTAACAAAAGTCACCAAGTGTCATCTCATTCCGATGAAGCTACGATTTTTTTAATTTTTAAATATAAAAATTTTCGGTCAAAAGTGACCGAAGAGGGCCAGAGGGTTAATAAAATCTCTGAATAGCATTAAAGAGATTATTTGAGTTTGGCTGTAACAAAACGAATGAGTAAAATATCCCAGAGTTTATTTTATCTCAAATGTACTTGTTCTACTTAAGAATGTTTTGAAATGAAATATTGGCTGTGCTTTTGGGTACACAGTAAGCACCTAGTATTACACAAGATAAAGGGGAGAAACAACGAAATGGGAAAAAATAAAAATAAATGAATGCCACTGAGATTTTTTCACAAATCAGGTGCTATCTAAAACAATTAATATTTTAACACTTTTTTTGTGCAACGTGAAGAACAACTATTTTCTACTACAGGTTTGACACTCCAACAGCAAAACCAACCAACCAAACCCCCACCCCCAAACAAAAAAAACAACAACAAAATAAATTCCTACTAAATTTTTTTTATTTTTTTATATTTTTAATATAAAAATAGTAACTTTTTTAATATAGCCAGTTATACTAAGCAGATTCCAGATTTCATGTCTGTTTTCTTCTATTGTTAAAGAGAGGAGCTTGATCTTAGGTCGCTCTACCACCAAACCACAAGCTCCACCCTTCAGAAACCACAAAATGTAACATAACACAAACTCTTCAAAAGTCCAGAAAAACATTTGAGCATTAAACACAATCAGGTCTTTCCCTTTACTCAAAAATGTAAAATATAACACTTAATTTTCATCACTTTATTTCATTGAAACAACTCTTGCAATTTAACTTAAGTGATTGTGAGGATTTGTTAAATAAAATGGACAAAAGAGGATTCAGTAAAACTGAAATGGTAATATATATATATATAATGAATAATAATTTAGCTGTTTGGTATCTGCCATTTTTTGGCTAAAGACTCTAAAGACTTTCTGGAGTTACTAAAGTGGTCTGAGTCGGATATGAGATATTTTGGTGTCATAAAACATAAAGCATTTGGGTGTTTTACTTGTCCTTGTGTGTTTTTTTTTTTTTTTTTTTTTCTACGAAGATCTGGCCACACTGATACTTCACTGCAGGGCTCGTGAAGGCTCTTTCTTGCATCTCACGTACACACTGCATATCATTTCTGTTAATGCAGTTGTCATTACCTGCATTTTTATTATAACCTTTATCATTTATTAACCATGTAGAGTACATTTATGAAGGATGGATGCACTTTTTTGAGCTTCAAACTCATTGCAGTTATTCACTGCCATTATTAAGCCTACAAAAGCCAGAATGTTTATTAATATAACTCTGATTGTGTTCATCTGAAAGAAGATACACCGATGATGGCTTGAAGGTGAGTAAATCATGGGGTAATTTTTATTTTTGGGTGAACTATCCCTTTAATACTAACTCTTTCTGTTTATAAAAAAAAAATAAATAAATAACTGTCTACTGTGTTAGACTAACTGCTATGTCTACTTAGACTAACTGTATGTTGCTTTGGATAAAATGTCATTGTAAATGTATGAAGGTATTGTAACAGAGGGTCAAAGGTGTAGGGATCCATATTCAGCTTTATTTATAGAATCACAGGGTACAGCAGGCAGACAACAAACAGAAGTAACAAACAGGCTAGGCTAGAGAGAGGTTAGAGTCCATGCAATGGTTGAGGCGGGCAGCTAGCAAGCAAAAGGATAGTTCAAAGACAGGCGTGTGTCAGTAGGCAGGCAGATAACAGTCAGGAAGGGAAACAAACAAGATCGGCAACCAGGAAAAACAAACACGGGAATATAAACACTCAGAAATGTCTGCTAGGCAAAACAAGACTTTGCAACTAACAGAATGCAATGAGTGTCTATTTATAGTCCAGGGGTGATGAGGTAAGATGGCCGACACCTGGGCAGGAAGTCAGCTGGGAAGGGGGTTATGGAGTCTGTGAAAGAGTTCAGGGTTTCAGTGATGGCTCCCTCTGGTGGTGAAAGGGGGGAGCTGTAGGGGCATGATTCCTGACAGGTATACAGCAATGGACTACTTGCACTGAGCCTTGTGACACACTTCCATTTTGAAATGTTATGGCTCAGTTATTTCCGGTTCTGTACATTTTCAGTGTGCTATAATGGTCTAGTTGACTTAAACGCCTAATAAAATGAGAAATCGGGGGATGATTTTCAAAATCCAGTAATTTTCGGAGACTGGAGAAGACGTTCTGATGATTACTGTGTACATAATTTTCCAAACTCAATGGAACATGAAGATTTAATCCAATATTAACTAATCTAAAGCCACTGCTGGCTTTCACCACAGGGTGTCAGTGCGCTACACTAGTGGCTTAATCGTGACTCTGCAGTGTTTGTGAGATCTCTGATTAATAAGATCATAATGAACCTTTATTTATCTGTATTAAATATGTTTAGTCACTACTGTGTCATATTCTGTCATCATTTCACTGTATGTAGCCTAATACAAAAATATGAATATTCAAAGTAGTCGCACTGTTAACATGTTAAAAATTATTGAAATAAAACGTTAAATAAGGCAATTACCGCACATTCATTCAGGCATTTTTAACAGTGAAATAAGCAGTAGGGGCTCGGTATAAGAACAAAACGAACAAATTATGGTTAAATGAAACCAAAAATAGCAACTGAAGTTAAACCATATAACCACAAATTAACTTGGGGTTTACTACAATGACCATAGTTTAACAAAAGGGTATATGTAGTAAAAGTGTTATTGTACAAATGGTAAAAATGGAGAAAACATGACACTTATACTATAGTAATTTTTGTAAGGGTGTTTATCAGTCAAACTCATTTAAAGCTGTGGTATGAAATATGATCAGTAAAAGAAAAAATACTGTTCATGAGAATGCGACAGGTTAGAGGGGAAATATATGTATTTATTATTCACCTACGGAAGGGAAATATATTTATAGTAACATTTCAGCAGGTTGAAGAATATTCATGTTAACGCAGAGAATATGATTAATTGATTTTTTAAAGAAATGTCAGCCCTAAAATGTAGCAATAATCTGAGTTCTCATGCAGAAACTGTCTGTATGTAAGAGCGGTGAAGGCTAACCAGAAACTACTGAGCCGTATCACGTAGAACACGGAAGTAGTTGTGCAAGTAGTCCATTGCATTTTAATATAGGTATTTTTTAACTTGACATACGATGCTTTTGTACAATGACCAATACTGTGACTGTAGAATACATTGATAATTGTACAGAAATTGGCTGAAAATGTTGCTATTAGTACTATGCTCTTTCTCTACTGTCCAAATATTTTAAATATTACTGGAAAATAAATTATTAAAATGTATATTTAGAGACATTATCTTGGTATTACAAATTTACAATGTTTTTATACAATATTCCTTTGTTATTGTAGTTAATAATATCTGTATTTTAACACAATTATTCCAGGTGGACATAAAATAACTTTGATATTGTTTCTGTAAAAAGGATGTGCTTACTGCATTTTTAAAAAATATTTCTTAGTTATTGTACATGGGAAAAACTGTACTTTAAAAGTAAATTACTGTAGATGGACAGAGCAGTTTGATAAAACAATTAATTAAAACTTTAAATTTATGGTGATTAACCTGAAAGTTGGTTGTTTTTCTATGTAATTTGACATAATTGATCAGTTTTTCTGTAGTTTAAAAACATATTATCAACGGTAATATACTGTAATTTAATGAGTTTTGAACGTAAAGTCTATTATGTATTTTTACAGTTTTTGCTTATTTTCTGTAATTTAACGGAATATCTCTGGAAGCCCTGTTGCCAGTCTTTTTACTGTTTTTTACAGTGTAGTTGATTTTGTGGTGTGGACTGGAATCACTGCTGTTGTTTTATATTGAGCTGTAAAGGATGAATGTTAATTTAGATCTGGGCTGTCCAACCCTGTTCCTGGAGATCTGCCTTCCTGCAGATTTCAGTTCCTACCCTGATCAAACACACTTGTCTGTAAATATCAAGTGCTCCTAATTAGTTGGTTCATTTGTGTTTGATCAGCTGAACTCTGCAGGACGTAAGATTTCCAGGAACAGGGTTGGACTCTGGTTTAGATGCATCACACTGTAGAATATTACAATTATATTTTAACTTTGATGATCACGTTACATAAAAAAAAAAAATGCTGTCAAGTTTTAATTTCTTCATTATCAAGCAGCACTTCTTGGACTGTTACAATGTATTAAAGTTTCTATTTTGTCTGACTGAAAGAAGTGTTTGTTTCTCTGTTCTATCTACTTCAAGGAAACTAATAGTCCTTAGTGTTACCGACATTATGAGGACTTAAAATGATTAATGAGAGTGTGTTTTCTCACCTGGTTTCTTGACAGTATATGTGATTGAGGTCTTGAGTTGATTCCTCTGAGTAACTTCACATCTCCACTCTCTGTTGTCATCTTCATTCAGGAGTGTTGTAGTCAGAGTCCTGATACATTGTCCTGATGATAATAATATCTGATATCCAGAGTCTGATACTATCAGTTTAACACCAGCCTGATTCACCCAGAACAGCTCAATTCCCTCAAAATGGATCCAATCATCACAAGAGACTCTAGCATATGAATACAACTGACAGTAGAGAGTCACAGAGCTGCCTGCACTGACCTCAGTCTGTGAGGATGATGAAGAAGAGACTGAAACACAAAATAACATACAAATCACACACTTTTCAATCATCATGGAAGTTTGAATGAATTTGCACTTTTTAAATTGTTCACATAATTGTTATATTACCATGAAGAACATGCAGATAAACACGTGCATCAGCTCCTCTGTAGTGTTGTTCATTCACATGTTGGCAGACGTAAGATCCAGAATCTTCTTTTGTGATGTTCTTGATGTTCAGAGAGCATTCAGACCCCAGACTCAGTCTCTCATGTGTCTCTGAGTCTTTTGTATGTATCCCTAAAGTAATCAGTTCAACTGTTGCTGAATGTCTGAATCTGTTCTCATAGTTCCATGTAGTTGATTTGCAGTCAGTAGGAGCATTATTACAGGGCAGACGGACATTTTCACCAGAACTGATGAACACATGAGCATAATGCACTGCACTGATACCTGAAACACAAGAACATTTGAGTGATCATTATGTTACATATAAATGAAGCTTCATAGAAAAACAAAAAAAAAAAACAAAAAAACACCTGTGACAGCAGGTCATTCTCAGCGTCAGTGCATTCAGGAATAAAAAATAAAACAGTATTTGCATATGAATGTCTGCATAAAGCATGTTCAAACTAACTCATTCCCAGATTCAACACCAGACCATAAAACAGTTCTATGTATGTATATTAATTTTGAACTCTTTAAAGTGTATATAGAAGTGTGTTTACCTGTGAGAAGTGAAGACAGAATGATCAGTCCCAGCAGACACAAATGACACTCATCAGCCATTTTCTTATTCTGGCAGTCTTTCTATCTTTCTTTAGCATCATCAGCTCCTTCTCTGCTCATCAGCTTCCTGTGTTCCATCTCATAAAGACCAAAGTAAGTGTCCAGATTCACACCCATCAGTCTAATATGGGTTCAGAGATGATCACAGTAACACGTTTCCAAACCTGAACAGTGAGATCACAGCTCTGAAAATACTACAGGAAACATGTAATGCCATATGAAGTGTACGGCCCACAGCCACCATGCTCAATTAAAACTTTACAAAAGTTTACACAAAGAGTATGAATACAATACACAAATTAACAAAGTCGTCACACTTTATTTATATAGTGCAGTACAGATATAAACAGGAAAATAACGACGGTTGTCAAGATTTGCACACAGACAACAACTTTGTCATAACAGCCCCCGTTTACGCAGATCCACAACTAGAAATGACTAAAAGCGCTGTATTATGCTTGCCAGGCCAGTAGCTGGTGATGTTTGGACAAGTAACATGTATGGCCATGATGCCATACACATTTTTCTATTTATTTATTTATTTTTGTAGATAGAGAAACAAACAAAATGCACAAATTTTGTATTTCTTTTTTTTTTTTTTTAGTTGAAAATGGTGTCATGTCATCACCGCCCGAAGGTATGAGAATTCACACCCATCAGTCTAAACTGGGCTCAGAGATCATCAGTTTTGTGAGTTTAGATGCCAGTTCCTCTTCTGAAGTTCTTTAAGAACCTGTGCGGTCAAACAAACTAAGCTCGCACAGCCAGCAATAACATGTTTCCAAACCTCAACAGTGAGCTCACAGCCCTGAAAATACTACAAAGTGACATGAAGAGTGGCCAAGTATAGTGTCCAATACTCGGAATTTGCCCTTTGCATTAACCCTCTGATTCTGAATTCCTGTCACACCTTTGATGTTCCCAAACAAAAATGACCAGACTCCAAACAATTGCTTATAAATCTCTCATTATGCTATATTATCACCAAATATTGGATTCAGTCTTTTTGTTTTCTTTCATTTAGGGCTGGTTTTGTGTTTCTATTTGCATCTGATTAATCGTAAGCCTAATTTATCTGAGAGTAGGTACCTTGTTTTTTTGGTAACGCTTTAAATTACAGCCCGCAAAGAACTATGTAAGTATGCTGAACTTACAGCGTACTTATAAAGAACGTACGTGTAGGTATAAGGGAACAATATGTTACGTTCGGGTAATAAGTGGGTAATAAAACTGACAATTAACCCGCAAAGACCTATGTAAGTAAACTGAAGTTACACCGTAACTTTGTTGTAATTACAGTATACCTATTTAATACATCCATGTAGGTATAAGGGAATAGCATGCGATATTTGGGAAATAACGGGGGTAATAACCTGTGATTTTTTTTTTTATTATACTGTAGCCTATCATTTATAACTAGGCTATGTAAAACTAAGGGCTACTATAATTAGGCTACATCGTATGGTACAGTGTACTGTATATGGCCTAAACAACAGTCTTATGTTGTGAATATGATTTAAAAAGACGATGTACTTTTCATAATTTTATATTAATGTTTTTTACAGGCCTAGATAGACTATTTCTTATAGCGTAGCTACATATTTAATATTAAAGGATACATGATGGAGATTTCACAACAAAACTAGACATCCAGTGAAATGAGTTGAGTTTATAATTTATCATTCACATGTCTTCTTACCTTATGAAAGCTTATTGATTACCCTCTTGTATCCTTTAATATTAAATATGTAGCTACGCTATAAGAAATAGTCTATCTAGGCCTGTAAAAAACATTAATATAAAATTATGAAAAGTACATCGTCTTTTTAAATCATATTCACAACATAAGACTGTTGTTTAGGCCATATACAGTACACTGTACCATACGATGTAGCCTAATTATAGTAGCCCTTAGTTTTACATAGCCTAGTTATAAATGATAGGCTACAGTATAAAAAAAAAAAATTCACAGGTTATTACCCCCGTTATTTCCCAAATATCGCATGCTATTCCCTTATACCTACATGGATGTATTAAATAGGTATACTGTAATTACAACAAAGTTACGGTGTAACTTCAGTTTACTTACATAGGTCTTTGCGGGTTAATTGTCAGTTTTATTACCCCCTTATTACCCGAACGTAACATATTGTTCCCTTATACCTACACGTACGTTCTTTATAATTACACAGTAAGTACACCGTAAATGCTTTATACTTACATAGTTCTTTGCAGGTTAATTATCAGTCTTATTACCCCCTTATTACCCGAACTTAACATATTGTTCCCTTATACCTACACGTACGTTCTTTATAAGTACGCTGTAAGTTCAGCATACTTACATAGTTCTTTGCGGGCTGTAATTTAAAGCGTTACCGTTTTTTTTAGTTAAAAAGTTTAGTTAAAATTTTCACAATATTAAGCAAAATAATAATAATAATAATAATAATAATAATAAACTATTTGCACAGTTTATCACACTTTAATGCTTAATCAGGAAGTTTGCTTTTAAATTCTTTTATTTTTTACAAAATTGCAAAAAGTCACACTTGTGGGGTTCCCGCGATCTGGGAAAACAGGTGAAATGTTACCTTTTTTTGTATTTTGTCCATAGCTTGATCGTAACAAAAGTTCTAGCTATCTGAAGTTGGCTGATAGCTATGATTTTCAGGAATGGAATTTTGAGAAAAACAAGTTTGAAGTGAGACGGCTTTCAGTTTCACTTTAAGGGTTTAAGGAGAGCTGTCAGGAGCGCTATACTGCATTATTACACAAACAGACTAACATCTTTTTAACGTTGTTTATCATGGGTATAGTCTCCGAACTTTTGATCACCCCTTGTATGTTTAAATAGTACGAATAATGTACCTTGTAGTTGTAGTTTACATGTAGAAACGCGAGAGCAGCACAACTGTTTGCGCACTGTTGATATAACAATGTCATTTCTGCTTGTTGCAATAAATCACTATTTTTCTGCTCTAAACAAGTGAATTTTGCCAAGATATTTCAGATATGATAGACAAGATGTTATAGAATAACAATTTAATGAAAACCTAATTTTGACCAAAAAGTTGACATTCAACCCATTTTTTGAATTTCCTGAAAATGTCCCAATGGGTTTTTTCAAATCGCATAACATATATAACTGAAATGTAACAGTTTTGTTTTTATTGTTCCATGAAATGTTGTGTTCTTTCTTGCATGTCACAACAGAGAACAGCATAAGTGTTACTTTGCGCCCCTTTTCAGAAAATATATCTTCCCCAATTCACTTTTAATGGCTGGCATTTTTTGATAAGTGTGACTTTGTGCAATGTTGTACAAAATAAAAGCATTTCAAAGCAAACTTCCTGATTAAACTTTAAAGCACACTAGTGTGATAAACAATGCAATTTTTTTTTAATCTCATATTGTGAAAATTATGCATAAAAAAAACTTTTTTCACTCGAACAATTAGGTGCATACTTTCAGTTAAATGAGGCAGGTGATTTAAGTTGAAGTTGGCACCCCTTAAAAAGAATTAATCACAAAAAAACTATGCCATTTGTTAGTGCTACGTTTGTGCTGATTTGTGCCACAAAAAAGTGAACGTTTGTGCTGGTTTTGTGTTTGAGATATTAAACATTATTTTTTGACCATGTGACGTCACTTTCCACCCCATGTTGCCCAAATCCTTCCGAACCAACGCAGTTAGTTTGTGCTCAATTTGTGCCCGTTTGTGTCATTAAAACAAACGCTATTTTCCATCCTTAGCTATAACCAAAATATTTTTGGGAGCTGTGATGTCACTCTCCACCAGAGTTCCTCTAAATTGCACAAAACTGGTGTCATTCGTTTGTGCTCGATTTGTGCTGGTGTGTGCTGTTGAAATGAATGTCAAATATATTTCCTCTTATTAGAAATAACAAAAACAATTCGGGGAAGTGATGTCACTCTCCACCCTGCCAAATCTCTCCAAACATGGGAATCCCATGTTTTGCTCTCTAGGTTCAAGTAGTTATCCTACTTGTTTGCTGGTTTTTCAGAGTAAAATTGGATTGGATGACAATGATCCAGATACACACTTTTTCAGAATACCAAATCTGGATTAATAGTGTTCTACGGAGACACTAAAGGGACATTGTGATGGACAAAAAAAATAAATAAATATGAGATGGATAACAAATGTTGTATCTTTGAACCAGTTGTAGAGTTTTGCTTCATTTTTGTTGGTGAAATCCACCCTTCTGCTTGGATCAGTATAATCCTGATTTTTGGATCAATGGTATCCCAATTTTAGTAGAAGTTTCAAACTGACGATTTGATCAAAATCAAAACTAAGTTTGGATTTTGTGACAGAACTGTTTTTCCTTAGCATTTTTAAAATATTTGCAAACAGACAAGAATGCTGTAAAAACAATCCCTGTTCACATGGATCCACAACTAAAAATGACTAAAAGTGCTATTTTATGCATGCCAGACCAGTAGTTGGTGATGTTTGAACATGTAACAAGCATGTGCAAATATGTGCAGTTTTCACAAATTAATGTATGTATTTTATTGATTTCTTTATTTATTTGGTAGTTCACACAGAAACAATAACAGTATTTTTCAAAGACTTGCACATTGAAAACTCCTTTTTCACTGTAACGTAAATGAATGAAAAAAAATGCATGAAATGAATTTAAAAATAGTGTCATGTCAATAACCCCTGAATGTGTGAGATCACACAGTTTTTTTTTTTTAAATAATCTGTTTGGTCAAACACACAGATTAACATGTTTCTAAACCTCAACAGTGAGCTCACCAACCTGAAAATATTATAAAGTGAAGTGATGAGTGGCCAAGTATGAAGACCGATATTTAGAATTTGTTCTCTGTATTTAATCTATCACAAGTGCACACACGCAGCAGTGAATAGTGAACACACACACACACACACACACACACACACACACACACACTTTTTTCCCTTTCAACCCTAATTGTTTTCTTTTGTTATGTTTGTGTTCTGGGCACCGAACCCCCAAATTCTCTTCAGGCATTGCAGAAAAAGTGGGGACCAAATGTCCCCACAAGGACAGTAAAACTAGTACATTTCAACCTTCTGGGGACATTTGCGAGATCCCCATGAGGAAACAGGCTTATAAATCATACAGAATTAGTTGCTGCACAGTCTCCTGTGAGGGCTAGGTTTAGGTGTAATGCGATAGAAAATAAGGTTTGTACAGCATAAAAACCATTACGCCTATGGAATGTCCCATGGAAACATGGAAACATAATGTGTGTGTGTGTGTGTGTGTCTGTGTTACTTTGAGCACACTGGTTTTAGACATAGAGAAAGCCAGAATTATACTTTCATTATTATATTTTAAATAATCTTTGTCTCTGTGTGCAGTTGCCTGACCTGCAGTTAAGCTTCACGAAAATCATTGCATGACAGATGTAGATGATGGGAAATGTGCTATTTTTGTTATTGCAATTGATGTAAATACACACAGTTGGCGGCTCCCTAGTAAAATACTCAGACTGTATGTGAAATCACCACATATTACACTCATTCATATTCCGTACATTAGTCTTCAAATACAGTACAGTTAAGGAGTGAATGGACCCGAGTGAATGAATTCAGACACTGCGTGTGCTAGAAATGCTACTGTTTTTACATGTAAGGAATAATGTACACCCATACCAGGATGACATAATAAATTAAGTAAGGAATAATTGACGATGGGCCCTTGTCAAAAAATTCTAAAGGATTCTAATAAGAAACTTTTACAGAATTCTTATTGGAATTTCTATCATATTTTGGAACCTTTCCTATAGGATTTCAATAGGAATAGTCTTATAGGACAAGACATAAATATTCTTTAGGATTATTCCTATAAGACTGAATAAAACATTATGTCCATTGACTAAAACACTATGTCCAATAATATTCTAAAAATCTAACAAAATCCTACAGGACAAAGTAAAATTCCATTAAATATATCAGATTGTGCAATATGATTCTAAGAGGCAAATAAAATCTTACAGGACAAAGTGAAATTCCATTAGATATATCGGATTGTCCCATAGGATTCTAAGAATCAAATAAAATCCTACAGGACAAAGTGAAATTCCAATAATATAAATCAGAATGTCCAAAAGGATTCTAAGAATCCAATAAGATCCTAAAGGATAAACTGAAATTCCAATAGGATTTTTTGACAAGGGGGCCGTTGAAAATGATGCACACTTCGGGTGTGCATTATTTCCTAGGAATTCAGCGGGCCGAAGTCAATTATTCTGCTTATACTATGGTTACCACACCGCAAGACATCGATCAGATGATATATTGCAAGGCATTCGTCCAGTTTTTGTCCTTACAATGCTACTGTGAGTAGGAATAATTTCTTACGCAGCTCATCCAACTCTTTCGCTGCTAGTTCCAAAACATCATTTTAGAACTAGTAATGACGCTTGAGCTGTTGATAGCAGACTATGCAGTTCATAATGTAGTTTTACAGACAGACTGGCAGGCAGACAGATGGAAAGAGAGAGAAAGTGAAAGCTTGTGAATTACCTCTGTGAGTTTCTCTCAGAAGTGATCAGCAGCAGCATCTCTACTTATAATGAAATGTTAAGCTCATTTTCTTCAGGAACAGCATCATTGTTACCTCACTTGTGAGAAGTCATGTAGTTTATAAGTTGTTAATCGTATAAGCAGCACTAACAACATTAGCACGTATGCTAACGTGTGTGCTGACTTATGTGCGTGCGTCTGTGAGAGAGAGAGTGTGGGAGAAATATTTTGCGTAAAAAACATGGAAATAATCTGCTGTTTTTATCCTGTTGTTTATTGCATTTATTTGTTTAGCCAGGGTCGTTGTGGGGTTTGTTTATTTTGCTGTTTTAGGCTGTAAGAACCTATGAAATAACTGAAATAGTGTGGCGGAGTGATATAAACATGTAATGCGGTCAGGAGCTGCCTGGAACTACATTCGCTGTGCGTTTCCCTGAAAATAATGAACACCTTTAGAACATTCATAAGCCAATCAGATTCAAGCATTCAAGGGCCCCGTAGTATAAATAATTGTACTCAAACGCGTAAAGTTTCCATGAAGAAACAATGTTCCCAGCAAGCAGTTACCCGGATGAGCATGTGTTATTCGTTTTGACAGGTTGTTATCTGGGAATATCAAACCTTGGAATGTGGCGACTGACCAATCAGAATCTAGTATTTTACGAAGCCGTGTAATAAAGTTTGATGTTTAACGGTTAATACTTACAGAAACAAATCCAGTAGTAATAAAAAAAAATATTTATCTTGACCAAGCTTGTATAATGATGAAAAATAAATTTCTCCATACATGTTTGACATTGGCTATTTTATTGTTGGCACATAACACTTAAATATTTCAAACAGTTCAAACACCAAATGATCATTACTATAATATTGTGATAAAAGCTTACATTATCATGTAGCTTTGCCTGTTCTCATAATTAGTGCAAGCTGACAGTTAATTAGCCACTTAAGACAATAGGGGCCAGTTGTTGAAAAAAGCTTAATCTGGATCAGAATGATCTGGATGTGGAAATCCCATGTTTTGCTACCCAGGATCAGGTAAATTGGATAGATGACAATGATCCAGATACACATTCTATCAGATTACAAAATCTGGATTAAAACTAAAAGGATATGGTGATAGAGAAAAGGTAACAAATGTATTTTTTCACCAGTTTTACTTTAATTAAATGTTATTGTTGTTCCTGAAATGCACCTTTCTCCTAGGATCATTATAATCCTATATAACAGGGCATCCAAGCATTTTGAACAACACAAACTAATAAGTTGATCCTGGGGAAAACCAAGACTGGATTTTGTGATTTAATCCAAATTCACAATCTTTCTTTTTTTTTTTTTTTTTTGAATAACACATTTTCAAGATCTGAGCCAACTAGATTACTTTTGAACCACCGGCCCTAAATGATTTAATGAGCATGATCTAAGAGAATCAGAGTTGTTTGCTAACATGTAAAAGACACCGAAAGTATGTACAATGTCACTGAACAAAACCATTCAAAATCAATTATGTAATATGTGGTGTTATTATATAATTATATTATAATTATAATATAATTATTTGCCTGATTTGTGATGGTTCTTGTTCACAGAGGCATAAAGTTGACTTCAGTTTTCCTGAGCTCCAGCTTTTGCTCCTCTGATGGAAGCGTAGGCCACTTTATCATCACAGTGAACCTGAATCAACATCACAGTTACTGTTTAACACAATTATTACAGCATGTAGTTTGAGTCGTGTTGAGGAAGTGTTTGCTCACCTTGTTGTTTTTGGCTTGGTTTTTCTTGTTCACCGTAACTTCAGTGTAAGTCACATCATCTGTCTGCTCCTAAACATCAATACAAATAAGTTATTAAAGACCCATCTATTACTACTGTGTAATTATTTTACTCAAGAGCTGCAAATGTTAAAGTAAAATATGTGTAAAACCTACAGGTTTAGTGGAAATCTATTAGACAGACATGAGGTTAGGATGACAGATTGTAACAGGAAAATTACTACAGTAACTGTCAAATGTAAACAGATATGAAAACGTACACAAATTATTAAAGATGAATCATATTGTTCACTGGGAGCAGGATGAATGGAAATGTTGTTTGTGTAACTGGTTCCATTATATTTATTTCTATCTGTGAGCTTTAGAGCAGAAGCTTTAGAAATGCATTAATTTGTCCTGATTTGATGATACTAATAAGAGTGTGATATTTGAGAGTCAGTCGTCTGTGGAGCTCATGGACACTAACAGCTCATGATCAACCTACAAAACTCACCACAGAGTCTTCAGTCGCTCTTCTGACACCTGAAAAATAATGCCATGGGAATAGTTATGATCAAACACACAAACCAATCGATTTATAAAAGAACCTAGAAGAATTGTAGTGATGCAGAATAGAAACATTATTTGTGTAAACTCAAACATTTGTAATTTTATCTGTAAATACTTGGATGTTTTTGTCTAGTGTACCAGAATATGAGAAACTCACCAGCTCTTTTTTTCCAAATCAGCCAAAGAATCAGAGCAGGAAGGAGAACAGCGAATGAAACACCGACAACAATCACAATCACTGAGATGAATTAGAGGCACACATTCAGCATTACTGTATTCAACAAAGTATAAAAAATAACAAACTACAAATAAAATGATAAATGACAAATTTAGGAGCATAACTATCCTTATGTATCATGAAAAAAATGCTTGGTTATTTGGCAACCCAGGTTGTTTCATCAGAGGGAGAGGAGGGGTGTATAGTTTCAGTGGTCAGTGAGATTTGCCAAGACCAAAAGATCAAAACTGCCACAGCATATGAGCCAACAGACCCAACAAAGTGGTTGCGTAACATATAACCCAGCATTTTTAGAGTGTGCAATTTGTACTTAAGATGTCTGAAGTACAGAAACTTAAGTAAATTGCTCAAAAGTTGTGTTTGTTTTACCTAACAATGTTACATTAGAATTAAAATGAAAGGTTTTAGTTAAACGTTGTCAATGTTCATTACATTAAACAACAAACACCAGAGTCATCATCTGCAACTAGCACAAACAATAGAGGATTTAGTAAACTGACAACAGTGAACGCGAATTTTTTTTTTGACTGTACCTTGTTCAGAAGTGACTGCTGTTGCTGTCGTTGTTTTATCTTGAGCTGTAAAGGTGAATGTTAGTTCAGATTAATTATATTGTAGAATATGACAAATTAAATAAAATTTGAACTTTGACGATCACATTACATAAAATGTTACAGTTTTTGCTGTCAAATTCCAGTTTCTTCATTATTTACAGCAGCACTTGTTGGATTGTTAAATTTGATTTGAGTTTGACTGAAAGAAGCTTTGATTGTTCTGCTTCAGTGACATCAACAGTCCTTAGTGTTACTGACATTATGAGGATGTAAAATGATTGATAAGATTGTTTTCTCACCTGAAATCCTGACAGTATATGTGGCTGAGGTCTTGATTTGATCTTTGTTAGCAAGTTCACATCTCCACTCTCTGTTGTCATCTTCATTCAGGAGTGTTGTAGTCAGAGTGATGATACAGTCTTCTGGAGCTGATATCTGATATCTGGAGTCTGATATTGTCAGTTTAACACCAGTCTGATTCACCCACAACAGATGCATTCCATCAGAACGGATCAAATCATCACAAGAGACTCCAGCAGATGAATATGAATACAACTGACAGGAGAGAGTCACAGAGCTGCCTGCACTGATCTCAGTCTGTGAGGATGAAGAAGAGACTGAAACACAAAATAGGACATTATATGACTTTTCAGTCATCATGGAAATTTAAATTAAGATTTTTCTACATTTTAAATGAATCATATAAACATGAAATTACCGTGAAGAACATGCAGATGAACATGTGCATCAGTTCCCCATGTTCCTTCATTCTCTGTCCATTGTTGGCAGATGTAAAGTCCATAATCTTCTTTTGTGATGTTCTTGATGTTCAGAGAGCAGTCAGACCCCAGACTCAGTCTCTCTGTGTCTTTATTCTTTTCCCCTAAACCAATCAGTTCAACTACGTTTGAATGTCTGAATGTGTTTCTATAGGTCCATGTAGTTAATTTGCAGTCAGGAAGAGCATTATTACAGCGCAGACTGACATTTTGACCAGAACTGATGAACACATGATCATAATGCACTCCACTGGAACCTGAAACAAAAGAACATTCGAATGATCATATATTATATATTAATAAATGAATACCAGCATAAAAATCACACAATTCAAAATAAAATAAACAAGTTTTCTTTATCAGAGAGCTGTTCAAATCGCTAACATATTCTTAATATAAAGATAATTCAGCATCAGATATGAAACTGTCTAGTTTTAGTGCTTCCTGGAATAATCCAGTACATAACACAAGAATAAACTGATCATGTTCAAATGAACTGTTTTTAGGTTAATTCAACTAAATGTCTTTAGAGAAAGTACAGATTTATTTACCTGTGAGAAGTGAAGAGAGAAAGATCAGTCCCAGCAGACACAAATGACACTCATCAGCCATTTTCTCTTTCTGTCAGTCTTCCTCTTCATTATATGCTCACAACTCTCTTTAAATACTATCAGCTCTTCCTGTGTTTAACTTTCTCTGATCTGATTGGCTGAGGGTTTATTCCTGACACGAGTTGCATTTGACTGACACTATATCACTGCATCATATTCTGCTGTTGATATATCAGTGTTTCTGTTTCTGTTTCTGATCTTCACACTGTTATATTTGCTCTGAATCTCACTTGAACCATGAGACTCATGACTGCTATTTTCAAAAATGTGCTGACACAAAAAAGTATTATATTATAAAAATTATATCACAACATATAATGTGTTTGTTGCATTTATGCAAATGATTATAATAATAACAATTATGGAATCACCATTTAATCAAACAAATTCTGTTTTATGAAGTTTTACAGCGACCCTTCACATCTGTTTCAGAGTTGTGTACACGGTTGTAACTAAAATAATATACCAGTTATAACAGTTTCTGATATGATCTCACTCCAGAGTTTAACCGCAGAACAGCAGAGATCATCTCTGAATCCAGAATAAACTGTTTGTAAAATGACACTTCCTCATTCTCCTCAAATGAGCTGCTAACAATAGCATTACTTCAGCATATTAAGAAACATAAGTTAAACCTAGTTTTACCTGAATTAACCAAACAATGTAGTTACTAACCATCATTTGAACTGAATTGAATTGTATTCAATTTGGGGGCATCCTCAAATGGAAGGTGGAGGAGCACAAGGTTTCTAACATCCACCAGCTCCATGATGTCATCACTGGAAGAGCGGAGGACTATAGTGGCAATCTGTGAAGTTCAGGGCCCATATTCTTAGAGCTTGTGGGAGTTAAGATGCCAGTTCCTCCACAGTTCTCCACAGCCAGCAATAACATGTTTCCAAACCTCAACAGTGAGCTCACCGACCTGAAAATACTATAAAGTGACGTGAAGAGTGGCTAAGTATGATGTCCAATACTCAGAATTTGTTCTCTGTATTTTAACCCATCACACACACACACACACACACACACACACACACACACACACACACACACACACACACACACTATGACCACTATGAACAATAGGCAGTGCTAAGAACAGCCCTCTCCTGTATCTCTATTTGAACAAGGATGCCCAGGCACGGGGGTTGTGGGAAATGGAGTTTGTGAAAGAGATCAGAATTCTGGCAATGGTTCCTTATGGTGGCGACTGGAGGGAGCCACAGAGGCTGGATTTGTGACAATGACAGAGTGGTAACTTGTGTTCTACGGTGTTTCTCCTAAACTCTCTCAGTAAACTAAATTGACTCAAGATACTTATGCACATGATAAAGGATGTCTTGAATGTCCCATAAAATATCAATAATATTTTGTTTCTTATACTCACATTTGTAAACACCCAGCTTGAGCTTGATTGGTTTCCGGGTCAAAGGATGGAGGACGGAGTATTGAGGAGACGAGGAGGGATATCGAGAAGCACCCAGTGGCTACATGAGGAGCACTTATAGTGAACAATGAAGGTAACATGACACAAAACAAACAACAAGGCATTTCTGGATCTAGAACAGCATTATTTATTTTGCATTCATGAATTCATGGTATGATTTACCTTGTCAGAAACTATCATGATTTCTAAATGGCATTATTCACTGCACAGTGTCACACAATTCAAACGTCATCTCACATATCCAGATCTATATAGTCTATAGTCTCAAATATACTGTATCATTAGGCACACTGCCACTTTAAAGACCTCATAGGTCAACATGAGCTAGTGTAAACATATCATGTGGGATCAGATGCTTTCTTAGCTGCTGTTTTCTCACCGCAGTCATTTTTGTTGTGTTTATTTTGTTATCGAGAGAAAAATGTGGAGTACATATTTATAAACTCATCTAAATGTTGCTGTGAGCAGCGTGGATGGTGTCTTGATACTCCTTAACAAGAAACTGCTACAAAAGTATTTCAAACTTATTTGTACTTCTTTGTGTGTATACTGGTCTCTGGAGAACTGAATAACATTCAGTCTTTTAAATGTTACATGTGCAAGATTGTGAGCTATAAGTTGTTCACTTAATGGCCACCGGTGTTTCTAATAACACTGTATGACATGCTACATTGTGTTAATCACAGCAGGGTTTGTTTGGTTGTGCAAATGCTTTATAATTGTTTCCTTTATTGAAGAAATCACAGTAAGAGAAAACTTGAATAATTAGTGATGCACACTTGACTCAAAAAATGTCTGACTAGCATGTTTACATTGCCAGGAGCTGTCTGTGTTGTGCAAATACTCTACATGTGTAATGGGAAGTCAGACTCGGAACACAGAAATGTAATAAAGCAAACAGATTTATTGACAGAAGTATCCTTAGGTGATTCAGGTGAGTATTTCAAACGGAAAGTCTTTGCAATGATAATGACACAATACTGACTAGTTATTTCTTGTCTTTCAGGTGATGGTGGAGTTCCAGGAGCTGGTGATCCAGGTATGGATAAGGACAACATGATTGCATAGGGGGATTTAGAAGGGACAAATTAACGTATACTTCCAGCTGCATTCAGTACATCCATAAAGGGATTTAGTATGCAGTGTATCTGGTTGCCATGGCAACATCACGCACTTGCTGCTGCTCAAGAATGCAGTTACAATCATTTTAGTTTTTATCATGAATATTCAATAGTCAATGTAATATGAATTATTTCTACAATAATACTTTTATATATTCGTTCTCTTAGCAAGATAGCATTTCTGTTCATTATGTATTTTAAAGGATTAATTCACTTTTAAAACAACAATTCACAGATAATTTACTCACCCCCTTGTTATCCAACATGTTTATATCTTTTTTCAACATGTCTTTATACGCCCGACGTAAGGCTTTTTTCACAAATCCTCAAAATACTCAGACTATTAGAGTATAGAGTGTTTACAACAATTGTTCCCTTATCAGCAACAGGTATCCAATGCACTTTCAGGATTACATGTAGCTCAGTTGGTAGAGCGTTGTTTTTTTTTTTTTTTTTTTTTTTTGTGGTGGAATAAAAATGTAAAAATGGGTCGTATAAGGTGAATACCAAAACGTAAAATTGGGTCGTATATTCTTTGAGGACAGTGTCCTTTTTTTCCTCAGTCGTCAAGAAATTATGTTTTTTGAGGAAAACATTTCTGGGATTTTCTTCATACATGCAGCTTCAAAAGGCTGTAAACAATCCCAGCTGACGAAGAAGAGTCTTATCTAGCGAAACGGTATTTGTTTATATACATTTTAACGACTGAAACTCGTCTAGCACTAGCACTGGGATGCGTGTTCACAATGCTACGTACTACTTAATCACGTCGAAAGGTCACACGTGACATATGCGGCACTACAGACCCAGTGTTTACAAAGCAAATGTGTTTCCAAGGTGGGCAGGTCATAAACTTTAAACACTGTGGAGGGGATAACCATTGCTGCTGTCAGTACTGTTCTAACAAACACATCCCTTTGTCTCATGGCTAAAGTAGTGTATTTATAGGCTAGATATGAACAATCATTCGAAGCACATTGCATATTTTATAAGCAGTGAAATAAGCATGTATTTGACCGAAATTCCAGAATTGTCAGCAAACTGCATGTATAGCGAGGTGAATGTTTATATGTGTTACGATTCATGCCGCTGCAGCTCCCTCCTTTTACCACCAGAGGGAGCCATAACTGGACACTGGACCAGATCACTAACTCCACTCACTAACTCTATTCCCGGACTCCACTACCCACAACCCCTTTCCATGACCTGTCACCTACACACCTGTCAGCCATTACACATCATTACACACTATAAAAAGCCATGCATTCTGTCAGTTCTCCGCAAAGTCTTTGGAATTGACAGACAGAGTGTGTGCTTATATGGAGGTGAGGTGATGAGGAACAGGTGTGGCTAATTAATACTCAGGTGATTGTCCAGCTTGCGTGAAGGAGGAGCCTGGTGTTTCTGTGACAGTAGCCTAGTGAATCAAACTGAGAGACCATTTTGAAGGCTCAGGAAACCTTTGCAGGTGTTTTGAGTTGATTAGCTGATTGGCATTGGTATTCTAATTTGTTGAGATTGGTGGGTTTTTGTTAAATGTGAGCCAAAAACATCACAATTAAAAGAACCAAAGACTTAAACTACTTTGGTCTGTGTGCATTGAATTTATTTATTACACATAATATAAGTTTCACAATTTGAGTTGAATTACTGAAATAAATGAACTTTTCCATGACATTCTAATTTATTAAAATCTATTGAGCACCTGTAAATATATATGGAGCAAATATCATTGTATGAAAATATCTATATTATCCATCGAGATAAATCTTGGTGTAATTTGGCCTGTTATTATTAGAGAGTACTTTATTCTAATGCTATATTCATCACTATTTCCTCTTGATGCTGCAAATCCTTCCTTCCTGCAAAATAATTCAACAAAAGCATTTACTGAGCTCTCATGAGTAAAGAGTTTGTTCCAGATCAATGTGAATCGTCTCAAAAACTCACCAGCTCTTCTTGCACAGATGATCTGAAGAAGAATCACAGTAGGAGCAGCAAACGTTGCAAACTCAACAATAATCACAATCACTGCAGGAAAGATGACAGAGACAAACAAGAGAACACAAAACAGACTCAATCTGTGAATCTAGGAATGAAATCAAAGGTATAAAACATTGAATAATTTTTGACAAAGCACTTCAGATTCAACATTCATGAACTGCAGGCAAACATATTTCTTACCTCTGAATAATACAGTTCTACTGACTTCAGTTTCTGCTGGATCTGTGATCATGGACATATAAACCAAACATCATCATTACATCATACTTGAGCTTCACATCACAGAAATGATAAATTAACTTTCACTGCTTCACAAGTATAATGATGGGTCAGACAATTGTTGATCCATTTGCAACTCTTTCGTTAGTAGAAACATAAACAGGCAAGCAAGGTCAGAAACAGCAAACAGGAATAACGTAGGCAGGACTAAAGTGTGGTCAGAGTCCAATAGTTTGGGGCTGGAGGCTAAGGAACAAAGGGTAACCCATGAGACAAAGCAAGAGGTTGTAGGCTGGCAGAAAATCGATCACACAAGGTAGGCAGTCTGAGTTGGCAAAAGGTAAGTATAAACACAGAGAAAACCGCTCAGAAATGATGGTCGTGGCAAATCAAGACTTTGCGAATAACAGTCTGTGAAGCTGGTCTATTTATAGCCCGGTGTGATGATGGGAAATGGCTGACACCTGTGGAAGGCACCACACAAACATAACTTTTTGTTTCCTTTAATGTATTTAATCCCATTTTATTATTTTAACCAATGACTTTGATGCTGACCTTTGCAAAAATGCTTTTATTTTTCTTCGTTTGTAGCCAAAAAAAAAAAAAAAAAAAAATCTTAAATCAAAAAGGATTTTCTAGACAAGTAAATAATTATTTTCTTGTTTTGAGAAAAGAAAAAAAAAAAACATTAAGTGAGTTTTTGCTTAGAATATACAAAATAATCTGCCAATGGTGGTAAGCAAAAAAAATCATGGTAACACTTTATTTTACGGTTTCTTAACTAGTTGCTTATTAGCATGCATATTACTAGAATATTAGCCATTTATTAGTACTAATTAAGCACATAGTAATGCCTTATTCTACATGACCTTATTCTACATCCCTAATCCTAACCACTACCTTACTAATTATTAATAAGCAGCAAATTAGGAATTTATTGAGGGAAAAGTCGTCGTTAATACTCAATATATGTTCCCTATTCTAAAGTGTTACCAAAATCTTATTTCAAACAGGAAACAAGTTTATTTTGCTTACTACACCGGGAGATTATTTAATAATTTAATAAAAATTTAAAAACAAGACAATAATTATTTATCTAGAAAATCTTTCTTGATTTAAGATCTTTTAGATATTTTGGCTAGAAACAAGTACAAGCACAAATAGCCAAAGAAAAATGCTATATACATACCATACAGTCAAAAAAAAAACACTGGGTTATTTTGACACAGCTGGTTGGGTTCAATGTTTTTACTCAACATCCTGGTTTGTTTTATTTAGGTCAATTATTGTTTAAAAAATAATAATAAAAAAAATAAATAAATAAGATTTATATTCATTAAAAAGGACAAAAAGACTAATTTTATTTATCTGGGTGAATACAGCATAGATTACAATTTTACATACATTTGAACTAGCTTAACAAGCATTTTAGAAACGAAAAAATATATATACATTTAAAAGTAACATTTTAATTTAAGTGTATGCATCTGTTCTCTGTAATCCATTTTCATCAAAATTTGAGCCAGTGATGGACTGCTGTTCACCAGGGGATCTGTGAACCTAATCATTCATAATCTGCACATAAACAAACAGTACTGAGATTAGAGAACATATTTTAACATCAACATAAATTCAATTTAATATTATAATGAATAAAATCATTTCATATTATGCAAAGATAAACAGTTTTCAATCATGTGAACTAATGGTTGCTAATGCATTTAGCAGAACTTGTTCTTGCATGTTGTGTTGCATACAATAATATAATTTACACCACAGTAAATACTTTATATATGCAATAAAATGTATACAAACCTTTATTTGACTGAAGAAGTGCACCAATTAGGCCTTGCTGAGAACATTACTCTCCAGTAGAGAGCACAAAAGCCAGCGCTCTGAACGTAACTCAACAAGGTTGTTTCACCAGAGGGAGAGGAGGGGTGTATACTTTCAGTGGTCAGTGAGATTGGCCAAGACTAAAAGACTAAAACACCAAAACTACTACCGCAACAAAGTGGTTGTGTAAAACATAACCCAGCATTTTTAGAGTGTACAATTCGTACTTAAGATGTAAACTTAAGTAAATTGCTCAAAAATTGTGTTTGTTTTACCTAACAATGTTATGTTACAATTAAAATGAGATGTTTTAGTTAAACTTTGTCAATGTTCATTACATTAAACAACAAACACCATAGTCATCATCTGCAACCAGCACAAACAATAGAGGATTCAGTAAACTGACAACAGTGAACGCTAATTGTTTTGACCATGGATCGCGGAAGCGGGGGGCAGCCCGGGCCTGAGCCCAGGTAACTTTTGAATTGTGGTACAAAATTAGTATAGTTAGTATAGCTTCTTATATTTTTATTCTTGTTGTTTTCTGAGTTCTGTTCTAAATTTAAAGGATTTGCTCTGACATGAGGGGAAATAAAATAGCATGTTTTGTTCAATATGTTTGGCTGACTGTATTTTATTATGACAATAAAGCTGCATTGTCGAGCTAATGCTAACTGCGCACAGGAGGTGCCAGCACGATCATTTGATTTTTTCCCCCTTATAAAAGTGGAACTTATAATAGCCTACTCCTTCATTTGTGGTCATATAAGAATAAGTCATTATTCAAAATGATTCAAAAAAATATTTTAATTGTGTACGTTCACAACAAAAACAAACTAAAGGAAAATATCAGGATGCCTTCTCAAGAACTCATCAAAAATACAAACAAATTAAACAAAATTGCGCATATATATGCTGTTAATTGTTAAACTGTTTTTTTTTATGTCGTTTTGTTAATTCATGATTTATCTTTAAAATATATTTTGTATAGGTTATATAGGTCCATTTATTTCTTTTAGCTTTATAATTTTTCCTTCGTGCACAGATGCATGGCCATGTGAATCCTCTCATTGTTTATGCTGCTTTTTGCATGTATAAGTTGAATCCCTGGAAAACAAATTTAAGTATATTTCATGGGTCACAGCCACGTAATTTAATTGTAATTTAACATAATCTTGTCGGTTAATGGTTAATAATGGCTTAAAGACCATCGGTTGTTGGAGGCTACAGGAGAAATAAAATAACTGAAATTAACATTCCCATTTCCTAATAAAAGATAATCAGAAAAAATTATACTAATACAACTGGTCCTGTTTATGATTATTGCTTGATGATCAAGTAAATATTCTATAGAAAAAAACTCTTGTGACATGACACTTGTTAATAAAAAATATTTTATGTAGGCCTGGCCTATACAATTGAATAGGTTATATAAATAAACTGTGTTTTAAATGGATAAAGAACAGGCTACTAGCATGTATAATTTATGCAATATGGGTGAAATTATGTATGAAAACACCTCAAGGGAAATTTTTTCTTTTTTTTCTTTTTTTTTTTTTTGCGATACACCAAAACTTATGCAACAGTTATTAACAAACAAGAAAATCCAAACATAAATCTAAACAATGACTTGACTTGACTATGGAACAGACATGGCACGAAGACAGACTTGGAAACAGGCATGAACAAGACTCACCAAAAGTGGGTTACAACATTAATATGTGACAAGGAACAATGGAACATGAGGGCAATTTATACTCAACAGATAGGGTCATATGACAAAAGCAACCAATGAGAAAACAATGAACACTACATAGAAACCAATGAGAAAACAGGAACATCATGACAAAACATGAACCAATGAGAACATGATACATGGACAAGCAAGAGCACAAAAGGAAACAAGGGAAACAATACAACAAAAGAACCAAGACTAGACTTCAAAATAAAAGACATGAAAACATGAACATGAAACAAGAACGTGAACAAACCCCAAAACAAAACCCAAACACCCACGTTACAACCTTGTTCAGAAGTGACTGCTGTTGCTGTCGTTGTTTTATCTTGAGCTGTTAGATGAATGTTAGTTCATATTATTTATACTGTAGAATATAACAAATTCAATTAAATTTGAACTTTGACGATCACATTACATAAAATGTTACAGTTTTTGCTGTCAAATTCCAGTTTCTTCATTATTTACAGCAGCACTTGTTGGATTGTTAAATTTGATTTGAGTTTGACTGAAAGAAGCTTTGATTGTTCTGCTTCAGTGACAATAAACAGTCCTTAGTGTTACTGACATTATGAGGATGTAAAATGATTGATAAGATTGTTTTCTCACCTGAATACCTGACAGTATATGTGGCTGAGGTCTTGATTTGATCTTTGTTAGCAAGTTCACATCTCCACTCTCTGTTGTCATCTTCATTCAGGAGTGTTGTAGTCAGAGTGATGATACAGTCTTCTGGAGCTGATATCTGATATCTGGAGTCTGATATTGTCAGTTTAACACCAGTCTGATTCACCCAGAACAGATGCATTCCATCAGAACGGATCCAATCATCACAAGAGACTCCAGCAGATGAATATGAATATAACTGACAGGAGAGAGTCACAGAGCTGCCTGCACTGATCTCAGTCTGTGAGGATGAAGAAGAGACTGAAACACAAAATAGGACAAAAATTACTCACTTTTCAATCATCATGGAAATTTAAATTAAGATTTTTCTACATTTTAAATGAATCATATAAACATGAAATTACCGTGAAGAACATGCAGATGAACATGTGCATCAGTTCCCCATGTTCCTTCATTCTCTGTCCATTGTTGGCAGATGTAAAGTCCATAATCTTCTTTTGTGATGTTCTTGATGTTCAGAGAGCAGTCAGACCCCAGACTCAGTCTCTCTGTGTCTTTATTCTTTTCCCCTAAACCAATCAGTTCAACTACGTTTGAATGTCTGAATGTGTTTCTATAGGTCCATGTAGTTAATTTGCAGTCAGGAAGAGCATTATTACAGCGCAGACTGACATTTTGACCAGAACTGATGAACACATGATCATAATGCACTCCACTGGAACCTGAAACACAAGAACATTTGAGTCATATATTCATATTGAATCATATATTATATATTAATAAATGAATACCAGCATAAAAATCACACAATTCAAAATAAAATAAACAATTTTTCTTATCAGAGAGCTGTTCAAATTGCTAACATATCCTTAATATAAAGAAAATTCAGCATCAGATGTGAAACTAGTCTAGTTTTAGTGCTTCCAGGAATAATCCAGTACATAACACAAGAATAAACTGATCATGTTCAAATTAACACTTTTCTAGACTAATTCCACTAAATGTCTTTAGAGAAAGTACAGATTTCTTTACCTGTGAGAAGTGAAGAGAGAAAGATCAGTCCCAGCAGACACAAATGACACTCATCAGACATGTTCTCTTTCTGTCGTCCTCTTCATTATATGCTCACAACTCTTTCTTTAAATACTATCAGCTCTTCCTGTGTTTAACTTCCTCTGATCTGATTGGCTGAGGGTTTATTCCTGACACAAGTTGCATTTGACTGACACTATATCACTGCATCATATTCTGCTGATGAACCAGTGTTGATATATCAGTGTTTCTGTTTTCTGATCTTCACACTGTTATATTTGCTCTGAATCTCACTTGAACCATGAGACTCATGACTGCTATTTTCAAAAATGTGCTGACACAAAAAAGTATTATATTATAAAAATTATATCACAACATATAATGTGTTTGTTGCATTTATGCAAATGATTATAATAATAACAATTATGGAATCACCATTTAATCAAACAAATTCTGTTTTATGAAGTTTTACAGCGACCCTTCACATCTGTTTCAGAGTTGTGTACACGGTTGTAACTAAAATAATATACCAGTTATAACAGTTTCTGATATGATCTCACTCCAGAGTTTAACCGCAGAACAGCAGAGATCATCTCTGAATCCAGAATAAACTGTTTGTAAAATGACACTTCCTCATTCTCCTCAAATGAGCTGCTAACAATAGCATTACTT
The DNA here is from genome assembly GCA_033026305.1 of Cirrhinus molitorella. NCBI lineage: Eukaryota > Metazoa > Chordata > Actinopteri > Cypriniformes > Cyprinidae > Cirrhinus > Cirrhinus molitorella. The sequence goes on from CM065117.1 coordinate 56,452,487, forward strand.
CAGCATATTAAGAAACATAAATTAAACCTAGTTTTACCTGAATTAACCAAACAATGTAGTTACTAACCATCATTTGAACTGAATTGAATTGTATTCAATTTGGGGGCATCCTCAAATGGAAGGTGGAGGAGCACAAGGTTTCTAACATCCACCAGCTCCATGATGTCATCACTGGAAGAGCGGAGGACTATAGTGGCAATCTGTGAAGTTCAGGGCCCATATTCTTAGAGCTTGTGGGAGTTAAGATGTCAGTTCCTCTTCTGAGTTTCTTTAAGAACCTCAGATTTCTCCAGAGCCAGCAATAACATGTTTACAAACCTCAACAGTGAGCTCACCGACCTGAAAATACTATAAAGTGACGTGAAGAGTGGCTAAGTATGATGTCCAATACTCAGAATTTGTTCTCTGTATTTTAACCCATCACACACACACACACACACACACACACACACACACACACACACACTATGACCACTATGAACAATAGGCGGTGCTAAGAACAGCCCTCTCCTGTATCTCTATTTGAACAAGGATGCAATAAATACTGACTGTTAAAGGTATGGGTGTGTGATTTTGGAAAGCTAGCAATAGCGAGCTACCTTTGAAAGCAAGATCCTATCTTTCCTGCTGATCATTCTCCAAAGCCAAGCCTCCTCCAAATCACATGGACGCACACAGACAAACTAGAGGCGAACCACTGTATTAGGCCATTAAGCAAGCGTATTCTTTTTATGGGGGATACGCTTAATGTGCAATTTAGTAGGTTACATTCATACACTGGGCTATTCTGCTTGTCTGTCTGCTTTATTAATAAGGTGTTTACTGAATTTAGACATCCAAGTTCAAAATAAACTGCTTAATTGCAAATGTACATAGCTGTATGAACCACCACAAGCTGTAAAGCAAACAGGAAATTAATTATAGATAGGACACAGGAAATTTCACCATTTACAAAATAATAACTTTAAATCTAGTGATCATAGACTGTCTCATAGACTATTACATATAGCAATGTGACTGTATTAATCATTTTCTCTTTTTTTGACCATAACAAGCAGTCCAAGCTAAATATTGTTCAAAACAGGCTGGGTCAAACGACAGGCAGAGAATGATCGTAAGAGATATAAATGGTCGGTAACGTCAGCAGTAGCAAAACAAGACTGCACGGGGAAGTGAGCGTGAGCATGGCTTTTAAAGTCTGAAGGAAATGGCCGACACCTGTGCAGGTGATCAGCCCAGGCACGGGGTTGTGGGAAATAGAGTTTGTGAAAGAGATCAGAATTCTGGCAACAGTTCCCTCTGGTGGCGACTGGAGGGAGCCACAGAGGCTGGATTTGTGACAATAGCTGTGTCCCAAAGTTGAGTGCATGAAGGATGCTCCGCCTTCGCAGTTTTTCCTAATTCCACCACCAGGGGTTCCTGATTAGCACTCTGTCGCATAGCAACGGTCATTTCTGTTTTCATGTTTTACTCATAATGGAGGACGACGGTGATTAGCCAAGGCCAGGTAAGTTACACTAGTTTACTTGGAGCTTACTTGAATAATGTAATGACAGCCTACATATGTAAAACTACACACACAGCAGTTCAAATGCTGATTGATATCTTATAAGGTGCGATTTTATATAGTTGTCTTGACCATGGTGATCATATATGTAGACAGGTTTACAATCCGGATATTTTAGGCAGTTAAACTTAAAAATATAAATAAAATAGAGAATTGTACAGATCAGTGTTCAGCAATACAAGTATTCTTGTACAAATGTGAAGTACTGCAAAGAATTCAGAAAGTACTAAGTTTGCTTTCTTTTTCTCACATCTCGCATTGTTGTTGATTAAACTATACCGAACAGTAAATGAAGTAGGCAACTTTAAATTTAATAATCTTGAACATGCAATATACACAAAAGTGCAGCAGTAAAATTGATGGTTTAATAAAAGTAAACACATTGTTTCCTTTTATTCTCAATACCTTAAATATATTAGAGTATGCAAGATAATACTTTTTCATAATTCACCCCAAAATGAAATGTGGTTACTAAAGTAGTTCACTAGAGTATCTCAATATTTCTTCTACTAATTACTGTCGTCATAGCTCTAGCTCATAGCTCGTCATAGTAGTCATACCTCTCCCTGCTCTTTTGTCTGTACTCTTCTTTCTTGTGTGTCTCTCTGGAGTTTGATGTCCTTCCTGAGTAGCTCCTCAAGCTCACCACTCACTCCCTCAGCTGTCCCAGGACACTTGCAATCCTAAGGCAGAGCAAATAAACCATGCCTGTTAACAACAACAGCACAATGCATTTCAGCACAAATATGTCTATTAACTTACTTTATATTTTTCCTCAGCAGGTTCATTTTCTCACAATAGTCATGAAACAAGAGAAAATGGAAACACGTATAAAGAAAGGTTTGCTATCTTAACATTTGAAAATCGCAGGACATCCAACATACTGCTAATGTTTGGTTAAACATTTGTAGATATATCTTTCATGACAGCACATCAAAAACACAACAAAGGGAAAGACGTTTGTCTTATATAGTTGTCTTATTGTTTGTGGGCTTTTTTTAACAGAATTTTAACACTCATTTTGTATGAAAACACAATACTTACATGTCAATGCAAATTCCCCAACAGAACTCTCATGCTCCATGTTCTTTGAATACAGGTCCTTCTCAAAAAATTAGCATATTGTGATAAAGTTCATTATTTTCTGTAATGTACTGATAAACATTAGACTTTCATATATTTTAGATTCATTACACACAACTCGAAGTAGTTCAAGCCTTTTATTGTTTTAATATTGATGATTTTGGCATACAGCTCATGAAAACCCAAAATTCCTATCTCAAAAAATTAGCATATCATGAAAAGGTTCTCTAAACGAGCTATTAACCTAATCATCTGAATCAACTAATTAACTCTAAACACCTGCAAAAAATTCCTGAGGCTTTTAAAAACTCCCAGCCTGGTTCATTACCGCAGTCATGGGTAAGACTGCCGACCTGACTGCTTTCCAGAAGGCCATCATTGACACCCTCAAGCAAGAGGTCTGTGGGAAGGAAAAAGTGTGGCAGAAAACGCTGCACAACGAGAAGAGGTGACCGGACCCTGAGGAAGATTGTGGAGAAGGACCGATTCCAGACCTTGGGGGACCTGCGGAAGCAGTGGACTGAGTCTGGAGTAGAAACATCCAGAGCCACCGTGTACAGGCGTGTGCAGGAAATGGGCTACAGGTGCCGTATTCCCCAGGTCAAGCCACTTTTGAACCAGAAACAGCGGCAGAAGCGCCTGACCTGGGCTACAGAGAAGCAGCACTGGACTGTTGCTCAGTGGTCCAAAGTACTTTTTTCGGATGAAAGCAAATTTTGCATGTCATTCGGAAATCAAGGTGCCAGAGTCTGGAGGAAGACTGGGGAGAGGGAAATGCCAAAATGCCTGAAGTCCAGTGTCAAGTACCCACAGTCAGTGATGGTCTGGGGTGCCATGTCAGCTGCTGGTGTTGGTCCACTGTGTTTTATCAAGGGCAGGGTCAATGCAGCTAGCTATCAGGAGATTTTGGAGCACTTCATGCTTCCATCTGCTGAAAAGCTTTATGGAGATGAAGATTTCATTTTTCAGCACGACCTGGCACCTGCTCACAGTGCCAAAACCACTGGTAAATGGTTTACTGACCATGGTATTACTGTGCTCAATTGGCCTGCCAACTCTCCTGACCTGAACCCCATAGAGAATCTGTGGGATATTGTGAAGAGAAAGTTGAGAGACGCAAGACCCAACACTCTGGATGAGCTTAAGGCCGCTATCGAAGCATCCTGGGCCTCCATAACACCTCAGCAGTGCCACAGGCTGATTGCCTCCATGCCACGCCGCATTGAAGCAGTCATTTCTGCAAAAGAATTCCCGACCAAGTATTGAGTGCATAACTGAACATAATTATTTGAAGGCTGACTTTTTTTGTATTAAAAACACTTTTCTTTTATTGGTCGGATGAAATATGCTAATTTTTTGAGATAGGAATTTTGGGTTTTCATGAGCTGTATGCCAAAATCATCAATATTAAAACAATAAAAGGCTTGAACTACTTCGAGTTGTGTGTAATGAATCTAAAATATATGAAAGTCTAATGTTTATCAGTACATTACAGAAAATAATGAACTTTATCACAATATGCTAATTTTTTTAGAAGGACCTGTATATGAAGCACATATCATTGAAATCAGTATGCAAATATCTATACTATCCATTGAGATGAAGATAAATCTTGGTGTAATTTGGCCTGTTATTAGTAGAGAGTAATTTATTCTAATGCTGTATTCATCACTATTTCCTCTTGATACTGCAAATACTTCCTCCCTGCAAAATAATTCAACAAAAGCATTTACTGAGCTCTCGTGAGTAAAGAGTTTGTCACAGATCAATGTGAATCATCTCAAAAACTCACCAGCTCTTCTTGCACAGATGATCTGAAGAAGAATCACAGTAGGAGCAGCAAACACTGCAAACTCAACAATAATCACAATCACTGCAGGAGAGATGACAGACACAATCAAGAGAACATAAAACAGACTTAATCTGTGAAACTAGGAATGAAAGGTATACAGCATTGAAAAATGTTTGACAAAGCACAGCAGATTGACCGTTTCAGCATTCATGAACTGCATGTGAAGACATGTCTTACCTCTGAATAATGCAGTCCTACTGACTTGATCTGTGATAATTGACATATAAACCAAACATCATCATCATCACATCATACTTCAGCTTCACATCACAGAACTGATAAATTAACTTTCACTACATACGTGATCATTACATTATATGGTTTCATCATAACCATTTACAGTTGTTGGAAAAGAGAGGTTTCTACACTGTAAAAAAAACTGTGACTTTGTAAATATCAAACAAAAAAAAAAAAAAAAACGTAATTTAAAATCTCTGAATATCATTAAAGAGATTATTTGAGTTTGGCCGTAACAAAATTAATAAGTAAGAATCCCAGAGTTTATTTTATCTAAAATTTACTTGTTCTACTTAAGAATGTTTTGAAATGAAATATTGGCTGTGCTTTTGGGTACACAAAACATTCAGTGTAATTTTTTTTTGAATGCTGTTGAAGCCATGCTGCTCTGTGGTAACGTTAACTAACAACTTTTTGGAAGGGGCAAGCTCTTATAGAATCACTTTATCCATTCAGCTAAAATACAGTTAATACAGCTCAGCAAATTGAAATGCATGTAAAACAAGCCAATTTTTCTTGCTTTAACTCAGCATAGCGTGCCTGTGTATAAGGGGAAGTGTCCATATTACTATTAACAGAGTTGGTTTCATCATTGTTATTCACTTGGGTGATGAGCAAATACATGTGAGTAATTGCAGAAAGCGATGACTAAACTAGTCTATCCGTAGTCCAGCAACTGTGTCTAGATTAGTATAAAGGGCAGTGGCAGCTGTTACGTGCTGTAACGTGGTAAAAATAAGTTTAATATATATTGCAAAATAATCATGAAATTGCATTATTTAGTCATATTATTTGACTGGTATTCAGGTTAGCACCAATTAAAAATTAAATCATTAAATCTGTTTTTGTTTGCTTGTGTGTGCGGGGGAATGGCTAAATGGGCGTCTATTAGGTTTGTAAATTTTTGAAACGCACGTGACTTGAGGCTGGGCTCTAATTGGCTTGTTTCAGGTTTTCCTCGGGGCACACAGCACAGCGTCCCAGACCCTCTTACTTTAAATCTTAGCCAATCAATATTGTTTTAATATATTTTGGCCTCATGTGATTGGACCGTTCTAGACTGGCAAATATGAGCAATATCTTTCCCAGACTAAAGTAAATTTGATTTTTTCTTAAAAGAAAAAAAGCTTTTCACAAGCCGTTCAAATGATGAAAAAAAAAAGAAAGAAAAGAAATAAAAATACCAATCATGGAGTTTGCTCTTTAGATGCAATGTATCCTTTTCACTGTTTGTTATTTTAAAGTCCTGTTACTGAAGCGTTGTGGGCAACGACACAGAAAGTAACTGAAACAATGCAGTTTAACGAGGCGATCGTCGGTGTCTAAGCACAATGGCTTGTGTAAATGATTTAGTTACACAATGGACATGTCTCTTCAAATAAATTATGAGTCTTCATGTAAGTATTATTGTATGCACAATATTAAAATAGATAAATAATATAGTGTTACTTCTTTAATTGGACATACATTAATTTATGCCTGACAACTTGACAAATATATTGTCTAGGGTGACCATACGTCCTCTTTTCCCCGGACATGTCTTCTTTTTGGACTTTAAAAAAATGCGTCCGGCCGGGATTCCTAAATCGCCCAAAATGTCCGGGATTCGGCTTTTGCTTTCTACAGTCACTATTCATTTTTGTAGTGTGCGTTTTTGTATTAAAGCCTTGCGCGGGACTGTTTTCTTAATCCCGCTCCCGCAAACATTCTAATATTGAATATAATTTTCTCGCAACACGGAGTCACTATCAATATGCGGAGTTAAAACGCTTTGGATGCAGTGTTGGATATAGGGTTGCCAAATCCGCATTTCTTCCACGGAATTGAGCTGATTTTAAACTGTTGCGGCGGGTTGATTTTCTCCTGTGGGTTGAAAGTTTGAAATATTGCAAAAAATCAATTTGACTGAAATGCTTGTATTGAAACATTTTGCATTCTACCCGTGATAAAACTGTGGTAGACATTAGTTTTGTGAAGGACAGAGCATGTGAGCGAAGCTGAGCGGCGTGACGCTCTGCTCAGCACTCCGCTCTGGGGGCGTCAAAAACTTGTATTTGATTTTCGTTAACTTTATTTCCGTGAATAGCTGCCGTTGTTGTGTAATAGAACATTTAAAACACAAACGGACACACATGAGATTAACTGCGCAGATCTTTACAAAATTCACCTCTATTATAAAGCCTGTTAAAGGAAACACACGGACACGGGGAACTGGGGACAATTGAGAGGGAAAAAAAATTATTTATCTCCCTTTGGCCTTTTGCAGTTTTTTTTTTTTTTTTTTTTGTAAAGAACAAATCTGCGTGCGTTATATTACATTATAAATTACTGATGCATATAGCCTATCTAGCATACATTCTGTAGGTCTACCTATTATTTATTAATTTTAAGCAAGAATGATTTTAATAAGTAGGCCTAATTACGAAATATAGCCTAATAATTCGTTCCAAAATTTAAGCCAAATATAGGGACTGAACGAATTAACGAACGAATGAATTCGTGGCAGGCTGGCAGCTAAGCCTGAACGAATGCTTAATTCGTGGCCATAATTTAGACTAAACGAATTTGATGATGATGATGATTCATTTAAAAATGAATTTAATTCGCATAAAAAAGAGAACTGTTCTAAATTCGTGGCCGTGATTTTGTCTGCATGCCGTGATGATCGGGGCTCCGTACGACCGAATATAACCTTAGCCTACACCATGTTTGCGTAGTACTTTACATTTATGTATAAGGCTTGCAACTTCGTTGAAACAATATCTGAACTCCATAACTGCTATACTATTCTCGATCTCTACAGCTTCTCGATCGTGAACAAGTAAATCACCAAAGGGTATTATGTGTTGAGCGAGCGGCGCTGAGCGTATTGAGCGAGCGGAGCGGAATCTTCAGAAAGGCGCTCTGCGCTCTTAAGGAAATATTACCTCCGCTCCGCTCACATGCTCTGGTGAAGGATGGCCACTGTAGAAGGGTTTTTAGCTGTGTTTATGATCAGTGTGCATAACGGTGACTGTAAAATATGTAGTTTTGGTATGAAAATGACATATTTTGACACCAAAACTAGGACCCCCGTTCGAAGTCCTCTTTTTTGAAAACTAAGTTATGGTCAGCCTAATATTGTCAATACCATTATAATTAGGTTTAAAATGAATGCATGGTAAAGTATTTAGTATTTACAGTTTTTGCATAATAGTTACTTATTATATTGGGCTTTATTATAACTATATATATATATATATATATATATTTATGAAAATTAATTTATATGCCATTTTTTTTTTTTTACTACAAATCCATTAATTTTTTACAATCTTTAATCTGAGATCTATCCCATGGCTTCTTTGTGTGGACAACATTAGTAGGCCTATTATGACCATCATCTCTGAATCAAATGAATATAAATGACAATTTTTTTTACAAATGTTTAATGATTACGTTACTGATTGTCATGACTCATGCCGCTGTGGCTCCCTCCTTTCACCACTAGAGGGAGTCATCACTGTAACTCTACAGGACTATATCACAAACTCCATTTCCCATAACCCCTTTCCTGTCTGACCTCTTGTGACCTATTACCTTTACACCTGTCGGCCATCTTAACTCTTTCCACATGGACTATAAATAGAGCATCACTTCACTCTGTACTTCGCAATGTCTTGTATTGCCCTGGCCTACATTTCTGAGCATTTATATTCCCGTAGCATTTGCCATAGCCAATACACTTAAATAGCCTGTGCATACAGTAGCATTCAGTCTTATTTAGAAAATGATATTTTGCCTAAATGTATTTTACAACAGGAAAAACTGAGCACCCATATAGCTACAACAAACTTTGTAACCTGCTGAGGAAAATGTAATGTGATGCCGCTGTTTTAATGAAGGACAAAATGCATAGGAGATAATTTAGTTCCCCCAAACAGAGTTTCTAGAACTAAAAATATGTTCCTAGTTCCTGTGGTGCAAACACACCAAAAAGCAGGAACTCTCGGCAAAGGCTCCAGGAACTATAAAAAGATTTCTTTAGTGAGTAAGACCCTAGTATTACACAAGATAAAGGGGAGAAACAACAAAATGGGAAAGAAAAAAAATAATAATAAATGAATGCCACTGATATTTTTTCACAAATCAGGTGCCATCTAAAACAATTAATATTTTTATATAACACTTTTTTTGTGCAACGTGAAGAACATCTATTTTCTACAACAACCAACCAACTAACCAAAAAAAAAAGAAATTCCTACTAAAATTCATAACTAAGATGTCTGAAGTAGAGAAACTTAAGTAAACTGGTCAAAATATTTTGTGTGTATGTTTGTTTTACCTGACAATGTTACATCAGAATTAAAATTAAATGTTTAGTAGCTATTTTTAATATAAAATTAGTAACTTTTTTTTACTATAGCCAGTTGTACTGAGCAGATTCCATATTTCATTCTATTTCTTCCATTGTGTTGAAAAGAGGAGCTTGATCATAGGTCGGTCTACCACCAAACCACAAGCTCCACCCTTCAGCACAGCGGAAACCACAAAATGTAACAGACTCTTCAAAAGTCCAGAAAAAAAACATTTGAGCATTAAACACAATCAGGTCTTTCCCTTTACTCAAAAATGTAAAATATAACACTTAATTTTCATTACATTATTTCATTGAAACAACTCTTGCAATTTAACTTAAGTGATTGCGAGGATTTGCTAAATAAAATGGACAAAAGAGGATTCAGTAACACTAAAATGGTGAAAATAAATGTTTTTGACTATACCTCCTTTAGATGTTATTGCTGTTGTACACTGTTAAAAAAAAGTAATTTTACGGAACAGCAGTCACTCCCGCATTTGTAACCATAGCAACATTTGAATAATAATTTAACTGTTTGGTATCTGCCATTTTTTTGGCTAAAGACGGCGATTTTAACTTTCTGGAGTTAATAAAGTGGTCTGAGTCGGATATTAGATATTTTGGTGTCATAAAACATAAAGCATTTGGGTGTTTTACTTGTCCTTGTTTGTTTTTTTTTTTTTTTTTTTTCTACGAAGATCTGGCCACACTGACACTTCACTGCAGGGCTCGTGAACGCAACTAGCCCCGTGTCCAAATCAGATAAGGATAAGTCTTCATTTACCATTATTTTCTTGCATCTCACATACAGAAGAAGACACATTACTGATTCGCATTTAGATACATCATTAACAACTAGTTGTTCAGTTCGGTTCCGTACACACTGCATATCATTTCTGTTAATGCAGTTGTCATTACCTGCATTTTTATTATAACCTTTATCCTTTATTAACCATGTAGAGTACCTTTATGAAGGATGGATGCACTTTTTTGAGCTTCAAAGTCGTTGCAGTTATTCACTGCCATTATTAAGCCTACAAAAGCCAGAATGTTTATTAATGTAACTCTGATTGTGTTCATCTGAAAGAAGAAAGTCATATACACCGATGATGGCTTGAAGGTGAGTAAATCATGGGGTCATTTTTATTTTTGGGTGAACTATACCTTTAATACTAACTCTTTCTGCTTATAAAAGAACTGTCTAATGTGTTAGACTAACTGTATGTTGCTTTGGATAAAATGTCATTGTAAATGTATGAAGGTATTGTAACAGAGGGTCAAAGGTGTAGGGATCCATATGCAGCTTTATTTATAGAATCACAGGGTACAGCAGGCAGGGGTGAGCAGACAACAAACAGAAGTAATGCAGGCTAGGCTAGAGAAAAGTTAGAGTCCATGCAACGGTCGAAGCGGGCAGCTAGCAAGCAAAGGGATAGTCCAAAGACAGGCGTGTGTCAGTAGGCAGGCAGATAACAGTCAGGAAAGGAAACAAACAAGATCGGCAACCAGGAAAAACAAACACGGGAATATAAACGCTCAGAAATGTCTGCTAGGCAAAACAAGACTTTGCAACTAACAGAGTGCAATGAGTGTCTATTTATAGTCCAGGGGTGATGAGGTAAGATGGCTGACACCTGGGCAGGAAGTCAGCCAGGAAGGGGGTTATGGAGTTCGTGAAAGAGTTCAGGGTTTCAGTGATGGCTCCCTCCGGTGGTGAAAGGGGTAGCAACATGATTCGTGACAGGTATACAGCAATTGCATTTTAATATAGGTATTTTTTAACTTGACATGCGATGTTTTTGTACAATGACCAATACTGTGACTGTAGAATACATTGTTAATTGTACAGAAATTGGCTGAAAATGTTACTATTAGTACTATGCTCTTTCTCTACTGTCCAAATATTTTAAATATTACTGGAAAATAAATGAATTAAAATGTATATTTAGAGACATTGTCTTTGTATTACAAATTTACAGTGTTTTTATACAACATTCCTTGGTTATTGTAGTTAATAATATCTGTATTTTAACACAATTATTATAGGTGGACATAAAATAACTTTGAGATTGTTTCTGTAAAAAGAAGGATTAATCCTTTAAAAATATGTGCTTACTGCATTTTTAAAAACATATTTCTTAGTTACTGTACATGGGAAAAACTGTACTTTCAAAGTAGTTTAAAAACATATTATCAACGGTAATATACTGTAATTTAATGAGTTTTGAACGTAAAATCTATTATGTATTTTTACCGTTTTTACTTGTCATTTTGTGAAATGGTTATTTTCTGTAATTTAACGGAATATCTCTGGAAGCCCTTTTTTTATTGTTTTTTTTTTACAGGTTTTTGTTTTACAGTGTAGTTGATTTTGTGGTGTGGACTGGAATCGCTGCTGTTGTTTTATCTTGAGCTGTAAAGAATGAATGTTAGTTTAGATCTGGGCTGCCCAACCCTGCTCCTGGAGATCTGCCAGATTTCAGTTCCTACCCTGATCAAACACACTTGTCTGTAAATATCAAGTGCTCCTAATTAGTTGGTTTATTTGTGTTTGATCAGGGTTGAAGCTGAACTCTGCAGGACATAAGATTTCCAGGAACAGGGTTGGACTCTGGTTTAGATGCATCACACTGTAGAATATTACAATTATATTTTAACTTTGATGATCACGTTACAAAAAAAAAAAAAAAAAAAAAATTCTTTATTTCTTTATTATTTAAAGCATGGACTTCTTGGACTGTTACAGTTAAAGATTCTATTTTGTCAGACTGAAAGAAGCTTTGTTCTATCTCTGTTCTATCTACTTCAAGGAAACTAATAGTCCTTAGTGTTACTGACATTATGAAGACTTTATGATTAAAGAGAGTGTTTTCTCACCTGGTTTCTTGACAGTATATGTGATTGAGGTCTTGAGTTGATTCCTCTGAGTAACTTCGCATCTCCACTCTCTGTTGTCATCTTCATTCAGGAGTGTTGTAGTCAGAGTGAAGATACAGTGTCCTAGAGATGATATCTGATATCTGGAGTCTGATATTGTCAGTATATCACCAGCCTGATTCACCCAGAACAGATGAACTCCCTCCAGATGGATCCAGTAATCACAAGAGACTCCAGCAAATGAATACAACTGACAGGAGAGAGACACAGAGCTGCCTGCATTGATCTCAGTCTGTGAGGATGATGAAGAGACTGAAACACAAAATAACACACAAATCACACACTTTTCAATCATCATGGAAGTTTAAATGAATCTGCACTTTTTAAATTGGTCACATAATTGTTATATTACCATGAAGAACATGTAGATAAACACGTGCATCAGCTCCTCGGTAGTGTTGTCCATTCACAAGTTGTTGGCAGATATAAGATCCATAATCTTCTTTTGTGATGTTCTTGATGTTCAGCGAGCAGTCAGACCCCAGACTCAGTCTCTCATGACTCTCTGTATTTTTCTTCTTTATCCCTAAGTAAAATAGTTCAACTGCTGCTGAATGACTGAAGGTGTTCTCATAGATCCATGTAGCTGATTTGCAGTCATGAAGAGCATAATTACAGGGCAGACTGACATTTTTACCAGAACTGATGAACACATGAGTCTCATCGACTCCACTGAAACCTGAAACACAAGAACATTTTAGTGATCATTATTACATATAAATGAAGCTTCATAAAAAAAATAAATTTAAATAATTAAAAAAAAAAAAAAAAAATATATATATATATATATATATATATAAAATTGCAAATGAGTGTCTGCATAAAGCATGTTCAAGCTAACTCATTGCTAGATTCAAAACCAGACCATAAAACATTTATACATATGTAAATTTATATTGAACTCTTTAAAGTGTAAACAGAAGTGAGTTTACCTGTGAGAAGTGAAGAGAGAATGATCAGTCCCAGCAGACACAAATGACACTTATCAGCCATTTTCTTATTCTGGCTTTCTATCTTTCTTTCTTTCTTTCTTTAACATCATCAGCTCCTCCTCTGCTCATCAGCTTCCTGTGTTCCATCTCATAAAGACCAGAATTAGTGACCAGATTCACACCCATCATTCTAATCTGGGTTCAGAGATGATTACAGTAACGTTTCAAACCTGAACAGTGAGATCACAGCTCTAAAAATACTACAGGAAACATGTAATGCCATACGAGGTGTACGGCCCACAGCCACCATGTTCAATTAAAACTTTACAAAAGTTTACACAAAGAGTACGAATACAATACACAAACTAACAAAGTCATCACACTTTATTTATATAGTGCAGGAAAATAACCACGGTTGTCAAGATTTGCACACAGACAACAACTTTGTCATAACAACCCCTGTTTACACAGATCCACAACTAAAAATGACTAAAAGTGCTGTATTATGCTTGCCAGGCCAGTTGGTGATGTTTGGACAAGTAATATGTATGGCCATGATGCCATACACATTTTTCAATTTATTTATTTATTTATTTTTGTAGACAGAGAAACAAACAAAATGCACTAATTTTGTATTTCTTTCTTTCTTTTTTTTTTTTTAAGTTGAAAATGGTGTCATTTCACCACCACCCGAATGTGTGAGCATTCACACCCATCAGTCTAAACTGGGTTCAGAGATCATCAGTTTTGTGAGAGTTTAGATGCCAGTTCCTCTTCTGAGTTTCTTTAGGAACCTGTGCGGTCAAACAAACTGAGCTCCCACAGCCAGCAATAACATGTTTATAAACCTCAACAGTGAGCTCACCAACCTGAAAATACTATAAAGTGACATGAAGAGTGGCCAAGTATGATGTCCAACACTCAGCATTTGCCCTTTGCATTAACCCTCTGATTCTGAATTCCTGTCACACCTTTGATGTTCCCAGTCAAAAATGACCAGACTCCAAACAATTGCTTATAAATCTCACATTATGCTATATTTGTCAGGTTTTGGGACTCTTTTGTTGTATTTTCTGTTGGTTCAGTCCTGTTTTAGTTTGGTTTTTCCCACTTCCTTTTTGTCCTTATTTGGTTTTGTTCCTGTCCCTCCCCTAATTAAGTCATTATCAGTTAAGTGCCTTCACCTGTCTGTGTCTTGTTAACCACCCTATTTAAGTTAGATTCTGTTCATTGTTTGATTGTCCGTTCTCGTCATTGTGTGCACTGCACCACCGATGAGGGTGAGCTAACGCAAGATTCTGGGGGGCGCTGTGGATTTTTTGGAACCTGTTTTTGAACCTGCTATGGACTGTGCTACAGTGGATTATTCTGAACTGGAAACGGACTATTGTGAACCTGTTTTGGACATTTTTGAACCTGCTCTGGACTGTGCTACAATGGATTATTCTGAATCGGAAATGGACTGTTGTGAACATGTTTTAGACATTTCTGAAACCATTTTCCCACCCACCCTCCCTCTCTTTCCCATTGTGAGAGTTCAGGTTCCAGCCACACCTCCGCTGTCTGCTGCCAGCCCCTCAGCTCACCCTTATCTCACCATCGGTGCAGTGGATTCGCCGCGGGTCAGCCAGCTTCCATTGGCGTTGTGGCTGGAGGATCCTTCAGCTCCGCCTCCAGCCTCTGAGTCCTGGACTCCACCTCGGCCCTCCGACCCTGCGGCTGCACTGTGGCACCTAGCTCTCTCGTCTCCATCGTCGACCATCGATCCACTAGCTCCACCGGGCTCCCTCGTCCCTACGGCTCTGCTTTGGTCAGTCGTCACCCAGCCATCGCCTCTGGACTCCACTCCTCCAGCTGCGCCTCGTCGCTCCGTCCCTCCGGCTCGGCTGGACTCCTCCTTCCCTCCAGCTCAGCCTCGGTCCTCGATCGCTCCGGCTACGCTGCGGCTCTCCGGATCTCCGCCTCCACCTCGGTCGCAGGTGCCACCTGTTCCGCCTTGGCCCTCCGGATCCTCGGCGTCGCCCTGGAACATCGGCTCTCCGTCTCTGCCTCGGGCTCCACCTGCTCCACCACCTTCGGTCAGCCCCAAGGAGTCGTCAGCCCTTCCTCCACCATGACTCCTCCCTCCGTCAGCTCTGCCGTGGGCTACCGTCACGGCTGGGATCTGGGTTCCCCCTGGCTCCTCCTGCTTCAGCTCCCTCCTGTCTTCTCCCTGGCTCCTCCCTCCGGCTGATCCACCCTGGACACTCCTGTCGTCTCCCTGGCTCCTCCCTCCGGCTGATCCACCCTGGACACTCCTGTCTTCTCCCTGGCTCCTCCCTCCGGCTGATCCACCCTGGACACTCCTGTCGTCTCCCTGGCTCCTCCCTCCATCATCTCCTCCCTGGACTCCCTTTGTTCTCCTCCCGGATGTCCGTCCCCCTCCTGAGCCCCCACCCAAGCCCCCCCATGTTTTTGTTTTCGGCACGAGGTCGCGCCTTCCGGGAGGGGGGGGTTATGTCAGGTTTTGGGACTCTTTTGTTGTATTTTCTGTTGGTTCAGTCCTGTTTTAGTTTGGTTTCTCCCACTTCCTTTTTGTCCTTATTTGGTTTTGTTCCTGTCCCTCCCCTAATTAAGTCATTATCAGTTAAGTGCCTTCACCTGTCTGTATCTTGTTAACCACCCTATTTAAGTTGGATTCTGTTAATTGTTTGATTGTCCGTTCTCGTCGTTGTGTGCGTGTCTCCTTGCCTGTCTCCCTGTGGATATTTCCTGTGGATTTTGTTTATTAAAGACTTGTTTTCTACCTGATCTCAACCTTGAACTCCTCGTTTGTCCTCCCAACACGACACGTGACAATATTATCACCAAATATTGGATTCAGTCTTTCTGTTTTCTTTCATTTAGGGCTGGTTTTGTGTTTCTATTTGCATCCGATTAATCGTAAGCCTAATTTATCTGAGAGTAGGTACCTCATTATTATTATTATTTTTTTTTTTTTTGAGTTAAATAATTTTCACAATATTTAGCATAATAATAAACAATTTGCACTGTTTATCACACTATGTGTGCTCTAATGTTTAATCAGGAAGTTTGCTTTTATATTCTTTTATTTTGTACAAAATTGCAAAAAGTCACACTTGTGGGGTTCCCGCCATCTGGGAAAACCCAACACATGGTGAAATTTGACCTTTTTTTGTATTTTGTCCATAGCTTGATCGTAACACAAGTTCTAGCTATCTGAAGTTGGCTGATAGCTATGATTTTCAGGAATGGAATTTTGAGAAAAATGAGTTTAAAGTGAGACGGCTTTCACTTTCAATTTACAGGTTTAAGGAGAGCTGTCAGGAGCGCTATACTGCATTATTACACAAACAGACCAATGTCTTTTTCCCGTTGTTTATCATGGGTATAGTCTCCGAACTTTTGATTACCCCTTGTAAATTTAAATAGCATGAATAATGTACCTTGTAGTTGTAGTTTACATGTAGAAACGCGAGAGCAGCACAACTGTTTGCACAGTTTATATAACATTGTCATTTCTGCTTGTTGCAATAAATCACTATTTTTCTGCTCTAAACAACTGAATTTTGCCAAGATATTTCAGATATGATAGACGAGATGTTATAGAATAACAATTTAATGAAAACCTAATTTTGACAAAAAAAATTGACATTCGACTTATTTTTACGTATTTCCTGAAAACGTCCCAGTGTGACATCCAGCGGGTTTTTCAAAATCGCATCACATATAAAACTGAAATATAACAGTTTTGTTTTTATTGCATTTAAAAGCAAACTTCCTGTTAAACTTTAAAGCACACTAGTGTGATAAAAAGTGGAAATTAATTTTTTTTTGATCTCATATTGTGAAATAAAGCTTTTTTCACTCAAAAAATTAGGTGCGTACTTAATATACTGCCTTCCAAATCTCTCCAAACATGGGAATCCCATGTTTTGCTCTCTAGGATCAAGTAATTGTCCTACTTGTTTGCTGGTTTTTCAAAGTAAAATTGGATTGGATGACAATGATCCAGATACACACTTTTCCAGAATGCCAAATCTGGATTACTAGTGTTCTACGAAGACACTAAAGGGACATTGTGATGGACAAAAAATAAAAATAAATATGAGATGGGTAACAAATGTTGCATCTTTGAACCAGCTGTAGAGCTTTACTTCATCCAGTATCCCAGTTTTAGTAAAAGTTTCAAACTGACGATTTGATCGAAATCAAAACCAAGATTGGATTTTGTGACAGAATATTTTTCCTTAGCATTTTTGAAAATATTTGCATGCAGACAAGAATGTTGTAAAAACAATCCCTGTTCACACAGATCCACAACTAAAAATGACTAAAAGCGCTGTTTTATGCATGCCAGGCCAGTAGTTGGTGATGTTTGAACACATAACAAGTATGTGCATGATGTGCAAATATGTGCAGTTTTCACAAATTAATTTATGTATTTTATTGATTTCTTTCTTTATTTAGTAGTTCACACAGAAACAGTAACCATATTTTTCAAAAACTTGCACATTGCACCTTTTTCACTGTTCTGTAAATGACAAAAATAAAAATAAATAAATAAATAAATAAAATGCATTAAATTAAATTAAAAATAGTGTCATGTCAATAATGTGTGAGACACCCATCACAGTTTTTTTTTTTTTTTTTTTATATAATCTGTGCGGTCAAACAAACACAGCCAGCAATAACATGTTTCCAAACCTCAACAGTGAGCTCACCAACCTAAAAAAACTATAAAGTGATGTCAATGAGTGATAAGTGGCCAAGTATGATGTCCAATACTCAGAATTTGTTCTCTGTATTTAATCCATCACAAGTGCACACACACAGCAGTGAATAGTGAACACACACACACACACACACACACACACAATTTTCCTTTTCAACCCTAATTGTTATCTTTTGTTATGTTTGTCTTCTGGGCACCGAACCCCCAAATTCTCTTCAAGTGTTGCAGAAAAAATGGCTGCGCACTGCTCCGGTGCGTGTGTTTGCGTGTGTGATGTGTGCACCTGGTGTTTTCACGTTATGGGGAGCATATGTCCCCACAAGGATAGTAAAACTAGTACATTTCGACCTTATGGGGACATTTGTGAGGTCCCCATGAGGAAACAGGCTTATAAATCATACAGAATGAGTTTTTTTGAGAAAGTAAAAGCATGCACGGTCTCCTGTGTGGGCTAGGTTTAGGTGTAGGGTAGGTGTAGTGCAATAGAAAATATGGTTTGTACAGATTAAAAACCATTACGCCTTTGGAATGTGTTGCTTTGACCACAATGGTTTTAGACATAGAGGAAGCCAGAATTATACTTTCATTAGCATATCTTAAATAATTTTTACCTCTGTGTGCAGTCGCCTGACCTGCAGTTAAGCTTCACGAAAATCATTGCACGACAGATGTAGATGATGGAAAATGTGCTATATTTGTTATTGCAATTGATGTATATACACACAGTTGGTGGCTCCCTAGTAAAATACTCAGACTGTATGTGAACTCATAATACCACATATTACATTCATTCATATTCCATACATTAGTCTTATCAGCTGCCCGACGCGAAGCGGATTACACGGCCCACTTATTATACGGCTTCTTGCCACAAAAGTAAATAATTAGACATAGAAACTTGATCCGAGTTGAAATATTTGATTGCAAAGCTTTAGTGAAGAAAGCAGTTGCTAGGAAGTGGCAAGTTCAAATCAGGGCCGGAGTGGGACTCCTTTTCAGCCCTGGAGACCGGCCCACTTTAGTTCATGACTGACTATATTAAAATAATGTCATTTCCAATTCAGTGCAAATACAGTAGCCTAAGTGTTGCCTCACAGTGAAGATTTATTTGAACAGTTAGCACAATGTAATGTTTAACAGTATCAGAATCTATTTTCTGTAAGAATTAGTGCTCATAAATAAACTGCTGCTGAAGAGCTACAGTACAAGAAAAAGTTTGATACATAAACATGAACGCTGGTTTGCTGACATCAATGTTTTTCACTGCTCCAATCTAGCTTACTAACGTTAACTTACCGGCCGTTTCATCGTCTTCATGTGTTGTACTCTCGCTGTCTCTGGTTTTAATGAAAAATGTACTCAGCTTAGTACAGCGTCAGTTTCTAGAGCTTTCTTTTTTTAAAAATCTGGCCTTTTCAGTGCCACCTTTGCACTTTTTATTATCCATTTTTCATCTCTCGCGTATCTCTTAACAAATGATTTTGCTGTTGAGCAAGGTGCCGCTGTCGGGGGAATCGAATGATAATTACGTCATCATTAACCTGCAGGCTGCATTCTGCTCATGGGGCTGCGAGAAAATAAATAAAAAGAGTGGAGCTGCTGTAAAATAATGAATAAAAAGAGTGAGGCTATGGTAAAAAATAAATAACATAAAATAAATAAATAAAAAAAGTGTGACTGCTGTGAGTGCAGGCAGCTAGGGACACCGGCCCTCGCGGCCAAAAAAACAGACCGGCCCACCGGGAATTCTCCCGGTCCTCCCGATTAGCCAATCCGGGCCTGGTTCAAACTTAGTCATGGCATTTATTACACAACATTTCACCACAGAAAATAATTATGAAAAAAAAAAAAAAAGGATATTGATTAAGAATAGGAGGTTTTGAAATCTTACCAGTTTGTTAGTTATCTTATAATCCATTAGAATGTACACAACAATCGTCCCAAAATAACAGCAGCTGTGTTCGTATAAAGCGAGAGAGGGAGTCTGCGATACCAGGAAGTTGGGATGACATAATGAATTAAGTAAGGAATAATTGACGACGGGCGCCCCTTGTCAAAAAATCCTAAAAAATTCTAATAAGAAACTTTTACAGGATTCGTATTGGAATTTCGATCATATTGGATACTTTCCTATAGGATTTCAAAAGGAATAGCCTAGTTTTATAGGACAAATCAAATATTCTACAGGATTATTTGTATAAGATTGAATAAAACATTATGTCCATTGAATAAAACACTATGTCCAATAATATTCTAAAAATCGGAAGGGGATCCAGCCTAACTAGCGCTCCGGCACATCGCTATGTTTGGTCTTAGAACCATCCCTTCTACCTGGATTGTTTCTGGCCCTCCACGGGATGGCCGGTCACTGTCGGTTTACGAAACTCACCATATTTCCCTGTGTTCCCACAGGGTTGGCAGCACAGCATTCGTCATCCAGATGATCTCCTGAGCTCAGGCGATCCTCCGGTCATATATTATCTGACGAATCCAGCGGGCAAAAACACTCGATGGCCTTGGGGCTTCTCACCTCCAACCACAGTGTTTTTTACCCAATCAGCCACATATGTCCCCATTCTCAGAAAAAGATGGCTTTGAACTATCTAACTCGGCTACGTATCCACGCGCTGGGTGCCCGATTAGGCTCAGCAGCATTCTACTCGCGTAGCTCGGGGTAGAATGCTGCAGCCATCTTGCAAGAACCGTGCTTCTTGGGTAAGGATGCGGTGAACCAAGTCCCCCTCAACCCCCCCTCGGGGGGAACGAACACTGGCCCAATGTTCTCCAAGATGTTCAACCATAGGTGAGGAAAGGCTGGCTGAAGCTCTTGGGCATTGGAAGGTCACGCAGAGGTGAGTTGCATTTAACACGTAGACCTGTTATTATTTGCACTCCATGCACTCGTGACGCGGTCCGCTGGTTGTGGCGTTTTCAACCAGGACCCCTAGTGTCGTCACTTCTACACAACGTCGAACGTGAACAACAGATGGGGAACGTCTTGGTTACGTATGGTAACCCTCGTTCCCTGATGGAGGGAACGGAGACGTTGTGTCCCCCTTGCCACAACCTCGTACTGCCTCTGAGTGTAGCCGAGTTGCTATTCGGCTCCTCAGATCAGAACAATGAGCAGTGCTTAGCCAACTCCTCTTATGCCCGGATGTCTGGGGCGGAGCTGCCTACGCAAATACTGCGCACCAATTCACTGGCCTTTTCTCAAAGCTGTCAGAGATGTTCGGGCTCCCTAGAGCGACCCCTAGTGTCGTCACTTTGACACAACATCTCCGTTCCCTCCATCAGGGAACGAGGGTTACCATACGTAACCAAGACGTTCATGACGCTACTCAAGCAGTTACAGCATGCCAAATACAGAAAGTAAGAGAATCTCCCAGATGTTTTCTTTTGGATATAAACAGTTAGAAACGGAGTATATTCATAAAATGAGATTTGCTCTATGCATTTACGAAGCCATGATGTACCACTTCAAAATGAAAGGTATGTACGCTGCCCTATTTAACTATTTGTCTTAAAATTCAGTTGATTATTTATTCAGTGATTATAAATGATTGATCTGTTTGTAACTAACGATGCCATCTGTAAATTCTCTGGCTTTTGCCTTTCAAAACATAGTGCTTTATGGTAAGTACGTCCCTAATGACTAAAAACCAGATAATTGTGCCACAGAGATGATTCTCTTGCATCCGATGCACCCAGAATCCAATATATATAGCAAAATGACCCTAGTATGAGTTTGTTTTTATATAGGGTGTCATACATATGGCCAGGTGTTTAATCCGGCCCATGGACATGTTTTGTTCCACTTCTCAAGAATGACTGAGGCTATTCTTGTACAAAGGTGAAGTACTACGTTTGCTTTCTTTTTCTCACATGCTGCATTGTTGTTGATTAAACTACCGAACAGTAAATGAAGTAGGCAATTTTAAATTTAATAACCTTGAACATGCAACATACACAAAAGTGCAGCAGTAAGATTAATGCAAAACCATCCTATAACAAATTCTTTTTTTTTTCTTTCAGAACAATATATTTACTTTAATTCTCAATACCTTAAGTATATTAGAGTATGCAAGATAATACTTTTTCATAATTCACCCCAAAATGAAATATGGTTACTAAAGTAGTTCACTAGAGTATCTCAATATTTAATCTACTAATTACTGTCGTCATAATGTCATAACAATTTATCTTTTCCTTCCTACATAAGATCAGACCCCTGTACTGCAGGATAAACCTGAATGTACCAGTGCTGGACAGGTTTTTTGGTGATCTGATACAAGGCCTGATTTTCGTCTGAGGGAGGCCCTGACAGTGCTGCTGGATCTTCTGGGAAGTGAACTGCAACATTGATGTGGTGCTAAAATTGAGACCCTGGTGTCTCTTTTGTCTGGTACATCATAGAGAGTGCTCTCCAGAGTGTCTGACATGCCTTGATCCACTGTCCACTGAGTCGCTGAGGAGGTGATGACCCTTAACCACCAAGAGATTCACCTCCCGAAGACCCCAGAACAGACCCCATGGAGGCAGGCCTAGGCTTAAAATTGATGTTGTTTTTCTGATGTTAAACCTAAGTGATGTTGTAAATAGTTGTATCAAGTATTTTCAGTAATTTATAGAACAATTAGTTTTAC